>JAESUZ010001430.1:0-670164 GCA_017311185.1 Proteles cristata cristata | reverse complement strand
ATTTAGTATATCAAATATATATTTACCAAATCAAAAGTACCTTTACTTTCTTATTTTACCCAGCATTTGTTCAGAGGAAAAAATTGTTAAATATTGAAACTATTTCAATAGTTTCCAATGTGCCTTAAGCAATAATAATTAACTTTGGATTTGTATTTTAACGGAAGATCAGGTTTGAAGAGACCTTTTCCTAGAACGTTTAGAACGTTCCCCCCCCACCCCCAGATCTATGGCTTTGAAATTTCCTTGACATTTTGTGTATTTACCTAGTAGGTACATAAATAAATTTACACATATTTTATACATATATTCATATGTGGATATATATAATACTACATATATGTGCATACATATGAAACAAAGTTTTAAGAAACAGTATTCTTTCTATACACAATATTCGCTACTATTTTTACTACATTTCCTATTCTATTTCCTCTTTTAAAATATGCTGATCACAACCTGCTAAATTGATTTTGCAAGCCATTAATGAATTGCAATCTACAGTTTGAGAAACACTGCTCTTAGCCAATTAAACATTGTACTTTACTTCAGGTTTCTTCAATTAATTTGATACACCTACAGCGAGACGCTTTCATTTATGAAGTGATTGCCAGGACCAGTATATGACTTATATTGGTCTAGCAACCCATAAATGTTCTTACTAGTAACCCATGCAGGCTTTCTCTATAAATTAGTATGGTTGGTGTCATTGTAAATCTTACAGGCATTTCCTTTATCTGCAGAAAGTATCTATTTTCGAATGGAGAAAAGAATCCCCACTGAAAAGCAAACTAAATCACACAGTAAATCTAATAGAAAGTGATTAATGGGATTGGTTGTCAGCATAGTCCAGCTTCCTTCCCTCAAGAAGTGTGACTAGGACCTCAAATCCATCTTCATTAATATGTTACCACTTAGTGTGGTGTTCTCGAGATACATTTGCTAGTTAATAATTAATCAGAAGTCTTTACTAATAGTGGCAGAAGGGAGAATGAATGGGTAGACTTGCCCTGCATAGAGAGAGATTTTCAACAATGACACCAGCGCATAATACCTTAAAGATATAAGACAATGGCCTTTATGAAATCTGAATAGCATGACAGATTTGTAAACGCACAATCTTCTTTGGAAAAACAAGTTTTACTCTCACTACATCAATAATGCTCACTATTCCGTAGCACTCCCCACTCTGGCTCATATAACCCTAAATCTTCCATGTCATAACACCCTGTGCTTACCCTTCAGAATGCTCCTTGTGACTGTAACTAGTTATTTGATCATTATTCGTTTTATGTCTGCTATCCCACTTAGCCTGGATAATTCACTATAGAATCCACAATGGCTAGCCCAGTGCTACTACATCAATAGTACTCGATTAATACTTACTGAGTGAAGGAGGGACTGGAAGGTTGAAAGTGAATAAATATATTAGAAGGCCAATTAGGGTTTTTTTTTCCTGCTTTCAAACAGAGGTAGAGACTCCACCACACTTTCTGTATATTTACTGAAAAGCATGTTCCTTTTCCTCCTATTCACCCAAGCCAGGAACTCTTCCGTCATGTTCAACTTTCCCCCATTGTATTTCAATTAATATTTATGGAGTTCCTGCTGCAGACCAGCAACTACAATCTCTCTCTAATCCATCCATTCCACTCAGTTCCTTGTGTCACTGCCTCATCATTTCTTCCTTAGATTATGGCAATAACCTCTTTTCCTAGCATTCGACTTCTGGACATGCCCTCCATCTACTCTACATATGGCTGCCCAAGGAGTCTTCCTGAAACATGAAATATAAACCTGCCCCAAATCCTCAGAGCCAAACTCCTAACTCTGACATTCAAGGCTCTCCCTTTTTCTCCTAGCTTGACCTACCTTACATAAATTCTATATTCTGTGTAATAAATAGCAAAACCTTACACTTGCTGAATGCCCTATAGTGTCTCATCACTTCATAACTTAAAACATTCTCTTCCTTCTTCTAGGAATATCCTTCCCACTTTCCTTACCTGAGACATTTCCATTCACTCTTTTTTTGTTTTAATGTTTATTTATTATTTTGAGAGAGAGACAGAGCGTGAGTGGGGGAAGGAAGACACAGAATCTGAAGCAGGCTCCAGACTCTGAGCTGTCAGCACAGAGCCCAACCCAGGGCCCGAGCCCACGAACCATAAGATCATGACCTGAGCCAAAGATGGATGCTCAACTGACTGAGTCACCCAGGTACCCCTATTTCCATTCATTCTTAAGGATACACCGCAAACAATACCCTTTCCATGAAACTTTCCTGGTCCATTTACCCTTCTTGAGTGATTACCCTAGTAGGCTATTGTTCATTTTCTGTGCTCCTGTTTCACTTTGTATTACACATCTATAACTGTATCTATTAAATTCTACTGTTATTATTTATTTACATGCCTCTTTCTGGCTCCCTCCATAAGACTTCAAAGCCCTTCAGAATGAACATTTATGAGCAAGAATGAAAAGTTAAGCATAAATTTATTCCTCTGTCTATAGCACCTATTACAGACATTGACCATAATAAATTGTGTCTGTCAGAATCCATAGTTTCTGGAAACATAATCTCATTTAGCTGGTCCCTGCCAAAAGGGAATTATTACAAGGTATTAGGCAGCTAATGAAATTTCTGGGAGAGGCAGGTTTACAGCATGGATAACTCAACCAACAATACTGAGTTGATCCTCTAAGATCTTTTTCTAGCTGAAGCCTCGCTGCCCCAGGCCAATGATAGAATCAGTAGTTTCTTTGCCAAAGTTTCTCCAGGAGAACCAAAAATTTCACCACCATACTTGCCAGCAGATACTATCTCTTTGCATATTTATGCAAACCACTCATTACCCACTTCATCTTTCCAGGTCTCACCTGCAAAAGAGAGACCTTGCACAGTCCTAGAAGGTGCCATCATATCATGACAAGTCTGTAAACCATTTGCTGAGCCACAGTGAACACAGGTAATATACGCTGAGTACACATAGCTCCCATGTGGAACGTGAGTCTGGGAAATGTGCAAAGGAGTCTGGGAAATGTAGTTTAACCTTCTTGCCTCAATAGTTCAGGAAGCCATGCTAAAAGGAAAAGGAGTGGTTCGGATTCTGTGTCTCCTTCTCTCTCTGCCTCTCCCCCACTCACGCTGTCTCTCTCTCTCTCTCTCTCTCTCTCTCTCAAAAATAAACATTTTTAAAAAAGGGGGGGGCAAGAGTGGGAAATGTGTGAACCACTTTGCAGTTCTCACATATATGCCTAATAAATGGTAAGGGGGAAATGGAAGGTCAAAATATGAAGGTCATCTTCTCCATATTCTGCTATTTAAGTAATTCAAATTTAGCTTCAAATTCACAAAATATACCATTATTCCTTCAAAAATATTATTCATACTTTCAGACAATTATTTCCTTAGCTCTGTCTTTAGCATATCACCTCTCTCTAAATTTTCTAACTCTCATACTATCTGTATGCCTTTTCCAGTTTAGCTTGTGATTTGAAATATATTGCATTCCCATTCCTTTTCATTTGTATAAGAACATGAATCCTCTGATTTTAACATATAATCACTCTGTCTAACAACAACAACAAAAGATTCTCTCAAATGTGAAAGCATAATTCTAAGTTGTTTCTAAAAGAACAGTTAAACTGAATACAATTTCCATTTCTGCTCCTGTACTTGGTACCTTTATAGCACCCTGAAGACACAATTATCTATTTTCAGTATAACAAGTATAGAATTCTTTTGTAAAAATTCATAAGCCAAAATAAATTCATTTTTTAGCTGTATTTTAGTTTTTGTCTCTTAAAAATAAAGCTCCAAATTAGCAATCAGGTACTGAATTTCCAACTTACGGCTTTTATGTACCCAGAATGAGTTTCTAAAGATAAAAGTATATGTAGTGATAGGACTTCCTCTATCTCAATTCAGCCACTGACTGATTGAGTGATACAGGCAAGCTGTGTAAGAGATAGTGCCTTAAGCAGAGCAAAAAAACTATAGGAAGCATTAGAGACTCACCCACAGGACAACCTCCCACAACATAGAATTATTAAATCCAAATGTCAGTATTGCTACTGTTGAGAAACCTTAATAAGCTGAATGCCGGTCCATGAGCAGGAGTTGGCTAGGTGGATGGGTAAGCGGGGGATGAGGCAGGGATAGAGGAATGACAGAGGACAGTGCTCCAGAGAGTGAGAACCACTTATATGAAGGACCTCCACACTCACCGATCCACCAATTCCTTTTTTATCATGGTAAAATACACATAAAATTTACCATTTTAACCACTTTTAAGTACACAGCTCAGTGGAATTAAGTACTTTCACACTGTTGTGCAACCATTATTACCATCCACTTCGGGAGCCTTTTCATCTTCCCAAACTATAACTCTGTACCCATTAAGTAACAACTCTCTATTCTCCCTCTCTTTAGCCCCTGGAAATCACTATTCTACTTTGTCTCTATGAATTTGACTACTCCAGGTATCCCATATAAGTGGAATCATACCATTTTTGTTCCTTTGCCTCTGGCTTATTTCACAGAGTGTGATGTCCTAAAAGGGCTGAATAATATTCCATTGTGTGCATATGACATATTTTGCTTATCCATTTATTCATCGATTGACACTTGGATTGCTTTCAGCTTTTGGCTTTGGCAAATAAGGCTGCCATGGACATGTGTGCAAAAGTACCTGATTCAGTCCCTGCATTCACTTCTTTTGGGTATATACCTAGAAGTCAATCACCAATTATTTTTATGCACCAACTAATTTCTTGGCATGGTTGTAGTGGTTAGTATACAGGAAGAACAGCACCCAAGATCCCTCCAGTCAGGGCATTTACATTCTGGTGAAGGAGAACAACCACATGAATAAGATCACGTAGCGTGCTCTAAAAAGAAAATAAAAAGAGGTGATGGGGAGTTGAACACAATTGGAACTTAGAGTGCTAACAAGGGAGCAGTAAGTAGGAAAGATAGGAGAAGACTTATAAATTAGGTAACCCAGGTAAGGACCCTACATATTAGTTTAAGGGGAATGAAACATTCAGAGAAGTTAAATGAATTGCCCAAGGTCACACAGCTAATAAATTCCACAGGCCAGGATTGAACCTAGTAGCACTGCTTCTCTTTACTATACAGATTTTCTTCAGAACTACAAGGTTGGATATGGGCACATGTTTATCAAACACAGATACCTACGCCCTACCTCTCAGGCATCTGATCTTTTCCATCTGCTCTATGATTCCTCCAGAATCAACTCTGTGAATGGGAAGAGGACATTTTAATTTTCTACTCATCTGCATTTATTCTACACCCAGTTCTGCTGATGTATTCCTCTTTGCTTATTTACAAAATTTCCTACAAGATAAAATAAAATTGATTCTAAAAAGAAATGTCATACTTCCCCGTAGCCCAGCTTTAAAATGAACAACTATTCTGTTAAGAAAAAATCACATATGATCCGAGTAAGTAATATCTGACAAAATAGAGAAGCATTCTGTTGAACAATAAGAGCATTGTTTCTTCTAACCCTTGCTTTCATTCAAGGTCATGTGCAACTTACATAAATATTACATGAAACCTGTTTTGCAAGAAATCAGTGTCTACAACGATTTAGAGACAGAAATATATTGGCAGAGCCTACTTTTTCAAATATTATGAGCTTTTTATTTCTACCAAGAAGAAGAAAATGACCCTTTCTCATTAGGTAAACATATTTTTTCATGTAGGATTAAGACCTTAACACAGTTAATGTGTGCAGTTAAGATTTATCAAAGGTTCTTTATGAAAGAACGTGTCAGGTGACAAGATGTGTTGTAACCCCTTTCAAAATCCAAACCTCATTGGTTGGATGAACAAGAATAAGTGATAACACAAGTTTATATCAAGAAAAAATATACAAGGTATTTTTCTCTTTTATGCTCTTTTAATCTTTTGCTGTAATGTGAGCTATTATAGAATTATACAGTGAGTAGTTATTCTTAGCCTTAAAAGTGCTTTATAAAAAGAGGCCAATTTTGCTGAATATATTTGTTCCATCAACAATTAGTTACTGAACAACTACTACGTGTAAAGCACTTTAATAGGTGCTATTAAAATTGTTATATGTCATTGTGAAGCAAAAGCATTTTCCTACATATATTAGGTGATTGGTCTAGTATAATAAAGAAAACTACCCTGTGTGAAAAGATTTTACATACTTCAGGGAAGTTTTACATTATCAAAAATCCCATAATTACTGCCAAGGGACTTCTTATTTTTTTCATTTAGAATCGACCTCAGATATAGTACTTTGTAAATCCATTACTTAATGTAACACTACAACACATTAAAAGGGCTTTCCACTGCCTTGCTTATCACAAAATCTCCTTCTGCCTCTCTTACAGCGCTGCAGCCTCCTTTTTGCTTATTCAGTACTTGACATATTTTCATTAAGTGTCAGGCACTGTGCTTGACATTGAGGATAAAAAGGTGAACAAGGAAGACAAGGTTGCTCTTTTGTGAAGTTGACATTCTGGTTGGGGTGACAAATAAATAACATGAAGAGGTTTTTTTTTAATGTTTTATTTATTTCTGAGAGAGAGACAGCATGGACAAGGGAGGGTCAGAGAGAGAGGGAGACACAGAATCTGAAACAGGCTCCAGGCTCTGAACCAGCTGTCAGCACAGAGCCTGACACAGGGCTCGAACCCATGAACCGTGAGATCATGACCTGAGCCGAAGTCAGACGCTTCACGGACTGAGCCACCCAGGCATCCTTAACATGAAGTTTACAGACACCATGATAGGAAAAGTGGATGTTACCACTGGGCTACAGAGTCAAAGCAACAAAACCAGCATAGGCTGGAGAGAAGGAAAAGGGAAAGTGGCAGGGAAAGCTTTCCAGAGGAAGGCCCATTGATGCCATCCCGTGAGAACTTCTCCATAGTTTCACCATTACCACAGGAAGAACCCAGATTTTGAACTTGGGTTTTGAACCCAGTTTTCTGTGACTCCTCTATAGCACACTGCTAGGCACCCCTTGATCTCCAGTTGGGCTCATTATTGAGTTTGTCTTGTTTTCTTATATCCCCTTACTTGGTGAGCCTGAGAGGATCCCAGGTATTGTGCTTCCCAATGTGTAATGTTATCTCCATTACTCTCAGTTTCCTGTTGTCTTGGTTTTAGGAGTGAATTTCAATTTCTAGTGAGACTGAAGCGCTCTCCTGAATCCCGGCTGGTTTGTCCAGGTTCCCTGACCTTCTTTATAGTCCTTGCCAAATTCTCCCATTCTCATTTCTACCCTTCCTAGGGATCAAAGCTTCCAGTGCCCTGTAACTTCAATTCTGGGTTTGGCCCAGAAAACCCATCCAACTGAACCTCAAGGAAACAAATACCATTTCATGAGAAAAGTAGCCACGTTCCCATGAATACTGTAGTAGAGCAGATGCTGATGATTGACCCTCACTGGGGGGAAGGGGGCGGGGGGGGGGTGTATCCATAAGTGTAAGCAATACAAACCATTTGGAGCTTATTTAATGGAAGAAAAATAATTGGAAAGAAGTTGTGTATCTCACAAGTTAAGTGAAAATTTAAAAAAACCGAAGTTCAGAAAGACCACAGACCAGAGCTGTTCTGAGCAGGTAGCAGGCATGAAAGGACAATCTCTTCAGGAGACTACTACTGGGAAAAATCTACTTTGAACACATTCCCCAATACTTCAGTACTAGGGAGAAGTCATTGGGTTAATCAAGCTTAGGTCATGTGCCCACCCTTGGCCAGGGGAAGACAGGTACTACTATTGACTGTATCCTATAGGAAGGGAGTGATTCTCTAAAGCACAATTGGGATGCTGTTGTCACAAAAAGGGAGAACAGAAACTAAGCTTATTGCTGGGTGAGTTCTTAGAGTCCCAGTCTTGTGGGCTTCTAGTCTATACTCTTCTCTGCACTTGACTGAATAAAGTGGTAGCATGCCTTCTAACTGGTTCTACATGGGTTTCAAAGATCTTAACAAATGAATACTGGGAGTGTTTGAAATATAATTCCCCAACAGGAATTAAACATAAATCATGGAAGAGAAACTATTTTTTCTCCAGAAGGATAAACTTTAACAATTTTGAATACTATCCATGTAAATAACAATGAGAACATAATAGGAAATCCCTATATTATTAAAAAAAAAAAGCCAACCTGTATACTCATATCATTTATCAACTCTCTAAAGAGAAAAGTCATGGGGCGCCTGGGTGGCTTAGTCGGTTAAGTGTCCGACTTTCGCTCAGGTCATGATCTCACAGTTCATGGGTTCGAGCCCCGCGTCGGGCTCTGTGCTGACTGCCAGCTCAGAGCCTGGAGCGTATTTCAGAGTCTGTATCTCCCTCTCTCTCTGACCCTCCCCTGCTCATGCTGTCTCTCTCTGTCTCTCCTAGAAATAAATAAAAATTATTAAAAAAAAATAAAGAGAAAAGTCATGCCTGATGCCTTTCCTAGTACTCAATAGTTAATCAAAATATTAACTAATAATCCCTCTGCCTATTGAGCTAAGAATTGTTTTTATATTATTTTTATAATGCTTAACAGTTTATTTACACTTATAAATACAGAACGCCAGACAATTTTACAAAGATTAGAATTCTGATATCTGATTTCCATTATTCTGCTTTGTATATTTAAATTTTATAAACATTTATTGGCTTTACAAGATATTACATTTTTAAAACTAATAACCAACACACTATCTCTTAATATTTATATTTAATACTGATTTCTTTTCTATTAAAACTCTTAAATTTGTCCAGAAAATTAACAACTCTCACAATTATCATCCATTGTTCTTGCGTTTTACTTTTGCAGTAATATAGTGTTTACTTCAACTGATTGAATGTTTTGTCAGAATTGCAACTCTTTTTTTTAAGTTTTTAATTCTAATTCCAGTGTAGTTAACATACAGTGCTATATTAGTTTCGGGTGTACAGTACAGTGCTTCAACAGTTCTATACATTACTCAGTGATCATCATGATAAGTGTACTCTCTTTTTTTTAATGTTTACTTATTTTGAGAGAGTGTGTGTGCAAGGGAGGGGTAGAGAGGGAGGAGGAAAGAGAAATTTGAAGCAGGTTCCATGCTGTCAATGCAGAGCCTGACATAGAGCTCAAACTCACAAACCATGAGATTATGACCTGAGCTGATAGCAAGAGTAGTTGGTTGCTTAACCAACTGAGTCACCCAGGCACCTCATGATAAATAGACTCTTACTCCCTGTAATTTATGTCACCCATTCGTTCACCCACCCCTGATTCTAGTTATCAGTTTGTTCTCTCAGTAAAGCATGCGACTTTTGATCTCAGAGTTGTGAGTTCAAGCCCCACACTGGATGGGGCTTACTCAAAAATAAAAAAATAAAAATAAAAAAAGGTGTTTCTTGGTCTGTCTCTCTCTTTTTTATTTCATTGTTCATTTATTTCTCAAATTCCACATATGAGTGAGATCATATGGTATTTGTCTTTCTCTGACTGTTTCACTTAGCATTAACTCTGTAGCTCTATGTTTTTGAAAAATCACAAGATTTCATTCTTTTTTTACGATTGAGTAATATTCCATTGCAAACATATACCACCTCTTCTTTATTCATTCATCTATTAATGGACTCTTGGGCTGCTTCCTTAGTTTGGCTACTGTAAATAATGCTGCAATAAAAATAGGGGTGCATATATCACTCTGAACTAGTGTTTTGGGTTTTTTTGTTTTGTTTTGTTTTGGGGGTTTTTTAGAAGCAGAGAAAGTGAGACTGAGGGAGAGGAGCAGAAGAGGAGAAGGAAGGAGAGAGAGAGAGAGAGAGAGAGAGAGAGAGAGAGAATCTCAAGTAGGCTCCACACTTAGCATGGAGCCTGATGTGGGGATCGATGCCATGACTCTGGGACCATGACCTGAGCCAAAAGCAAGAGTCATATGCTGAAGAGCCACTCAGGTGCCCCAGTGTTTTATTCTTTTTAAACGCTTATTTATTTTTGAGAAGGAGCGAGCAAGAGAGAGAGAACAAGTGGGGACTGGGTAGAGAGAGGGGGGCACAAAAAAAGATCAGGAGCAGACTCCGAGCTGACAGCAGAGAGGCTGATCCAGGGCTTGATCTCATGAACCATGAGATCATAACCTGAGCCGAAGTCAGATGCTTAACAAACTGGGCTACCCAGGCACCCCTGAATTAATGTTTTTGTACTTTTTGGGTAAATACCCAGTACTGAAATTACCAGATGATACAGTAGTTCTATTTTTAACTTTTTGAGGACACTCCCCATACTGTTTTCTAGAGTGGCTGCACCAGTTTGCATTCTCAACAATAGCACACAAGGGGTCCCTCTTCACATTTTCAACACTTGTTTTTTGTTTTTTATTTTAATCATTCCAATAGATGTGAGGTGATATCTCATTGCAATTTTGATTTACATTTCCCTGATGATGAGTGATGTTGAGCATGTTTTCATGTGTCTGTTGCTACAGCCAGCTAAGATTCTTTTCATTTTGGTATAACTGACTTACAACATTATATTAGTTTCAGGTGCACAACATAATTAGTTGGTATTTGTATATATTGCAAAACAATCACCACAGTAACTCTAGTTAACACCTATCACCATATATAGTTACAGATTTCTTTTTCTTATGATGAAAACTTTCAAGATCTAGACTCTTAGCAACCCTCAAATATGAAATACAGTGTTATTAACTATAATTGCCATGCTATCTATATATTAAGGTAAATTATTTTTAGTTATTTTACTTCTGTGTTTTTAGGATTCCTCCAAATAAATTGCCATCAGGGCAACACTTAAAATTACATCTTTTCTGTTGGGCTCTCCCCATTAACCACCATGCAAGCACAGATATCTTGAGGTATCAGCTCATTTTGTCTTCCTATGTATTTCTTTAAAGAATATTCACAGAAGGACACCTGGGTGGCTCAGTCGGTTAAGTGTCTGACTTCTGCTCAGGTCAGAGCCCTGATCTCAGGGCTCATGAGTTTAGGTCCCAAGTTGGGCTCTGCACTGACAGTTCAGAGTCTGGAAACTCCTTCAAATTCTGTGATCCCCCCCAGTCCCCACCATCCCTCTCTTGCTTGTGCTCTCTCTCTCTCCCTCAAAAATAAATAAATAAACATTTTAAAAAAGAAAAGAATATTCACATAAAGGCAGAAAACACTAACAGTCTTTTTTTTTTTTTTTTTTTTTTAATTCTCCTTAATCTCAAGCACCTAAATGTTGGTCCTGGCAACACTCTTTGGAGTGAATTTTTTAAGGCTTGAATAGGGAAGACCTGGCACCTATCACTATGACAAAGTTCAGTATGGATGATCCTGAAGAAGAGAGTGATAATGATGGTAATATTAATACTAATACCCATTTGCATTGAGCCCCCACTGGGTATAGGTTGTGCTTTAAGCACTTTGTATGCGATTGGGAAGGATCTAGGACAGAGGCATAATTACAGGAGAGAAAAGAAATAACTCCTAGAGCCAAGTCCCTGAATAGATGCAAGGAGATGGGAGGATGAGATCCAGAGTTCAGGTGGAGAAGGTGGCCTTAAGTATGAACAGGGTGTGTCCATCCATAATAACATTGCTGAGAGACTGGTGGATTTGGTTTTGGAAGAATGAAGGAGTTCTTTAATGATGGCTTCTAGATTTTCAGGAAAATCAGAAGAGAGAACTGTGGGTAGTTGTTGGAGACATGAGGAAAATGATAAGCAACAGTTGCCACTATTAATTTTAGCAGATATAGAAGCTTTTGTCAGTGGAATCTAAAGAAGAGGAGAAACTATAAATTCCAAATAGAATAGATGCAAAATACCCTTGAGGTTATGCAGAAGTCTTAGAAGATGACTGTGAGTTCTCACAAAGCAGACTGGGACAGGACAAAGAGAAATAGTGTTTTGTGAATATTATTACCCTACTTCTAAACTATACCCCAGTAGATAGACCTTTAGAGAAAGAGCCTCATAATATTTTTTTCTTCAATTCTGAGGCTACTTCGATATCTGAGGAAGCAACATTACACCCTTCTTAAGATAGAGTGTATCTATGTTGTTCATTGCTGTCTTCAGTAGTGGGTACAATGTCTGGAATTGAGATGTTTGATAAATATTTTATAAATGAATTGATGAATAAATGGAAGATGAAGAAAAATTATGAAATTTTACATATAGTGTACATTTCTGATTTTCCTTATAAAAATCTGTGTCATACATGTGTGATAGTGTCGTACTTGGCTTTTGATCAAGTTCTTACTCAGAAACCAAAGGAAATCTTCCAAACTCTTCAAAAGGCTCTTTACACTAAGACTAAACATGAAACAAATACTATGTATTATCTATAGACACTTTTAACCATCTAATATACACCATAACAAGCATTCTTCTTTTTCACTCACCAGTTTGGTAAGAGAAATATTCTAATACTAAGTTCCTCCATGAGCCCAAAGTTTGCTGGCGTGGCCACTCCAGAACATGTTGTAGTCTCTTGGCTACTCTCCCAAGAAGTTACTTCAGGGGAGCTGTGAATTCAGGTCACATGACTCATGTTGTCCTCTGTTTACCTGATTCAGCATCGTCAACCCAGAAGGTTCTCTCTTGGACCATCAGGGTACTTACTATAATCCCTGGATTGGCCGAATGAGTCCAGGTTTTCCTTTTAGTTTATCAAAAATCCTATACAACCAGAAGCCATAACTTTGCTACTTTAGATAAATGATGTCTTCTTTCAATGCCTTAATCCTCTTTTCCAGGTAATGTTTGGTACCCACAGAAACTTATCCTCAGAGGAAGAGCTTGTGTCTTATTTGATTTCCTCAACACTTAGCATGGTGTATGTTGAAGGAATGAACACATGATTGACTAATAAATAAATATTGAATTAGCCTAACAGAATCACCCACTCCAGTCATTGAAATTCAATCTCTGCTTAGTGTTGTAGGAAAGGCAGCAACACTGAATCTCTGTCTCTTTATCTCAATGTCTGACCTAACTTTCAAACATAGAGTTAAGCAGTCTTTCCCCCAAGAATTAACCGCACATGACAATTGCCCTTGTAGCCCAATTTACCCTCACTAAGTAGGAAAAAAAAAAGAATCACTTAGGGAATCTCAGTGTCTAGCATTTACTGTTCTCTACTAATAGAGGGTAAAATATATTCACTGCTTCTCTCAAACTACAATCTCTAGAAGGCAGCTACTTTCAATTTTCCTGGAGCTGTTCCTTAGTAATAACTTAATGGCATCTCCTGTACATGATTCCTCTTTCTAACACTTTCTTCTGTAGTCTACATTAAGTTTGAACTGCTTTTAATGGAGTGCCTGGGGAAGTGGGTAGGTACAAGCCCTGGAAATTGTGTCAAGTACTACTTCCTTGTGATAGTTACAGATTTCCTTTGCTTTTGTTAAATATCAAAATCAAAATAGGTATTACCCTGCCCAAAACTGTAAAATAACTATAATGATCTACTTTCCTACGTAGTTCAAATATGGGACAAATTCAAATGTCTTTCTTGTAAAAAACAAAGTGCAGGAGATTATAGAAGCAAAGAACACCAGATTAGAAATCAATGAAGACAGATTCTGTTTTAATATTCAATTGCTTTGATTTGGGAAAAGACAGCTTCATTCTCAGCTTTTTCTCTATTGAAAAGAAGGCATTTGCTTCCTAACTGATAAAGAATTGTGGTGATTTGATGAGATGATGGTCATAAACCTTGTGGATCTTAATAACACTGAGTATCACTTTACTTAACCAGTAATAGCTTCTTGGCATCTCCTGCACACGATTGCCCTTTCAAACATTTTCTTCTGTAGAAGTCTACATTAAGGATGAAAAGCTTTTAACTAAGTGCACAGAGAAGAGAGGCAGCCTTTTTAATCATTTATAGAAAGGAATTAATAACAAACATTTTTAAAACATCTATAATTAAACCAAGTCATGCTTTTGGCTGGGGATGGGGTGGGTGGGTATTCCATTACTCTCCTAGGGAAAGGGAAGCAAGGAGCCAGTTCCGAGTCAATGTCTAAGAGCCAGGTCTTCTTCTAGGCTCTGACTACTGTTCTTTTTATTTGTATTCTCACCATAGCCATTTGATGCAATTTTATTAGCCCCACTTTATATAGAGTGGGCTCTAAATCCTCAAGACACTTAGCATGGTATTCTAGTAAAATATAGTGAAATATTTGTAATACTATTGCTTCCAAATGTAACATAGTAAGATTTTTGGATCTCCTGTAATCAGAAATCTGACTTCTCTTTTGGATTTCTCTCTAACACTGTGGCCCAAATGCAAATGGAGGGCAAGTCCACCTGATGGAAGCAGAGGCTATGATATAGGAAAGTACCTGTCAGAGAGGAAGAGATGAGAAGCCCTAGTGGAGGGGGAAAGAGGAAGAAAGAGATGGGGAAGGGGAAAAACACTCATATATGTGTCAGGAGTTCCTCAACTTTCCCCCAGTCTGAGTCAATAACCCAGAAAGATCCTGAAAGGGAAAACCAAGAGCACAGATATATTTGCCCCATCTACATGTGTAGCTTTAGAGAAGAGACTGCATATTCAGACACGCTCCCCACCCTTCTGGAGGTAGCCCCAGGAGACTGCAGTGGTTGTACAACACATTCAAGCTAAGTCAGAGTTAATGCCCTTGAGCTGTGCTTGGCTTCCACATAGTGTGGAAAAGACTCAGATGTCCCTGCATACATCTAGGTTACTGAGCAAAGCGTTGGAGAATCAGACCAGGAAATTTCCTAGAGGGAGTTGTTATACTAAGAACAAATGACATCACCACTGGAGAGGTTGACGGGGCCATTCAACTGAGAGGGGCCATTGGGTGAGGGAAGAGACCAACAGCAGATGACCCAGGTGGACACAGTGGCCAGGTAAACAAGGGACACTATTATGGCACAGATGAGCAGGGATCTGGAGAGCAACACAAAAACTTAACACATAAAACCACCATAAAGACATCCACTCAAAGGGAAGAAATCTGAACATTTATCTACAGGCAATAGTCTTTTCAATCATTTATAGAAATGAATTAACAGCAAATTATTTTTTAAAATCCATAATTAAAATAATTCACGCTCCAGACACAGAGCCACCATTCTGTACACACCTTCCAATGAAACACTGAGAAATCATTTGTGGCAAGTTGAAGACTTTCTCTGCAACACTGTGGGGCTCATGATGATGATTCGATCTGTTTTAGGAAGTAAAGCATTTAGGAAACAAATTACATTTTCTTTGCACATTTCAGTCATAGTGCAAGTAAATCTGCAGGCCAACTACAAAATGATTACAAGGACAGCCAACGCTGAGGGCACAAAGTCTAGAAATCAAAGGGACCACCTGGAGATTTCCCTTCTATCAACCAAGATCATTGGCCTCATACAACCAAATTAAAGCCAAAACTGAGTATGCTTTCACTGCTTACCTGCAGTATGGTTTTGGCTTATAAAAATTCATTTTCAGTTGTATGGTCTTAACAATCTCAGAAATGGGACTTCACCACCGAGGGTATTTTCCTTTAGCTCACATTCAAGGTAACCAACTCATGTGTGCCACTAAATTTGACCACTGAGTAAACTTTATTTTTCTAGTGTTTTAATATAAAATAGACGTTGAGTTAAATGGATTGTGATGCAATACCTCAGACTGGATTCAAAGATAAAATTTGCTGCTAATAGATAATAGTTATCATCTAATCATGACTAAAGGAAAAGTGTGTGTTTACTAAAGCAGGTGGAAATTTTGCTATGAATTTATACAAGATAGGAAATTGCTATACTCAAATTGTGAGCTGAAAAGCAAACAGATCTGAAGAAAAAAAAGTGTAGATATTTTTGTTAAGTCCTAAGAGATGTCATTCATTCATTCATTCATTCAATCAGGAAACATTTACTCAGTCCCTGCTATGTTCCAGGTACTTTCCTGGGTACTAGAAATGCAGCAGTATAGATATAGAAAGCACCTTCCCTCAAGGAGTTAATATTTTGATTGAGGAAACAATAAATAACTAGACAAGATTTAGGTCAGAGAGTTGGAAGTACTATGAAGAAAAATTAAAAGAAAGCAAGGTAAAAGGAAGTAGGGAGGGAGCAAAATTTTATATAGGGTGGTCAGGGAAGTCCTCTCTGATAAATTAATATTTGAATAGGGATCTAAATTAACTGAGGAAGAGATTTATGCAAATATCCAGAGTAAGAAGGCCATTCCATGCAGAGGAAATAGTAACTACAAAAGCTCTGAGGTAGACATGACTTTGGTATGTTTGAGGAATAGCTAATACGCCAGTAAGGTCTGAATAGAATAAAATAGAATAAATAAAGGGATGATAGAAGATGAGGTCAGAAAGTCGGCAAAGATCAGTGCATGTGAGACCTTATTGGACAAAGTAAGACATTGGGTTATATTCAAAGTGTAATAGGAAGTCATCAGAAAGTTTTGAGTGGAGAATCACAAGTTTGTAGTTGTTTAAAAAAACAAATCACTCCAACTGTTGTGTGGAAAATAGACTAAATGAATTGGATTATTACCTAACTATACACAAAAATTGATTACAGATGCACTGAAATCATAAATGTGAAACATGAACTTTAACTCTTTTGGAATAAATTGTGAGAATATAGTTATGATCTTAAGATACAGTAGAATTTCTGAAACTAAGCACATCAAAGAAAGAAGAGGGAGAGTGGGAGACAGAGAGAAAGAGGGCAGGAGAGAGAGAAAGAGAGAGAGAGAGAGGGAGAGAACCACAAAGGAAAATATTGAAATATTTGTCTACTTAAATTTTTAAACTTCTGTTATTCAAGAGATGCCATAAACAAAGTGAAAAGACATGTCACAGCCTGGGACAATATATTTGCAATAAATATAACTAATAGTATATTGACTATATTAAGAATATCAATGTAATAAGAAAACCAACATAATTTAAAAAATGGGAAAAAGCTTAAAATAGATATTTCAAAGAAGAAGACATCCAAAACACCAGTAAATATATAATAAAATACTCTCCCTCACTAGTAATCAGGGAAATGCATATTAAAACCATAGTAAGATAACTTTTCACTCATCATATTGGCAAAAAACAAAAACTCTGACATTATATAGAGGTGACAAGAATGTAAAAAAATTTGGAACAACCACTTTGGAGAGAATTTGACAATTATCTTGTCAAGTTAAAGATGTGCATACACTATGACTCAGCATTTACCTCCTGTGTATCCCAAAGAAACTCTTACAGAAGTATATAATGGAGACACACAAAATAGTGTTCACTGCAACTTACATAATAAAACGTTGAAGAAACATAGTTGTGCATTAACAGGAGAATGGATGAATAAATTATAGTAAATATATAGTGTATTAGAATAGCAGAAAAATAATTGTGAGCGGCATATTTCAACATAGATAAATTCTAAACAAATATCACTGAGCAAAAAGGGCAAGTTATAAAAAAAAACTATGCACAAAGTTTAAAAACATAAAAAGTATAGGAATATATAACATAAAAAATATATAAGACAGACAGACATGACATGACAATAATGAACACTAAAATCAGGACAGTGTCTATATTTACTCTGGTTCTCACTCACTCACTGTCTCCCCACCCACCCACAGAGTAGACATCAAATAGGAATTAGATGGCA
The DNA here is from genome assembly GCA_017311185.1 of Proteles cristata cristata. Classification (NCBI taxonomy): domain Eukaryota; kingdom Metazoa; phylum Chordata; class Mammalia; order Carnivora; family Hyaenidae; genus Proteles; species Proteles cristata. The sequence continues at coordinate 652,499 of JAESUZ010001430.1, read as the reverse complement.
AGAAACGCTTTAGGGGAAATGGCTGTGAAGGATAAAGAGGAAGAAGCAGGAGAAGGCAGGAAAACATCACACCGCAAGCCAGGGTTGATATCCGTGAAAGGAGACAGGGCAGTATTGGGTGGGAAGAGCTCAGACTGCAGTAGCATTTAAGAAAGTTGTGGCCAGCCCCATGGGGAGCCCTTAAGTCAGAGTCATTCTCTAGAGAAGTCCTGCATCACACACAAATGAGCCTGACCCTATATTTCACTGTGCTTAGTCATTGCTGGGAGTGGCCCGGGAGAAGCAAATACAGAGATAAATTCAGAGAAGAATCACCTGGGACCATCATCACTCTGCTTTTGCAGCAGGGGACCTGGGTGGTCTGGTTTTTATTAGCTATCTCTGAGCTAGGGGACAAGGGAAGAGGATGTGATCGAGGAGAAATACAAAGGAGATTTAAATGGTATTTGTAATATTTTACTTCTGAAGCTGAGAAGTGGGGACACAGATGTTCACTTTGCTATTCTCTTTATTTTTGGAGTGAGGGCAGGAAAATGAGAGGTTTATAAGTTGATACATAAGATTTAAACAAGGCTTTCCTGATATTTTGCTGTAATGTGGAACACACAAACAGGATTGAGGGATGAGAGATATTATAGCCTTCTTGATGCTGATCCAACTTATGGGGAAATTTGACATGTGAGAAGGAGCAAAGTCCTTAAGTGCTGAGAGAGGATGGGTCCCACACACAGAAGGAAGGAGCTGGCCCTACATAGGAACAAGTTAAGTTTATTCACCCTTGAAACAAAGGCAAGCTGAACCTGCGGCAAAGATATAGGGAGAAAAATAGATTTTGTGGTGGGAAGATGAGAAAGTTCTCTAATGACTGTTTCTAGTTTCTCAGTAAGAATCAGCTGACAGTAAGGCAGAAGAAAGTGGTTTTGGAGGTTTGAGGAGAGTGGAATTGCCAAGGAGTCCCGAGGGCTCACTTGAGGTTTGTGGTCAGAGATTTAAAACGAAAGCAGTTGGCATGGTTGTGTGTTTTCTACCAGCCATAAGCAGGTGCTTGGATGTAGGCTTGTGGTTGGCCCAGAGGATGGAGGCTTGTATGTAACCAAAGCAGGCTTTTGCCAGGCAAGTACAATAAAGAGAGTACCAGGTGGAGGAATTTGAGGGTACAGGGGAAGACAGTATTACAGTGATGGACTATGGGAAGCGATCATACGGGTATCTTTTGACTCTTTTTCCTTTACCCTGTATTTTCTAAAAGTTGGAAATTACAACTAAAAGCTTGATAAATTCCAGTTAAGCAGTTTTGGCAAGATTACGTTGTAGGCAAGCCTGTGAATTTCATATTGCATCACATCAGGAGGCACATAATGTCTGGCCATCCCACTAGTTTTGATGCTAAGATCGATCCCCATGTAAATAATAAATAACCAGGGTAATATCCGTCTCAAGCAGGTAACTCTCGTAACTGTGTTTAAAAAAAAAGAAAAGAAAAAAGTGCAGTAATCAAAAGTATGATGCAAACACAAAAGCTTGGAGACACACTGTTTAAGAAAGTTACAGCCTTTTTTATATTGAAGGACTCATAAACCAGAGGGGGTGGGGGGGAGGAAGGCAAACAGAATCCAAAGCAGGCTTCAAGCTCTGAGCTGTCAGCACAGAGACCATCACAGGGCTTGAACTCACCAACAGCGAGATCATGACCTGAGCAGAAGTCAGACGCTTAACCAACTGAGCCACCCAGGTGCCCTGGTAAAGCTGTTTTCACTGTTCTATTAGCTCATATCACCTGGGTACTGAGCTCCATCAGGCCACTGTAGCCTCTTGAGAAGGGTATAACTTTCCTTTGGCTTCTCCACTTCCAAAACACTCCAAAATACACAGTCATGTCACTAACAACCTAGTCCAATTCCCTATCATGTCTTGCTTGAATTTCGCCAACAGCCTCTGTGTGGTCTGGTCTCCAGCTTCTACATTTGCCCCGTCCATCCCCACAGCAGCCAGAAGGATCCTTTAAATTCAAAGTCATATCATATTATTTCTCTGCTCCTTACCTTCAAGGGCTTCCCACTTCATTCAGCATTAAAGGTGAAGCTCTTACAATGGCCTACAAAGCCTTACAAGATGTGACCTGGGTTACTTCTGCTCTAGTCTTTCGCTGCCTCGCCCCTATGCCAGCAAAAGAAGTGCTACATCTTGTTTATCAGAAAGATAGTAGGTGTGCTCCGGTATTAAGGTCTGTGCTCTGGCCATTTCATCTTACTAGAAAGTTCTTTCATCTTGGCTCACTCCCTGACTTCAGTTCTTTGCTCAGTTGTCATCTTCTTAATAAAACCTGCCCCTCCCACTCTATTTAATTTTTTAAATGTTTATTGATTTATTTTTGAGAAACAGAGAGCGCATGGGTGCTCGAGCCGGGGTGGGGCAGAGTGACAGAGGGAGAGAGGGAGAGAGAAAGAATCCCAAGTAGGCTCTGCACCATCGCCAGTGCAGAGTCCAACATGGGGCTCGAACTCACAAACGGTGAGACCATGACCTGAGCCGAAACCAAGAGTCAGAAGCTTAACCAATGGAGCCACCCAGGTGCCCTTTAAATACTCTATTTAAAACTATAATTTATTCTGCCCGACCCAGTACTTTTTATCTTTTTATATTGCTTTTTGTGTTCTATTTTCATCTTTACCTTCTTACCTAAATTACATGTTTATTATGATTATTATGTATGTATTGTCTGTCTCTCCTGACAGAATATAAGCTCCATGAGGCAGAGTTCTTTGTTTTATTCGCTGTTTGTGTCTCAAAGGCCCACAATAGTACCTGGAAGGCATTGGGTATTTAACTAACATGTGTTAAATGAATAGAATAAATGATTTTTAAAATTATCCTTTAACCAAGATTTGTCTGCTTCTCTTTTGGCCACTTTGTTTTCACTGCTTCTCTTATGTCCTGTTTACTTCTTCAAGTATCTGGCAGTCCTGAAATGTCCATTTATATTTATGAATGAAGGCAGCTAGGATACCACATCTCTGAAAGTACAAAGGCTTCTTTTCTTTTCTTTCTTTACTTCCAAGTCTATTTCCTTTAATGGGAGAGCTGGTTGCAAGCAAGCTTTCACCCAGCCCTATGCCTACCCACACAGCCACCACCCCCCTACCCCCACCCCCGCAATCAGGCTGAATTGATGAGGCTATATTCTGTTTCCCTGCACCAATCCCACACCTCAACAGAGCAATTAAGTTCTCTAAAGTGCGTTCTCTGAGTTTAGCCTGAGGGTAAACAGATGAGGCCCGGAACTCTGTTTGTATATTGATGATGGAGAGAACAAACAGGAAGGAAAGGTGTAAAAGACAAGACTAACACATCTGTTCAGAAGATATCCCTTCAAGGAGCCATTTCAATGGGTCCTTCCTTTACCTTTTTTTCTGTCTATGTGCTGTTTCCAACTCTCTGAGTGAGCAACCATTCTTTCTCTGAAGGGATAATTCTCTGCTTCAAACTTGGGCACCTATTTGACATGAAGTACCCTCCATTCTAATTTATAGCTCAGCACAATCCATCTATTTTCAATCTTCTAGAAATTCTCTACCAAATTGACTGGCCGGTTGTCCCAACCTACATCTCTTTCATCTCTGCTTATGATGACTCTATTCCCTTTTATGTTTTAACTAGCGTTTTTGCAGAATGTAGTGAGAAACATGCATAAAGAAATGTTTAGTCCTCTATCTTGAACCAGAGCCAGAAGAATCTCTGAGGACACAGTAGCACTTGTTAGGAAAAGGAGAAGGCCATTTATCTGAAGCAGAGAGAAAACTCTTAAGTTTCACTTCAGTTTCTTTTTCTTTTTTTAAATTCAAGTAAAATTACACTTCATATGTTGAATTTTAATTTAATGCTTTTAAGCATCCAAGAGGAAGCTTCCTCTGTGAACACTGGAAAATGTAGCCATGCTCACACAACAGATCACAGTCATCATCCCTACCATCTTGAAAATGATGGATGGAAAGTCATGAGAGGTGATTAAAGACATCAGAATGTTTCTACCATTCATCCACAAACCCACAGACAGATACCTGATGTATATGTCATACAAATTCACGTATCTGCTTTATCCCAGAATTCCTTAGAAAGATTATATAAATCCCTTACTTTAATATGGTCTTTGTATTTGCAATGCCCAAAAGACAATGGCAAAATTGATTTTATAACACACTCTGCCATTTAAAAATACAGTGTATTTTATCCTTGGTAATAACCACAAAATGATAAACTGACAGTTCTTAAGTGTACATCAAATTTCTTTTGTTATCACCAAATTGAAAAATATTTCTAAATGCATTCCCTGGTGATAACTGACAATGACTTTGGTATCCTCAAATCTTTGATTCAAATATGTCAGGAATCTAAAGAAATACACTTCAGAATAAATTTCTTGAAGATGAAACATTTCTTATGGATTTAATGCATTCTAATGGTTAAACTGTTTCTTGTTTCCCCAAGTTAATTGTAAAATAGAAAAATATGAACTGGATTACATTACAACAAAAGTGTTACAGGACGCTATGATGTTATACATGAATAGTTACTGCAGGCACCGTCTCTAGAAAAAGCAAGGGCTGTTCCAATGAAAATAGGGGCTGCTTTTTGAAGGGAATACAAAACTCTCCAAGTGACAATTTATAATGTTTCTTCAAGGCATTGATCTAAATTATACTTACCTTGAAACCAATAAAACAGCAACATTCATTAACAAAGTAGGTGGCTGTATACGTGGCTTAATTTGAAGGTTGCCCCAAGCTCTCTCCTTTAATGGAGTGCCATGGTGCTTGGAACCCATAAAGTCTGACCCGTTCTTTAAGCCTTTCAGGAGGATCCTAGAAAATACTGAAATGGTTATCGGGCAAAAAGATGGAGCTTACAACTGGGAGAGAACCTAATGATCATGTATACCTGATCTTTACCTCCATTTTTAGCTAGAAAATCTCCAGCAATAAACTCTTTCATTTCAGGCCCTTATAAATCAAAAATCACTCAAACCCTAGAAATATGAAGGAAAAAAAAAAAGAAAAAAAATCACTCAAACCCTCTTAAGTAAGAAAGAGAATTTATTTTTAATTTAGTGAAGTAGCACAGGAAACCAAAAAGAAAAACGTAAAACAAAAAATATCTCAGCCAAAGGATGGGTAGAATTCAAAATAACTTTGGGAGCAATCCCTTTCAAACTTCCATTTCTCTCACCATATCTGTGCTTCTTGGAATACTTCTGTCATTTTCCTTAGTGTTGTTGAGATTCCTCTGCTTACCCATCTTAAGCATGACCATAAATGGCAGCCTCCTCATTAGGTCTATAGATCTTTAAGCTAGTGACTTACTGCTAGATTTTTTTAAAAAAAAATTTAATGTTCATTTATTTTTGAGAGACAGACAGAGTGCAAGAGGGGAAGGGGCAGAGAGAGAGAGGAAGACACAGTCTTTAGAAGCTCCAGGCTCCACCCAGAGCCCTACACAGGGCTCCAACTCACAAGCCATGAGATCATGACTGGAGCCAAAGTTGGAGGTTTAAATGACTGAGCCACCCAGATGCCCCACAGCTGGAATTTTTGTTGTTTTATTCCCTGTCCAGAGAGGAATGATCAGATTGTAGTAGCTCATCCTTTCCTACCAGACCAAATGACTGGAGTCCTGGGTGCCTAGCAAGTATTTACCTTGGCCCAATACCTGTAGCCAGGGAGATTGTGGTCACACAGGAAGTAGGTCTACCCAACAGGGCCAGGCAGCAGGGAGGCAGCATGGCAGAGACAGTCTCTAGTTTATTTCTTCATCTCATTTCCTCATCTGCAACACCTGGACAAACAATCTGCTTCACATATTTGGGGGGGGAGGGATTGAGGTATTTTGTTGACTTTTTACTTAAATTGACTTAGGATGACATACTGCCCTTCTGCACTTTTCGGCAAATGCCACCATTTTATTCACTTAATATAGTTGACATCACTGATGGTGACTGTTTTCCTATTTGATTTTCATTGCAGTGTTAGCATGTGTGAGAGTCGGCTCCAGAGTACATAAACATTGCCTGAACTTTGGGAACATCTCCTCGAGACCACTTTATTCAACAACTTATATTTGTAGATCATTTTATAGTTCACAAAGTGCGCTGCAGGACTAACCGGAGCCACGTCCGGGGCTGCCCCTGTCTCTAGATGCTGTCATTTCATGAGCCAGTCTGTGGTGCCATGTACACTGCACAGGCTTCCCTTCCAAGGCCCATTATGTTCCCACTTCTGCTGTTTCTTGTTGTCTTGAGGCCAGAGCTCTGCTCATCTGGGCCTCAGGTATGCGGATGCCGCTTCTTTAAGACAGGAGGCTGCCAAACACATGATTCGTGATTGTGGTTTGATTTTTTTAAATGATAAAAATAAATCCATAGGTGAGCCCAGCATTTACTAGAGGAAAAAACTCACGATGAAGGTGCTCTGGGAAGTCAGGGAGCTGAAGAAGTAGTGGCCTAATTTTAAAATAATGCAGAAAATTTAAGAGATTAATATAGTTTGGTTCAGAAACTCTTGTAGCTTCCTGATTACTCAAAGATCAAAATGTTATTTTGTTCTCTTCCTTATTTCAAACTTCTTGATATTTTGTACTATGGTTAAAAATCTTGGATAATTACTAGCATATTTTCATAACTTCCAAGGTGAAAAAGTAGCCTGTAGTCTTTTTACAACTATCTTAAAGAAGCAGGTGTCCTGGAAAAGTGACTGCTTTAAAGCCCCATCCACAAATTATTGCTATGCTTTTCTGTGGGTCTTCCTGTTTAAAAAAAAATTAAACACTATATGTACTTGGACCAATGAATTGTATCCAGGATTCACCTTTAAGTATGATTTTTAGGGAAACAGTATAAAAGGAATCTAATAGCAACCTGTGTTAGAGGTGTTTCTTATCAGCTTCTCAGTTTCCAAACTCATCAAATATTGAACTTCCTGGAGCCAAAACCAACTCTCCAGAAGCTGAAACATTTATTTGGAACTGCACTCAGAATATAAAGAGCTAGGACAGGAAAGAAAAACAAGTCAATACAAGCACAGTGTCCCTTTCTCTTGGAATGTGTGCTCTGAAAGAGAAATACTGAGCCGCAAACACGGAAAGCCATGTCTACTGGTCTCCAGGTCCCGGGACCACCCCTGTCCCCTGTGCAAATGGTAGCAAGGGTTACATTACCATCCGCCATGGGAAGCGACAGTCTGTAATCAGGACTAACAGGAGCCAGACCCAGGACTGCCCCTGTCTCTAGATAATTGTGTGGCTTTGCTTCTTGATCTGCCAATTGTAAGAGGGATCATATGGCAATTCCTCATTTGCTTACTGCAATTGGTTGTTTAAGTATAAAATAAGACTGGGGTGCCTGGGTGGCTCGGTCAATTGAGCACCCGACTCTTGATATTGGCTCAGGTCAGGATCCCAGGGTTGTGGGATTGAGCTTGTGTTGGGCTCCAGACTGAGCATGGAGCCGCTTCAGATTCTCTCTCTCCCCGCCTCTGCCCCATCCCCCAGTTCTCTCTCTCTCTCCTTCCAATAATAAAACAATAAATTAAATAACAAAATAAAATATGAAATCGGATCATATTTGTGAAACTACTTTGAAAGCTAAAAGTTGTTATACAAAATCAAGAAGGAAGTAAAGAATTTTTGTTGAGAACCCAAACATGGTTTCTGCTCTTTGTCACTGAAGAGAAGCCTCAAACTAAGTAATTTTCTTTTCTTGGATAAAAACAGTTTAGGAAAGAATGTTCTTACTGTAATATATTCCCTCATCATCCCACCAGACCTTCAGAATTCTGCTGACATTTTCTTCAACTTGTTTGAGGATTTTACTGACATTTTCTTCAGGGCTTCTTCAGTGTCTGACTACAGCAAGTCCCAAATCAGTGCCACATGTCTTAGGGTTTCGTTATGGCAGCACTCCCTCTAGGTACCAAAACTCATTCAGATTATCCATCACGGCATTAGTAAGCCACTCCAAAACTTAGTGGCTTAAAACAATAGCAAATGTTAATTTTGCTCACAGATGTTCATTTGGGGCAGCGCTTAGAAGAGATAGCTCATTTTTACTTCACAGCATCACTTGGGGCTTCTTAACTAGGATCTTCAGGACCTGATTTCAAGATGGCAAATTGGTTCTAGCCATCACCCAAGGGCTCATGAGGGCTATGGGCCTGCCTGTCAATGTGGGCATTCCTAAAGTTGGCTTAGGCTTCCTCATGGTATGGTGGTTAGGTACCAAAAGCGAGTTTCTAAGAGACAGAAAGAGAAAGTTGTAAGAGTCCTAAGACTTGTGCCTGTAAACTGTCATAGCATCCTTTCTACCATATTCTAGCTTTCTCTTCATATTCTAGCTTTCTCTTGAATTATTGCATTGATAGAACCACCCAGAACAATGATATGTAATAATGATTGGGTGAAAATTTCTTAGTTTACTCCTGACTTGAAAGGGAATGCTTGTAATGTTTTTCAATTAAGTATAATGACAGAGTTAGCATTGACATACATATGTTTTATGATCCTAAAAGTATCCGTCTATTTCTATCTTACTAAAACATTTCACCAAAAGAGGGGCCTGGATGGCTCACTCAGTTAAGCATCCAACTCGATTTTGGCTCAGGTCATGATCTTGTGGTTTGTGGGATGGAACCCTACATCGGGCTCTGTACTGATAGCACAGAGTCTGCTTGGGATTTTCTCTCTCCCTGTCTCTCTGCACCTCTCCTGTGTGTGTGCATACATGTGCTCTCTCTGTCTCTCTCTCTCTCTCTCTCTCTCACTCTCTCTTTCTCTCTCTCTCTAAGATATAAAAATACACATTTTACCATAAATAAGCATTGAATTTTTATCAAATGCCTTTTAAGCATCAGAGAAGATGATCATATGACATTTTTCTCTTTTGACATATAAGTCTCCTGACTTAAGATGTTTTCAACTACTGGGTGCCTGGGTGGCTCAGTCGGTTAAGCGTCCAACTTCGGCTCAGGTCATGATCTCATGGCTTGCGGGTTCAAGCACCGCATCAGGCTCTGTGCTGACTGCCAGCTCAGAGCCTGGAGCCTGTTTAAGACTCTGTGTCTCCCTCTCTTTCTGACCCTACCTGCTTACAGTGTCTCTCTCTCTCTCTCAGAAATAAATAAAACATTAAAAAAAAATTTTAAGATATTTTCAACTACTGAATCCTCTTTGCAATTCCTGCAATGACTTATTTTATACTTTATTATATTTATTTTTATTTTATGTGTCTGTCTTTGTAATGCCAAACTAAAAGGTCTTTGAAGTCAGAAGATATTTTGTTATTCATTATTGTTTTCCCCAGGTAAAAAAAAGTGGTAGCTACTAGGTCCTTAAAAGTATTTGTTGAGTGAGTTAAATAAATTACAGGAGTTCAGTAACTATTTATTGAAGCCTTCTTAATAGCATTTCTAGAAAAACACTGTAATTGTGATTAGCATAGTCTTGAGCTATCACTTCTTTCTCTCAGTTGTATGCATTCTCGGTCAAGGTTAATGTATCTGCAACCACAATGCTGCAAATGGGCATAGCTACTTCCTATGAAATTTATTTATAGGGAGTCAGAGTATATGACTACACACGCACATGTGCGTGCGTGCACACACACACACACACACACACACACCCATGAACTGGCAGAAGATTATAGTAGCACCTTTTTTGAGATAGCTAACAGGGCCATTTATAGTGATGGTAGGTAGCTCTTAATTATTACTGCTAAAAAATATTCTTCAATGTTTTCATTCCTGCTGGCTATCTTCCTTAATACTAAATGTTCTGAATCCCTGACTCTGTTCTTCATGCCTAGCAGCAAGGAACCAAATTCCAATTTTAAATACGTGGGCCAGGTTTTAGTGTGCTTCTATGGCTGAAGGTATGCTGATAGATTGTATTAATCACAATCATCTTAACCATTTGGGGAAGACACTACCACTGTTGGTATTTTGAAAATCAGTGCATCTTTCAATATAAATAAACAAATGAAAGCCAGATACCCAAATTCAAGCCCCAGTTTCAGATCTTTATTCATAGACTAACACATAAGTGTCCAGTATCACTGTAACTTCCATTGCAGATTATCTTTAAACAATTAATAAAACTCTAAGCATAGAAACTAAGAACTAGAAACTAAGGGATTGGTAATACAAGTTTAAAGAGAAAAGTATACCTATAAATCTATTTTTTAATGTTTGTTTTTGAAAGAGAGAGAGTGTGAACATGAGTAGACATGGGGTTGAGAGAGAGGGGGACAGAGGATCTGAAGCGGGCTCTGAGCTGACAGTAGAGAGCCCAGTGCAAGCCTCGAACCCGTAAACAGTGAGATCATGATCTGAGCTGAAGCCAGGTGGTTAACTGACTAAGCCACCCAGGTGTCCCTATCTATAAATCTTAATAGAATCTTCAAAGAGTCATTTAAATTATATAATTTAGAGCTGCTGACCTAACTTCTAAGATAAATAAACATTAAAACCTAACTAGCTTCATCATTTGGAGAAGTGAGAGCCTCTACAAACATGTGTCATCCATATGTCAGATGCTTAGCAATTTAATAACCCTAGGATTGGAAGGGAATTGGAAGGTCCCTTAAGAGTACTAAATGGAACAATATAGGTGAAACGCATATACAGGAGCCTAATACAGAACCTGGCATTTGATAAGCACCCTATAAATATTTGAATTAAATTTATCTCCATTGTTAGTGATTAAAAAATAAATATTTCAGATAAAATCTCTGCAATAAGAAACATTTTTTCACCATAATCAAGAGAATCCAGATAAGCAAGAATGTGCATTAAATACATGGTAACAGTATTGTATAAGTAGACAGAATGCAACACTGTATTTCAAGTCTGAAAAACTAAATTCAGACCCCAGGTTTACTATTTATCAGTTGTCTGAAGTTGGAAACTTCATTTCATTCACCCAAATAATCCATTTTCTTACTTGTAAGAATGGGAATAATTATCTCATCACATATGGTGTGAGTTATTACAAGCACAAAATTAAGTAAGATAAATCATTGGAAAGAACAATATAAATCTAGGATATTATCATAATTATGTTATTGTACTAGTGTATATTTTCACTCTCTGGACACTCTGAAGAGTAGGTTTAGAAAATGACATATAAATTCATCTGCAATATTATAGGAAATTTCAAGAGAGAAATTGAAATTAATACATTTTTGGAAAGTACTTTTCCAAGGGTATAGTATATTATGAAAATAATAAATCACTACAAATCAGACACAACAGATAAATTTGTCACTTAACACAGTGAATGCTTCAGGCCCCATGCAGTTTTCCTCAAGAAGTTCACTTAGGGCTTATAACCAAACAGCTCCATAGTGATAAGTAGGAATATATCAACCACCCTAAAGCCACCCAAGGACTCACTAGAGAGGTTCCTCAATTTTGGAACAGTTTTACAAATATTTTTGAAATAACAGATAAATTGGCTAAGATTTAAAATATAAATCAGCTTTGGGGAGGTTGATATAAATAATTTTGAAAAGAAATTAAATATGTGCCCCTTAATTCACCATAAAATAATTTTCAGAAAAATATGCGGAAGCTTTAAACATAAAAAGCTAAATCACACATCAAGATACCTTTGCAATAATTGGACACTTTATTCTTCACAATAAAATGCTAAACTATGAAGCATGGTTTCCTAGTAACAGCAGTAATACTAGGTAAATAAAACAGAATTCAGCTTACAGCAATCAGCAACCATTCATCTTCCAATGAGATGTTGAAATCACTTGGATGCTTACTTTTTCATTTCCATTATCATAAAAATATAAAAAAGAAATTGACTTTCTAAGTGTAGAATTATTTTTTCAAAATTTGGAGAAGTGGTGCCCCAATGTTCTCTGGACAATCTGGGCCCTTCTTGGCCGATGTATAATTATCCTTAACAATGTTCTCCTTACCCAATAAATGAAAGAGAAGGCTTCCTGCATGACATAAATTTTGAAGAGCTGAGACCAACCTCATCTCTACTCACTGATGTGTGTAATACCATACTTAAAGTGTTTTTGTCTGTCTGAGGTTCTTTGGATTTTTTTGTTCTTGCCTTTTATGTACAGCTTTCTGGTCCCAAATTTCAAAAATACTAATGTTCCAATATGCACACTCATGTCTCAAGTATAAACCCTTAAACCAAATTCAATGCTGGGCATGTATAAGAATTGTACTAGGAAAAAGAGGCAGAAACTGGTACATAGAGATGATTTGTGTAAATAACGCAACTTGGTAGGTACTATTACTGAAATGCAATGGGCCTGTTTTGCTCTACAATATCAAAGGAGTGTAATGCAAAAATCATTAAAACATTAAACATATAGTTAGAATGTTTATAGCAGACTGTAAAAAGAATCTTCAAGAGCCATAGCCAGTCAATTAGAACCAACCACTAGCAAATAACAAAATGGTCAGTAAAAATGTAATAGTGGAAAAATTCAGAAATACGATCTCCTATAAATTCTATATGTATTGCTTTTGACATGTAGAGATAGGCAGAAATATCATATTCTTTACTACAAAAAAACACTGTTCTTGGAAAGCAATGATATGACGTATGTTGTTTCTCAGAACACATCATGTTATCTGGGAGGTACACCATATGTTCACGTTCTGGAACATGCTATGCCATAGGCATAGCAATCTGTCTTGGTTACCTACCAAAAATCCATTCCCCCCTCAATCTTCTTTCCTGAAAGATCCCTGTTTTGTTTTCTTCTATTTCACCTGTGTGTCCTACCTCCTGTGGCCAAATGCTTAGGAAGGATATTCTAATTCATAGCTGAGGAGTAAAGGCTGAGTCCATGCCAATCATGGTAACCCCTTGCCAGTGACTAGCTTCGAAATAAGCATGTGGTGCAATTCTGATCAGTGAAACAAGATAGAAGTCTACTGTGGAGCCTTCTTTACTGGTTAAAAAAAAAAAAAAGACACAAAGATACCCTCTTACACTAGACAGTGTTTTGTCTAGATGCAATGCTTGCCACTACTGCAGCTATTTTGTGACCATTGAAGATAATCCAGGATACTCAGGATGGAAGAGAATAACAACGGTAAGATCCTTTACATTATCAAGTGACTAAATTAACCAATCCTGGAGCTCTTTTGCCTCTGGACTTCTTATTATGCAAGATAGTACATATTATTATTACTGTTTAAACCAGTGGGGTTGAGGGGTTTTGTAGCAAAAGCATTCTAAGTACTACAGAATATATGTTTATCACAGCAAAGCATTTGGAAGGTCTCTTGAAATATTCCTGTATATTCGATGGGGAAAGGTGGATTGAAAAATAATTTAATTGGGCAGGTTAATAGATGGTTAAATAATAGAGAGGTGTCTTTGGTAGTATGTCTCATAGTTCTTTTTGGCTTTAGTTTCTTCTGCTGAACTTTTTGGCAACCAACAATGGATAACTACACAGATGACATAAAACATGTAGATGATTTCACAGAGAGTAATAACGTGCTAGATGACAGAATCAGAACTGAACATGTTTTTTAACCAAGGAATGATATGAATGCCCACTACTTCTCTCCTACCTTCTCCAACCTCAAGATTCGTTTCAGCTCTCGTTCATGTCAGCCATCTTATCTGTGAAACTTTTCCTTATCCCTCACTCCTAGGCACAGTGTAACATACATATCCAATCCCAGTCCTGGCCCTTGCGTCTGCCACCATCAAAGCTTTCACTGCACCTTAATATATATTTGTTTACTTATCTATATAAGTGTGAGCTCCTGGAAAACAGAAACCAGTATCTATTCATCTTTGTACCTTCAGTCTCTCACTTGATACTATCTATTGGTAGAATAAATGCCTACATGAGTAAGTGAATGGATGAACAAATAAATGGACTGATTTTAAAGAAACAGCTTCATTTATGTGAAGCTGAAGGACAAGAACAAAAGAACCAACATTGAAAATTCCATGGAAACTACTGAAGATCAGGAACAATGTGAGTTTAGACTCGATACAACACATTTAGAAACATTTCAGAAGGCTGCTTGGTCTGCTGACTGAGCCTTCCTTTCTTTAATTGGTAACTTGTCCACATATGTGTGCACACATGCTTGAACACACAACATAACATTATAGGTGGCCACAACTTTTCACACTTTCTTTGCCATCACACTAAATAGCTTGAATTATGTTTTGAACGATAATCGCTGTGCATTTGTAGTTACTATAGAAATTACTGGCAGCCTAGACAGAGTAGTTTGTGTGTTAGCCTCTCAAAAATGCTTTGTCCTGATGGTGGTAATGTAGAATACTTGTCATTAAAACCTAATCCATAGGAGCGGCTTAGTGATGCAGTCAGTTAAGCTGCATCGAGTCCAACTCTCAATCTCAGCTCAGGTCATGATCTCATAGTTTGTGACCTTGAGGTCCTGCATCAGGCTCTGCACTGATGGAGCAAACCCTGCCTGGGATTCTATCTCTCTTTCTCTCTGCCCCTTCCCTGCATGTAAACAGGCTCCCTCTTTCTCTCAAAATAAATAAGCTTAAATAAATAAATAAGTAAAACCTTTAAAAAATTAAAGAAAATCTAATACCTATATAATTTCCTTTTTCCTCAACCAACTGTTTAAACTGTTTTACTTCCCACCATCTTCTCCTTGTTCCCTTCCAAATTCACGTCAATATACAAACCTGAGATATAAGATTTATGCTCCTTCTTCATCATACACAACTAGATATGTGTTACATGTTATCTAGAAAATCCTACAATTCAAACTAAAGTATATAAGTGTGTTAAGAATTTAAAGGATATATCCAGTTGACCTGAGGAGTAAATAGAGATGCACTGTTTTCAGAGTACAGCAAGAAACCAAAGGAACAATACACTAATGCTTTGTTTGAACTCAAAGGCATAGCCACCGGAAATCAAAAACGGGCTAATGAAACCACTGATAAAATAATAAAAACAAATTAATATGAGAGTTTTATTTCATTATCAAAACCAGGCTCCAAGTTAACTGCTGTATGTGGAATGACCTCTTGCTAAACATTCTTGAATGTCCTCATTTAGACTGTGTTGTAAAATCAAACTGAGATTTGGCACAAAAACTCAATACCTGAAAATTCATGTATGAGCCTTAGAGAAGATAAATTTAAATTGTCACTTAGAATTTAGAAAATGTGACTATAACGCACTTGAGTAGTTATTTTCACCCAAACTTAAGTGATCCAGTCAAGAGGTCACCAGCCTCTATTGTCTCAGACTATGGAAACCACTGCTTCCTTCAGCTCTAAGTGAAACTTATTTGTAAGAAATATAGTGTCGGGAGATATCCAGGATAATAGCCTCTCTATGTCATGTCTTCTACGATTCTTAGAGATTTGTCCTTTGTTGCAGTGTGTTAAATATAGAAAAAAGAAAAGTGAACATCACACTAACCTACATGTATATATGTGATAGAATAAAGGAGAAGTTCAAATATTAAATTTTAAAACTCAATTCAATAAAAACTCAACTCAATAATAACTGACTGAGTTCATACTCTATGTACTGTTATATATTTTATGCTGTGTTATGTATTGATTTTTTTAAAGTCACATTTATAAGAGCCCTGCACTCAAAAAACCTTATCCTACTAAGGAAAGGATAACTGAATGGTGAAGATAAGTGTTTCTTAAAATATTTTTAACCACATATTTTGTGGAAAAAATATATTCACCATGAACTAGTCACATCATGTTCCTATGGACCTCGGGTCTCAGCCTGATGCTAAATGCAATAAGATGTTTGGGGAGCCTGCAAGTGGGTGAGTATATTTTGCATATGGCAGTCAGGCTAGAAGGCAGAGGGTGGCCTGTGGAAATTTTAAAACATTGGCTCCAAAGTTTTTGACATGTCTCATGGCAAGAAGTGGGGTCTTTATCCGCAACCCATGAATCTGAGGAGGCTTGCAATTGCTCAATTAAGATGAATTGAGTGAAGGTGATCCTGACTTCCGAGCTAGATCAGAAAAGGCTACACAATTTCCACCTGGTTCTCTTTTAAATTCTTGCTCTTTCAATGTGTCCTTTCAGGAAATCTAAGAGCCCAAGGGCCATGTAGTGAGAAGCCCAAATCCACAGACAGGCAGTACATAGGTGCTCTTATTGACAGCCGCCCAGATGACTCCTTGTTTGAGTTATCCTTGGTGAAATGCCTATATGTGAAAGAATAGTCTTCTAGATCAGTGGTTCACAAATTAGAGTCAACTGAGGGCTTGTTAAAAACACAAACTGTTAAAGTTTCTAGTTTAGTACATTTGGGGTAGGACTCCATAATTTGCATCTAAGTTTCCCAGTGATTTGAGAACCACTGCTATAGATAATTCAAGTCACCAATCATTGGTGAGACCCCAACATCATGGAACAGAGACGAGTCATCTCTGTTTTGCCCTGTCTAGATTCCTGGCCCACAGAATTACTTTACCTTTTCCCATTCAAGAAGGTATATTAGAATGAAAATTAGTAAAATGACATTATAGGAAACTTTTAATTCATTCTAATTGATTTCAAAGTATAACATTCACAGATTTTCATGCTTTAATGATTAGCTTTAATTATTAATGTGATACAACACAGTTCACAAGTGATTGCAAAACATCGCTGGTTACTCACCACACCTAGAAGACTCCCCTGTTTAAAAGCAGGAGCTCTGCAATCAGTAGAGCTGTTTTTGAACCTCACCTCCTCTACTTAAATGTGAACACAGCAATGGATGGGGGAAAGGAGAAGCCTGAGGGATTTGTGTGCCTGGATTGAAGTCCTAGTTCTACCACATTCCAGCTGCATGTGATGTGAAACGAAATACAGTAATACAAAATACCTTGGTTTGCAAGTATAATTTGTTATGGAAACATGCTTGTAATCTGAAGCACTTGTATATCAAAGTGAATTTCAAGAATCATTGGCTCAGTTGTGAGCATGTGACATTTGGCATCACATACTACTTGTATTGCAAGAGATAGCTCATTTATCAAGTTAAAATGTATTAGGAATGTTTGCTCATCTTGAAGAACACTCATAGAGCAAGTTACTCACAATCCAAGGTTTTAGTGTGCTTAATCTTGTGTAAGCCTCTGTATCTCTATTCCTAGAAAGGCCTAAGAAGATTATTGTGGTCATTCAATAAGATAATGCTCCTGAAACAGTGCCTGGGACTGAGTAGTCACCCTGTAAATATGTTATGAAACGGTATGTGTCCTTAAATAGGTTTTCAACCACTCTGAGAATTAGAATTCCCTTTACAAAATCATAACGCTCAATATCAACTGTATCAGGTGATCATTAGAATTAAATAATAAATTATACGTACCCAATATATGGCAGATGATGATGATGATTATACTGTTATGAAACAGGATACTTCCAGGGACAGAAAGTACAAATGAAAACGTCCTATTCCAATAAAATAGAGCTCTTGAATGTGGGGGTGGGGTGACAGCAATACACAGTGTCTTAGTCTGGCACTGATCAAACAGCAACGGCGTAAGTGTTACTAAAAGTTCCATGATAGAATCAAAGGGATTCCTGAAAGTCTGTTCATATACACTCTGAAGCTAGAGTAAGGACTGCAGTGAATCATCATATATTTTGGCTACTGGCCTATTAACGTCAGATCCCAGGAGTAGTGAACCAGGCAACATCCCAGCAGCTGTGAATCAAGAAATTTCTCAACCTCCAAAATCCATTCCTTTTTCTTCCCTCGGTACCCAAAGTACTAGTTTGAGGTACCATTTCTGCCAAACCTTGTACTAATGGATTATTAGGCAGGCAAAAAATCCAAAGGAATATTAATGAGTAACGAATATGTTAGCTAATAACTCTGAGATGATGCTTTTTAGTAACAAAGAAGAACTTTTAAGAAACAAAGAACCTTCGGAGTGCCTGGGTGGCTCAGTCAGTTGAGCACCGACTTCGGCTCAGGTCATGATCTCACAGTTCGTGGGTTCAAGCCTCTTGTCGTGTTCTGCGCTGACAGCTCAGAGCCTGGAGCCTGTTTCACATTCTATGTCTCCCTCTCTCTCTGCCCCTCCCCTACTCATGCTCCGTCTCTCTCTGTCTCAAAAATAAATACACTATTAAAAATTTTGAAGAAAAAAATTTAAGAAATAAAGAACATTCAGGGCCTCACAGAATAACTCTGGTAATGTAACAATGAGTGAGGAGGTTGCCACTTTGATGCAAGATTTTCTCAGTCCATTTAGACCACTGCACACAGCGGACTGCTTTCTTCTAAGTCTGGCCTGATGATTACAGGTTTTACAAGACAAAGACATGGCTTTCTTTAAAAATCGTTTCCCGGGGTGCTGGGTTGGCCCAGTCAGTTAAGCGGCTGACTTCGTCTCAGGTTATGATCTCACGGTTCGGTTGTTTCAGTTTGTGGGTTCAAGCCCTAGCTCGCCTCTGTGCAGACAGCTAGGAGTCTGGGGACTGCTGTAGATTCTCTAACTCCCTCTCTCTCTGCCCCTCCCTTTATTCACACTCTTTCAGTCTCTCAAAAATAAATAAACATTTAAAAAAAATTTTAAAAATTGTTTCTCAGTCATGGTGCATTCTGCTCTTTGTGTAAGCAGAAGAATGCCAAAAGGAAAGTTTGGTAAATATTTTACTTCTCTTCAGACAGTGAAGAATTTTATAAGCACAAAGAAATAAAAGAGAGCACAGAGGATGATCGCAGAGGAAAAGATAAACTTATTTGACTACATAAGATTTGAAACCTTCCAGATCTTAGG
This sequence comes from Proteles cristata cristata, assembly GCA_017311185.1. Taxonomy (NCBI): domain Eukaryota; kingdom Metazoa; phylum Chordata; class Mammalia; order Carnivora; family Hyaenidae; genus Proteles; species Proteles cristata. The sequence continues at coordinate 633,702 of JAESUZ010001430.1, read as the reverse complement.
AAACACCATAAGCCAAATAAAAACTGAGAAATAACATCACCCACAAAGCATTTATGTCCATAATATACAAATCAAAAACAAAACTCTAGCATCTCAATAGAAATAGGATCTAAAACTAGATACAGATACTTTACATTATGAATGGAAAAAGAATTGCAAACTTAAACTATATACATTTTTCCCCTTAACAAATTAGCAAAGATTTTGAAATATGTTAATATTTTATGTTGGTGAAGAATGTTAATACCAAGATTCTAATAACCTTCTCGTGAAAGTGGTCCAATTTTTCTGGAAAGCAATTTGGCTAAATAAATGAGAAGTAATAAAAAATGTTTTCAATCTTTGATCCTGTGAACCCACTTCTAAGGAAATCTGGAAAATGTCCCTGTTTAATAATCAAGAGTTTCAGTCAAAATTTGAAGTACAAAGATACTTACCATGGGTTGCCTTATAACAGCAACATTTATAGAGTAACATTATGGAGTAAATAGTTTTATACTTCTTATAAATATTATGCAGTCACATAACAATTTCAAATAATCTTAGTAATCTGAGAAAATCCATACCAGAATATTAATAGAAAAAATCAAGATACAGAACAGGATTCATCAGAGACAGCTTTTGAAATATTTCGGTATTGGCTGTCTGGAGTGGAGGTATATTTTGATGTAGCATCTGGGCTCAGCAGGAAAGAAAGCTGTGATCAGTAATATTTGCCATGGGCAAAAAAGGCAGGAAGTAGTGGTAGGTACGCACTATATCCGCCATCCCTACTGGTATATATACTATGGAAGGCAGGAAGTAGTGGTACACATGCAGTATATCTGCCATCCCTACTAGTATATTCACTATGATCTCAATCATTTATCAGTATACACATGTGCCATTTGCGTGCACATGCGTGTACACATGGATGTGTATAAAATCGCTCCATTGTAACTGTTATTATCTTTAGCTTGTGATATTAGGATGATTTGGTTTTATTAAAAATATTTTCATATTTTTCAAATTTTTTACATTGATCACATATTGGTTTTCTATTATTATTTTTTAGATTTTTCAAATTGTTCAGGCAATTTTTTTTTTTTTTTACAAGTTGTTACATTCACTCTGGGGAAAGCAGGCAAATAAATTCTAGAGAGATTTTCTGAGGCACGTTTCTTTCTTTTTCTGGGAGGTAAATGTGTTATTAGAGTTAGGAATATCTTTCCCAGTACAGGTTAGCTCAAAAATCTCTTCAAATTTAGTTATGAATAAGAATGTGACCTTTTGTCTCCCACGGAAATCCAAGCACTTGAAGGAAGATTTCTGTGAATGAGCTAAAAAAAGAATCAATTTTTGTCAGTATAAATAGCCAAAGGGCCTGAAACTAATAAGACCACCTTTGAAAAGGCCAGTCTTATAATGAGGCTGTAAATTTTTTAAACAATTAATGACCTTTTTTCTTTTAGCTTTACTAATTTGTATACTGCTCAGTCATCCCCAGTCTTGAAGCTGATTTTGATGCTTACAAAGCTCTGATTTCCTTGTAGAGAGTAATTACCAGGTGAAGAAGCAAGCTGGGATGGTTTCCTGGATGAATTTCTTCCACCTTATGAGGCTGTCTCAAAATTGGAAGCCATAAGCTTCAGGGAGCCGGAGACAAAGGGCCCAGATGCAGCTCTGCCTTTAATTAGCTCTGTGACATGAGACAAGTCATTTTCTCTATTCCCTTTCAGAATTTCCACATTGGTAATATGAAAATATACTGTTACTGTCCTCCAGGGCAGGATATTTGAGGATAAATTGAGTAAAAGATGAAAGATGTATAAGCCAATGGGAGGCCATCCTTCCTACTGGGTCTGTCTCCCACATGACAGTGTACAAATCCCTCCTAAGGTGTTAGCTGATAATTAGAATGTTAACTAGCAGCCAAGGAGTTAGTGATATTTGAGGGGGGGTTTGTGTTTGTTTGTTTTAAGAGAATTAAGTGGGAGTGTCTGAATTTCCAAAGTGGCCAGTGCCAGCAAGAGGTCCAATGCTGACCCCAGGGAGCTTTGGGGGAGGATGTCTGGCTATAGTTTCCCAAATCTTCACCAAATTCTCTTCAACCTAAAATCCATTACGCAGTCATATAGTGCCTTTCATTAAGCCATAGTCAACTATAGATGAGTGAATTTGTCCCCTTGCTCACCGCTAATGTTTGCATCCCTTCATTATTCTTCAATGCTCCTAGAAACATCGAGATAAGTGTTAAGGTACTGCTAATCACCAGTACTGAGAGTAGAAGCAGACTGTGAGAACCAGAAATGGTGTCTCCTTGGGGAAAACCTAAATATGCCAAGGATACTCCCCAATCAAATTTAGGACTCCCAATGTATCATTGCATAGATTTCTTTATCTTTCTTCCTTACCATGTCTCTATCTGTTTCAGGTTTACCAAATGGTTCCTCTGTGGAGGCACCTCCTTACCCATAGATGGACGTAAGAACAGCATAGCAAGAGTTTTCATGGACTGCATTACATCATTTTTGGAAATCGTTATATTTCCAATTGTGGACTTTCAAAAAAATTATCTAAGCTCAAATACTGAAACATGAAAGTCTTGATTTGCCCTTAAATTTTTGATGAAATATATGAGTTAGATATTTTGGTTTACATATAAAATGTTATAATTGCATTAAAACTACATTCTATTTTTCCTTATTGGGTAGAAAGTTTTTCAGGAGAGGGTGGTCCAAGACAGAGGCATAGGAAGACCCCAAATTCACCTCCCATGGACACATGGAATGTACAACCACATTTAGAGCAAACCCTTCAGAGGAGCTGAGGGCTGATTGAACAGCTTTGGCACAACACATGATAGAAGGACCACAGAGAGAAGGGTAGAAAAGATGGAGACATGGTCATGAGGGGAACCTCACCCCCTGTGAAGCAACCTGCAGTGGAGAGGGATATCACTAAGGGTAGCCTCATCTGCCCTGGAGCACAGAGAAAACAAAAACACAAACAAACAAACAAACAAACAAACAAACAAAAAACAGCAGTTTAAATGGCAACTAGACCATAAGTGAAAGAAATCCACTTACTCTAACCCTACAGCATCCATCTTTCTGGACCCACAGAGCAGTTCAATTTGGCAAACATCACTGCTGTCTTATTTTAAGAAATGGCCACAGCTGCTCCAACCACCACCGTGATCAGTCAATAGCCATCAACACTGAAGCAAATCCCTCCACCAGCAAAAAGATTATAACTTGCTGAAAACATTGATTAGTGATATGATATATTTTTTAATAAATGTTTGTTTATTTTGAGACAGGAGAAAGAAAGAGAGCACAAGTAGGGGAGAGTCGGAGAGAAGAAAGACACCGAATCCGAAGGAGGCTCCAGGCTTTCAGTGCAGAGCCTGATGTGGGGCTCAAACTCAGGAACCCTGAGATCATGACCTGAGCCAGAGTCAGATGCCCAGCTGACTGAGCAACCCAGTGATGTGATATTAAAAAAAAAATATTTTTAATGTTTATTTATTTTTGAGAGAGAGAGAGAGAGAGAAGAGGGAGAGCAGGGGAAGGGCAAAGAGAGAGGGAGACACGGAATCTGAAGCAGGCTCCAGGCTCTGAGCTGTCAGCACAGAGCCTGAGGCAGGGCTCCAACTCTTGAACCAGGAGATCATGAACCTGAGCCAAAGTCAGATGCTTAACTGACTGAGCCACCCAGGCACCCCATGATACTTTTAAATAAATATGTACATTGTATTTTAGACATAATGCTATAGCACACTTAGGAGGCTACAGTGTAGTGTAAACATAACTTTTGTATGCACTGGGAAACCAAAAACTTCATTTGACTCACTTTATTGTAACATGTGTTTTATGCAGTGGTTTGGAACTGAACCCACAATCTCTTCAAAGTAAGCCTGTATTTACAATAGTCAAGGTAGGGAATCAACCCAAATGTCCACCAATAGATGAATGCAGAAAGAAGATGTGATATATATATATATATCATATATAGATATCATATATATATCATATATATATCTATATATGATAGAATACTAGAATACTACTCAGTCATCAAAAAATGAAGTCTTTCCATTTATAGTAATATGGATGAACCTAGGGGTACTGTGTTAAGAGAAATCTATCAGACAGTAAAAGACAAAAGCCATATTGTTTTGGGATCATTGAGCACTATGGTCAAGAAAGAATCCTTGAAGGCCGCCTGGGTGGTTCAGTCGGTTAAGCATTAGACTCTTGATTTTGGGTCAGGTCATGGTCTTGTGGTTCATGGGATTGAGCCCCTTGCGGGCTCTGTGCTGACAGTGAAGAGCCCACTTGGGATTGTCTCTCTCCCCCTCTCTCTGCAACTTTCTGGCTTGTGCTCTCACTGTCTCTCAAAATAAATAAATAATCTTAAAAAAAAAAAAAGAAAGAATCCGTGAGATGTTTTATTGTGCAACTTAGTAAGTTTATTCAAGTAGCACAGGGATAGGACTTGTGGGCAGAAAGAGCTGCACTTATGCTGTATGAAGCTGGTGGTTATATGCTTAGTGCTTAAGGGGAAGGGGACATGCAAGGGAATATTAGATCATAAATGTTTTCTTCAAAAAGTCTACTCATAAAACTACTTTTGCAAGATTTCTTTGGTATTTGTCATTCAATTCGATATTAACTATCAATGAAATTTACAGGCAGTCATGAGACTATTTAAGAATAGAGCAACCAGCATTTATTCGATCCTTATCAAAATTATAGGTCAGGTTGCTGGGTTAAAGGTGAGCATTTTTCTGCATCTACCCTTAATCAGTTCGATTTGGCTTATACGTGGATTCTAAAAAACAAAACAAGCAAACCAAAAAAAAAAAACAGAAACAGACTTATTATAAATACAGGTAACCAACTGCTGGTTACCAGAGGTCAGAATAGGTGAAGGGGGGTGAGGGCTGCACACTTCCAGTTACAAAATAGAATAAGCTGGGGCACCTGGGTGGCTCAGTCGGTTAAGCGTCCGACTTGGGCTCAGGTCATGTTCTCATGGTTCATGGGTTCGAGCCCCTCGTCCAGCTCTGTGCTGACAGCTAGCTCAGAGCCTGGAGCCTGTTTCAGATTCTGTGTCTCCCTCTCTCTCTGACCCTCCCCTGCTCACACTGTATCTCTCTCAAAAATAAAATAAATAAATAAATAAATGATAAAATAAGCTATGGGGATGTAATAAGCAGCATAAAGAATATTGTCAATAATATTGTAATAACTTTGAATGGCGATAGATGGAAACTAGACTCACAGGGATCATTTCATAATGTATATAAATATTTAATCACTGATGCACACCTGAAACTAATAGGCTATTGTTTGTAAATTATATTTTGGTGAGAAGAAAAAGTTTAAGCTACATAAAAATAATACTTAACATGGCTGGTGGGGGTATAAATTGCTTTTCCATTCTGAAAAGCAATTCAGCCAAACACATTGGAGCTTTAAATGTTCCCATGCCATTTGACCCAATACACTTTCAGGAGTTTACACAAATTAAATGATCATGAATATAGACAACTATTCTTATCTATAAAAATATTCATATGTATTATTTATAGTTACAAAGGCAGCAACTAAATATCCATAAAATAGAGGAAATTGCTATGTGGTGGTACATTCTGTATTATTATGCATATTACACATTATAATGTAGCCATTCAAGTGATAATTATATAGACTTTAAGTAAGTAAACATGCAGACAAAATCATATTAAATACCATGAAGTTATAAAACTATATACACAGAATAATCCCAAACTGGTTAATATTCAATAGATGCTTAAAAATAACAGACTGGAAGAAAATACACAAAAATATTAACAAGGTTATTTCTGGGGTTGGAGATTATGGGTGAATTTTGTGTGTTTTTAAATTTTTTTTCACACTTTTCTAAAAACTTAAATAATGGTCATATAATATCTTCCAAATAATTAAAAAATATGTTTTCTCCACCTCCCCCCGAAAGAAAAATTTTCTGTGGAAAGATTAAAACATTTTTAATATAATATCCACCCAAAGTATATATCTGCACGTAAGTATGACATGGAATTTTTTGTCAAATTAAAGATATTGTTGAAACTTGATTCTCTGTCCAAGGGTAGCCATTTTTTCATCACCAAAGTAAAGAATGTCATTGTAGAGCTTTGGTAAGAAACACTTATCCAAAATAAAGAATGTTTTTAAAATGTTTAAATATCACCTGTGTATGTGTCTTTAAAAATAAATACTGACTTCTGCTACAACCGATTTAGTAATATTTCTAGTTTGCTTGACAGAAGTGATGTGTTTTTAGTTACAGCCTTCTCACCAGTGGACATCATTCTCCATGAAAGGAATAGTGAACCTAAAATTTCCCCCGTCTTTTATTTTTTCTGTTAACTTCTAGGCATTACTATGATTTACTAGGGGAAACAAATCTTAAATCACCTTCCTAAGATCAAGTCACAAGTGATTCAAAAATTGTTGGAATTACCTTGGTTACAACGTATCATCGCTGTGATAGGATTCTACACTTGCGGTGAGGTAGGCGACCCTGCATAGGGCTCACCAGGCAAGGGGCTAAACACCTAGGCCTGTGTCTTCCTGAAACTGCTGCCAAACAGGCACCAATTAAGCTCAATGGAACCACAGGAAGATGAGCATAATTGGCAGCAGGCTTCTGAGTCCCCAGAAGGCGCAAGGGTACAAACTAGCATCACAGACATCAATTTCGGGTAAGAAGGTACAAACAGGTATGAGGCTGAACCTGGGCTTTGGTGCATGGGTTCTAAACGTTAATGGATTTATCTGGTGGAAACTTTTGTCCCACTTTGGACTGGCAGCCTCTTGGTTGAAGTGGGATATTGTGCAACCCTTGGGATGTTGCATAAAGCTATAAAGATAGGCTTTCTTTTCCTACCTGGCCAAATGGCCACACTTTATAAGAGACCTCTTCTGTTGTCGACTTGGGCTCCAGAAAGGCAGTTTGAAGGAATTCTCCCCTCCTCAGTTTTACTCTCTTGGTCCCATTCCCTAATCTGACAAGGCCCAACCTTTCTGGGTAAATATGAAGGCAAACCTAAGCATCATTATAAACCAGGCTAAATTTCAGTTTGACAAATTTGGAAAGTATAGTCAATATTTTAGGAAATAGGCTTAATATTCTTAACTTTTAAGACAGTACAGAGACAAGTCACACATTGAGTTTTCATTTACTACATCTATATACCTATGTTTGCATCTATACGTATCTATGTCTCTCAAAACAAGCATTGGTTGAGCATCTATGATAGACCAGGCTCTATCTAAGGTTCAAAGGGCATTTGATTTAGTAGAAGACACAAGCATGTTAATAAAAAGGTATTTCCATAGCCTGTGATGAGTCCAACATTGTATAATACCAAGTTACAAGCAAACACTCCAAGATAGGACTAATTAAGTCTAACCTAGAGGTGTATTAAGGCTCCTCAGTGTGTTCTTTGAGCTGAGTCTTTAAGTTAAACAGTTGTCCCTGAAGGTGAGGGTGGAAGAGAACTCTAAGCAGAAAAAAAGGTATTCAAAGGTATAGATGAATGGCGAAATAATAATATATGCAAGGACTCCACGTAGTTGAACATAGACAATAGAGTGCAATGCAGGTAGAAGAGATGGTGAAGGACTTTGTCAATCTAAGCCTCCGCATTTCTTTCTATAAGCAAAGGATAGCTGTTGAAGTATTAATCAAGGATCCAATCTGCAGATCAAAATGAGTATTCTGGAGGCAAAGAAGGGGGTAGATTGAATGGGATGTCCACTGGGAGGCTAGTTAAGCAGGCAATTGTTAAAGCTCCTATGGGAGATGTTGGAGGCCTGACATGACTTTAGACTACAAAAGGATTGTTTCAAAAAGAAAAGCATTAGATATTTAAATTTAAAAATCTGTTGGGGTTCAGAGAAAAAGAGAAATAGACTAGAGAGGCTCCTTCATAAGGACACAAGAGAGGAGGAGCGTAAGGGTGGGATCTATATGCAAAGGCATACATCTAATTAGAAATGATGCCCTTTACCTGGAACTAAAACCTATTACCAAGGCTTGACTGGAAAATAAATGTAGCAATAAATTCTGAGGTTACAGAAAAGAAATAGAAATAAAAGAGAAAAACTCATTTTATATAGTTTAATCTGTTATCACTGGGGCTCAGGTCCTGCTGTTTAGTAGCAAAACTAAATCTCCGTTCCTGTATCTCTTTAGCTGCAAAGGCCCATACTTGGCTAGTCTCAGAGGCAAGGAAGATATAAACCACTTGTTCAGCTTTCCTGTAATTCCTCCAGGGACCAAAACAAGCATCAGATCCTTTTAGAAACTCACAGTCTACCATGCTCTTGACCTCAGGAATCCCAAGTCATTGTGTTCTGAACTTCCTCCTCTTGGCTCCAGCATTATACATCCAGATGGAAGAACTCCTGTGTTAACTCTCTCCATCTGGACCTGAAAGACCCGACTAGGCCCCTACCTGCTTGCTCAGGATCTGTATTTTAGGAAGCTCATTCTAGATAACAAATGACAATGAATTCAAGGGAAACAAGAGCACCAAACAGGCAGGGATTGCCTGGAATAGATAGTGACTACAGCCATGAAAAAAAGAAGATAGATTTGAGAACTATTTGTCAGAATTTTAGGGGCCAATTGAAGGCAGGTGATTAAGGAGAAGGAAGATTCATCAAACAAAACTTCCAGGCTTTTGATTTAAACAGTTGAACAGGTGGTGGTTTCGTTTACTGAACTAGAGAACACAGGACATGAGACATTCAATTGTAGACCTTGTGAAGTTGAGGCACCCTTGAGTCCTCTAAATGGAGATGTCTGGTGGTCTGGACATACATGTTTGGAGGTCATTAGAAAAATCTAGCCAGGATAAATGATTCTGGTATCATCAGCATATAGATTGTAATGCTAGCATCTCCCTGGGAGAAAGAATCGAGTACAAATAACCAGGACTGAGAAGAAGATACATATTTAAAACATTAGAGAACAAAAAAGTCTTTGTAGGAAAAAAAAGAAAATTCTACTGAAGGGACAAGACCAATCAGGAGAGTAAAATGTATAGAAAAATATAAGGAGCAGTTAACACTGTAAAATACAGCTGAAAAATGAAATAAGATAACAACGGAAAAGTAGTCATTAATTTTAGGGACATGGAGGCTACTGGTGACCTTGGAGAGAGCAGTTTCAATGAAGCAGTAAGAATAGAATACAAATTAAAGAGGAGAAAGAGTGAGAAGAGGAGAGACTAAGTATAGACATGTATTCACTAACTGCCTGTCAAGGGGAGGAGAGAGAAAGCACAGGTGGAGAGGGACATGTAATGAAGATAGGGTATAACTGAGATGGTGAGGCGGCATCATCATCATCATCATCATCATCATTGGAGAGCAATTCTAAGGAAACCATGCAAACAAACGTGAACAAACATGGAGCAGATCATAACAGTGGGGCACACAGGAAATCAGAGGAAGGGAGCTACTGTTGAGCTTGGGTAAATGCAAGTACCAACAAGACACGGAAATCAAGAGAGTTGCGTTCAAATTCTTCTATTTTAAGTTTGTTTTTATTTATTCTTGAGAAAATATACAGAGAGCAAGCAAGGAGGAGCAGAGAGAGAAGGAGACAGAATCCCAGGCAGGCTCCACACTATCAGCTCAGAGCCTGATGCAGAGCTGGAGTTCACGAACCTTCATACCATGACCTGAGCTGAAATCAAGAGTCAGAAGCTTAAGTGACTGAACTACCTGCACACAATGTGGAGGGTTGCGTTCAAATTCTTGAGCCAGCACTTACTAATGTTTCCCCATGTGTAAAATGAGGATAATCCTTACTTTTTTTAGATGATTCACACAAAAGTGTACTTGCCATATAGTAAAAATTTAGCACACATTAGTTTCTTTTTTTTTTAATTTGCAGATGAATATAAAGGAGCAAGAAGACTTTAATAGGATATAGGTACGTAAAATATAGAAATCTCACATAGGAAAGAATATATTTTCTTTTTTCTTTTTTTTTAAATTTATTTCTAGGAGAGAGAGAGAGAGAGAGACAGAGAGAGCGTGAGCAGGGGAGGGTCAGAGAGAGAGGGAGTCACAGACTGAAATAGGCTCCAGGCTCTGAGCTGGCAGTCAGCACAGAGCCCGACGCGGGGCTCGAACCCATGAACCACGAGATCATTACCTAAGCGAAAGTCGGGCGCTCAACCGACTAAGCCACCCAGGTGCCCCAGAAAGAATATATTTTCATATTTAAAATAAACTAAGCTGATGTCCTATGATAATGTCAATACCTTATATTTCATACAACATTAAAATTTGTTCTGTCATCTCATTTTAGTCATCAAACAAGTCTGTGAGGGAAGTAGGACGAGTATTCTTATCCCTTGTTAAAGATGCAGAAACTGGGGCATGCTGAGGTTAGGGAGCAGCCCATCCTCAGTTGTTAGCAGTGGAGGCTGGGCTTGAACTGGTCCCTGAAGTTCAGTACTTTGTTTAGGAGGCTGTAATATGCAGATAAAAGCTAATTGCAGACTCAGTAGCACATCTAGAACAATGTTAAGTGGAAATTATTTGGTACTTACTCTTCAATTTTTAGAAATGAATACATTAGTTTAAGTTTCATTCAGCTGCACTTCATATTATTCCTACAACAATTAATTCTCTGGAATCGAATCCTCCTTGCCTCTGAGACTAACCAAGTGCTTTCCTTTAAAGCCAAGGAGACCTGGAAGTAGAGAAATCTAGTATCCCAGCAGCAGGACCTGAGACCCAGTGATGGAGTGGAGAAAACAACATACCTATCCAAGGATGACACTGCAACCAGGAAGAGGAAAAGCTTGGTTTAAAACATCCGGAAGAGAGGATTTCTAGCAAAATGGAACTGCAGATAGTTGAAGAACTATCAACCCAAGACAAAGCGCTCCTCGTATTATCACTATTACTATTACTAGATATGTCTACTAGATACATATAGATATCTAGATATGGAAATATATATCCGCAGCAGCAGCAGCAGCGGTAATAGGATTACCAACAAGAGTAGCAGTACACAGGAGAAGTTAATTTCACCATTTCCCCCATCCCCCCACCACAAAAGACATAAGAACACAAATCCATGACTTTCAAACTTTAAAAAATGAGACCCAAATGAATAACCTGGAAGATCAAGTAAAAGAAATTGCTGAAAAATTTCTATTCAGTGGGCTAGAAATTATGAGAAAGCACGAGACTGGGTGGACAGACCTAGGATACATAATTCAAAAATGACGGGGATTCCAGGTAAAAAGCTACAGATTGATGAGAGATGGTAATTATGCACATAAAAGAAAACTAATGTCCCTGAACCGATGGAAGATGACAGATTTGAAGGGCTTGCCGAGTTCCAAGCAGAATGCACATTTAACATGTTCGAGAAAAATCTCTAAACTTAAGAGAAGTTAAAAACAAAATATTAGAGAGACTTGGATTCTCATCTCCACATAACAGAGGAACCCAGGAAATAATAGATTACTATCACCTAATCTAGAGAGAAAAGGAATGTAACCCAAGAATCCTAAAGTCCTCCAAGATACCATTTACCAGAAGGTTAAAGGAAATATTTTCCAGAACGCAGGAATTCAGATAACTCCCACTGAGAAGAGTATTGTAAATATACCTCCTACCAAACAGCAAATCAATAAGAAAAAGACCTCAAGAAAAGGAAAGGTGAAGATAAAAGGGAAAGCAGTGATTTTTAACCTTGCAACATGCATACTTAAATTTAAACTGATAATAATGGGGAGTGTGTAAATATATCCTAAATAAGGATTTAAAAAAAAAAAAACAGTTATGCTACAAGTGAAAACCTAGTTTGGAAAGTAAAATTTATCTCAACAAAATCAAGGAGGTGGGGTGGTATTGATGAAGAGGTAAGGTAAAAGTTTTCTGGATATTCCATTTATATGGGGGGGGACTAGAATGAGGAAAGTAAAAACGTTCTAAAAATGCCTGTTGGATTGGGGCAAAAGTCTTGGGGTAATTGGGGGAAATAATTTTTATTGTCTTACAATAATATATAAATAGACATTTATGAGTGTTGGGAGAAGGATAACTATTAGTTGAATGAAAACTTTAGGAGAACTTCTAAATTAATGCAAGGGGCAGGGGTGGGAAGGCAATTAATAGTAATATCACCTGGTCACAACAAAATAAGGAAAAGGATTGAAGAAATCTTAGAATAAAATTAATAGTTACTACAGAAAGATGAAACAATAAGGTATGATAATGATATGACATAAAAATCTGCACAAAAATACAAAACATGAATTGAGAGCCAAAAATTCTTATTAAAATATTAACAAATAGACATCAGCATTGTACCAGAAGAAAATAATTCCCTGTGATCAAGTAGTATTTACTCCAGGATATCAAGAATTGCTCAAAATCATCTTTGAGCCTTGTACCAGATGCTTGTACTAGAGCCTTGTACTTCAGATGCTCTATCTACCTCTCTCTGCCCCTCCCCCTCTCACATTTTCTCTCTCTCTCTCTCTCTCTCTCTGTATCTCTCAAAAATAAACATTTTTAAAAAAGGAACCAATTTGTTAATCAAGAAATTAAAGAAGAAATTAAAAAGTATATGGAAGCCAATGAAAATAAAAACATAATAGTCCAAACCCTTTTGGATGCAACAAAGGCAGTCTGAAGAGGGAAGTATATAGTGATCCAGACCTTTCTGAAGAAGGAAGAAATGTTTTAAATATACAGTCTAACCTTACACCTAAAGGATCTGGAAAAAGAACAGCAAATAAACCGAAAACCAGCAGAAGAAGGTAAATAATAGATTAGAGCAGAAATCAATGATACTGGAATTAAACAAAAAAACAATAGAACAGATCAACAAAACAAGGAGCTGGTTCTTTGAATTAACAAAATTGATAAATTGCAGGGCATCTACAATACAGAATACTGTGCAAACCATTGAAAGAGTGAATTAGGGGCGCCTGGGTGGCTTAGTGGTTAAGCGTCCGACTTTCGCTTAGGTCATGATCTCGCGGTTCGTGGGTTCGAGCCCCGCGTTGGGCTCTGTGCTGACTGCCAGCTTGGAGCCTGGAGCCTATTTCAGAGACTGTATCTCCCTCTCTCTCTGACCCTCCCCTGCTCATGCTGTCTCTCCCTCACTCTCTCTCCTAGAAATAAATTTAAAAAATGAATGAAAGAAAGAAAGAAAGAAAGAGTGAATTAGATCTTCACCAATTGATTTGAAGGGATGTCCAATATAGTTAAATGAGGAAAGCATGGGGAAACTATATATAGTAGGATATCATTTTCTTAAAATGAAAATGACTCTCCTAAAACCTTGGTTAATATATATATATATGTAGGAGAGAATTGTGAAGAAGAGGATTCCAAGCAGGGAGTATCATGTGTAAAAGCTGGAGGAATTGTAAGAAATACACAAACATACACACACACACACACACACACACACTATATATATATATATACAATTCCTCCAGCTTTTACACATGATACTCCCTGCTTGGAATCCTCTTCTTCACAATTCTCTCTTTCCCATGCCCACGGTCAGGCTACTTTCTCAGGAAGGCTTCCCTAGTCCCCAAGCTGAGGTTATATGCCCCTCTTATTTGCTTCCTTACATCTTCTCCCTAAATCACAGATCTCCTAACATGTTATAATGGTTATTTTAATTATTTATGTTTCCCACTAATGTATACTCGTACAAACAAGGACTGTCTGTCTTGTTCACTCCAGCTTCTGGCATAGCTCCTAACATACTAGGGCTCAAAGCTCAATCAATTCTGATTGAATGATCTCAAGGATGCATTCAACATCATTTACTTCATACGTAGATTCCTCCACTTCTAGAGATTGGAGTCTAGAGACTACTACAGGGACTATTTATTGAGTGAGTGATTGAATATATGACAGGAGTTATGATACAAGAAATATCTAGGTATTACCTATAGTAGACTTAGATACATTTCAAGTTGTGGGCATTTATGGTGTTGAAAACAATAGAAGGGCTTTTAATGACTGGGGTGCATCATACTTACTTAAGTCTGACTTGAGACAAATTTATTATATCATCTTTCCTCTGTAAATCACTTGAGTGTTGAGGGATGAATATACTTAGAACCAGAGCTATTACTGAAGACCTGGGTTTACACAGCCCTAGATAGCCTGTGAAACCCATCCCCATCCCCATCTGAAGGTGCTTAGATAAGGCATAGACACTGAACCCAAATATGTCTAATTTTATTCTCTTTCTTAAATTTGAAATTGGGAAGCTGAGAGACTCTGTTGCCAAAGAACATACAAAATCAGGGCCAAATCATTGCTATAGCAGGACAAAGCCAATGACAAGCATACCTTGAGAGAACAGAAGGGCTCATGCATAACACAAAGAAGCAGATAAATGGAGAAAGCATGCAGGGATGACAGAGTATCTAGTACCATAGAGATGGAGAGAGCAGCCTCATTTATCTATCTATCCATTCAAATATTCGCTGAACCTACTAGGATCTCTGTTATCGTAGATGTGGAGGATTCAACAGCAAATGAGACAATAAAAGTCTACTTTTATTCGGCTTGAAGTCCTATAAAAAGGACTGATAGAAAGTGATTATAATGAAGTTTCACAAATGTTATGATAGGGAAAATTCAGGATGTTAAGGGAGCATAAAACTAGCGAACGCAAACCTGATCTCATCCTAGGTCAGACTTTCCAGATCCAGTTCCTTTGTGGCCCAGTTGTATCTTATTTCCTGCCCTTTGATATCTGTGAGATTCCTCTTAATCTCTTCAAGAATAAGATCTATTTTCACTTGAACTAGCATACTATCTGATACATTTTGTACGTAATCTTTCAAATGCTGTCGTTTTTGGAACTGACCTTTCTTCTCCAGGTGATTCAGAATCATTTTGTGGGGACTGATAGAATTCAGAGAGTCTCTGTCCTTCTGGGATCTCAGGCACAAAAAAACTGATAAGGTTGGAGCTGCCGGGACCATCTTGCCACGCTTGGAGAGGGCTTGCCTGAGCATAGCAACACCACAGAGGATGGCAGAGCCAAGAGACTCTGAAAGAGATGAAGTTTCCTGATGACATCTTTTTAAGTGTCTCTAAGTGTTTCTAGTTACATGGGCCAATAAATTCATTTTGTTTCTAAAATTAAATGAGTTGCTTTCAGTCATAACTAAAAGCATCCTCATTAATACTACTATTCTGGAAAAATTCTGTACCATGCGCACATCATCCTTGACCAAGATGATTTGGTGGGTTTGGGGATGGGGAAGACAAATTGACTTGTCTTTGTCCTATCTTCCTTCCTGTTCCCCAGGATGTAATATGTCCTTTGTGTAATACCCATGTGACAGCTCCCCACATGGCTTCCTATAACCCTCCTACTATTTCTGTGGAGCGGACCTTATTATGCCCATTTTGTAGTGATGTTTCCATGACTGATTAGCTACAAAGTCACTGGTTTGGTATCTGGAATGTCATTCTGGCACTACTCCACATCTCTGATTCCTGCATCCTCAGAATCCTGTCCCTCCCCCCAACACACACACACACACACACACACACACACACACACACCAGTGCCACCATCATCAGCCTCTAGCTCCAGCCCTGGTCCCTTAAGTTCCCAAGTGGAAAATGCTCACAGGAAAATTAAGAATCTATTTAATTATCTTTGTTGGAGAATTAGAATCATAGCATAAATTTTATTACTCAGCTAGAGTTTAATTTTACTATGCAAATTTTTTGATAAGTTAATACTATAATCAGATTTTTCAAGAACCTTAAATCATGCCAAATTTTTCTTTTTTGTAATGCAGTGGATAAACGCATATTTTCTGAAACTTGGCAAAAATATCTGGAAATAGTTACAGCAATAACACACATAGGTATCCATCAAAGATAGAAATATCATTTCTATCCAGATTCTTCTCTTAAATATACAGAAGTCCTGAGCAAAAAATAAAACACAGAAAACTGCAGCTATGTATTACTTAAACGAAAAAATCCTGTATTTATATGAGATTGGTCCTTAAAGCTGTAGGGTATGGGGGACAGAAATAATTTTGTGCTCCATTACCCTCAAATATACCAAAAAATAATAAAGTTGGATTGGAACATTTAAAATACTATTTATTTTAATATTTCACTGATGATTAAATTTGTATTAACGTTCACCACACTTTATTTTCTTGACAACCTAATAAAACTAAACTCTCTCTTTTAAAATCCATTATATTTTTAGTTACTTAGAATTCCATTTGGGTACTATTTTGTTTTCTTGTGTCCATCTTTGAAGAAGATGCAACAGTTTTGCACCTGTAAGCCCCCCACTAAGTCACCTGCTAAAATAAGCCAGAGGCCATCACCATTTACTATATTTTACTTCAATGAGCTCTTAACAAAAGCTTTATTTTCATTTTTTTCTTACGTTTGTTTTTGAGAGAGAAACTAAACACAAACAGGGGAGGGGCAGAGAGAGAGGGAGACACAGAATCTGAACAGGCTCCAGGCTCTGAGCTGTCGGCACAGAGCCTGATGTGGGGCTCGAACCCATGAACCATGAGATCATGATCTGAGCCGAAGTCGGAGGCTCAACCTACTGAACCACCCAGGTGCCCCAACTTAAGCTTTATTTTAAAGTATGAGGATAGCCATTTGTTGCCCAGAAGATGGGCTGGTATCATTTATCAAATCTTAACAGTTATATTCATAACCAGAATTTCTTCATTAAAATATTAGTATATGATGCAAAAGAAACAATTCTAGAGTTTTTTTCCAAGGCCATTCAGAAACCCTTTTTAAGTTATTATAAGATAAATCTATTTAAGAATTTTTCTGAACTTCTGTCTCACACAAAGATTAAGCATGAAATAATATACAGAGACAATAGACACAGTTCTGTGTGCAAAGTAACAGTCTATGCAATAATGATATTGAAGATTCCTCATCGCTCAAAATTTAAATCACTTAATACTGCTGAGAGCAGGGCCTTCTGTACCACCTTGCATTATCATTGTAAACTGCTAACAGCTGCCAATCTGGTCACAGATCAACAAATCAGATTTCCTATTAGCGTGGAACACTAAAGGAATGGAACAGAGAATCAATGAGTTTTGATAAAAGAGTAGGAGAAGCAGAAAGAAATTTCAGGAGCTTTTGGGCAGCCAGGGACCATCAGGAAAGCCCTGGGCCACTGGACTCCTATGAGTAGGAAGGGGCTCCAAGGGGTGAGTGTAGAATGACCTAAAGAGAAACCCATAAGAAATTTCACTGACTTCACATTTTAGACAGTGTAATTGTATTTAGTGGCATTTCCAAAATGTATATCAGGCTCAAGAAGACATTGAAAACAGACCCTGGAACTAAGGTGAGGGGAGGGATTATTCCTTAATTAAGCTCATGGAGATAGTTGGCTGACTTTGGCAATGGAATGTAATTTATTCTCTTCTCCATTCTCTCACATGCACACTCTGCTACACCTTACTGAACAAGATAAAAATTCAATAAATAAATACATTAATTAATGATTTAGTAGAACCCAAAAGGAGAGGAGAGCTGCCAGAGTCACTCCGCAGATTTTTGGCTTCCTCAGAAATGATTACTGTGGTGCGGGACTGACAGCATGCACTCCGGTGGGGGGCCAGGGCTCCCGGGGCTGCGGCTGCTCTTTGCAGCTGCTGCTGTTGGGGCCGTGCTGGAGGAGCTGCCTCTCTGGCCTTAGAATTGGCACCCCCATGGTGACTGAGAAAAGAAAAATTTAAATGTATTCATGTTACGGGTTCTTCCTTCTTCCCCTTCATTATGTGGCAAGAGACATTCTAGTAAAATTCAAGACATCAGCTTAGAATATGTTAATGCTCATAAATTAAATTGCTCACAGAAGGTGATCAATTTTTAATGTTTACACTCAAGATGTTCTTTTTAATTAACACTTAGCTACATTTGTACTCTCTGTTCACCTCAGAAAATGTCTGAACTTGCAGAGAACTGCAATAAGTTGTAAGACATCAAACTGCAGTAATTTTCAAAGTTGCACCCTTCAACTAAAGAAAAAGGGCTGAGGTTCAGAGGATTGACATCATAAAGAGACCTAACTTACTCTTAGGAAGTAGTGGGAAGCTTCTCAGTGTGCATAGGTATTTTTCAAAAGTCACCTGTATTCCTCATATTGAGGTGGAAATTGCCCATCCATAAGAGCCAATGATACATTGAGACATATAGGTGAAAACGAAAAGTGATTTCCAAATTTAATGAGCAAAAGCTCATTAATTAAGAATCCACTGATTTATACTTCCTGTTAATTGATCACTTGTTAGCCATACACATCTATAAAAAACATATTGTTTGCTAGTTGTATAGCCTTTAGAAATTCATCCACTCATTAGCAAAAATGGGAATAATACCTACATGATGATTTCTTATGAAATAACTCATGTGAAGGGCTTACCAGTACCTTATGTTGGTTAGATACTAAACAAATATTAATTTTTTCCTGTGTATATTACTGTACTTATTTGCATTGTGCTACTTAGTACTTTCTCTTTGGAAATAGGAATTAGAGTATTCAGAAAACACATATCTATCTCACTGTGGGGAATATTGCTTCTGGGAGTCCAGGATCCTGCTCCAAGACAGGGACAATTCAGGGAAGCAGACCCAGGGCTTTGAAGTATTCAGCAAAGGAAAAAAGTATTATGTGTCATTTAAAGAAAAACTAGTCTCAGTAAAAACAGAAATTCATGGGCCAGGAGGGTCAGAATGGCTTTTATGGTGGTGGCATTGCCAATTCTATAGAAAAGAAGAGCAGAAGAGAATAAAAGGATAATTTTTAAAAACTGTAATGGAGACTTCTCATCCTTATATTCTCTCTGTCTGAATTGCAGTTTTTTAAGGATCTACAAGAGTATCTCTCCGGGAGAGATTTCCATGTTTGTCCTAGTTTGCTGGGAGAGGAAATTTCAGGCTTTGAGAAGAAAGTAACAAAGAAGAATGGGCACCAGAAAGGGTGGGTGGGGCCAAGACATATTTTGCAGACTGATGAAAGTGTGATTTTTGGCAAAATGGATGGAAACTGTCATCTCTGCATATGCTCAAGCTTGCTGTTGGGTTGGTAAAATACTAAATTATAAATGTATAATTTTTACTACTGGTACACTAACCTGACTAGGATGTTCTCAAGATACGTATTTTGGATAAACATCCTAAAGTGTGAGTTTCTTCATCTATAAATAACTTCTGTCTCTGTCTCCAAATATTCACACAAGTCTTACTTTCAGACATCTGTGGGGAATCTTGGTATGTGACTTCTTCACATTATTATTTAAACCCATAAAAAATCAGTGGTGCACTAGACAGAACAGTAAGACTATATACCCTCAACACACTTAAAACATGACAGAAGTTCCTGATTCACTATTTCTGGGATAGCCATTCTAATGTGCCACAGGTTGAATTAATAAAAGTCATCTTAGCTAGCCAAAATTACTCCTCTCCCAATATCTCCAATATCCCAAAAACTTTCTAAGCATTCCAATGTGAAAAACAATTCTTAGAGCAAAGTGCGCCTGGGTGGCTCAGTCAGTGAAGCATCTAACTCTTGATTTCAGCTCAGGTCATGATCTCACAGTTTGTGAGTTCAAGCCCTGTGTGGAACTCTGTGCTGACAGTGAGGAACCTGCTTGGAATTCATTCTCTCTCTCCCCCTCCCCCAGTCTCTCTCTCTCAAAATAAATAAATACACTTAACAAAAATCTTTATTAAAAAATTCTTACAGCAGAACAGAATATAGCTATCTAAAGTTTTGTTTTCTGAAGTAGATGATGGTTCAAGAGTGGTAAAAAAGTAAGGCACGCACACACACACATACACACACATACACACACACACACAAGACCTAAGTGACTTTTTTTTGCAAGCCAGCCAATATATTTTAAATCTAGATATTTGTGGAGCAAATGATGATACCTTACAAACCAGGATCTTAGACCAGCAAGAATTCTTTTGGCTTAGAGCTTTTAAAGGTTCACTCAGTCTGAATTACAACCCAACACTCCTTGAAAATTTTAAGCTATTTCGTACTTACTTTCTACCACATTTGAGTCACTAGAAATCAGACTGGATAGTTACACCATCTAACCTCTAGAAGAACAAGAACTGAAGTGTTAAGTAAGAACCTTGATCAATGCTTTGTAACCTGGCTGCACAATAGATACAGCTGAGTAGCTTTCAAAAGCACGCAATGCCCATGTCTCACACAGTTATGTCTAGTATTAGTAATTTTAATTAACAACTCTACCCAACTGAGTTAAATGATCAGACAGAATTAAAAACCACTGCTTCTCAAACACTCTTTTTTTTTTTTTTAAAGATAGAAAAGAGCCTTTCAAAGGGCTTTGTCCAGCACTGTTCGCTGTATATGAAGAGTGGTCAATAACTGTTAGATTCTCAACTGTTTCAACTCATCCGGGGTTGGACAACTTTTTCTGTAATAGGTCAGATAGTAAATAGTCACGTTTGGCAGGTTGTAAGGTCTCTAGCACAACTACTTAACTCCGCTGGTCTTCAGCACAACGACTGGATCCTGTCACTATAGGTGCATAACCAGCCACAGACCAGATGAGACATATGGGCCTGGCTGCATTCCAGTAAAACTTTATTTACAGAAACAGGTGGCAGGATGGATTTGCCTCGCTGGCTACTGGCTGTAGTTTGCTAAACCCTGCAGTATATCACCTCACAACTCAACTCTTGCAGCCGTTTGCAATTTTATCATTGTAGCTTTATTTTATTGTTTTAAAATATTATGTATTATAAAAATATTGCCACGGACTAAATAACTAAGCAACTATTATACATGATTATTAAGGACATTGCATAAATAAGAGTGACCAAAATAATAACCCCTGCACTTTTTAGGAGATTACTATCTCTAATGATGAGAGTTCTTAGTGAATTTCATTACATTTTGTCTAGGATGGCTAATATAACTTTATAAACTATGCCTACTAGGTACAAAGTGATTAAATAGAAATTCCCTAGTGCTGCTACTACCACTAGAGGAAAACAACTGTTGTTTTAATTGTTTTTATAGAGAGTACCATCCTGATTGATGGTAGGAAATAACTTGGTAAATACAGGGTCCTTTTCCTTTCCAGGAAGGACACTGCCAATCAGTTATAGCTAAGCCTAAATGTGGTCTGGCAATATTTCCTGATATTGTTCCAGGCAGTCACCACAAATCAGAGTTAGCAGACAAAGTGAAATCTATGTGACATTCTTGGCCCAATAGGAGATGCTTTTTCCAGCATAGACAGTAAGCAGGAAATTATTCTTCTCTCCAAGGGTATGAACACCCTTCCCATCACAGCAGTGAAGAGTGTGCTGATCTTGCCAAGGGAACAGAGGACCGCGTGTTCATGTAAGAGATGCAGAGAACTGCAGCAAGCCACACCTGATCCAAAGCAGGTTGGGGGGCAGGGGGCGGGGAAGCTAAGATGGCGACCAGCATGAGAGGTTTTTTGTGCCTGGCATCCATGAAATACAGCCAGAGCAACACTAAACCAGCCTGCACACCTAGAAAACGGATTTGAGGATTGACACAACCATCTGCTCAACCTGAACCACAGAACTCAGCAGGTGCACGGCGGGGAGAGGTGAACTGGGGGAGAGAGAGCCGCGGAGGGCAGGGAGCTCGTTCCGCTTGCGGAGGACGGCGAGGGGGGAGGGGGGAGTCCGGGAAAAGCGTCCCCCAAAGGCAGCTGGAGAGAGAGTGGAAAAGTGGAAACAACCGCGGGGACTGAACTAAAAAGGCAGAAAGGAGAAAGGAAACGGTTTAAATTCCATTAAGACCCTATAAACAGGGGGAGCAGAGAGTCTGAAACTCCACAGGCGGCTTCATACCTGGTGGTGCTCTGGCGAGAAGCTTCTCCAGAAGCAGAGTGCAGTCCAGGGTCCTCGGGATGCATGGGGGGTGGCGGGGAGAGGCGGTTCCCCTGCTGGGAGGACTCCCACAGGCGAAGTTCCTAGCCGATCCTGGAGAACAACCACATTCGCTGGTGCTCGAACAAGGAAGGTTGTTAAGGGTGAAGCCTGGTGCCAGATGTGTGTTGTGATTTTTCCATGATCCCTGAACCGCTGCTGCTACAGGATTGTGCGAACTTTCTCTGGGGCGGGCTGGCACCCAGCTGCAGTCTCTGGGCTTCGCCAGCAGCAAGGTCCCGCGAATGTTCCTGGGTGTGGCCAGCACCCGGCCATTGCTCAGTGAGACCCTCCCGCAGAGGGACAGAATGGGTCAAGGCCGCAGCCCCTCCGAAGTGAGGGGACAGGAAAAACAACTGCATCTGAGCTAAAACTCAGGAGGGAGGTGCCGCCTGGCAACCTGACGGCTTGGTCATGAGCAGTGTAAAAGCGGGAAGTGAATGGAAGGCGGAGATGAAGGCCGGGTGTGCGATTGCTGAACTGGGAGAACAGAGTTCCCACACTAGAGGCTGAGTAGCCGGGGGACGCCATTTTCACACCTCCCGCGCTTACACATACGCACCTACGGGCGCCACGAGAACCCACCCCAGTGAGCTAAGCAGCGCCATCTAGTGGAGAAGGGAGCTGTTACACTAAGCCCCGCCCAACAGGGCCAACCTCTCTCTTCAGGACCACGCCTCTACTCCACCTTCTTACCTATGGACTATAAACTGCTTCATCGGTTGACTTCTAGGGGGAAAATAATGTAATTTCAAACACATTCCAGCCTGTTCGCTGGTCCATCTATTCAATTTTCTTTTCTTTTTCTTGAATACAACGAGAAAAAATGATTTTTATTTTCAATTTTTATTAAAACTATTTTTATGTAAAGTTTTCCACTATATTTTTTATTTTTTGGTAAATTTTTCAAATTCTATTCTACTTCCATCATTTTATTTCATTCTATTTCATTGTGTTCCTTTTTTACAAATGTTCAAATGTTTTCCTTTTTTAAAAAATGTTCCCCTTTTTTCTCTAATCTATCAAGCCCCTTTCAATATCCAGACCAAACACATCTAGGATCTAGCATCATTTATTTGATTTGTGTGTGTGTGTGTTGTTGTTTTTAATTTTTTAATTTTAATTTTTTACCTCATTAATTCCTTTTCTTCCTACAAAATGACAAACTGAAGAAATTCACCCCAAAAGACAAAGCAGGAAGAAACGACAGCCAGGGACTTAACCAACACAGATACAAGCAAGATGTCTGAACCAGAATTTAGAATCATGATAATAAGAGTACTAGCTGGGATTGAAAGTAGATTAGAATCCCGTTCTGCAGAGATAAAAGAAGTAAATGCTAGTCAGGATGAAATAAAACATGCTGTAACTGAGCTGCAATCTCGAATGGATGCCAAGGTGACAAAGATGAATGAGGCAGAAGATCTTCCCAGAAAATGAAAAGAGAGAAAAGGGGTAGAAGGGTTATGTGAGCAAATCATAGTGGAAAACTTCCCTAACCTGGGGAAAGACACAGACATCAAAATCCAGGAAGCACAGAGGATTCCTATTAGATTCAACAAAAACCGACCTTCCACAAGGCATATCATCATCAAATTCACAAAATACACAGGCATGGAAGGAACTATGAAAGCAGCAAGGGAAAAAATGTCCTTAACCTACAAGGGAAGACAGATCAAGTTCACAGCAGACCTATTCACATACACTTGGCAGGCTGGAAAGGAGTGGCAGGATATATTCAATGTGCTGAATCAGAAAAATATGCACCCAAGAATTCTTAACCAGCCAGTCTATCATTCAAAATAGAAGGAGAGATTAAAAGTTTCCCAGACAAACAAAAATTTAAAGAGTTTGTGACCACTAAACCAGTCCTACAAGAAATTTTAAGGCGGACTCTCGGGGGACAAAAGACTAAAAGAAAACAAAACAAAATAAAATAAAATAAAATAAAATAAAGACCAAAAGCAACAAAGACTAGACCAGAGAACAGAACCAGAGAATACCACAAGATACTCCAACTCTACAAAAAACATAATGGCAATAAATTCATATCTTTCAGTAGTCACTCTAAAGGTCAATGGACTAAATGCTCCTATCAAAAGACATAGGATAACAGAATGGATAAGAAAAGAAGATCCTTCTATATGATGTTTACAAGAGACCCACTTTGGACCTAAAGACATCTTCAGATTGGAAGTAAGGGGATGGAGAACCATCTATCTTGCTAATGGTTGACAAAAGAAAGCAGAGTAGCCATACTTATACCAGACTATCTAGACTTTGAAATAAAGACTGTAACAAGAGATGAAAGGCTTTATATCATAATTAAGGGGTCTATCCACCAAGAGGATCTAACAATTGTAAATATTTATGCTCCAAATGTGGAAGCACCCAAATGTATAAATCAATTAGTCACAAACATAAAGAAAATCATTGATAATAATACCATCATAGTAGGGGATTTCAACACCCCACCTGCAGCAATGAACAGATCATCTAATCAGAAAACCAATATGGAAACAATGGTTTTGAATGACGCTTTACAGATATACTCAGAACATTTCATCCTAAAGCAGCAAAACATACATTCTTACCCAGTGCACATGGAACATTCTCCAGAATAGATCACATACCAGGACACAAATCAGCTCTCAAAAAGTATAAAAGATAAAGATCATACTGTGCATATTTCAGACCCAATGCTATGAAACTCAAAATCAACCACAAGAAAAAATTTGGAAAGGTAATAAATACTTGGAGATTAAAGAACACCGTACTAAAGAATGAGTGGGATAACCAAGAAGTTAAAGAGGAAATTAAAAGGTACATGGAAGCCAATGAAAATGATAACACCACAGCCCCAAACCTCTGAGATGCAGCAAAACATATAGTTGGCATTTCACACAGCATATTGGGACAAGAGCACAGGTTCCCATAGAAATCAACTGAGGGGCGCCTGGGTGGCTCAGCTGGTTAGGCGTCTGACTTTGGCTCAGGTCAGTTCTCATGGTTCGTGGGTTCGGGCCCTGGATTGGGCTCTGTGCTGACTGCTCAGAGCCTGGAACCTGTTTCAGATTCTGTGTCTTCCTCTCTCTCTGCCCCTTCCCCACTCATACTCTGTCTCTCTCTGTCTCAAAAATAAATAAACTATAAAAAAAATTTTAAAAATCAACTGATAAAAATTCTGTAATTAAAGACTATAATTTGAGCTCATGCAAAAGGAGATAATAAAACCTTTCTATCATTTATATAAAATAAAGCCTGAAGCAAAGATTTTTGGGCAACTGGTATGGAAGTAGAGAATGTGGGGCCCACAAAAAGTGATCCACATTGAACCACAAGTTCTTCCTTATCCACACTTTCATGATTGGTTGTTGGTGCTATCACCTGGGCAATCTTGGTTCTCCTCCATGTGGCTTTTCATCCTCCAGGATAATAGGCGAGTTTCCTTACATGGTGGTCTTTGGAAATATTCTAAGACAGCAAAACCCAAAGCTGCAAGGCTTTTGAGGCCTATGATCCAGAAATTGCATACCACTTTATCCACATTCTACTGATCAAAGCAAGATTCAAGGATTAGGAGAAGAGACTCTCCCTCTTGATGGGCAGCTCTACAAGGTATTGAGGACATCTTTTCAGTTTGCTGCTCCTGGTGGCATTGTAGCTTTATTTAATACATTCGTCTGTGCCTTCATTGAACCCTGAGTTAAGCTCTTCAAATTATTGTGGATAGCAAGCCCAGATGGCCTCCCTGACATCATCTAAAGATTCTGACTCCCACAGTAGCCAAAATGGATAAGAAGGTGGTTTAGTAAAATTCTGTCACAATGAAGCTTACTTCTGTCTAAGAGTACATCTGTTGCAATTACCCTCACTTCATATTTGATTTTGTAGAACCCTAATATTAAAAGAAAATAAAGGATTTTAGATCTCATTAAATTCAAGGGTAAGATTTCAATTCAGAAATAAAATATATAACTTTTATTCTATTAAAATAATAGATTGAGGCCCATGGGTGGAAATTATATTTTTCTACAACTATGCTATTTGTTTTTGAGGGATTTTGGGGGGAACAATATGATGCAGTATTTTTTGGTCATTAAAGGTTTGCTGTCTTGTTATAATTAAGAAGAAGCAATGTTAGCCAGGCCACATGACCAATTCCCTAATACCCTCTATTTGAGAAATAGAAACAGGGAAGCTAAGGGTTTCACA
Organism: Proteles cristata cristata; assembly: GCA_017311185.1. Taxonomy (NCBI): domain Eukaryota; kingdom Metazoa; phylum Chordata; class Mammalia; order Carnivora; family Hyaenidae; genus Proteles; species Proteles cristata. Next base: position 607,462 of record JAESUZ010001430.1, on the reverse strand, counting down.
CAAGGTCACAGAGTCAGCTAATGGCTGAACTGATGCTGTAAGACAGAACTTCCCACTTCCAAAACAGTGTTTTTCCCATTGCTCCATTGTCCCAGTACTTGGGTTCTGGAAAAGTATACTAGTGTTTGTCTAAGTCCCTTGGTGCTGTGGCAAGATCAGGAATCGGCACTTTTTTTTTTTCTGTAAAGGCTAAATAATAATTATTGTAGGCTTTCAGGCCATAAAGCCTTTGGTCATAGCTAGCCAATTCTGTTGTTATGGCACAAAAGTAGGTACAATTAATATATTAAAAAATGAACATTCCTGTTTTCCGATAAAGCTTTATAAAAAACAGGCAGCAGGCCAGGTTTGGCCCATGGGCCATAATTTGTCAACCCCTGTGCCTGATTTGAAGTTTAGACTACTGGGGTGCCTGGGTGGCTACGTCAGTTAGCATCCCATTCTTGATTTCAGTTCAGTTCATGATCTCACAATTCATGAGTTCGAGCCCCACGTCTGGCTCTGTGCTGACAGCACAAAGCCTGCTTGGAATTCTCTCTCTCTCCCTCCCCTGCTCATGCTCTCTCTCTTTCTCTCCAAACTAAATAAATAAACTTAAAAAGTTTAGATTATGAAAACCCATATTCTTCACCTTCCTACATTCATACTCTTGCCATGTCTTCATTATTGGAAGGTTTAAGCCCTTTACTTTGAACTTGAATGTATATTATGGGTTAAACTGTGGCCTCCCCACCCCCCACGAAAAAATTCATGTGTTGAAGTTCTTTTTTTTTTTTAAATATATATATATTTTTTTATTTCTAGGAGAGAGAGAGACAGCGTGAGCAGGGGAGGGTCATAGAGCGAAAGTCGGACGCTTAACCGACTAAGCCACCCAGGCGCCCCATGAAGTTCTAACTCCCAATATCTCAGAATGTGACTTTATTTGGAGATAGGGTCTTTAAAGAGGTAATCAAGTTAAAATGATTGGGTGAGCCCTAATCTAATATAATTAATATCCTTATAAAAAGGGGAAGTTTGAAGACAGACATGTGAACAGGGAGAACACTTTGTGAGTATAAAGATGACTATCTGCAAGCCAAGGACAGGGACCTGGAACAGACTTTTCCCTCACGGCCTTCAGAAGGAATCAACCCAGCCAACACCTTGATTTCGTACTTATAGCCTCCAGAACTCTGAGAAAATATGTCCATTGTTTTAAGGTGCCTTGTCTGTGGTACTTTGTTACAGTGGCCAGAGCAAACTAATACACCATGTTACTTGCTCTGCCCAGGGATGCATGGCTGGAAGTAGTTGTGAACCAGTTCCCAACGTAGGCCTTAAAAATTTCACACTTTTCCACTTGCCTCCTCATAGCTCTTCCACTGATACATGAAAAATATGCCCCAAAGTTGTCCCCCTGGTGTAAGGAGCATGAAAGACACGAAGCAGAGCCATTCCAGCCAAGCCCACCCTCCAGCTGACCTGCAGATACAGGCAACAGTAAGTTATTTTTATTAAGTCATTGAGTCATAGTTAATTGATACAAATATTAAATTTAAAATTATATAAATTCTTCTAAACAAGGCTGTTAATAGTCAGTACAAGACTATGACTTGACTTTCCTGCATGTGTTTTGCCAATTCCATGGAAAATTTAAGTCAACAACTCAAAACATTGCTCACCCCCTTCACCCCCACACCTTTTCCTTTCCTCCTCCAGTGAAAATAGCAATGAAGGAGCACTTGAATGGGTTAAGAATCTATTTGCCTGATTTCTTTGAACTCATGTGAGCAAAACTGCCCTGTAGTCCACTCCCTATTGGCAGCTACAAAGTTTACACCTCCTGGGATGCCTCGTGGCTCAGTCAGTTAAACATCTGACATCAGCTCAGGTCATGATCTTGCAGTCCTTCAGTTGAAGCCCCACCTCAGGCTCCATGCCGACAGCTCAGAGCCTGGAGCCTGCTTCAGATTCTGTGTGTCTCTCTCTCTCTCTGCCCGTTCCCTGGCTCACACTCTGTCTCTTTCTCTCAAAAAATAAACATTAAAACATTTTTGTTTCTCAGTTTATACTTCCTTCAGCCGTCTGACTTCATCAACCAGGTTGTTTATCTTTTTTCCCCAGCTTTATGGACATATAATTGACAAAAATTGTGTACATTTTAGGTATATACCTTACTGATTTGATAAGGTATACAAATTTGTTTCTTAAGAAATGTTTCTATAAAGAAGCTTTTTGTTATTGTTAACTGAGTAATTCAATCCATTTAAAACACATGGAATTAGGGGCGCCTGGGTGGCTTAGTCAGTTAAGCGTCCGACTTTCGCTTAGGTCATGATCTCGCGGTTCGTGGGTTCGAGCCCTGCGTCGGGCTCTGTGCTGACTGCGGCTCAGAGCCTGGAGCCTGTTTCAGTCTGTGACTCCCCTCTCTCTGACCCTCCCCTGCTCACGCTGTCTCTCTCTCTCTCCTAAAAATAAATAAAACATTAAAAAAAAAACACATGGAATTATTCAGTATGCTTTGAACAGAAATACAGTCAATTCCTTTTTTTTTTATAGTTTTTATTTATTTTTGAAACAGAGAGAGACAGAGCATGAGCAGGCGAGGGGCAGAGAGACAGAGACAGAATCGGAAACAGGCTCCAGGCTCAGCTGCCTGCACACAACCTGATGCAGGGCTCAAAGGCATGAACCACAAGATCATGACCTGAGCTGAAGTCAGACTTAACCAACTCAGCCGTCCAGGTGCCCCAATACAGTCAATTCTTAACCTCTCTAGTACTTTGAGGCTTCAGAATGTTGCCTAACTCTTTTGGTCTTAGTTTTTGCTCAGTAGAATGAAATTAGACTGATCAGTATGTTAGTTTTCTAAAGTAGCATGATACCACAAATTGGGTGGCCTAACACAACAAAAATGGATTGTCTCATAGTTCAGAAAGTTGAAAGTGCAAAATCAAGGTGTCGGCAGAGCAGTGCTCCTTCTGAAACTCTTAGAGCTTCACCCTTGGTGTTTGTTGGCTGTGGCTGCTTCAATCTCTGCCTCTGTCTTCCTGGAGCTGCCTTCCCCCACAGGTCTCTCTCTCCATCTTGTAAGGACACCAGCCATATTGGATGAAGGCTCCATGACATACTGCCTTCTGCAGCAGGACCTCAGCTGACCATTTACACAGAAGGATCAACCAGAACATAGTTTAAAACAGAACTGCTTTGATTGAAGGAACAGTAGGCAGCCCCTAAACCTGCCCATTCACCCATCCGTTGCCCTTTCAAAACTCCCATCTCCAGTGGTGCCTCAGAAAGCTTGAATCATAGTCTTTAAAATCACTGGCCTACGTGAACTCTGCTTTGAATGAGTTTTCTCAGAAATATAAAATATTTTAGAAGAATATATTTTCTCTTAATAATTGTGTTGAGTAAGCTTTTCCTTTCAGAAAATCAAATTTCATGCCCCTCAAAACAGTTACTCTATTAAGTGAGTAATTTTTTTTCCTAAGAAACTACGTTATCTTAAGTTGTTAATTTTATTTTATCTAGTTTCTACAAATACCTGTTTGATTTAATTGTGCAGAAAGAGTTAACTTAGCAGGCTTGGGATATTTGAACACTGCACCTCCCAAAGACATAACTGGCCCCTGACAGGCTCCTGACAGATAATGTCTAAGTCCTTGAAATATCCTGCCCATCTGTATACCTACAGCCTTGGCACTTGCTACATGATTGATGTTAACGGTGTGATTTATGGTAGGGGCTTTGTGCCGTACTGAATTAGTATGACCTCTGGAGGGGCTGGAGACTGAATAAGGCCAGTCACATGGGTGCTCCATGTCTCTGTGATCAACCCTGGGCACCAAGATTTAGTGAACCCCCCTGCTGACCAATACCCTGTGTGTATTGCCACACATGGTTCCAAGGAGAATTAAACACTATTTACATGATTCCACTGGCAAAGGTCAGCTGGAAGTTTATTCCTAGACTCTCCTCGACTCTGCTCTATGAGCCTTTTGCCTTTGCTCACTTTAATCTGTATCCTTTGGCTGTAATAAACCATAACTATGAGTATACAGATTTTCCAGGCTTTGTGAGTCCTTCTAGAAATCACTGAACACGAGGGCGGTCTTGGGGACCCCTGAAGACATAACTCTTTATGCAAATATACCTCATTGGAAAATGTAAGGATGTAATTAGTAACTTCTCTGCAGAGAGTATGTGTGATCATTGTAGAGTACCGTGCTGTACATTACATATGTTTGTGTGTAGCATGTATGTGAAAAGTCCCCAAACCACATGTAAGTGGTCACTGAAACTGGTGAGAGCTTAAGCCAGGCCCCACATTCTTATAAAAGGGTATCAACATTACTATTGGCTCATCCAATCTTTACAGGGTGTGGTCGGTCCTTAACCAGTCACACAGAAACTTGTCCTCCAAACTCTTGCAATACCAGAATGATGGCTGAAGCATTTACCAGCAATAAGACGCTGATAAAAATCCCATAACGTCTGAACCTTAGTTTCCTGTTTGTAAGCATAAATCAGTAAATAATCACATTGACTTATTGTAAAGCTTAACAAAGATGATGTACACGTGACTGAATAAAAATAATGGAGGATGGCTCTTTGGTCTTTCTATCACATCTTCTTTCCCTTCCTTGTCTTCCAAGGAGGACTCTGCCTTTGCCAGGTTCATTATTTGGAATTTGATGTGCAGAATCAGAAAAGGGGGAAAAATAGACAGAGAAGAGGTACATAGACTAAGGCTGGGGAACAAGTTTTTCGGGAAGACTTTGGAAAGATAGTTCTGACAGGCACTGAAGAAGGGAAGAAAGTAGATGGGTGATGGGGGATTGGTTAGGGAGTGTTGAATTCTCTTCATAACACTTGCAGATCACAAGTATAGACTTGAGCAACCTCAAACAATTTGCTGCCCAATTTAAATAAAGACCCAAGAAATGATGCAAAAGACTACTTGAAGAATAGATTTTCAACTTGTCTGTAGGTTAGGCCAAACCAGAACATAGAAAACCTCATAATATGGTATTTGTCTTGTTCCCCAGAAATCCTTTCACTGAGTTCCACTTGAGCTATATGTCCTTAACTTCTATCAAGGGGATAATAGACTCAAAACTGTACTGTACTTGGGGACATTTTTCAAGTGTGATGTCATACTCCAAGAATTTCCCTCAGAGGACATCCAGATGGCCAACAGACTCATGAAACGATGCTCAGCATCCCTCCTCATCAGGGAAATACAAATCAAAACCACACTGAGATACCACCTCACACCAGTCAGAGTGGCTAAAATGAACAAATCAGAGAACTCTAGATGCTGGCGAATATGTGGAGAACGGGCACCCTCCTACACTGTTGGTGTGAATGCAAACTGGTGCAGGCCCTCTGGAAAACAGTGTGGAGGTTCCTCAGGAAACTAGCAATAGAACTCCCCTATGACCCAGCAATAGCACTGCTAGGAATTTACCCAAGGGATACAGAAATGCTGATGCATAGGAGCACATGTACCCCAATGCTCATAGCAGCACTTTCAACAATAGTTAAAATATGGAAAGAGCCTAAGTGTCCATTAACAGATGAATGGATCAAGAAGATGTGGTTTATCTATACCATGGAATACTACATGGCAATGAGACACAATGAAATCTGGCCATGTGTAGCAACATGGATGGACCTTGAGGGTGTTATGCTGAGCGAAATAAGTCAGGAAGAGAAGGACAAATATCATATGTGTGCACGTATAGGAGGATTAGGAGGAACTTAACAGAGGACCAAGGGGGAGAAGAAGGGCGGAAATGGTGGGGGAAAAGGAGAGAGGCAAACCCTGAGAGACTCTTGAATGCTGACAAAAACTGAGGACTGATGGATGTGGGGGGGTGGGGGGATGGGCATGGAGGAGGGCACCTGTGGGGATGAGCACTGGGTGTTATGTGGAAACCAATTTGACAATAAACTATTTGTAAAAAAATGAAAAAAAAAAGAATTTCCCTCAGAATCTAATACCAGAAAAGATTTGTTTCTCTGAAGATCTAATATGTTTCTCCTTTCTGTATACTGATAAGCACATCATTATGGCTATCATTAAGATCAGAGTCAAATTTCAAGTCCAATTTTTATAATGCCCTAACCCCAAATATTTATCTATTTGCATCTCTACTGCTTTGTCATTTTTGCATCATGACCAAGTCATGCCACTGGGAGTAGAGAAGGATAATACTACCAGAACAGGAAGATTTTGAGGTTGTTAGGAGAAAACACAGAAGTTAACAGACTTCCTTTATGTGTGTGTGGGAGAGGACATCAGTAGGAATAGCCTTAAGACAGGCAAATTTAGAAGCTCCAGGAGGCCAACGAGAATAGGGGAGTTTGATGGATCTTTAAGAGTCAAGATAAATGAAAGAAGCTTCTTATAAAACTTGACCCAGCTTAAAAGATCTGAGCAATAAAAACAAGCATAGTGTTATGGTTTTAAGATCTATGCAAAGAATTCAATTCATAATCAGGTGGCTGCAAAGTGTACAGTTTTGATTTTTAAATACCAGTGGATTGAACCTTGGAGTCCCCCCAGAAAAGACTAAGTGTGCCTAAGGATTTAGAGAGGTTTAACCAGCTGGGGGTAAAAAAGTTTGCAACTGAACAATTTGGGCAGTTATGTTAAGTACTGTGCCATGCAGAATACCCATAGTTTATCTCTGTGTGTCAACCATAGACCTTGATTTTATTTATTTTTTCTTTGTTTCTCTTAAATAGTTTATTGTCAAGTTGTTTTCCATATAACACCCAGTGCTCATGCCAACAAGTGCCGTCCTCCATGCCCATCACCCTCCTTCCCCTCTCCCCTACCCTCATCGGCCCTCAGTTCATTCTCAGCATTCAAGAGTCTCTCATGGTTTAGGGTGCCGGGGTGGCTCAGTAGTTAAGCATCCGGCTTCAGCTCAGGTCATGATATCACGGTTTGTGGGTTCGAGCCCCACGTCAGGCTCTGTCCTGATGGCTAGCTCAGAGCCGGGAGCCTGCTTCAGATTCAGTGTCTCTCTCCTTCTCTGACCCTCCCCTGCTAACCCTGTGTGTCTCTCTCTCAGAAATAAATAAAACAATAAAAAAAAAAAAGAGTCTCTCATGGTTTGCTCCCTCCCTCTCCCCAGCTATTTTTCCCCTTCTCCTCCACCATGGTTCTCTATTAAGTTCCTCCTAATCCACCTATATGTGCAGACATGTGGTATCTGTCCTTCTCTGCCTGACTTATTTTGCTCAGCATAACACCCTCAAGTTCCATCCATGTTGCTACAAATGGCCAGATTTCATTCTTTCTCATTGCCATGTATTATTCCATTGTATAGATAAACCACATCTACTTGAGCCATTCGTCAGTCGACGGACACTTATAGAACTTGATTTTCAAAACGGATGTTCTTGAACCCTTATTGACTCCAAGAGGCAATACAATGAGGCTTCATTTTGAAGGTCTTTTTATTGGTTTCATGAACAAAGTCCAGCATGTTTGTGTCAGACACATAGAATCACACCCAAGAAGAACTTTAGAAATCATGTGGGCCCACTCCCTCACTCTATAGGTTTAAAACTAAAATTCACAAAGGCCGGAAACAGGCAGTTCAGCTAATGGCAAAGAGCTGAAGCCTTTGCATTTCAGCACAAGCTCCCTGTTCTGTGAGAAGAACATAAGTCTATTCTGCCCAAAACATTACCAATGCAAGCTCTACAAATAATTGAAGCTATTTCTGGCTCAGAAACAAAGATTCACAGCTCTACTATTCCTCATATGGCACAACAGGTCACATTTGCCTTTTTTTCATATAAATTATTCCTATTTTAACTCTTCAAGCTTTCAGATTCCAGTCTAATTTGCATATTCCATAAAATTCCCAAGTGGCTTTATTGAGCATATGTGTTGACAATGTAGACAAATTTCATCTTATGACTTGTTACTACATGTCTTTCTTCATGAATCTCCTCTGTAGTTTATGACTCAAGACTTCCTTTTACATCTTCCTGGACCAATATTTCTCTACTTTCACTAAGGTTTGGTTAGCTCTTTTAAATTCAATAATGTAACCTGTAACTATAAATCTTTTCTTTGGCAGGATAGTCATACTTCATAGTTTCTTAGTAACTTGCTTTCTCCCTTCAGTGTCTTCCATCCCAGGATATTTGGACAAAGTCTTCTTTGTCCTTATTTTCATTCCATAAGTATCTCTGCTACCTATGGAGCATCTTCAAGTTCAAGGAAAGAAACAAAACAGAATCAAAGTTGTATTAAAGAAGCAGGTACACTCTTAGGATGATTATGAATCCTTGTTTTGATTAGAAATTCTGTGCACTCTTTTATTTTTTTAATAACACAAAGTCATTAAAATTTTTCTATTTTTCCTATGGGAATACGACCTATTATTTTTCTTTATGTTTTTAAAAATGGTACTTATGCTGTATCCCATATAACTGACACAGAAATAAATTCACAAAGAATGATAAATATTTTTTTTCCAATGAAGTGTTAGTCAGAGCAAGTAGCTAATTTTCTCAGACAAACTCTAAAACTGTGGCAGACCTTTTGCAAGAATTAAATTCACACAGACTTAGATGAACTCAACTCTGCAATCTTTGAGAAAATACAGTAAGAGCAGTGAATAGGAATTCCTCCGAATGGCTTATCTCTTCCACTTAGTAGATTCTCTCTATGAACTTCACTAACAATTTTAAAAGTTTATCTATTTCTGAGAGAGAGAGAGAAAAGGGGAGAGGCAGAGAGGGGTGGGTGAGAGAGAGAGAATCCCAGGCAGGCTCCACACCATCAGCATGGAGCCTGATGTGGGACTCGAACCACAAACTATGAGATCATGACCTGAGCTGCAACCATTGGACACTTAACCACTGAGCCACCCAGGCACTATTCAATAAACTTTATTATAAAACATGAAACTATCAGATTCAATTTTTTATTTCAATCCCCCACTTTCCAGATTAGTCACCATTTGGAATTCACTAAAACTAAAATTTGGATTGTTCTTTTATCAGCAAAAGGTTTCTACATCTGCTACCACCTATAAAATCCCTTCGCTAGCCTTAGGAAAGATCAAACTCATCATTAGGGTAAATTTCAACGGCATGATTTGAAGGCATCTTCAAAATTCTTCCTGGAGCATTTCAGGAACACTTGTCTCAGGGAAACGTATTCTGACATCCAGCCAGAGTAGCCACAGCCCACAGAGGCCTGGAGTTATTTTAGCGCTTGGGATATTTTCATCCCTACGCTTTGTCCTCCTTTCGTGTAGTATCACTTTCAGGATTATACGTCATATATAAAGAACAGAATAGGAAAGTGGCAAGGAAAAATAAATATTAAAAGAGCAGGCCCAAGGAAGTTGTCAAAAGGTTGTTGCTTACTTATTTGTCTAATCAGAAAACATCTCTTTCTCCCTCTCTCTCTATATATATACATACACACATATGAATATATATATATACACACATATGAACATAAAACCTATATGTAATTAAACTGCACTTTCTTTTTTTAATTTATTTTATTTATTTTATTTATTTTTTAATGTTTTTATTTTATTTTTTAAAGAGACACAGCATGAGCGGGGCAGGGGCAGAGACAGAGGGAGGCAGAGAATCCAAAGCAGGCTCCAGGCTCCAAGCCGTCCACACAGAGACCAATGCAGGGCTCGACCTCACTAACCATGAGATCATGACCTGAGCCAAATTCTGACGCTTAACCTACTCAGCTGCCCAGGCACCTCTGAACTATACTTTCATGTTGCTGTATTCTTCTGAATATCATTGATTTGTATACACACACACACACACACACACACACGCACGCACACAGATATACACATATATATATATACACACATAAGCTTTTGAAAGAATGAGCTTCAATTTATTTTGCCGATTTATACTTTAAAACTGTTCACTTGCATGTTAATAGTTAACAATCGGTTTCCTTTTTTCCACACCCAGAATATATGTAATTTTACAAATATAAGATCATATCTGACATACTGTCTGGCAGCACTACCTAGCACTTTGCATATACTCAGCTGCCGGTCACTATTATGATTATTTATTCCTACTCAGACTGGGAGAGATGTTGATTAGCGTGATAACATCAGTGGCTTACATTTTTGGAATGTTTGCTGTGTGCTATCGTGAATTTTACAGATGAGAAGGTTGAAGCTCAGATAAAGTAAGTCACCTACCTGTCCAGGGCCACCACAGCAAGAAAGTGACCTGCTGCTGAAACCCTCAAAGGGTATACTTTTAATGCTTACTTTTTTCTTGAGTGAAAGCCAGAAAACCAGATATCCTTTATCTTTTTTTTTTTTTCTGGCTCACACCATGCGCAAACACAACCCATTTCCTTTAAAATGCTCTCTCCCCTGCACACCAGGATATTTTGAAAAATCTTCTGCCCTAAATTTGTCCTCTCCTTCCACTCTGGGTTTCTGTGTCTTCCCACACACAAAAAGGGAGCCTACCAATACTCTTTGGGAAATTAAGATTCTAAAATCTCTTTCTCCTCCTAACAACTTCTCACATGGATTCTGAATATTCATAATCTCACATACAAAAATAGCAAAAAAATATTTTAAGTAAAATCTTATACCAGTTATGTGAGCCACATTTTAAGCTTTTATTAGTCTTCTTTTAATATTTATTTTACTCTATTTCAGTAATATATCCAAACATATCATTATTGTCTTTGATAATATTTTCCAGTGGTCCATGGTCTCCTTCCAATTCAAGAAAAATTGCCTCCCTCATAGAATTTTTAAATTTCATCATCTACCTATAATATTTGTAGACTATATTTTCTTAAACTATTTTCCAGGCCTGTCATATTCTCCTGTGCTGTTGTCATTAAATGTTTTATCCACGATGGGCCACAATGCTCTGTCCGGGTCACTTTTCTTAGTTATTTTATTACTTCTCTTCACAGCCTCCAGGAGTACATTTAGTTCATCTGTAGTATTAACTGGCTTAGAGCTTGTCTTACATTGCGGTAGCTAATCGCTTTTCTGTAATCTTTGTTTTCTCTTTCATTATTTCTCAAGAACAGCGAGTATTAGCTCATTTACATGCACAGGTCAGTCTTCAGTAATTATTTCAGGTATCATAGGTTGCATCACTAGGTTGACTGTCATTTTCCCTTTGATGGTGCAATACTTACTTGTTCACAGAGCATGGAGTTTTGAACATGCCTCATTGTTTTTGGAACTTCAGTTGTTGAATTGTTATTTTCTCTTTTTAGCTGACACCTTTTTTTTTTTTTTAACTGGTGCTATGATGTTGTTTCCTCCACAGTACCATCTTTCTAGAATGTCATAGGCTTATACTACCAAATACAGCAATTTCTTTTTATAGTCATGCTTGAGTTTTTTCTTGTTAACCTCTTAGGATGATCATTGCACAGTGTATTAAAATAGATGGACACGTCATTTTTAAAGTATTTTTTAGTCCTCTAACAGGATTTTCCTGATGCCTAAGGTTTGGACACTAAATGATAATGGCCCATGATATGAGATAATTCATGTTCACAGATCTCTCCAGGTAAGATTTCCAAGTAAATTAGAGGCAATCTTTTTAAACCTAGCAGCTTTTCTTAGCTAGAGTGCAGTCCAGCTACCACCCCTTGCCTTGGTGCTGGGAATTGTAGTTACAGAGGGTAAGTGATATTCCTGAACCAGTCAGAGCTCAACCCTTAACTCTGCCAATGGTGCAGCTTCAACCCCCCAGCTACCTGGCCATGTAAGCAGGGTGGCTGAAATGTCTTTTCTCGCTGACTGTCTTTCCTCTTCATTCAAACTACAGCAAACAGTTGGAGTAACTATAAAATATAGACCCTGTTCGAAAGAATAAAATGGGCCACTCCTATGGTTTGATTTGTTGTCAAATGGCTTATTTTGTCTTTCACAAAAAGGCTCCTGCCTCTGTCTCTTTCAAGCAGATAAAGTGACAAGTCTGCCCAAGACCCCAGGTCCTTGTTCCCTTCCACATCCTCCTTCCCAAAGTCATGTCAATTCCCACATCTCTGTTGCCAGAGGTCGTTATATTTGCATAACTTAAAAGTGTCTATCTCCATAATAAACAGTTTGCTTGGAAGCTGTATTGGAGTTTCCATCTAATCCACCTAAAAAAATCTTCTTGCAGTTTTTAAATAATGAAGTTGGAGAGATTAGGGATATTATACTCTGCTGTCTTATCTCTAGGTTTTTTCAAACTTCATGGGAGCTGGGAGACCTGACACAACTTCTCACAGTCCCTGGAACCTGGCACCATGCATCCTGCATCCACGCATTTTTATCCCCATTCAACAACTGCTTGTTGAGTAGTTTCTCTGTATGTGTCTCTGTCTGGGATACAGCAATGAACAACCAAGACAAAAACTCCTCACCTCCCAGTGATGGAAGGAACACTCACCCTGAATGAGACGATTAAGTTAAATATATATGATAGATAGGTACAAGCCCTAGGGGAAAAAATTAAAGAGGAAAGGGAGATGGGGAGGTCAGGTGGCAATGGTTCTGAGCTATCACTCAATGACTCAAAAAGAAGAAAGAAGGAAAGAGCAGGTGAAGAGAAAAGCAAGCTGAGGCCTTGAGACAGAGCATGCCTGACAAGGGGCCTGGGGAAAGAACCCAGCCTCCACGTACTTAGATCTCCCATGACTAATATTTTCCTCAAATTAAGAAAAATATAAGACTAAAGTACAGTCAAAGATTTCACATGTTCTTAACTTTTTCTTGAGTCTTGGGGCACCTGGTTGGCTCAGTCTGTTAAGCATCCAACATTGGCTCAGGTCATGATCTCATGGTTTGTGGGTTTGAGCCCCACATCCTGGCAGCACAGAGACTGCTTGGGATTCTCACTCTGGCCTCTTTCTCTGCCCCTCTCCCACTGGTGCTTTCTCTCTCTAAACAAACAAACACACTTAAGAAAAAAAAGTTTTCCTGGCTCTTAATTGTATCTGAGATCTCTGAGCTGTCTTAGCTCCTTGGCACACAGAGGGCCTTAAAACCTTTCTTCAACTTTTCCTGCACCTTAGGCCAGTTATTCTAGAAGCATCCATTTTGGATCTGTTTCTTCTAAATGTGTAGACTACAATAAAACACTTTTGGGGTATATTTGGGTTTTCTTATCCTCCCTCTCTCCACTCCCCTGCTGTGATATTAATTGCTTAGAGGTAACATCTCATTGACAGATGCAAGGCTGCAGACCTCATGCCAATCTCACCAAAATGAAATCATTCAGCACCTGAGGGGACCGTGGCCTTCTGGACGCTGCAGTTCCGGCTGAGAAATGCTTGCCCTACTTTGTTGGTCTGAACCACAGGGGAAGAAGCTAACCTAGAGAAGCTTCTATTGCTCTCCTTCCTCACCTCTGAAGTTGCCTTAGCACCACAAAGGGGCCTAAAGATCCTGCCCCCTTACTTCTGAGCCTGGAAATTCTGTGAAATCGAAACAGTACGAAAAGGCAGGGACTTAAGAGTCGCAGTAGAACAAGGTGGAGGTGTACATTCCAAGTCCAGTGTGTAAATGAACCAAATTGGATGAGAAAGGTCCACAGCAAACTTGTGAGCTTGCATACTTTAGGAAAAAGCCAGTTCTCAGATCCAGCCGATCCCTGTGGCAATAAACTGCAGTGTTGCCAAATCGTATTTTTAAAGAAAAGACAGAAATCCCAGGACTTGTCTGAAATTTTCTAATGCTTTAAAGTTGGCAACTAGTAGTAAAAAAAAATAAATAAAAATAAAATGCAGAACAATCTTTGATCCCATAAGTCATTTTTGTCTATTTCACGGTGTCCATGGTAGACTGAAATTCAACAACAAGAGGTGGAACAAGGAGAGCAGATAATTTCTAAATTGCATGCCAATTCTGATTTATTAGTTGTGGCCACCCTGAGCATTGTGTTTATGATCCAGAGGCTATTTCTGGGGTCAGCAGAAAAAGTACCGTGTTGCATTATCAGTGTTGAATGATGGTGCATAACATATATATTTGCCATTCTATAGGAAGACTGTCCCCAGGATGGTTAGTGTTAAGGTGATAGAATAAATGTTTTCAGCTGCCCCTACTTCCTTAACTCTTCAATTTCAGTATGTTTCTCTCAAGTTCTCCAGAGCCTGGGAAAATGGAGTGCCAGCATAAACATTAAGAGTCCTGCCAACGATCAGGTGCCTTTGCTTGTAATTCATGATGCACAAATCAAGCTAACACATTAAACACTAAAAAAGGAGTGTAATCAATTTGATCTATTAGTAAAACACCTCAGATGTAATGTATTCAGAGTCCTTGTGATGTAAAACTATCAGAGCAGAAGTTTACTACCCTAGACCAATCAGGTGTCAGATCATTGAATGTTTTAATCCCTGTTGATTTTCTAGCTGATTTTAATTTACCAAAATGAGTTGCCCTTTAGAATTAGAATTCTCTTTAATGCAAAGTCCAGATACTTTTATTTTAAAGAGAAACAATAAAACCCAACACTGGAAAGCAACATAAAGACAATTATTTTTAGTGTTTTAATTCTTGACTGGGAGACCGAAACCAACAAAGTAATTGAAAAATGTTATCCTCCAGGAGATAAGGGCATTTGAGTGTTTTGAAATATATTTTTAAACATATATCCATTTATTTTGAACTCCAGAAGGAATTTCTTTATAGAAAAACAGTAGGAAATTTATCAGATAGATTCTTACCTGTTAATTCACTCATTTTTTTCCTTTTAATAAATCCTCTACCAAAACTCAATTCAAAATATGAAAACATCCACAAATTCCATTTCCAATAATTGTCTACTCAGTACCAAAGTAAACTTCTTGAATAAGTTGAGTAGGTGATAATGACGTATACGATGAAGGAATTCGATATAACAAATCCTCCACCCAACCCCCAAATCTCTTTCCCACCAACACTCTGTCAAGGCCTAAAATTCTTTGATCAGAATCTTTCTGAATATATTTTAACAAGTCCTTTCTATAATATTACTTAATCTGGAATGTCAAAATTTCAAAATTTCAGTGTTTTTAAGACTATAAGGAAAAAATGTGTGTTTCCATGGAAAACTGTGCATTGTCTATAGCATACTCTTCCACTTATTTGATTCTGACTCTATGGGAGATTTATTTCCAATTCTATAAGCTGTAGGCAGCTGACAGTACTGCAAAAATAATTCTTATCTATAGACATGCAAGTAAATGCTGACTGATGGAGGGACCCACCCTCCCACCTATGGGAAAAGGACAGTCATTTCCATTGGCATATTCATTTCAATAGTCCTCATCTAGAAATGTATCTGTTCTTTCACATTCTTCTTTTAATTGCTTGTAATGTC
Source organism: Proteles cristata cristata (assembly GCA_017311185.1). Lineage (NCBI taxonomy): Eukaryota > Metazoa > Chordata > Mammalia > Carnivora > Hyaenidae > Proteles > Proteles cristata. The sequence continues at coordinate 592,111 of JAESUZ010001430.1, read as the reverse complement.
TGGTTTTTCGCTAATCAGTGAGTTCAGTAATATATTTAACTCGTGTTTATTTATATTTGCGTAAAAGTCATGATTTTCCCTATTTTTGAAAATTATCTTTTAGCAATATTTACCCATTAGATCAATGTAAATGTAATTCTTTATAAAAATATCAGTATTTACGCACAGTTACAAAGAAAATAAGCTTACAAGCCTGATTGAAGTTATGTGTGTGTGTGTGTGTGTGTGTGTGTGTGTGTGTGTGTGTGTGTGTGTGTGATTTTATTTATCCTATCAAGACTTCCATTGGGGGAAAATTCCATCAAAAAATTTGTTTCCAAAGAGTTTATCTGAGCATATTTCCTCTCTTTTTTATATTTAAAATCTCATTTCACTTCATAGTTTAGACACAGTAACAAAGATTATAAATAATTCATGGGAAAAAATCATTCAACAAATAATCATTGAGAGTTGCTCTGTTCCAGTCTTTTTCATTGTTATAGGCTAGTTGTGACCCTCTCTCTACAATTAATATGTTGAAATTCCAATTTCTGATACTTCAGAATGTAATCATATATACAGTTGAGGTCTTTAAATAAATGATTAAATGAAGCCATTAGGGTGAGGCCCTAATCCAATATGACTGCAAGATCATCATAAGAAGAAACATCAGCGGTACTACACAAGCACAGAGAGACAAAATTCAGACGACAGTGCCTATATACAAGCCAAGGAAAGAGACCTAGAACTGATCATTTACATGTGGTCCTTACAGGAAACCAACCCTCACAGCACCTTGATCATGGATCTACAGCCAGGACTGTGAAAAACACATTACTATTGTTTAAGCCATCCAGTCTGTGGCATATTGTTATGGCAGCCCTAATGCACTAACACATTCATATATCTGACCAACGGGTCTAATGTGTGTCTCACTATTGAAGATCTCTCTTAAAGGCCATTTAAGAACAAATTCACGTCTATGGTATCCACCACCCCAGGAAAGTTGTCCAGTCAAAGCTCATGCTCTAAGTCCCCAAAGAGCTTCTCCTGTGTTACATCAATGTTAATAGGGTGACCAGGCCAGTGTCCCAGCTGTCATGCCTAATGCTTCCTTTGGTAAACCTGCTTTCCAATTCAGCTTAATCTTTGATCCTTTCAACATCAGCCCGGTTTCCAGAATAGCCTCTCACTAGGTCCAATCCTGCCTTCTACTGGAAAGAGCAATTCCAGATGATGGGGGAAGTCCATGATGTGGTGAAGAAAAGTGGATTGAAATAATGTGGGAGTGAATCCGGAGGTGAAGACCACCCACAGATAGGCCACAGAACAATCAAAATTCCCCCAAATAAAGAAGGATTAAATATGGAGAAGAAGACCCTAGAGCCAGAAGCCAGAATACTCTAATGAATGTGGGAGAATACCTTGAAGGTTGATGCAGGAAATGAAAAAGGGACTATTACATGAGAGTGGAATAGTCTGGAATTAGCAATGGAAGTAAGATTGGCAAGATGACAGTACTCCTGTCCTAAAGGTATTTCAGTCATGAAGGAGACATACCAAATAAACAGATAATTAAAATACGCTTCTTATCTGTACATGATCAATGTATGCTAAGGGAGCCCATAAGAGATATATGGGTCCTGGTCTGGGTCAGGGAAGAGCATAAAGTAGGAAAGCAATAAAAGGAGACCTGAGCAGTGTTTATTCAGCACCATACAAAGAGAAGCACCAAACGTGGCTGAGATGAACTTGTCAGTCATTGAAAAGGCATTTCTGTTAGTCGAGCAGAGATGATTGATCAGGCCTTGTCATAGACTAATGAAGTCTTTCTTTGTGCTCACTAATCAATACTCTGATTATCAGTTTATCTTTCTGAGTACCCCAATTCCAGCAAAGGAACACCCCAGGTGGAGAACATATGCATTCCAGTAGCTAGAATTGAATAGCTCAGTGCTAAATTACTTAGGTCTCTTGTGAGTAGATTGCCCCTTGAATCATCTTTCCTAGACTTTTCAGCTTGGAGAGACTGACAGAGCAGAGGGCCAGACTAAGGACCTTGCAAAATTCACCAAACGTAATGTCCCCTATGAGGCTTCGTGACAGTCTTGTAGCATTCTCATGGAAAGACCCTAACCTGCTCTATCGCCCCTTTGCAGCTTTTAACAATGGGCGTGGTTTGGGGCGCCTGGGTGTCTTAGTCGGTTTAGCGTCCGACTTTCACTTAGGTCATGATCTCGCGGTTCGTGGGTTCAAGCTCCGCGTCAGGCTCTGTGCTGACAGCCAGCTCAGAGCCTGGAGCCTGTTTCAGTCTGTGACTTCCTCTCTCTCTGACCCTCCCCTGCTCACGCTGTCTCTCTCTCTCTCTCTCTCCTAGAAATAAAGAAAAATATTAAAAAAAAAAACAATGGGCATGGCAAATATGAATTGGATATCACCAATCAGCTCTGTGGAAACATAGAACCCATTTTATTTTTATGACTATACCTACTTTTCTTTGACAAGTCCTGTTACTGCCCAGTAGCAGAAAAACTAAATTTGATCCAATCAGAGAACTTAACCCAAACCAGTAAACTTTCCAGTTGCTTTTGATTTAAAATTGAGATCTCTCAGGTGAATATCCAATCAGATGTAACTATTATTATCAACTATCACTGTCCAGTTCACTGTTTTCCCTCTGCCTATAATCTTCCTCCTCCACTATAGATTGCATGGCTGTGACTCCCCGAAGTTCATATGTTAAATTTCTAACCCCCGATAATGTATTAGAAGGTGGGGTGCTTGGGAGGTGATTAGGTCGTGATCCCATGAATGGGACTAGTGCACTTATAAAAGAGACCCCCCACCGAAGCTCCTGAACCCCTTTCAGCCTGTGAGGACACAGTAAGAAAATGGTCATTTATGACCCAGGAAGCAGGTCTGCCCGAGACACAGACCTGACCATGCAGACACCCTGACTTTAGGCCTCCAGCTTCCATACCGTCAGAAATAAATGTGTTGTTTGTAAGCCACCCAGTCTGTGGTACTTGTTATAATAGCCAAGGCAGTCTTTATCCACCTGACTATCAGGATGCCTGTAAGAGGCTCCTGGCCCATCACCTCTGTGGTGTAAGACCTAAAAGACCGAATATTATGTGCTGCTTTGACATCTGATAAAATCTGGAGGGCCTCAAATAACCTAATCCCCAAATTCTCTGAACTCTTCTCCATGGAGAAGGCCCCATGGCCAAAAAAACCTCCTCATCGAGGGGACCAGGCAGAGCTGCTGCTTATCTCTGAGCAGTGGATTTTTGTTCCTTGCCCACCCCCAGAAGAATTCAAACAAGCCAGTTACATCCTCACACAGGAACCAGGGTCACCTCAACCTCTTGATGCTATAAAGGCTGCCTCCTACCACCTTTGACTGTTTGCTCAAGTCCTCATGCAGCCCATCTGGCCTTGCACAGTGAGCTGTAATCTCCTCCCTTGGGTGTTGAGTACGTATAACTAATTCACTACCGGCATTTTATCTGTCCAGTCTCGGGTGTCCTATGTTTGGCCATCCTGATAACTTTAAAGCAGTAATCCTTTCACCAGCAGGGTCAATAAGAGGTGATTAAAACACCCAACAGTAGCAGCAGGGAAGGAATAGAGATTCAGTTACGTGACTGACTGCACTGAGTATGGGAAGGCTTCTTCTGTTAGATCTGGCTGCTAGAGTCCTTGCTTTGCTCACTGGCACCAGTGTTTTATCACTCCCAGTTCTTTGGAGTGGTCCTTTAGATGGTCCACAGAAGCTTAGAAAGAAAGACTGTAGGGTGGCTTCCTGCTTGGGCAATTCCCAATGTGTGGTCTACACCACAGGCTTGGTCTATGGGGCATTGTCCACCCCCAGGAAGCCTCTTGTTGCAGGATATCTGGCCAGCCAGCCAAGACCTCAGCTACCTTCCCTAGTTGACTTCAAGCCCACAGGGAACTTCTAAATCTCCTCAAGCTGAGCTTGGCTCCAGAGAAAGCCGAAGGTGATCTCTACTTTCTTTTGGTCCGTGTTGCTGTCTGACTGAGACCTTTCTTGCTACAAAGACAACAGAGGGCTCTGAAGATTCTGTTGCTCAGAAAACTCTAGAAATGTTATGTCCGTTTCTGACTTATTGGCCTTTAGCTACAAAACCAGAAATGATGATTTAGAATATGTTCCCTGTGTGTAGATGTGTGATCAGAATAAGTCAAATGCCTTCTTTATCTCCTTTTCATTCCCTCTTGCAGCTTTCCTTCCCCTCAAAGCTGCATAGCGAGGATGGTGTCAACTGTGGTTCTGTGCCCACCTTCTTTACTCTCCTTACTTACATTCACCCCTTGTTGCAATCTAATTCGGGCCCCTGAAACTCCTCTCTAGAAAGCTGCGTTTATCTTCAAACTGTCAAATCCAATGACAGCTTATGTCCTGGTCTTATTTGGCCTTGCTGTGGCATTTGACACTGCTGTACGCTCCCTCCTTAAAACTCACCTTAGCATTAGTGACACCATCCTTGCTTACCTGTCCACCTCCTTCTCTGGCCGTTTCTCAGTCTCGTGTATGCAGGATCTTCCAATGATGCCTCAGTGATGCTGCCATCACTACTCAGAGCCTGCTTCTTGTTCTGTGCTCTTCCAGCCACATATGCCCTCACAGTGACCACGTGTAAGTCTGTTTTCCTTCAGTGACCACTTATGACCCAGTCAGTTCCTCTAACTTCTTGTCTTCAGCTCAGATATCACTGCTGAGCTCTGGACCCACAAAGTCTGCTCGGTATTTGACATTTCTGCCTGAAAGTTGCCTAATTGCTTCATACTCATGAAATAATGAACATGAATTAAGGTCCCTATTCCCTCTGCATGCTCCTTCTTAAAGACATAAGCATTTACCAATGACCTCGTGTTTCAGTCATTCTAGACTTTTCCCCTTCTGACCCCATCTCCTAAGAGTCTGCTTTTACTTCCTACATATATGTTAAGCTGTCTTTTTTTCTTCCACTCTGCCATTCACAGGCCTTCATTTTTTTTTTCTTTTTCGGCTCAGCCTCTAGATTGCACAAACTCTTTCTCCTACCCAAGCTCCACAGTGATTTTCTAAAATTGTCAATCTGTTCCTGTCAGGTCATTTTCTTGCTTAAAACCTTTCAGGCTCCCATGACTTTGGGGATGAAAGGTCAAAGTCTTCAGCCTAACAAACAAGGACTAGCATGATCCAATGACAGAGAGGTTAATACTTCGGCATCATGCTTTGCTTGCTAGGAGTGAGAATGTAGACAAGTTACATAACTTTCCTATATCTCAGTTTCCTCTGTCTGAGAATAGAGATAGAAATAGCACCTATGGAATAAGATTGTTGTGAGGACTGAGTAAGAGGAGGCATGTGAAGTATTTATGGCAGTGCCTAGGACATAATAAGCAACCCATTTTTTATAATAAGTATTAATATCACATTCTTTCTAATCTTTCTTCCCTTCTCTTTAGACATACTGGTCTACTTGACATTTATGAAAGCAGCTTGTGATTTGATTCTTTTGCCTTTCTTATCGTGTAGCTTCCTCTGCTTGTAATGCCTTTCCCTCATTCTTTTTTATTTTTTTAATGTTTTATTTATTTCAGAGAGAGAGAGAGAGAGAGAAACAGCGTGAGCAGGGGAGGGTCAGAATGAGAGGGAGACACAGAATCTGAATCAGGCTCCAGGCTCTGAGCTAGTTGTCAGCACAGAGCCTGATGCGGGGCTTGAACCCACGAACCGTGAGATCATGACCTGAGCTGAAGTTGACGCTTAACCGATTGAGCCACCCAGGCACCCTTTCCCTCATTCTTTATGTAGCTAATACACACTGAGTTTAAAAACTCTTCTCATGTCACTTCTTCAAGGAAGTCTTCCTTAACGTTTCCACTTCCTCTAGCTTGCCCTGGGCTTTCATAGCCCTTTATAAATATGTTTATCTCAACACTTAATACTTTGCATTAGACTTGATTATAAGTCTGCCTCCTATGCGAGACCATGTGATACTTAATGATAGGATACAACTCTCTGTCTACAGTTCCAAGAATAAGATATGACACTATTGAACTAGGGGTTCAGTAAATGAAATTTACTAATTGATTAATCCTTTCTTTTCATCAGAGATGCCAAGCCAACTTTGCTTCCCCAAAGCACCGTCAAAATTCTTCTTATCTCATTCATTCCTCTATTAAAAATCCCAATTTCTAAGCAGTGCTATTAGCTTACTGTCAATGCTGAAACTGAGCTAGCCAACTGATAATTACAGTTCAGTATATATGTAAAGGATATTTGTATTTTCAAACAAAGCACTTATTAAGACAATGGAATGAATTTTTACTGATGACACTGGAAGAACTATAGCAGTAGGAAGGTGTGGAGCATGATAAGGTGGGGAAGACAAATTTACATGGGAATTTCTTAGCACTCTTCAAGTAACATTAAGTGGGTGTCCAGCATCTATAAGTAAGGGAGACTGAGGGCTACACTACTAAACTAGGAAAACATCAATCAACTTTGTAATTAAGTTAGTTGTTGAGATACTTGAGTTATGTCAGTAATAAAAGGGCAACACAACCATATAAAGAAATAAAGTCTTGATATATGCTATAACACGCTAAATGAAAGAGGCCAGATACAAAAGGCCATATATTTTATAATTTTATTTATATGAAATGTCCAGAATAGGCAAATCCACAAATACAGAAACTAGATTAATGGTTTCCAGGAGCTAGAAGAATTGGAAGTGACTTCTAATGAGTACAAGCTTCTTTTTGGGCTGATAAAAACGTAGAGGTGATGGGGGCACAACCTTGTGAATATACTAAAAGCCACTGAATTGTACCACTTTGGATGAGTCAATTTTATGACATATGAATTATACTGCAATAAAAATGTATAAGAAAAAAATCATGCGCCAAAAATTATTACCAACAGAAAAAAAACTGTGAGTTATTTATCGTTGCTATTAGAGGGTCCACAAATAAAATCACATTTTCTAAATATGAAGGATTATGTAGCCAGTTATTTTAATAGCTTATATAAAGCATTTTTACATTTCGTTTCCTCCAGTTTCCCAGAAATATTCTGCTGTATTGTAACCATTCATTCATAGACTCTAAAAACTATAATTGTCAGTTAGTTGGTGTTTTTATTTCGGCTTTAAACTTCAATTTTCTTTAAATAACTTATATTAGTTTATAATGCTCAATTTAGCTCATTCAATACAAATAAAAACCTGCACTATTTTAAGTTAAATTCAAGTCTCCCTTTTGACCATTAGTTCCGCTTTTAAGACAGACATTTTAACTATTCACTCTGATGCCATGATATGCTGTAATTAATAACGTTTTAGATTTCTTCCTATTTTTTGTGGTGACATAACTTATTATTACTGTTCACTATAAATGTCAATTGTACCAAAGCATAAATTGAAATATTCTTTAGATAACAGGAAAAAAATACCAATGCTTTGCTGGAGATTACCAATCATTTAGATAATGCAAAGTGAGAGATCATTGAATAAATGTTTATTGAATGTCCACTATGTAAACTCATAGCTTTCAACCTTTTTGTGCTTGAGAGAATATATTGAAAGCCAGCTATCTTAAGCAATTGAAGAGATTAAATGTACCATATAAGTTAGCAGTTTTTATACTGCAATCCTAGAATATAATGTCTCATAGTATCTATAAAAGTATATAGTCATTATCACCTCATACCTGTTAGGATGGTAATCATCAAAAAGTTAGAAGATAACAAGTATTGGCAAGGATGTGGAGAAAAGAAACCCTTGTTCCCTCTTGGTGGGAATGTAAATTGGGGCAGAGTATAGAGGTTCCTCAAAAAACAAAAACAAAAAACAAGACAAAAAACAGAATTAACATATGACCCAGCAATTCTACTTCTGGGTATATTTCTGAAGGAAATGAAATCACTATCTCAAAAATATATTTGCACTCCCAGTGTTCACTACAGCATTATCTACAATAGTAAAGACATGGAAATAACCTAAATGTCCGTCAGTGGACATATGGATAAAGAAAATGTGGAGGGCACCTGGGTGACTCAGTCAGTTAAGCATCCGACTTCGGCTCAGGTCATGATCTCATGGTTCATGGGTTTGAGCCCCGCATCGAGCTCTGAGCTGACAGCTAGCTCAGAGCCTGGAGCCTGCTTCAGACTGTGTATCTCCCTCTCTCTCTGACCCTCCCCTGCTCATGGTCTCTCTCTTTCTCTCTCAGAAATAAATAAAAACATAAAAAGAAGAAAAAGAAAATGTGGTGTATGCATACAATGGAAAATTATTCCACCATAAATTCGAAGGAAATCTTACCTTTTGTGACAACATGATTGGACTATGAAGGCATTATGCTAAGTTAAATAAGTCAGACAGAACGTGGAATTAAAAAAAAATTGAACTCCTAGATACAGAGAGCAGATTGGTGGTTGCCAGATTTGGGGCTTGCAGAGGTGGACCAAATGTGTGAAGAAGGTCAAAAGGTACAAACAGCATTATTTTATCTTCTTTAAGATAAATTAATCCTAAAGATGTAATGTACAGCATGGTGACTATAGTTAACAAGACTGCACTGTATATTTGAAAGTTATTAAGAGGGAAGATCTTGAAACTTCTTTAAGAAAAAAAATTTGTCACTCTGTGATATGCATTTTGACTGAGCTTGTTGTGGCAGCCATTTCACAATGTGTCCATGTATCGAATCATTATGCTATACCCTTAAAACTGGTGCTAAACTAATAGGTGTATGAAACGATAGCTTTAGTACACCTAACAGTATTGAGATAATGATCTCAATAAAACTGAGAAAAAGTTATACAGTCATCATGGTGTTCAGAATGACAATGTTCATGTTTCTACCAACTGTCTCTTCATGGAAATGTCAGCTTTTTAAAGCATGCATCTTAAAACTCTTCCAACCCATACCCGCTACCCACTTCCAGGGCTACTTGCACATTTTCAGGTGTTTATTACAGCTGCATCACATCCCTCAGTACCGAAATCTGTATTAGGGTTCTTCAGAGAAACAAGAACCAATGAGAGTGTGTACATACAATGTATATTATATGTAATATATATATTTATATATGTATATATCAGAGTGCCTGGGTGGCTCAAATGGTTAAGCAGCTGGCTTCAGCTCAGGTCATGATTTCACAGTTCACGGGTTGAGCCCTGTGTTGGACTCTGTGCTGACAGCTGAGAGGCTGGAGCCTGCTTCAGATTCTGTGTCTTCTTCTCTCTGCCCCTCCCCTGCTCATGCTCTGTTTCTTTGTCTCTCTCAAAAATACATAAACGTTAAAAAAATTAAAACATATATATATCTAATTTTTATATATTTATTATTGGGATACATGATTATGGAAGCCGAGAATTCCTAAGATCTATAGTAGCAAGTTGGGGAACCAGGAGAGCTGATGGTAAGTTCCAGTCTAAAAGCCAGTAGACTCATGACCCAAGAAGAGCCAACATTTCAATTTGAGCCCCACAGCAGGAAAACCCCAGTGTCCCAACCCAAGGCAATTAGGCAGGAAGAGTCTCACCTACTTTGAGGGGGAGTAGCTTTCTTTTTTGTTGTTGTTCCATTCAGTCCTTTAACTGATCGGATAAGGCCCACCCACAAGGGAGAGCAATCTGCTTTACTCAGTCTGCCTATCCAACATTAATTTCATCCAGAAAACACCGTCACAGACACGCCCAGAGTAATGTTTGATGAAATATCTGAGAGCTGCGGAACTCAGTCAGACTGACACCTAAAATTAACCACCACAATTTCTCGGATAGAGGATTTGGTCACGAAAATGTTAGCAGAGCTAAAGGAGCAGAGATGAAAAGATGTGTTTATCCAGGGATGGAAGAACAAAAGGGGAAATAGAGTTACATAGCTATTGTGCCCCCGTGGTGCTGAGGCTTCGGGGAGCTGCTCTGGCTTCTCTGCTGTTACACTGTGCCACTTCCGCGCTGCAGGAAGCCAAGCCCCTTCGTTTGCCCTGAAACCGCAAGAGCTCAGCCACTGGGAGACGTTCATCACTGCTGCTGCTCTGAAGCCAGAGCCCGCATGCCCTACGCTGCTAACTGCTGCTGAAATCACTTCCCCGGGCCGGAGCCCAGCAGCCTAAATTTGCCTTCTTGCTGCTGCTTCTGTCCAGAAGGGCTGCCACAAGCAGAAAATAAAAATGGCTTGTTCCCCTTTCCACCCTTCATCTCATCTCTCACCCAGTGCCTCCCATGGGCACAGGCAGGAATTCTATGTAAGCTCTCGGGCATGAGAATCTGGGAAATAGCGTTTGCTGCCTTTCAATCCCTTGTGATTCAAAGGAGATAGACATGGGGCAGAGAGCCAACAGCCAACAGGAGTTATCTCTCCTGATAAACTCTCTTTGCTGGAAAAACTACTACCTGAGAGGAAAGAAGTAGAAGAGACTGATGAAATGGACCAGGTAGAACTGGTGGACTTTGATCCAAATCAGGAAAGACGGCGCCATTACAATGGAGAAGCATATGAGGATGATGAACATCACCCTAGGGGAGGTGTTCAGTGTCAAACCTCTTAATGGGGCCAGTGAACAACACTGCTGGCATTCTATATGCAGTAGTGAACAAGTGAAGGACTATAATCATAGCTCACTACTTGCTATTGTTTTTGTTTTAATATTCAATATAGTAGTGTTTTAAAAGTTAAATGAAGAATAAAATATATAAAAGCTCTGACTTTGCCCTGTAAAAAAAAAAACAAAAACAAAAACAAAAACAAAACCAGAATAGCCCATATGATTTCTCTCTTTTTTGCATGTAATTTGTCCCATGGGGGGGATCAGCTCTGCTTTTTTTAATTCCCCAACCCCCACTAAAAGCAAGCTGTTATGTGCAGCAAACTTTTCTGAAGATTTTATATAACTGAACATATAATGACATAGGGGAAGAAAATCTCAAAATTAGGTACTAATTGTGATTGTTCCCACAAACCAAGGGGAAAAGTAAACTTAAACACTTTCATAGGGGTTCTCTCCTGGCCGCCTTCTAGGTTCCAGCCTGTTTGTTTCCCGCGCACAAGATGCATCCACCTGTGTCTGTTCCTTGCAGCCTCACATCTCGTCTTTTCTGGGGTACGTCCCAAACTCCCCACCCCTGCTTCACAATTCACTTCTGCCTCCCGGAAAGTTGCAAATCAGTCTTTACTGGACAGAGCAATCCAGCTTTCTCTGTTTTCTCACTCTTACCTATCTCAAAGTACTTTTATTTTTATTTATTTATTTAATAATTTGTTAATGTTTGTTCATTTTTGAGACACAGAGAGATAGAGTGTGAGTGGGAGAGGAGCAGAGAGAAAAAAAAAGAAACAGAATTCCAAGCAGGCTCCAGGCTCTGAGCTGTCAGCACAGATCCTGATGTGGGGCTCAAACTCATGAACCGGGAGATCAGGACCTGAGCAGAAGTGGGACGCTTCAACCCACTGAGCCACCCAGGCACCCCTGTCAAGGTACTTTTAAAAATAAAATTTCTGCTTACGTGAGAAATGCATTTGCCACTGCTCTAGATGGAAAAAGCAGTTGTAGTAAATTTTTGTTTTAAATGATCATTTCTTCTTTCAGTTATTCGTATCATTCTTTGATGCAGTTTTGATAATGTCAAGCCTCTTTTTATTTGGAGCAAATGATACCTTACCCTTTCCATCTGGTACCATGCACTCCACTCTGTTTCATCTGCAGACATTGCTGTAACAATATACTTCCTTAGTTGTACAGCAAAACAATTTTTATACATTGTTGAAAAGTTGGGTACGTACCTGTGAAGTATGCTGAGATCCTCACTAACAGATCCTCTGAAGGAGCAGATGATCTGTGGTAGCCAATACCAGGAATATGACATTAGCTCTTACTTTCAAGGAGTCTCTAATCCATGTCAGGAAAATAAGAACTACATATAAAAACTACAAAATAAAGCAAAATACTTAAAGGTCTCTTGGGGGAGGGGAGCCAAGAACCATGGGAATTTGAAAATGGCTTTGGTAGGAAGTGGCCTCACAGCTAAATGTTGGAGGATGAGTTTCAACAGACAATGAGAAGGAGGGAGAAGAAAGTGTAGGTGGAAAGCTGCCATAGGACTTGGATTGTACAAAAGTACAACCACCTTCAAGAAAACAGTATGGTTAGCAAGTATCTTCTCTCATTCAATAGTTTGCCTTTTCATTTTGCTGATGGTTTCCCTTACTGAGCAAAAAAAAATTTTGATTTGATGTAGTCTCTTTGTTTATTTTAGCTTTTTTTGTCCTTGCTTGAGATGACTGGTCCAAAAACTATTGCTAAGACCAATGTCAAAGAGCTAACTGCCTATGTTTTCTTCCAGGAATGTTATGATTTGGTGGAAATGCAAATCAGTGCAGCCACTATGGAAAATAGTATGGAAGTTCCTCAAAAGATTAAAAATGAAACTACCGTATGACCCAACAATTCCACTTCTGGGTGTTTATCTGAAGAAAGTGAAAACACTAATTCAAAAAGATAAATGTACCCTTATGTTCAATTGCAGCATTAATTGCAATATTCAAGATATGCAAGAAGCCTCAGTGTCCACTGATAGATGAATGGATAAAGATATGGTACATGTGTGTGTGTGTGTGTTGTGTGTTTATATATGTGTGTGTATATACATGTGTGTATATGTGTGCATTTGTGTGTGTGCAATAGAATGTGAATTATTCATAAAATATGAAATCTTGCCAATTTGGGCCATTTGGATGGGTTTAGAGGGTATTATGCTAAGTGAAAGAAGTCAGACAGAGAAAGACATGCTATATTGTTTCACTTATATGAAGAATATAAAAAATAAAACAAACGAAACAGAAATCTACTAATAGATACAGGAAACTGTTGATTACCAGACAGAGGCAGGTGACCTAGATGAAGGGCATTAGGAGATGCAAACTTTCAGTTACAAAACAAATAAGTCATGGTGATGTAATATATGTGGCACAGGGAATATAGTCAATAATATTGTAATAACTTGGTATGGTAAAGATAGTGACTAGACTTGGGATCACTTTGTCATGTGTAAAAACACCAAATCACTATGATGTACACTGAAACAAATAACATGTTGTATGCCAATTATACTTCAATTAAAAAAAGAAGCTGTGAGTAGTTAACATAAAGTCTTGAAACTCTAATCAACCTGAATGACTTTTTTATTCCTACTTTGATATATTTCTATATTGGGTTGACAATCACTAACTTAGTGATAAGCCACAAATCTAGATGAATTGCTTCATTCTTATCTACCTCTTTCAGATTCAGGAGGTGAGAGGACACAGACTATTTGCAAAATACTTGAGAACCCGCTTGGGGAAAACTAGGGTGCTAAAGTAAGCAGGAGCCACCTATGAATCTGGGTCAGATGGAAGAGGAAAAGCCCTGGGACATTTAAGATGCTTCATTTCTCTTTAGTGTTAGTAATTAGTTCATCTTACCTTACTCTTTTTGGGCCTATAAACCTTCCTTACCTCTCTTCATTGACTTCTGATCTTCCTAAAATTGGTCAGGTTGACTCTGCTTTCCTTTGTGTTTCTAGCCTTATTTGTTTATTTGATAATTTGTTTGATTTTATACCCCGATATCTGTTTCTCATCTAACATGCTGTTTCCAATATAACATAAAATTCGAAGTAGATTTGTGACCGCGTTCCTCCTTTAGGTAGTTCTCGATGCTGGGGTGGTACTACCCCCCACGGAAGGTATCTGGAAATGGGAATGAGTAGTGGTTTGTATTGTCACATGATTGCAGGGTGCCGCCAGCATTTGAGGGGCAGGGACAGGAATTCTAAAAGTTTTACAATTTGGGGGATATTCTGACAGAGTAGTTTTCTCATATAAAATGCTAAAAGTCTACTTCATGGGGAAATATTGCTTCTTTTGACGTTTTTATTTGTACACATATTAAACAGGCCCAAGTACTTTGGCAGAGTGGACCAAAATTACTTCCCTTAGCAGTCTAGCATCACGCCTTGTGTCTTTTTTTAAATGAGGAATTGAGAGGAGCTTGTTGATAATAATAGATTTATTGCTATGGTCCAGGAAGGCAGAAATTCAGACTTAGATTCCCAATTAATCACTCCTTGCCCAACAATGCTGTTTTCCCATACAAGGGCTTCACAGGCATTTTGCAAATTGTCTTTATCCATTATCGACCAGTTCCCTCCCTGCCCCCTCACCCCATGAGGTCACATGAAGTGTGTTACACAGAAAGAACCATAGCAAAAATGGGGACCCAAATATCACATCATGAATGCCTGAACAAACACCTGATATATCAAAGAGAGTTTTTTATTAAAAGTTGAGATTGGAGACTAAGGTTTATATGAGCTGACCTATGCTGAACTTTCTACTCCTATTTCACTCCTGTACACAAACATGTAACTTTCCTAGTGACTAAATAGAGGAATAAAGTAAAAGAAGGAAGGATAACGGCTATGTAGCAAGGATAAGTTTTAGTTTAATTTATTACCTTGGTCTCATTCATCTGCCAGAGATAAATGTAGAAAGAATCAGAAATGGGAAAAGAAAGAAATCTGGGTCTTGTAGTCCAGAGACCCAGGTCCCATCTAGTCTATGTCCTAGAGAGAAGTCCAAGAGACAGAATGTTCAAGATGGTGAACAAGGCTGAATTCCTAATTCTAAGTGTAAAGCTGTTGTAATTCTGCTCAGTAGAAAGCTATGATCTAAAGAATGACTTTGTCTCTTGAGACTTCATTTTCTTTTTTCCTTCCCGGAGACAGAGAAGGTTGGCCGAAACAGGACTTGAAAGATGAATAGAAGAATGCTCATGCTCTGTATCTTAAACCTTCATGTGCTTTTTGATAAAAGGTAATCATAGATAGTGTTATAGGGTGTCTTGAACTGAAATTTGGCTTGGAGGTGTGAGATGCATTCTGGGAAAAAAAAGAATCCCTATAAAAATGATGAGGTACAAGTATAGTGAAGAAGAGATGATGATCTGGGCTTCAAATTGGCAATATTGATTACAAAGCAGATATGGAAGCTGGGAAGAAAAGGTAGTCAAGCTGATTACCAGATTTGAGAGTGGAAATGGTCACTAAAATGCAACAGATAGGATGAGGAGCATGTTTGGGGCAATAAATTTTTTTTCTGGTAGCATGTTAAATCTGGGTGAAGTGGTATATCCAGCTGATGTCCAGGAGGCCATTGGTATATGGGTCAGGTACTGAGTAAAGAAGTCTACACCATTTATTTCCTTGTCTAACAGTAAACTCCTATTTGTTCATTGAGGCCCAACTCAAATGTTAGCCTTTACTAACCCATATAGGCAGGATTCCATGTATTGTTCCCAAGACACTTTATACCATTTCTTTTTTTTTTTTTTTAATTTTTTAATGTTTTTTATTTATTTCTAGGAGAGAGAGAGAGAGAGACAGCGTGAGCAGGGAGGGTCAGAGAGAGAGGGAGTGACAGACTGAAACAGGCTCCAGGCTCTGAGCTGGCAGTCAGCACAGAGCCCGACGCGGGGCTCGAACCCACGAACCGCGAGATCATGACCTAAGCGAAAGTCGGACGCTTAACTGACTAAGCCACCCAGGCGCCCCAACTTTATACCATTTCTGACAAACCCTTTATCAGAGATTTTGTTCCTAATTATTTCATGTTACATAAAGTCCTGGATCATGATTTATGCATCTTTATATCCACCATACTTTGCACAACTTAAGTAATACTTACTGAAATAAAATTAATAAATGTTTGTTACATGATTGAGATCGTTGTGGGAAGCTTGGTAGCGTATATGATACTTCAGGCAACAGGTATGTCAGTAATTCGTTAGTACTGTCTAGTCACTGGCCTTCCTTTAGTTTCTTGAGCAAACAAACTGACTCCCATTTTAGATCATGGCGCTAACCATTCCCTCTGCCTGGTATGTTGTTATGACAGTTCTTCCTATTGGTATTCTTTATTTTCATATGATCTTAGAGAGACCCTCCAGTAAAGGAATGTCGACTCTGCCAGAAGCCCCCTCACTTGTCACCATGTTTCTCTTTCTTCATCGCACATATCACTGTCTGATGCATTTATTTGCTTACTGTCTGCTCCCATAGACTGTTGGGTCCATGAGAGTGGAGAACTCTGTCTTACGCACCGCTACGAACTCGTTCAGTGCCTAGAACAAGGAGGCCCTGCATTGACTGAATAAGTGAAGCAGGTCATCGCCAAGGGACAGAGAAGAGGTTGCAATAAACATTTGCAAAAACACTAGATTTACTCTAGTTTGGATTTGCACATTGAGAAATACAGACTAATGTGGTAAGTTACCATGTCTTCACGGTTTTATTTTTTCCTCTACTTGCAGTTTTCTCACTTGAGCGAATCCTGAGGCAAAAACTCAAAACTCAAAAATCCCACCGTCCTTAATTTTCACAGCTGATTTGCTTTGATTACAACTTCAGTGATGACGGACTGGATTCTTTCTAGGATCTCTTTGTTAAAGATTTTTTCTTATTTAGTGCCGCCCATGAATCTGAACAAAAAACCAGGTATGCCATTCTGGCAGTTCACGAATCACCTCTCCAGTAACAGGGAAAGACACAGAACATCTGAAAGAAACATATGCAGTACAATTGTTGCTGCCTGCAGAAAGATGTGACCATGGCTCTGTAACACCCTGACTGCACAGTTTGTAAATTGCCTAGTTAAGTCTGGACTCAAACTGTGTTACCCACTTTTAAACTGTGTTAAATTTCTTAATACTTTAGAGTTGCTAGGGTGAGCCCATTTACTGTGACAAAAGGATTACCTTTAAGTTAGTCTTTTCCTTTAAGTAAGTAATATTTCTTCTTTAATGATTCTAACAAAAGAGGGCTATAGTTTATTACCTATGAATGAGAAAAAGAGGACTCTGAGGCATTCTGGATTCTAAGAAGAGACACTATGAGTACATGTGCATTATGGCCATAGTAGGTTGGATCTAAAACACATTATCTCAGATCACAAATAACATATTCATATTCCAAATTTTAACATTATACTTAAAAATGAAGATATTTCTCCTAATTTGCATTATTAAAGAAATATTTACCTTTTTAAATAATAATTTTGAAATGAGTTCTCATCAAAGAGTTTCCCAATTACGACATTGGCTATTAAAGATTGATTTTTAAAAGTACTGAAAGTGTATCTCTTTTCACATGGCTTTCATTTTATTCACTTGCACATGTTTAAAGGACCTTCTTTAACATCTTTTCATATTCTTTTTTTAAAGTTTATTTATTTATTTTGTGAGAGAGAGAGACAAAGCATGCGAGTGGCAGAGGGGCAGAGAGAAAGGGGAGAGAGAGAATCCTAAGCTGGCTCCTTGCTCTTAGCACAGAGCCTGACATTGGGTTTGATCTCACAAACTGCGAGATCATGACCTGAGCCAAAACCAAGAGTCAGACACTCAGCCAACTGAGCCACTAAGCCCCACATATTCTTTTTGCCATAGGGACTAATCTTCTTTTCTGTTGTGTGTGTGTGTGTGTGTGTGTGTGTGTGTGTGTGTGTGTGTGTGTGCGCATGCAAGCTATTTAATTGTCATCTTCTTCTAGAGGATCAGGTCTACACCAGTAGCAGTTCTCAAAATTTGTCTCCAGCTTCCACATTTCATCCTTCAAGGATCTCTTGAGATTTTTGGCATCTCTGCTCCACTTAATTTTGCTTTAGAGTCTTTGACTTGTGGTATAGTCCCCAAAGACCCATCAAACTTCACATGTCTTTACTGACAAATAGACATCGGATTTCTCATTGATTTTAGTGATCTCTTGGGAGGTGTGCTCCCTGAAGGCAGCATTTTATTTTCCCTGAAAAAAGGTACAATTAAGTGATATGGGAAGGTATATCCGAATTTTAAAACTAGCCATAAAATTGACATTGGGTCAGTATTCTTTGTTGGAAAGATTCTACTTTATTTACAATGTGACATTTTAGTTTTTACACTAACATCAGAGACAATTTTGCTGTTATTTACATTCAATCTTCTACCCTTAAATCAAATAATTAATTCTTGCAAGAGGGGGATCTTAGAAAAGAACTTACTCTGTAGCCTATGGATAGAGACCAGAATTACTTTGGAGGTTCTATAATTACTTCTTAGTTGCATCTCCCTCAGAAACATCAGTGAAGACAATAGGTTACTACAAAATCATTTTGTTCATTTTTTTTGGAAACCACTAGCTACATATCCTCTATATTTTCTTATCCTCACACTTCTCTGTGCCTCACTTCTGAGTCAAGCTTCCTTCCTTCCCAAACCTTTCCACTGTGACTTCTGAAAACCCCTTCACAGTATATTCATGCAATTTCTTTGTTTTAATTAAAATTCAGTTTCCTCTATGGACACATTGCTTCCATTGAAATGGACCCAAGTGGAGGTTGGTCATTTCTCCAAAAGCTAGGTAAGCTTGGATGCTTTTAGTTCAACATTGCCATTCCAGATCATTTCAAATTATTGCTCCTCACCCTTGTATAAAAACTTCTTCTTGAGGATCTTTCCATCCAGCTATGCCATCTTCTAACAACCACCACCACACTAATTTCCAGAACTTTCTTTTTCCCCAAGTCCCACCATTGTCCATTGTCTTGTCTTCCCTTTTCTGCGCTCATGGTTAATATGTAACCTCGTATGTCCTTGATTCTCTAAGCTTTGACAATCTGTGCTTCTTCAATTCTGCCTCCTACCACCTGTATCCTAGACATTTTTCTCACCCCAACTGCTGCCTTTCAAAACTCATAGGCTTTAGTATCCTCATTCCCTGATTCTTATTTTGATTCTTCAAAATATCTTATTTCTCACTTCTCTTTTAACTTGCTCTCTGAGCTGAGAGTGATCTAGACCCTTTCCCTATTTTCCAAATTTATCCACTGTTCCTGTCTTAACTTTATTATTTGACTAAATCATATGATACTATGATACAACACGTGATACAACCACGCTCTAGCAAATACCTTTAACTCTATCATCTGACGTGAATGCCCAGAAGCATCCTAATCTTGCATCAGTACTACTGTCAATGTTTCCCTGCCTATACCCACGCTGCTGAATATGCTGGAGAACATCCAGCAGCCCTGAAAGTGCTGCTACTACAAATATACAATCTCTAATGGCAGTGGTATTCTCAGGAATGACAATAATCTTTTCATGTGACACTATTCTGCTTCTTCCCTCACCCCCCATTCTTACTTTTAACAGCACATAGGGTAGATATCCTAGATATTCTTTTGGGAAAAAAAGTCATTTTTTGCCAGATGAACTTGTAAGCTGGGAAGTAAATGATTATATGTTCTCAATTTCCTAGTTTTACCCTCAGTCCAGATTAATACTTTCTCCAGAAATGTAATGGGAACTTTAGTAGTAGAGATCTCTGCTTTGTGAGATTCTTCTCAGTGACTTTTTTTCACTTTTAATAGAATGCCTAATTAAGCCAGTGATATTAGTTAAGATATAGCTTTGGCTCATATGTTAAATATTTAAATTAACAGTTCTCAAAATGGAATTTTTTTGTTTTTGTTTTTTCATTTAAGAGTGCAAGCTGGTATTGTGGTTGTTCCATAAAATCATTGGAGGACCAAGCTTCTTATTGTTTCCCTGTGACTAGGGCATTAACCCTCATTTCATGACTTATGATGGCTCATTATTATACCACTGACCAGGGGAAAGGGGCATGGGGCATGCATGTTTTTACGTCAAGTTTTAGAAGTTGAATGCCTCACTTTTGCTCACATTTAATTGGCTAGTAGGCTCTTGGTATAGTAATTGAGAAGAGTCTAAGAAGTATAATTGCCCTGTATGTCCAGGAACCCACCAAAAACTGGGGTTCCGTTACTATAAAAAAGGGGGAAACACATACTGACACTTAACTGTCACAATACCTCTTGAGCCACTGAAACATCCAAACCAACCCTTCTACATAAACACAAGATACATATATGCTTTTCGCAGTGATAGGCAGTCTCTTTTTGTTTTTTAATTTTTTTTTTATGTTTTATTTATTTCTAGGAGAGAGAGAGAGACAGTGTGAGCAGGGGAGGGTCAGAGAGAGAGGGAGGCACAGCCTGAAACAGGCTCCAGGCTCTGAGCTGGCAGTCAGCACAGGGCCCGACGCAGGGCTCGAACCCACGAACTGCGAGATCATGACCTAAGCGAAAGTCAGACGCTTAACCGACTAAGCCACCCAGGCGCTCCAGGCAGTCTCTTTTTGAAGTCCAGAGGTCTCTCTTTACAATGAACAAATGATCAGCTTTCCTCCGTTTTCAACCATTTAAAATAATCACATACTATGAATATTTGTAACAACTCCCTTTTGGAAAGGAAAGACCAGGAGATATACAAACACCTCTGGTTTTTATCTATAAAATTCTTGAAATTATCAACCCCCTTAACTTCAAGCTCTGGAAATGTAGTAAGGCTCCTTGTTCCATCTTGGCTTCTAGTCTCTGGAGGAGCTTGCTCATCTACCGCCCTGGTTCCTGGTTTTACTTTCAGAGTAAAACCATTATACTGGACTTTCAGAGTTCTCTATCCATCATGGCTATAGCTGAATGGGTAGGCGTAGGGAACAGATCCTTGGGAAAGGGGGATGGGAGTGCAAAGCTTTTGTAGCTGCTTCCTGAGAGTGCAAGTCTGGAGTCCAGGGTTTTCTTTAGGGGTCTAACTATCAATAAGGTTTTAAAGGCAGGCCTGTCATTTCTTGGGCAATATAATTCTCTCAAAACTTTATCAGACTCCCAATACGTATTTGCTTTTGTTCAGTTTTGTAAGCAAGTTGACCAAACCAAAGATCTTAGGTAAGATTTTTAAGCCTGAGAACTCCCCGACTTTCATTTACTGGGCTTTGGGCTCTGATCCCTTCTTGCCTTACCTCCCAATTCAAAAGCAGCAGCTTGAGGACAGATGAAAGAATTTTCTTGGGTATGAACACAAAACTCTTAATCTATTTTTTCACTCCTGAGTTGAGTCTCACTGTTGGGCTGCCATGACTTGGGGCTACAATTTTTTCTTCTGCTAAGGTTGAGCTACCTTTAACAGCTGCTTTAGTGTACAGAAGTGTTGACAGGGTGCTCTGAGGCTCCTCTCAGATTTTTCAGTCAACTTAAATGGCAAACCGTGGGCAGAGAGCCTTCTTAGTATTTGCTGTCCTTTCCTGCTCTACTTCAGGTTGACCAGAGCTCCTTCCTCTTTTGAAGGTTGTGTTGAAAGCAGCAAGAAGCAGCCAGCTTACATCAAAGATCTGGAATGGCTTTATCCACTTTCCTTTATAAAATTTTTTTGAAGTTTATTTATTTTATTTTGAAAGAGACAGAGAAAGCACACAAGCAAGGGAGGGGCAGAGAGAGAGGGAAAGGGAGAGAATCCCAAATAAGCTCCATGCTGCCAGGGCAGACCCAGTTGTGGACTCGTACTCACAAACTGTAAGATCATGACCGGAGCTGAAACCAAGAGTCAGATGCTTAGCCGACTGAGCCACCCAGGTGCCCTCTGTTCACTTTCTTTGGAGTTATAGGCTCAGGTGGCATGTGGTCTGTCTTCTATGATGTCACAGGCAATAGTCTGAGCAAATGTTTTCCCATGACCTAACTGGACTCACCAGTTGCATCACGGTCACCTGCTGGGGCACTCTAAGTTAATGCCATACACTTGAGCTTCTGTCCTGTTCATTCCCTCTTCCAAGTACCTAGTCCTGTATTAGTTATGATATAGGTTTGGCAGACAAGACAGAGGTTCAAAAGAAGTTATTTAAATAAGAAGAAAAGACTACTTCCCTGTTACATAATAAAACAAGCTGGTAAGGCAGTGCAGCTTCATGTGGTTGTCAATACTCTGACTCCAGTTCTGTTTCTCCTCATTATTAAAGTGTGGCTCTGGTGAAACAAAAGAGTTCACTACCATGTCTATGTGCTAGCCATAGGAAAGAGGAAAAGGACCCACTTCAGTGATACACCAGTTGTCAAACTTGGTCACATTCCTCTTGGGAAGCTTCAGGGAGCCTGGGCAGTCAGAACGTAGGGGTGAGGATGAGGTGGGTGAGCAACTACCAGTTAGGCACACTCAGCCACTCAGATATCGAGAATTACAGCCTTTAATTTGCATTTAAATTTACAATAACGTGAGTTGGAACATTTAAGAATAAGATATACACTGGGGCGCCTGGGTGGCTTAGTCAGTTAAGCGTCCGACTTTCGCTTAGGTCATGATCTCGCGGTTCGTGGGTTCGAGCCCTGTGTCGGGCTCTGTGCTGACTGCCAGCTCAGAGCCTGGAGCCTGTTTTAGTCTGTGACTCCCTCTCTTTCTGACCCTCCCCTGCTCACGCTGTCTCTCTCTCTCTGTCTCCTAGAAACAAATAAAAAAACAGTAAAAAAAAAAAAAGAATAAGATATACACAAACATAACTAGAGAATGTTTTCCATTCCATTCATGTGATGGGGTTTCACCCTGACACAATAACAGGCAGAAATCAGCAGGATAGGAAGATCTGGATTTGACTTGATTTTCAAAATACTTGCCTCATAAGTGAATAAACCCCACCCACAATCCATACATGTTATTTAGTTCTTCCCTCTGTCTCTAAGCAGATCTGCACTTAAGACATGGATAACTTTCATTTAAACATCTTCAAGAAAAGAAAAGCTATTTCACAAATTCCTTCTATTGAATTTAGTGTCTCTTGGTTGTCTAGCCAAAATGAACCTCTCAAGCTGTATATTTCCCTTACATAAGGTTCAGCTCTCATGATAAACAAATTATATATGGGGCTGACCTAATATAACAAATTCCTTGAGAACTGAGGTTGCACACTTTTGTGTTAGCAGATATTGTGCAATTCTAATGTTAACTTAATGATATTTTATATACTTAGAGTCACTCGAGTATGTACTATCTCATCTTCTATTTTTGCCACTGCATATAACTGAGGAAGGACAATAGGATTTGCCAGTAGAAGGGAGTTTAGGTTATTAAGTTCAATGCCTCACAGCCTGTTTTGGCCCTGCACCCAAAAAATTAGACCTAAAGGTGGGATTTTCTGACTATTTTTAACCTTCTAGCCCTGGAGAGCAGTGACTGCAAGAAAAATAAAAAGAAGAGGCTTTTATTTATTTTTTTAATTTAGTACAAGGTTTATAATGGGAATATAATGGATAGCTTCGGAAAATAGAAGAATCTTATTGAATAAACCATGACTAGAAGCTTTATAAGAATTTTGCTCCTTGAACCCATGCTCTTAATAAGTACTTATATGTTGTTGGGCTATTCGGAGGACCTGCTATTCATTTTCCAAATCATTCACATTTTAATGCATTTACATAGGTAATTTACATAAAATTATTTCTAGAAGCCATGACCATTTTAAACTTTCACATGATAATGATCTCTAATTTTGTGGATCTCTAACTTGTTCACACATTTAGAATGACCTTCCATGTTTTTTCACCTATGGCATCTTCTAATATTAGATGGTTTGGGTTCGAGAGCTCACAAATGTACAGGGCTTGAAATGTATAATAAAAAATTCTAGGGGCGTCTGGGTGGCTTAGTCGGTTAAGCGTCCGACTTTCGCTTAGGTCATGATCTCAAGGTTCGTGGGTTCGAGCCCCGCGTCGGGCTCTGTGCTGACTGCCAGCTCAGAGCCTGGAGCCCATTTCAGAGTCTGTGACTCTCTCTCTCTCTAACCCTCCCCTGCTCATGCTGTCTCTCTCTCTCTCTCTCTCTCTCTCTCTTAGAAATAAATAAAACATTAAAAAATTTTTAAAAAATTCTATAAAAGGGAGGGTGGAAGTTGACCCAAGAAGTAGTAACACACAGTATTCTCAAACACTCCACCTCGGTTGCCTTCTTTTACTTCCACTTTAATATCCCATGACTCAAAATCCTGGGGAGTTGTTCCTGGGATGTTGCTTCTCCTGATCACAAATACCCACATTCAATGTATCAGGCAATACCAGGTATTTTAAAAAAGAAAACAATAAATACTCCCAGAAAAGCAGTAGCTTCAACTTACTTGAAGATTTATATATATATAATATGTATTTATATATTAATAAATATATATATTCATACCAAGATGATGAGATTATCAACTGATTTTTTTTTAGTTACATAGTATTTTCATGTTACATTTGTCTGTGATCACTTGTTTTATTTACATAAAGTCTGAGTCATATTCAAAGAGATCATTTGGTTATAAATTTTTCTTCATTAGGAGACAAAGGATTTAGATACTATGTGAATAAAGCACAATGTATATAGCTGGAGTTTCTTTTCTTTGCCAGTTGTTACTATTTTACTAATTTGCAGGCCACAAAATGCAAAAAGCTCCGATTTAATCATGTCATTAGGTATTAAACGTTCAGTGGTTCATTCATTCATTTCATACTTTTCACTAGTGCCTGCCAGGCACTGCAGAGCCACAGATGAAAGGAGGAGCGGCTTTGCGGGCAAGTGAGGAGATGAATGATTTCCATCCAAGTTCCAAGGGCTGTAGCGGAAGGAGTGAGGTGAGGGACCTGATGAATTTTTGTTATTTCCTAGTTTATTGTGGTTGATGTGACTCATAAAATTTACTTATTTTATCCTTCTAATAACTTCCTAAAAAAGTATTATTAACAAACGAAACTAAAATTCAGAGCGATGACGTGACTTTCTCAAAGGAACAGAGCCATAAATCCAAACCAGGCTTGTCTCCCATCACAATTGCATTCATCCACTACATCTAGACACCTCTATGAGCTCTACAAGGTGGCACAGGTGTCAAGGAGACAGAGAAAGATCTATGAAAATGGGACAGCTAGAGTCAAGTCTTGTGGGATTAGCATGAGCCCTACAGGTAGACACAGTTGTGAAAGGCTTTCCAGATAATGGGAGGAGCATGTGATAGATACAGAGGCCGGTGATAAATGTCAGGTATAGGAAACCTCAAGTACTTTAGCATAAAAAAGTCACTGTACACTCTAAAGACAAGCTGTGTAGAATCAAATTTCAGCTGTTACACTACGTAGATGTATAACTTTGGCATGTCTCTATCCTCTCTTTTCTTACCTATGAAATATGGTTAATAATAGGACCTGCCTAATAAAGTTGTTGAGGATTAAATGACATAATATATATAAAGGTACTTCACACAGTGGCTGAGCCCTAGGGAGAGCTCCATGAATATTACATATTCTGAAATATAATGTGCAAGGGAAATAGTGACAGGAGACAAATTTGAGTTGAAAGGTCAAGGCCAGATCATGAAGTGCCTCCTATTATATATAATTGGGAACATCATTCAGTATTTAAAATGTGTGTTTATGGATGTATTTGTTTTATACAAAACTAGTTCTAGTCATTTAAAAATATCTTTGTGATGTCAGTGCGGAAAACAGATCAGAAGAAATAGGACCTGAGCCAAGGAGGCTGACTCTTTCATTAATGCAATAATCCAGGGTAGATACTATAAGGATCTGAACTTGAACTTAGTCAGTGGTGATGCAGGGGAAGAACAGGCCTAAAAAATACTCGGGAGGTAGTATCAGTAGGACCTGATTAACAGAGAATACAAGCAGTCTAGAAGGTTGGTGGTGTCAATCACAGAGATAGGGAATAGAGGAGGAGAAGTAGCTTTAAAAAAGGTGCTCATACACTGTATGTGCTGCATGTTAACCAACTTGACAATAAATTAAATTGTTAAAAAATGTGCCTATATAGCAAAGCACCTTATGTCTTGTTAAAACAGTTAAAGATATCAATCTATTCAGTTATAAAATACAGATACTATTCTATTTTAAAGAGTGACCTAGAAAATTATGCTTAAGGTATAAAGTTAAGAAAGAAAAATCCTGTTATCAAGCAATTTAGTCAGAAAAAAACACCTAAATTAACATTTTATCAGATAAAACTAATAACTGGTTTAATATAATTGACATTAAACTTATATATCACACCTCCCCCCCCATATACAATACTTCTTAGATAAGGTACAAATTCTAGAAAGAGAATACACACAGAAATTTGATTACATTTATGATTTTATTAGTCAAGAATGCAAAATTTGGTGTCCAAATTTCAGCTGCTGCACATCCCAGTAAAAGGTCCCTTGGCTCCCAAAGTCCCCATATGGGTATCTAAATGCATATGGCACTGTCTGACCAAGATAGGGTCTCACTTGATCTGTAGTGTTCTATTCTTGTTGTGACAATGACTAGTATGTACTCTCGGTTTACCTATCAAGGAGGAATTACACTAGAACTTGATATACTTCTATTTATGGAAATATATAAAGGCAAACCCAACTCCTGACCCTTACTCAGAATCAGCAAAAACAATTCTCTCAAAGGAAGCCCATTTCACCATAATTCTAATTTATTATAAGCATTGAATAACTGCTAACTACCTGTAATCAAGTGGGCTATTACAGGGAATTTGATTGCAGGTATTTATTTTTAAAACAAATCCTTTAATTCTGACACATTAAGTCAAATGCTGGTTAACATGAACAAGGTCAACTTTTTGGTGGGTAGTAATATGTTTTGATATCTGGAACATGTATAGACTTTTCAACGCCCTGTGTACTGTTAATTATCTTCTAGACAAAATTTTCCAATAATAGAGATAGCAAGAACAAGTAGAATATTAAATATTAGTCTCATAATCATTAATCAAGATGTTAATGTAAAGTCTAATATTTTGTTAAGGTATTAACATTTATCCCTCATAATTTCAATTAAAGGGTATGACTAAGAGAAATTCTTTCATTCATGAATTCTTTCATTCTTTTCATTCTTGTTCAACCAGAAGGACTACACAGAGCAATTTCAGCACCAGGGATAGTAATCTTCCTGGATAACAGTGAATACCATAATACAGACGAGTAAACACTAGGTGTCTAAATTAAAATTATTTACAAGGTTTATATGAGTGTGTATAACATGATAGTTAAGAGCACAGACACAGGGAAAGATTCAATAAAAATATTTTGTTGTTCTTGTGATTATTTTTATTTGTTAAGTTGATGCAATAAAAAGATAGTTTTATTTCTTCTTAGTTACAGACATGAGTAAAATATGGAAAATTAATGACCTTGATGAAATATTTCTTGTTTTGTACATATTAATTTAAAATATGACACAGTGGATCACCATTTCTTGGTATTAGCAAAATATAAGAAAGAAAAACATAAAAATCACAAGCGAAAATTCCCCAAATGAAAGTTCATTGCAAAAGGAAGAAAAAGGAAAAGAAAATACACAATTTTAAAGAAATACTATCTTTCCAAACATAGCCATAGGATTCCTGTATATTATAAATCTTCATGAGTTTTTCCTGGTATATCTTCCTGGTATTTCCCTGCATGCTTTGACAAATAAAGCAAGTAGTGAGCTGTTGACCAACTGTGATATATTATTTAATATTATGTGTATTTTTAAACGAGGGTGAAAAAAACACCAACATTTCTAGAAAGTCAAAATATGCTAGTAATCTACAGAAATTATAAAAAGTGTTAATGACAATCCCAAGAATGACTGCAAATTCGTGCAATTTTTAAGGTATAATTGTTCTGAAAAAGTTGGCCAATTTGGAAAAAATCATTAATATATAAATAGATATATTTAGATTAATACCTATTCATCATTAGAAACTAGGTAATCTGGGTTCTGCACATTTTTGCACATGTCCATTTATTCTTTATATGCCAACAACAAATACGAACATTTTATGGCCACCAATACCCAAGCTATTTTTAATGGGTGGATCCACATCTATTTTGACATGTCATGGTTATTATTTCCGTTTATAGTTAACAAGCATCTAAATGATACTGGACATGGGAAACTAGTATTCAAAAACCCAATTACCAGGAATACATGGTGGAATGGCCAGAACTCAGTAAACATATAGGTGTGTAAACCAATAGTCCATTAACCCAACAGCCTATAAAATCTCCCATGAACTGAGGGGCACAAAGCTTTTGGGAAAACAGGTACACAATACTTACAGAAAACAACTTGATGCTAAGGGCTGATGCACGTAAGAAATTATTTGGAAAAGTTAACCCCATGGAGTCCCATTGCCCCTTTAAAAAATAAAAGGAAAAAATTCTCTGTCTTGACAAGAACTTAAAATACTAAACTTTATTAACAAAAAAAAGTAATTACACAAAAATTTAATGAAAATGAAACGTAGAGAAAGTCAGACATTGAAATAACAACAAAAGTCTGCTTTAAGACCTCAGGTACATTTTGATAGACTGTTTACTTCTGTGGGTTAGTAAATTATAAAAGATACTTTTATTATTATTTGCTTATTCTTTTGGATTTTTTAGTTTAAGAAAGCCTCAGAAAAAAATTCTTATCTCATAATATGTCTTCTCTTGTTATGACTTGTGAAAAACAAAGAAAATATATATAGCTAATTTGTTTTTATGTACTTAACAGAGGTAAACGACTTAAGTTTCAGACAGAAAAGTAAATAGTTAAGAGCCTTAAAAAACATAGTATATGTATTACATACAATTATTCATTAAAAAAACGAAAGAAGAAAATGCCCTCTTAATTGCTCTTTGATGAAAGGAAAGTCAAGTCAATGAACAAAGAGATATAAGTGGCTACTTGTTATATAATCCGAAAACTCACAAAATTTTACTAAGTCTTTTTGTGTTAATGTATAAGCACAACTTCTATCACCTATTGAGTACTCATTCAGACATTGTTTAAATGCTTTATATGATTCATCTCTTTAAATCTTTCAAGCAATACATTTGGGACAGTTAGCTTTTACAGGTGCAGAAATAGATTCAAAGGCAATTTTCTTGGATTTGATCCCAATCTATCTGATTTCAAAACCATTCCTTTAGCCATTATGCCATACTTTAAAGGATTACTTGGGATTAGAATGGGAATTGTAAAACAATAAGCAATGTTTGGGATAAATGCCTTATTCTATAACTATGTGAGCTCTCTGTTGTGCTTATGAAAGAAAACACTATAATGTGAATTATGAGGGCATGATCTTAATGTGCTTGCTGAATGTGACTAGCCCTGAAACATGCTGGTATATCTACTTGAGACTGCAAAATAAATCAGTTGAGTTTGTTTTAATATAAACAAAGAAACTAGTGATAAAGCTGTGGCCAACATATGACAATCCATCTACTTCTCAGAAACTTAGATCAGCCAAACAGCCAAATATACACATTCATGGATATTTAATATATACTCAAATACTAAATGTGATTAAGCATCTTGATCACTTAAGATGTCCTTTAACCTTATGATTATGTGATTTAGGAATTGTTTTCACATTAACAACAAAGAGGCTGTATATAATGTATGTCTCAAAATGTTTAAAATTAAACTCTCAGGGAGAAGTGAAAAGAGATAAACCAGAGCTCCAGGAAATCAAAGCATAAATCTCAAATTGTTTCCATGTACTACCTCATAATTGATCAAGGAGATAGTTGTTTCAAACCATTCTTCCACCGGTTAATCCATAGCTGCTGGCACTAATAGAGAAAGGCTTTAATCCAAAGCTTTATGCACCAGTACCAGGCTGAAATTGATTCTATGCACCATCTCCTGGTTGGGTTAAAGTTTGCTAAAAATGCTCTCTCTTACTTTTCAGAGATTCTATTAATGAGATTACTATTCCAAAGTGTTCTTGGACATTTCCTCATAGCATTTTTTTCCTGCTTCTACTCAGAGTATATGTTTTTTATTATAATCATATAGACATAGAATGATAACACTTTCAATAGGGACTAAGAGATTAATAGTTAGACACATAATAAAATCTTTGCCAGACAGGGATAATAAGGAGTGATATATTTAATGGGACTATGAAATTAAGTTTTGGTTAATCTTAATGAATATAATTAAAAACAATTTATTTATCTCAAGTAATTTTTGTCTAGAATTAAAGTGATTCCCAGGAAACAGAAAGGCTAATGGAGTTTTTTTAACCTTCATAGACATTGAGATATAAAAACAATTGATTCTTCATCTTTTGCTGGATAGCTTTCAGTAAAACACACAAAAATATGATGATTTTGTTCTTTTAAAATAACCTTCCCCAGTTTATCTTTCACCTAGTAAATTTGGTAGACATGAACTAATGACCTCAATCCAGGTCCCAATGTAGAGCATATGGGATCGTGAATGCACCTGAAGCCTTGGCCAGCTATACTTGGGGGATCAAATCCCAATTTTGTCACTTAAAAGTGTGATCTTGCACAACTGACAATCTCTCTTCATATTTCCTCATTTGAAAAATGGGAACAACAATATCTTACTTGAAGGACTATAAGAAGGATTAGAAATAATACATGTAAGGGGCACCTGGGTGGCTCAGTTGGTTAAATCTCTGACTTCAGCTCAGGTCATGATGGTGGGTTCAAGCCCTGCATCGAGCTCTGTGCTGATAGCCTGGAGTCTGCTTCGAATTTTGTTTCTCCCTCTCTCTCTCTGACCCTCCCCTGCCTGTGCTGTGTCTCTGTCTCTCTCTCTCAAAAATGAATAAACATTAAAAAAAATTAGAAAAGTAAATAATACATGTAAAAGTGCATGAGATAGGAGACAAATAGTATATGACAGCTATAACGGTTAACAATAAAAAACATAGACTCCATTCTATAACCTACTTTCAATGTTAATTAGTATAAAAATAATTATATGTATTTTAACAAAAACTTTTTCAGTGAAAGGAGTTTAGGTGACTATATATATTGTCATCTGAAATTGCTTACTTTTGGAAAACGAGAGAAGATGGAAACTATCAATTTATGTAAGTGAAAATTTTTCAACCTATGCTACCTGAAAACAGCAACAAAAAGGCCAGAATCTCTTATTTTTGCCATGCTGGATGGGTACAAATTTCAGATCACCTTCAACTAGATGGGATTTTGAATGTATTCATGCAGGTGGCATTTAAACTGGATGGAATTTCAATAGGAGTGAGGAGGACAGTGCTATAGACAGAGAGAAGAACACTGGTAAGGCACCAAACTAGGAAAGCACAATGAATTAACTGGGTATTTATAGAGTATTTCAGTTTGGCTAAAGCATTGTT
The DNA here is from genome assembly GCA_017311185.1 of Proteles cristata cristata. Classification (NCBI taxonomy): domain Eukaryota; kingdom Metazoa; phylum Chordata; class Mammalia; order Carnivora; family Hyaenidae; genus Proteles; species Proteles cristata. Next base: position 561,039 of record JAESUZ010001430.1, on the reverse strand, counting down.
TATTCAACCGGGGGACCTCAGAATTATTGCAAGTGATCCATGCATACTTATATATACATCAGGTATTGTTTACAGACAGAATACCAGACACATTTGTGTTACATTACCATATATTAGTTTTCTAGAGCCATACCAGGTGGCTGAAAATAACAGAAATTTATTCTCTCACAGTTGTGGGATCTAGAAGTCCAAAGCCAAGGTACTGACAGGGGCATGCTTTTCCTGAAGGCTCTAGAAAAGACTTTTGCCTTTCTCTGTCTGAATTACTTCACTTAGCATACTATCCTTTAGGTCCATCCAGGTTGTCACAAATAACAAGATTTCATTTTTTGTGGTTGAGTAATATTCCTAATATTAGACAGATAGATGCCACACTTTCTTTATCCATTCATCTATTGATGGACACTTGGATTGCTTCCATATCTTGGCTTTGTAAATAATGTTGCAATGAAAACCGGGATGCATATATCTTTTTGAATTAGTGTTTTCATTTTCGTTAGGTAAATACCCAGTAGTGGAAATACTAGATGATATGGTATTTCTATTTTTAATTTTTTGAGGAATCCCCATATCATTTTCCATATCATAGAAAGGAAAATATCATTTGGTTTTACTTATATGTGGAATCTATAAAAGAAAACAAAGGAACAAACAAAAGTAACAGACTGAACTTCACAGAACAAACTGGTGGTTGCCAGAGGGGAGGCAGATGTGGGAAAGGGTGAAATAGGTGAAGGGGATTAAGAGATTCAAATTTCCAGTTATAATGTAAATAAGTCATGGAGATGAAAAGTACAGCATAGGGAATATACTTAATAATATTGTAATAATGTTGAATGGTAACAGATGGTGACTACACTTATCATGGTAGCAGAGTAATGTATAGAATTGCCAAATCCTTATGTTGTACACCTGCAACAAATGTAACATATCATGTCAACTATACGTCAGTGTAAAAAGAAAGTCCTTTCTTGCCTCTTTCTAGCTTCTGGTGGTTGCTAGCAACCCTTAGCTTTCCTAGGCTCAGAGCAGCATAACTTCAGTCTCTGCCTCTGTCTTCACATGGCCTTCTTCCCTGTGTCTGTCTCCACACCATCATCTTTCTGTGTGCCTGTTAGGCTGTGTATCTCTTTCCCTTTTCTTTTTTCTTTTTTTCTTTTTCTTTTTTTATTTTGAGAGAGATTGCACGTACAAGTGCATGGTGCAGGGATAGAGAGAGAGAATCCTGAGCAGGCTCCATGCTCTCAGTGCAGATTCCCACAGGGGGCTTGATTTCACAAACTATGAGATCATGATCTGAGCCAAAATCAAGGGTCAGATGCTTAGCCAACTGAGCCACCGAGATGCCCCTCTTTCCCCTTTCTTACAAGAATACCAGTCATATTTGGTTAAGGGCCTGTATAGTTCCAGCATAACCTCATCTAAATTTGGTAGTATCTACATAGGTCTTACTTCCAAACAAGGTCACATTCCCAGCTACCTGGGACAGAACTTGAGCACATTTTGGGTGGGAACATAAATCAACCTACAACACAGTGTGTGTGTGCTTGCATTCAAATATATATAAATGTTGTGGTTTTTAAAAAGTTAAAATTATTTAAATAGCATTATTGAACTGAAAATAACTTTCCATTACTATATTTTTCTCAATGGATATTAAAATAACAGATCTCTTGGGCAGGAATATAGGAGTCTACAATTTTTTCACGATGAAAAGAGTCATTGTAGCATTATTGTAGCATTCCTGCCCAGAATAGAATGAGGTAAACTAGAAAGTAAGCTTAGGTATGGAGGGCCTATGGTACCAAATAAGGACTCTAGGCTTCATTTTTTAGGCAAAGAGAATTACTGGTGATTTTTCAAGCAGATGACATGTATGCATATAGAAGTTATTGTAATTATTACATTAAACAAATTTATAATTAATAATAAGTTAAAAATTCTGACCAGACCAAAACATCCACAAAGTTGGAGCTTTAGGACAATTGCCATGTACAGGATGGACTGGAGAAGAGTGAATGTGGAGACAGGAGAGCTGGATCTCACTGGTGATGAAAGAATGAGATACATGCTAGGCATATTGCCCTGAAGAAGGGCCAGAGGTATGGTAATCTGATGGTGAACATGTATGTGTGTGTGTGTGGTGCATTTGTATGTATGTTTAGGTAGATATTGGAGGGTATATATGTATGCATTATGGTGTTTGCACGATGTCTGGTTCTTTCAAAATCCAAGAGTGCCTATTATTTCTGTACCACTTATTTGATAATCTTAATGTATTGACATGCTGATTAAATGGAAAATTTGAAATCATTCATTTCTACTAGTCTATTTTCTTACACACAGTAGGCCCTCAAATTTTGTTGACTGGTAAGCATCAAGATTTTAGCCATTCCAAATCTGGGTCAAATTTGTTAACAAATACTGAATTTCTATTTTGCGTCTGTGTTTTTTGCTCAGGAAAAAAGTAGTGGGGTAAAAAATGTAGAACTAAATAGTTGGAGGAAAGTGAAATTAACATTTGGTGAAGAAATTATAAAAAGGCACCTAGCTAGTTTAATGATTTTAAGTTCCCACGGCAGGACAAATGACACACATTGTTCCTGAAAGAATCTGAAAACTAGATCACGTTGAACAAGTCTCAGTGGTGTTTGAGGAGAAACCAAGAAGTGCTGGAGAATTAAAGTGTCAAAGGACAGAAGGAGGAGATAAATTCTTGAAAAACCATAGCAGGTAGCTTAATATTACCTGCATGTGAGATTATAGAAGAGTTCATTCATTGGAAACTGAAGCAGTAAGTAAGTCATGTCATCACATTAAACACATTTTCTTGTTTATGTTGTGTTTAGGTTATGTTGGAAACATTGATAATAATTCACACCTCTCTACAGTTTTTACTTTAATTTTGCCCAGACACAGAGACAGTGCCCCTGGACTTCAAATAGCCCCTTATCAAGTTTCCTAATGCTAGTCTGCACAAGTTAGAGAAATATAGGCTAGTTGTTAGCACAGGATGGTGCCTATTTAATAGTTGTAGTGCTTATAAACAACTAAAATCAGTGATTTCCAAATGTTTTGGTTATGACTTGCAGTAAAAGATACATTTTACATGTAAGCATACATGTATCTACATATATACAACGTATGTGCATATGTAATTAAAATAATAGATTCACTTGATATTTTCCATTCTGTTTTCTATTCTATTCCATTAAACTGCTGGTTGTAACCTACTGAATCTATTTCAAGACTCACTCATGGGTTGAGGCTTACAGTTTGAAAAATGTGAATGGATTTCAATAAGAATGTTTCTATAGAGTTGTTTTTATCCTGCTTAATGAATCAAATATTTGGATGAAGATATAGAGGTATTGTGCTCAAGTTTGCAGATAATACAATAATAAGAAGACAAGTTTTTGTATGATATAAATAGGAATAAGAAATTCCCAACAAATTAAATTTAAATGTAAATTTAAATAAAATTTGAATAAAGTAAAAATGGAATTAAATGAAATATATAGTATAAAACTTTGTGCTCTATATCTCAAAATCTATATGTGGGGTTTGTGTTACTGCTTTGCAGCAGACGACTAGAAAAAACAAAACAATAACAACAAAACAAAAACCTTGGTGTTTTAGTTGATAAGAATTTTAACACAAGAGGATAGTGGAACCTAAATTATTAGATGCCGAACATAAATCATTAGCGTCATGTTTCTGTGAAACCCAGAACCAAACCAAACCAAACTGATTTGGAGCTATATTAACATGAGTTGTGTTTCTAAAGGTTGAGGTTCAGGTCAGAATTATTCTCTGGGGGCTCTTGGATGACTCAGTCAGTTTAGTGTCTACCTCTTGATACCAGCTCAGGTCCTGATCTCATGGTGAGATCTAGTCCCCCCTGGAACTCTGTACTAACAGCGCTGAACCTGCTTGGGATTCTCTTTCTCTCTTCCTTCTCCCTGTCTCTCCCTTGCTTGTGCATTCTCTCTCTCAAAATAAATAAACTTAAAAAAAAAGAGTTATAATTTGTTTCATACTCATCTAAACCTACCTAACTGAACACTACGCTTTTCAGATAAGCTTTAGGGGAAAGCTAGAAACAAGAACAGGTCATGGGAAATGAGGATATTTAGCCTGGGGAATTGCTGTTTTCACTCACTCATTTTTGAACGGTTTTATTAAATGTAAATTACAAGCCAGCCATGTTAGGTGCTGAAAACACAAAAATAACTACAACATTTTGTTTCCCCACAGCCAATGAACGAAAACATTATTTATTGACACTTGCTACTACATTGTACTTCAAATGTATTAGCTCCTTTCATCCTTTCATCCCATGAATCTCTAAGTTGGGTTGGTTAAACTATGGCTTTGAAGAGAAGTCATTTGCTGAAGATTATGCACATAAGTGGCTGGGGGAACTGGAATCCAAACCAGGTTCTACCGCCCTCGGGGCGCGTGTTCTCAACCACTATGCAATATCACTTCTGGATATGTCATTTGTAACACTGTATCACTATATTGTACCCCTGAAATTAATCTAACACTGCATGTTAATTATACTGGAATTAAAAATTTTAAATTCCTTCTTAAAACTCAGATTCATGGGCTTCTTTCCTTTGAAAAATTATCCTTTGGAAGTGGGGATTGCATCTATTAAAGTAAAAATATATACAAAATTAATATTCACCACAAAATACTGTTTAATCTGGAGATTTAAAAAAATGAATATTTTAGGTAGCTTCTATTTCAAAATATTGTTAGTTAATGCAGACACTAAGCTTTCTCTATATTTGCAGGGAAATAGGCTTTGTAGGCTAAACAGAAACAAACCTGCTGTCTTTTCTAAACTTTAGGCTTTTAGGAGTAATATTGAAAACATAACTGTGTCATTATAAAGGCCTGTATGTGGTTATAATTGGTTTTACATGTATTTATAGGTCATTCAACACATATTATGTCTTTATATTAAGGGTACAAGGACATATTTGCTATATGCTGGCTGTTGAGTTCAAGTAATTTCATTGAATTTTTACTTCCCTACAGGGTAGATATTCTCATACCTGTTAGTAAATGAGGAGAGTTAGCTCAATAAATTGAGTAGGCTGCACAGGTAGTAAGTTGTGAGAATGGTTCAAAAGTCTGTGGACTTTCCACAGTACCATACTGCTTTCAAGGAGCTGACAGTGTACTGGAGAATGTTTTTTAATAGGTAAGCTCTTTAAAATATTTCTGATATTGGGAAGTATATGACAGAACCAGGGTTTCCTACTTGGAAAAAGTGATATCCTTTTTACCCACTCCCTATTCTCCACTAAAGGAAAATGAACACATACGAAATGAACAAATAAGAAAAACAAAACCAGAGCACACATATATGCTGCTTAAGAAGCAATACCGAGAAAATAAAAGTGAAAATATTAACATGATGTTAAGCTATTCATTTGGAAAGGAAATAGAAAGTTCAGGTTGTCACTGTCTCTCAAAGCACTCATGCAAGAAGTCTAAAAATAGCAAGAGGTAGAACCTGCCGCCATATTTTCATACACGGCAGGGTGAAAAAAAGCTAGTATGATAATCTTACAGTCTGGATTTACATATTTAAGATACATCATTTTAGATCTACAAATGAAAATAGTGCTCGTAAAAGTAGAGAACACTGTAAAGAAAATGTTATAGGTGGTTATATATGTCACAGGATTTTTAAATCATAGCATATCTAACTCATACTATTAAAAGTCATTGTTTTGTTAAGTTTTTCACAAAGTTTCAATCATCTTCCCATTTTATAATTTAATTGCCATTTAATATAAATGGACATACCAATTACTACTTCTTTCAAAGGGGGAATTTTTGCTTAATGATTTAATCAATGCAGTGCAAGTTTAAACAAATTCACACACAACTGAAAACTAATCCTAAGGGCTGTTTTTGAGGAGCTGTGTTATACATAACCTAGAATACTTTAGAATTTTACCGGGTTCCAATATCCTGAGAGTTAGCTTGACTAGCTGGTCCAATTAAATGTGACTAATAAAAAAAGCGATTATGATGGATTTGTATATTGACTCTTTTTATTTAAGATGACAATTGCAATGACTTGATTATACCTCAAGATACCGAATATTTCTGGTGGTTTTACTGAAAAGGTTCATACTTCATGAAATATTAAAGAAAATTACATCCTAAGAAGAAAACAGCTGTCATGCCTATTTAGTTTTAATTCAATACTAGCAGCAAGATAACCATATACATTTTAATTTTCTTAAACTGACGGTAATATTTTTGTTTTTATATTTGTGCAGATACAACAATCTACTTTTTTTTTTTTCACAGATTAAGGCTGGCCGTGAGGATTCCCTATGTTTTTAGATAATTTCAAAAACCTCTGAACTGCACATGACTGAGAAAAAAGGGAGGTATCATTAGTTGGCTTCGTACCTGGAGACTGCAAGGGATTTTTAAAATGTGGGATTTGTAGTTGCCACCAAACTACCCTGAGTGTCACACAGTGCAGGCTTTTTAGGCTGGTAGGCGAGTTCAAGAGCTGTTTGTTGTTCGGAGCTGCATCCAGAGCGGATCACTGTTTGACAAGTTCTATTTTAAGTCGTTCCTGGGTGCGGGTATCAGCCTCTTTCATGGCTGTAGATAAAGATCCATTACACTCCATCTGTATCCTTCCCCGACAATGCAAGATCTTTCCCCACCGCGCGTTTGTTTCTGCTTTGCCAGCCACTTTTTATTAACGAAATTCGGGGGCAGGATGGTGGGAGGGGGCGCAGGTGGGCAGTATTGCGAGGCAGGGCGAAGAGGGGCAGAAGGGGGTCGTCTGCCACTCCCCTACCTTACAAGGCACGTGGCACTGGCAGTGACAGCTGCTGGATGCAACGATGAAGACGAAGATGATGAACCTCCTCTTAGCGAGGGGATATTGAGGGAAGGAGGAGGAGGCAGCGAAGGCAGGACACACACACACACACTCGCTGTGTCCTTCCCCCCCGGGAGAGTCCACCCTCAAGGGAAACAGAACAAGGAAGCCACTCTCCGCCCCGCCTCTACCAGCTTGCCCCAGGGTCTGGCAGCGGTCCCCATGCACCTGCTCACCTGTCTATCCGTTCGGGGTGGTTGGGGGAGGAACGAGGGGTGTCGGGGTGGGTGGGTGGGAAGAGAAGGAGGGCAGGGCAAAAGAGGGGGTGCTCCGAGGGCTCCGCCCCCGGAGGCTCTGCGCAGGCGCAGTGGCCGCTACCGCAGGCAGGGGGCGGCAACATGGCGGAGTGAGCGGCGGCGTCGGGGCTTCACAACAACAGTGGCGCCCGTAGCAGCGGCAGCGGCAGCGGCAGCGGCAGGCGCGGCGGCCACAGCCTGAGCCTCGGCACCGGCCGGCGTCGTGGCCGGCTGCTCGCGGCCCGGGGCTTTTCGGAGCGGCGGCCGCATCTCCGCGGGGGGCGGGCCGGGCCGGACGGACCGGGAGGGGGAGCGAGAGGCGGCGGCGGCGGCGGCGGCGGTACTGCCGCTGGGCGGGCACTGCCGCTCGCCGGGCAGCGCTTAGCGGCGCAGCCACCGCCGGGAATAAGCCTGGGAATAACCCACCGCCTCCGCCGGGGAGGGCGCCGGAGCGGGCCGGGCAGACGCGCAGGCGGGAGCGGGCCCGGCGCCGCGGCGCTGGTGGATGCTGGGGCTCCGAGGCGACGGCCGGGGGGCGGGGGCCGAGGCAGGTATAACGGTACCGGCGGAGGCAGCGCCTCTGCTCTTCCCTTCTCCGCAGGAGGGGGGCCAATGGCGAGCGAGAAGCCGGGCCCGGGCCCGGGGCTCGAGCCTCAGCCCGTGGGGCTCATCGCCGTCGGGGCCGGAGGCGGAGGCGGCGGGGGCAGCGGCGGGGGCGGCGGCGGGGGCGGCGGGATGGGAGAGCTGAGGGGGGCGTCCGGCTCCGGCTCGGTGGTGCTGCCCGCGGGGATGATTAACCCTTCCGTGCCGATCCGCAACATCCGGATGAAATTCGCAGTGTTGATCGGACTCATACAGGTCGGAGAGGTCAGCAACAGGGACATCGTGGAGACGGTGCTCAACCTGGTAAGGGACAAGGCGTGCTCTCCCTCGGCCTCGCAGCCCCCATTAGCCCCCCTCCCCGCCTCCCGCCCCCACCCCTCCACCCCTGGGGTCGCACGCGCGGCGCGTCCCTGGCAGCACCGGTCGTCGGGCGGGTAGTGCCCGGCGGGTGACCTGCCTGCGCGCAGCCGTGGCCACGCCACCTCCCTGCTCTCCTCTGGTCCTTCCTGCCACCTGAGCGCAGTGCCCAACTTAACACCGCTTATCACTTCTCCAATGAGTAGAGATCGTTCCGTGTGCAGGGTTTGGGTCGGCTTGAGAGTTCAGTCAGGGGGAGAGGAGGCCTCCTTTTCTCTGGGGCTCTTTTTCCCCCTACACTCTTAATTGTCCGTGGTGTCGCTCTCCGAGGATGAGAGCTTCGCCCCTGGAGCCTAAATTCCCCCGTGCTCCTGAAATGTGAGAAGCGCATTAGCTCTAACTTGAGCAGCTGGGGTGTGATGTTTTCGAATGAGGGAAATGATGCAGTTTTGCATCTGCCTTTAAATATATTCGGAGACTGTGATGGAGAATGTTGTAGCAGTATCTACCCCCTCCCCCCGCCCCATCTCTTTTTAGGCAGTTAGGCAGCCTTCCTTCTTTGTAATATTGCCCTGAATATGCTGACCTGCTAGTCGTGTGTGTGTGTGTGTGTGTGTGTGTGTGTGTGCGTGCGTGTGTGCGCGCGCGCGCGCACAAGGTGTTAAAACGCGAGGGCACCAAATCATACAGGTTGGTTTCTATGGTTGCCTTCCGAGAGCGTGGCATGTGGATAAAGACTAAAGGAAAGGTGTTAAATGTAGCCATAGGTTTTGGTTTCTTTGATGGTAAGAAAGAGTTACTGCAGAACTGTGTATGACTTAATGTTTTGCGCGGAGAGGCTAAGAAGCGTTCAAGATGTCAGGGGAAGAAATGAGAAGAAATAAAGAGAGGAGAATCATAAATTGCAGATAATTAAGAGTAGTTCATTTTTAATGTTTTGCAAATGCAGTTTTTGCTGCAGCAAAGCTTTTAAAAACAGTTTTCTCTGCAATATCTAGTCTTTGACACACCGTAAGGTAGGATTTTGGAAGGCAAGGCTTAAATCGAGCGATCAGTTGACTATTGTGTTTGGTGTGGAGTCACAGGAATATAAAAATATGCTTGTAGGGGGATTTTATAGCACCCATGCAGTCTGATTTTTCAGCCGAGCAATTTTTTTTATTTGATCTATTGGAAAACTGAAAGAAAACTGCAGCAGCAGTGGTGCCCTGAGACATGTATTAAAGTCTATGGTTTATGAACCTCTTAAATTCACAGGAAAGTTAAAGCTGTTTTTTTTTTCTTCTTTTTTATTTTGCTAGTACATCAAGTCAAAGATATGCAAATATGTCTTTGTTTTGTTGTATTTATTCCTGTTTAAATAGAATACACCTCTTTCTATTCTGTATACCTTCAAATAAATCACTACAAAAGTCATTGTAAGTTTGAGGAAACGTCACCACCTTGATATAACCAATTCTTTTCAAAACAGTAATAGAAATATTGTTTCTTGGGAGTTTTAATTTTAACCAGCTGCAAATAGGAGCTTGCCTTTTATTAAAGTAACTTGCCTTTTATTAAAATTAGATGAAATCTCTAAATATATTAGAATGTTAGCAGGCACTGTATTTTTAAAAATTTGAAAGAACACATTTAAAGTTTTTTTTTCCGGTTTCCACCTAATCAGTATCATTTTTACTTAGATGATGTGGTACAACGTTATTTTAATAAGTATTTTTATGCTTAATGCATTTTAACATGATAAGAGGCAATAGAGCTCTCACAAACTGGAAACTGATTTGAATGTGTAACCAGTTTGGACTCTGCAGCAGTAGTGATGTATGCCAGATCAGTTCTTAACAGATGGGGTTCTATAGATATACAGTAGGTTAAGAAAGGAAGCGAAACACTTCTTTTGAGATAAAAAAGAAATTTAACTCTCTTACAGTGCAGTGAAAATCTGGCGTGAAGTCTCAGTATGCAAACAGTATGTTAGAAATTAACTTCACTGTTAAGCTCAATTAGAGTAATCAGAAATAAGGTAATACTGAAATGTTATGTCTCCAAATCCACATTAAAACCTTGTAACTGCATTGATCTTGGAGAAAAAAAGGTTAGGTTTAAAATTTCTTTGCAAATACTTAAAGAATGCAGTAAGTCTTTAAGTGGAAACTTTTGGGAAAAGGATAACAAAGAGCTATTTACTATTAAGTTGTTAATTATATTGATTGTGGAATACAGGTTGGTCACTTGAAGGGTAATATTTCCTGAACTGTAGGTTTAGGGCTTTATCTTTCTAATAGACTCATGATGAAAATGTCATGTGAAAATTTAAGCTGATTCTGAAAATATTTGGAATCCTAAGCTGTTAAAAAATAATTACCAAAACTTGATTCTGTTAATAAATAATTCAGTAAATCCATGTAGGGCACTCAGTGACTAGTTAGAATTCTAATATTATTATCTGATAGTATCTCTAAAATGAGTTTTTAAAAATTTCAATCTTAATTTAAAACATTAGATTAAAAATTTAGGTGGAAATAGTGAAATCTCTATCACAGTGCCCTTTATGACGGGAAAGGAGGGGAACTAATGAAACTTCAAAACAAAACAGTTTCTACCTTGAACAGTCTCAGTCACCTTTGCCAAAATATTTTTCTTTCTATTTCTCCTGTACATTCTTTATCTCTAGGTAATATGAGAATGCTAACATTTGGTTTTCAGGTATTATTTCTCTCTTGCCTTTCCCAAAGAATTAAAAGTTTTGCCGAGTAAAGTTTAAGCATGCAGTGAAATACAGGCCTTCTACACAGCCCTGGTTGTACTTTCTCTGCTTTTGTTTGCCAGAGATAGAGCTGTTTCCATTATTGAAGTGGATTGTGAGTTTGTTGAAGAATCACCGCTATAATGAGAAATAAAATGAATAATTTCTATTGTCGATGAATGTATTTTGTATAATGATACTGTTAACTTGAAACATTAAAATATAGCACCCCATATTTATATTTATATCATCAGGAAGATGAGTAAATTCATAAATAATGTTACAATGAGAGTATATTGTCAAGGTTTTTGCAGTGTAGCTTTACCTAGGAAAGAAGATGATCAGCCACAAACTTTGGCTTTAGGAAGAATTATTTAATGGGGTACTTTAAGAGAATCTAACTATAGATAAGGAAGGAATTTGGTTGTCTGTTTCAGTTATAAATCAGGCATACTGCTTAATCCAGTGCTTCCTCAGTAAACATGCTTAACATATGTTTATATAAGGTTTTTCTTCCCTTGAAGTAAATGCTATGTAAATATCATGTGTTCTTTGTTTATAACATGAAAGTTTCTTTTTATCAAAGATTTTAATATAAACATAGTTTTAGAAAATATAAAATAGAGGGTTGACATTTACTTAATCAGAGAATTGACACCAGGGTTTTTTTTTTTTTTAATGTTTTATTTATTTTTGAGAGAGATAGAAAGACAGCATGAGTAGGGGAGGGTCAGAGAGAGAGGGAGACACAGAATACGAAGACAGGCTTCAGTCTCTGAGCTAGCTGTCATCACAGAGCCTGACGTGGGGCTCGAACCCACGACTCGTGAGATCATGACCTGAGCGGAAGCCGGATGGTCAACCAACTGAGCCACCCAGACACCCCAACAGCAGGGTTTTTTGAATAGCTATCTTAGTAGTATAATTCTATAGCATTTAATTTGTAAAATTGTTTTTCACAAATTACTGTGCAATATCAGTGTATCTTGTAGAAAATATTTCCTCTGATAATTTCATTTTTTACATGTAAATAGCATATTGTATTGAAAACAATACTGGATACTTGGAGGGAATTTTGCATGTAGATCATAGTATTTTACTTAAAAGAGAATTTTTAAGCTATTCTCTTATACTTAAATGGGACAGTAACTTTTCTTAGAGTTTTTTCGTTTGTAGCTTGATAATCAGGATCATTTTCACTTTAAAGATCTTAGAATTTCACAAACCAAAAGTATGTTCTGCATTTGAACTAAATTTATTTTAAAAATATATAGTTGCATCTTAGAATCATGGAAGTCCTTAAGTAACAAAACCACATTTACTTGTATTAGAAGAGACTTTTTTGCATTTTCATTTATGTTGACATGTAAGTCTTTTCATATTAACTTGAATTATATTTTACTTTTGCTATTGGAGGTTAAATTAAGAATTCATTGGTAAACACTGGAATTTACTGTATCTAGAGTTCTGAGATTTTCCACAGAAAGGTTAATTTATCTGTGGAATGGCACTAAGGCAGTCTTGATGAGCACTGAGAGATGAATAGAATTGTTGAATCATTCTATTGAACACGTAAAACTGAGGTAACACTGTATGTTAATTATACTCGAATAAAAAACAAGACTGTAAACAGCAAATACTCTATGGCCAGGTTATCATCAAGATATATTAATTTTAAGTAAGTATTTTGTATATTGCTAGTCAGTTTTTGGCACATACTGTGCTCTTAATTAAATGTATCTTAAAGTTTTCTCTCTACTGTGCTTTCTCCAAACTCAGTGTAGAGAGGTACATTGGTCCTCTCAGATTCAACCCCCATTTTGGATCGTTCATGTGCTGTATCATAAAATTAAGTCATTCACATTTTTGACTATTTTAAGTATTATTTTGCATCAGTTTCATAGGCTTCTGATGCCTTGACTGTACCGTTCATATTTTATGCATCATCAGCATATAGGTATCCCCTGCTTTCTAAAAGTTGTTCTGCCCCTTCAACTTTTATGAAAGACGTATATTAGTACACGTTTTTGTTAACCACAAGAAATCCAAAGAGGATTTTTACTTTTACAAAAAAAGCTGTTGCTGTGAAGTAGCATATTGCCAACTTTTGAAGAGTGGGGGATACTCTTCACTTTATGCCATTTCGACTTATGAAAAGTTTCATGGGAACACTCTACTTTTGGATAGTGGAGAAACCTGTACCTCCTTATACAGACATGTACCTGTCACTCTCTAGTATTGTTCTTTATATGTGTTTCTCTCCTATGCTCTGGACCCCATGAGGCAGGAGGCTGTTTTATGTATACAGATGGTTCCCAACTAAAAGGATGGTTCAACTTATGATTTTTGTCTTTTTTGGCTTTCCAATGGTGTGATTGTGATAGTCATTAGAAACCATACTTAAAATTTTGGTCTTTTCCTGGGATAGTGATATGCAGTATGATTCTCTCTTATGATGCGGGCAGCAGGTCACACCTCTCAGTTAGCCACTGGGTCATGAGGGTGAACAGTTGATACACTGACAACAGTTATGTACCCGTACAATTATTTTGTTTTTCTGTGCTTTCAGTACAGTATTCAGTAAATTTCAGGAGATTTTCAATGCTTTATTATAAAATAGGCTTTGTGTTAGATGATCTATCCACCTGTAGGCTTAAGGAAGTGTTCTGAGCATGTTTAAGGTAGGCTAGGCCAAGCAGTGATGTTCAGAATGTTAGGTGTGTTAAATGCATTATTGACTTTTGAAATTTTCAAGCTTAACAATGGGTTTATCTGGACATAACATCATTGTAAGTTGAAGATATATACTTATTTTTTCTATCTCTGGCTCTTGGGTAAGTTAAGTGCATTTTGAGTAGGCAAGACACCGTAATAGGCAGTGGGAAGACCAGTTTCTGAAATTATGATCAACAGTAGGGTGCAGTCCCAACATCCTGAAATAAATTAGACTCATTTTCATTTAATGTATTGCCTTGTTCTATAACTAGAAATGTGTGTTGAATATGTATGCATTATGTAGGCTTTGCTACATATGTAAATGGTATTTTAAACTGGCATATTGGGAGAAGTAAGATTCTGCTAAAAATTTTCAATAAATTACGTGTATGTGAAATATATAAGCACGTAACAAAGATTATGTTATTAAAAAAGAGTAATGCATTGAATAGAAATTAAAAAGTATTGTTACAGTTTGTCATATTACCAGGAATCGTGGACATCTCTTGTTTTTGAAGTCTGCCGTACAGTGCCCTTTTTGCCAAGGGTGATGAAGTTGCCTTTGAGGAAACCACTCTTTCCCCATTCTTAGTTCAGCTGGTTTCAGTGGGCTGAGGATACAACACAGGCATGGCCAGGATCACTGTGATTGGTTCAGGAATGAACATTTAACTCTAGGGGAGCCATAGGGTCAGTCACAAGACTTGGGCTGAAACTTTCTGTTGGTGACGCTGAACTGGTAGATGTCTCCTGTCCCTGTGGGCATCTGTATTAGAATTTGACTAAATATGAAGACAGAGTGAGAAATACATTCTTGATGCTGCTTTAGCCCCTGCAGTTCCCTGTGCCTGTGGGATTATCTTCTAACCATTAAATTCTCTCCTTTAAAGGTTATTCTTATTCTTATTAGCTTAAAGTCATTTTAAATTGGGGTTTTGTCGCTTGTAAATGGAAAGAATCCTTCCTAGCATAGACTTTAGTAAATGGAAATGGGGCATTGTAAGGAACAGACATGTTGAAATGAAGGCAATGAGGACTTGACTTCCCCCTAGCAATTCCTCTTAAGGAGTTACAAACAGCTGTTTTAAATTATTACTGGTGTTATCTTTTCCCATGGAATGACTGAGGCTGTAACTTTAGTGAAACTGGAGTGTTTTGGTCACTTCTTGTGGCTTTTGAAAATGTTTTATAAGAGGGCAACTAGCTTTGGTGCAAGCTGGTGTGCTTGAGAGGAGAGAGGGAAGAAAATACGGTCTTTCTAAGTAAGAGAGGCCCTTTCTGCCTGCAGCTGTGCCTAGCAGAGAATCAGAATATCAAGAACCTTGAAGTTTGAAAACCCTACTTTTTTTAAACCTCATGCTAAAGTTGGCAGGAATTTAAATTAGAACCACATAAAGTTCTATTTTATAAGCTTCTCTCAAGTACCTCAGTGCATTATACTCTCAGCTTCCTGCCCAAAGTAACAGTCCAGTTACTAAAGAGCTTAAAAGGAGGATGCAGCCAGGGAACAGGTGAGAGAATAGCCCTGCGTCCTCACTTGTGTTCTCTTTTCACGTTGCTTCAAGGAAAATCATTAAGCTGGGGGTGGAGGGGATGAGTATTGTGAGGGTCTATTGCTATGAGACAGAACATCGTTAGGAAACTGGAAAGATGAAAATCTTGATTGGCAAGCTGTATGTATCTTGACAAGATCTCTTGGCTTTGATGCTAATTTAGCCAGGTGACTAAAGTTTAATTGACCAAAAGCTTACTAATTTTTTTAGGAACTACTTTCTAGGGTTACTTCAAGCCTGGTAAACTAAGACTTGTGTCCTTTTCCTTCTAAGGCAGTTCTAAGCTTCGGTAAGTGGAAGTGGGCTGCTAAAGCAGCAGCGCTGCTAGACGGAAACCCTGAGGCCGTGAGGGTAAATGGGCAAGCGAGGTCTTCGGAGGATTGTAGGGATGAGTCCATCCGAATTGGCTGAACAGGAACTCTGCTGCCAGGATAAGAAATTCTTGGTACCCTAACCAATAGTGTATGGTTTATGCTTTGAATTACTGACCGTGGTTTATCTTCACCACTCTAATAAGAGACAGTTATTACTTATATTCTCTTACCATCATATATTAAGTATCAGGGAGATAGTTAAATTTATGTAGCTATATGTTGTCAGAAAATGAGGTAGCATCAAAAAGAATGCACATTTGGATCTGACCAAAGAATAATCTTTGTTCATAGCACAACGATTTTAGACTTGTAGCTTGATGCAGCAGCTTGACATTGTCTTTGTCTCTTCCCCAACCCGTCTCACCCTGCACCTCTTTGGAGTGATAAGTAGGTTTTCTACTGTGGCTAAGGTAGGAACGTTGTTAAACATGGTGTTAAAAATTATATATATATATAATATATATGAGTTTAAAAGGTGTATAGGCAGCCAGGGGGTAGAATATTACAATTTTGTTGGTTTTGGCTGCATAACATCCATTCTTTCTGTTGCTAACTCTACTAGATTTTTTTGACATTACTTTGGGAAGTCATCCTTTCTTGATTCTTGGCTTCTATGGCTTGCAGTTTCCGTGGATTCATTTCTGTTTTCTTGGATCAGAAACAGCACCTGACCTGGATCATCAGTAACAGCTTTTGGTTAAAAATATAGTTGCACACCTGAGCAGCTTGGTGACTTCATTCTGTCAGGGAAAAACAGACAAACACACAGAAGATACTGATAATTGGAATTGATAAGATGTTAGAATGTAAGTCTGTATTTAGGAATCTGCCACCATGAAGGCAGAGCATGCTAGAGAATGGACCCATCACAGAGGCACCTAGAACCTGGAGATAGATTACATGGCATTTTTGGAACTTTTTAGGTCAAGTATATCACACACTTTTCAATGCATTAAGCTGATACATTTCCTGATTTGCTTAAGCCAGTTTGAGTTAGGTTTCTACCTGTCACATCCCAATGATTCCTGAGCAGTATTCTAAATTAAATAAAAAAAAAAAACACAAAACTTAGGTATAAGTATTATAGGACAAAACATACAAAACACATTTACTTGGCAAAGGACATGCTGTATTTCAAGAAAGAAATATACATTGCTAATTAACATGTAAACTTATTTTTTTACTAAATAACTACATAATAGTGATTTACAATGAAAAATAGGTGATTAAAAAGAAAATTACCTTTGTGTCCTAGGCATGCTAAAATAATCTTAAATGCCATGTAGGGCATGTAAAATATTAGAGGTGTTCTGAATGACAATTTAACCATATATATCAAGAGATTTAAAGAGTTTCTTGCCATTGGGGCTCCCAGGTGGCTCAGTTGGTTAAGCGTCCGACTTTGGCTTAGGTCATGATCTCACGGTTCATAGATTCAAGCCTCATGTTGAGCTCTGTGCTGACAGCTCAGAACACGGAACTTGCTTCATATTCTGTGAATCCCTCTCTGCCCTTTCGCTACTCTCTCTCTTTCAAAAATGAGTAAACATTTAAAAATTGAAGAAAAAGATTCTTTCATTAATCCTTAGTTCTTTAGGCTAAGGAAAAATTACCTGTGAACAAGTATGAGGGATATGTGTAGTTTTATGATATTTACAAAAATGGCAACCACCTAAATGTTAAAGATTAGGAAAAAGTTAAGTAAATCATTTTATATCCATATTATGGAATACCATTCGGCCATTAAAATTTTATGTGCCTCAGTTTCCTTATGTGTAAAAAAGGATATTTACCTCAAGGTTGTTGGACAGATTAAATGAAATGATATATGTAAAGCATTTGGTACATAGTTTATTTAGTGCTTAGTACTGTTATTTTTATTCTTATCTTGAGCCTGTGGATTATATGATCATAGAAAAAGAGATAATGATGTAAATAAAACTAAGCTATATTTTTTTAGTTTGGAGTACCTGAAGCTGGTGAACCTCTCAGAGAAAGGATCTCAGGTACTCACAGATCATGTTCTCCTAGTGAAACAGGAAGTCTGTTCTGCATCCTGCCTAGTCTTTCATAGTGCATGGGGTATTTTTTCCCAATTACCTATTTTGGGTATGGAAGATGGAAAACTGGGGAAGGAATAGACAGGAGGTAACATGAGTTCCTTTGCCTGGAATCACTTCTCTTTCTTACCTCACATGGCTGAATTTCTTATGTAGCTGTAGTAGGACATAATAGTGATCCTAGGTAAATGATTCCTTCCTCTGGGAGTATTGTCTTAAATAGAAGACTACTTGAGGAACAAGCCTAAGGGGCAAGGTAGGGGATTGAAAACTGTTTTGTGAAGAGTTGTTTTTGGAAAATAATATTAGTCTATATGTTAATAGCTCTACTGTTTAAAATACACTCATGAAATTGTACTGTGTTAGCTAGTCCTCAGAATAACTTCTTATTCACATACAGTGCCTTCTCTACAGATTGTGGAAACTAAGGCTGCAGGAAGTGTGAAGTAGTTAGAAAAAGCTATCAGGATATTAAGTAGCAGAGTTGGGACTCTTGCCTTCAGATTTGAAAGCTGGAGTGTTTTTCATTATTATTATTATTATTATTTTTTAATATTTTTATTTATTTCTAGGAGAGAGAGAGAGAGAGACAGCGTGAGCAGGGGAGGGTCAGAGAGAGAGGGAGTCACAGACTGAAACAGTCTCCAGGCTCTGAGCTGGGGCTCGAACCCACGAACCGTGAGATCGTGACCTAAGCGAAAGTCGGACGCTTAACGGACTAAGCCACCCAGGTGCCCCATCATTATTAAACAAAGCGTAGCCACTTAGGAATTATCCCAAAGGCCAGCACTATATGAAGAGACCATGTTGGAAGGGAAGGTCCAGCCAGCCTCAGAGAGTTGGTTCTGTGGTAGGGAATGCTTCTCATAGAGGACTCAGGACTAGCTGTTCACAGGAAATCAAAGTGAATGCAGGACAGTTTGATGGATTTGTACACAAAAGTGATTCTA
This sequence comes from Proteles cristata cristata, assembly GCA_017311185.1. Lineage (NCBI taxonomy): Eukaryota > Metazoa > Chordata > Mammalia > Carnivora > Hyaenidae > Proteles > Proteles cristata. Next base: position 542,517 of record JAESUZ010001430.1, on the reverse strand, counting down.
GCAAAAACTGTATTGTCAACTGTTTGTTTTTGAGTTTTGGGAAATAATTGGTTACATAGTTTTATAAATGGTAACTAGTTTTGAATTCTTTACCTTTTCTTCAGGCTAAATGTTGGTACTTGAGATATAACTTTGAACCAGAATAATAGTACACATTAATATATTTATTTTATGTAGAAAAAGTAGATTTGTTATGTATTAGTGTTAATTAAATGAACCACCACATGTATCATATTTGCTTGGATGAAACAAATGAGTTATAATAGGAATTATTCTAGGTCTAGGTAATATAATTTTCAGTAATTGTGATTCCTCTCTCAGTTTACTAAAGTAGAGCAAACATTGATTAGTAGCAATTTTTATGGAAGTGTAAATGTCTAGATATATTTGTCTTCAGCAAATAGTTTCATTTTCTGAAAGAAATAACTTGCAGCTTATTTAAAGATGGCATATATGTATTTCTACTGCTAATCCTAAAAATTTTCGCTTGGGGGAAGTAATTGGCCTTTATAGATTGGATTAGGTTTCATACCTTATGTTTTTAATATCTTTTCCTAACCCCTCTGAAGTAAATATGGGTTTACGTTAATATGATAAGTAATGTGGCTGAAGTTAAGTGGCTTGTCCAAGTTTGCAAAGCAGTTTAGTTGCAGAAATGAAACTCAAAGCTAGGTGTTCCGTCTCCAAGTACGTTGCTCCTTAAAACATGAGAAACCTTTTTTTTTTTTTTTTAAATGTTTTATTTATTTCTAGAAGAGAGAGAGACAGCGTGAGCAGGGGAGGGTCAGAGAGAGAGGGAGGCACAGACTGAAACAGGCTCCAGGCTCTGAGCTGGCAGTCAGCACAGAGCCCGACGCGGGGCTCGAACCTATGAACTGCGAGATCATGACCTGAGCGAAAGTCGGACGCTTAACCGACTAAGCCACCCGGGCGCCCCAAAACATGAGAAACCTTTAATGATGATGACAGTGATAGCAGCTTACGCTTACTTATTGAATCCTTATATGCCAAGCACTGTGTTAAGCCTCTGATGTGCATTATCTCGTTTTATCATCTTGACATTAAAAGTATAATTTTCAATGAAATAAAAAGTTGTCTTTCTAAGTTAAGCTAAGTGTTTTCAGCTTCAATTATAAAAGCAACATTCTGTTATAAAATGTCATAAAATTATTTTACATGATTTATAACCTGATTACCTTTACAGAGTCCTTGAATTTAAATTAGTTACATTGTTTTAAAAATCTTAGAAAATAGAAAAATGTTTCCTTTATTATACCATATTAACTGTTACTTGCTAAATAATTATTGCATTTCTCCAGTCATCGTGTTCTTCCATCTTTTGTCTAAAGAACACTTAGGTTTCAAGACTCAGTTCTTATTGTCTACTTAGACCATACTACCTTCCCTATCTCCCTCTAAAAGCTCTTCCTCCCATCCTGTGCTCTCCCATAACATTTTGTACATACCTGAAATTCAGCACTTGCACATTTTGTTTTAAATATTTATTTACCTTTCAGATTCCCCTAGAGACTCTGAATCCCTTGAGATCAGAACAGTGTGTTAATCACCTTCGTATCCTGGGTGATTATCATAGAGTTTGGAATTTCGTGCTGCTTATTGAACTTTTTTTTTGAATGATTTTTGCATTTTGATATAGTTTGCTTGGTTTGGTCACTCTTGGCCTTGGATATAAATCTTATCTTCACAGACTTTTGTGATTCTTTTGATTTCTATGTTTGCCTCTTTTTTAACATTCAGTTTTTATTTTTTTCAGGGGTGGGGGAAAGAAATATATATATGTGTATGTATATATATATGTACATACACACACACACACACACACACACACACATATATATATATATATATATATATATATGCATGGTTTATGATTAAAAGAAAGTTTGAAATGGGTAAGGACTTCAGATCTGGTGAATAGCCTGACTCTTATCACCTGACTAGGCAAGGAAAGAGAACTAGGTAGGTTAAGATCCTGTGGTCTTTCACAGATTAGGAATTAACATCTAGATTCCCCAACTCTTAGTCCAGTGGTTTTTTTTATTTTATTTTATTTTTTTTCCATTTTATCTTGGAGCCTACAGTTCCACTTTGCTCAGCTAATTTGTGGTTTTTAGTTTATAACTTTCAAACAGAAGGATGCCTTTTTTTTTTCCACTCAGGCTTAGATACTTAAAGTGATGGTTAATAAATTACTGAGTAATTCTACCTAATGCTCTTTTTTTTTAAGTTTATTTATTTATATTGAGAGCGAGAGAGAGAGGAGGGAGAGAGGGAGGGAGGGAGACTGAGCACACAAGTGTGGAGGGGGCAAAGAGAGGGAGAGACACAATCCCAAGCAGGCTTTGGCCTCAGCACGTGCAGTGTGCGGCTCAGGGGGATCATGACCCGAGTTGAGACCTAATTGGACACTTAACTGAATGAGCCACCCAGGCGCCCCTCCTAACTTAAGTGTTCTGTTGCCAGAGTAGAGATACTCATTGGACATATAAAAAGGAGTTACATAGTCCCCATCTTAAAAAACTAGAGGTTCAGCATAGGAAATGGAAAAATAAGCAGATAATTTACAGTGGTGAAAAGTGATATTACAAAGATGTAAACAAAATGCCATGAAGACCATGTATCCACTAACTTTTTTCCTGGAGGAGTCCAAGAAGGTCACATTGTTAGGTTAACTTTTGAACTTGATCTTGAAGGACAAGCAACTGTTTCCCAAGATAAAAGGGGCAGGGGTGGAAAAGTTTCTGCAAAGAGGATAGCTTGCACCAGGAGACAGGTCATGACCAACCTCATGGCTTTGTCCTCTAATGTTAACTACAAACTACAGTTATTTCTTCTTACAGAAGTCTCTCTTTTTTTTTTTTTTTCCCATGAGTGTTCACATTTTTCTCCCCTCTCAGGCTTGCTTTGGGGAGGTGTATATTTGAGTCCTAGTCAGTGAGTTACTTCAGGACCTTTATGTCTGTAGGTATCATATTTGCATGCTCCCAGACTTCTGATCTATTGGCTCTTTGACATGGGGGGGGGGGGCGTATATCTTTTTCCCATCAACTTTTGTTTCTTTTGACTGTTGAAAGAAAGTATTTGTTATACTATTATGTAATAATTATCTACACATAGTAGGCATTCAGTAAATAATAAATAACATATAAAAATAAAGGAATGGAGTGCCTGGCTGGCTCGGTCCATAGAGCATGTGACTACTGATCTTGTGTTTGTGAGTTCAAGCCTCACACTGGAGGTAGAGATGACTTAAAAAAATAAAATCTTAAAAAAATTAAGGGAATGTCTCATACTGGCAGAGGATAAAGGAGACTTATTTTGAGTGTGTCATAACTCAGAAAAGAAACTAAAGATGAATAGAGAAAAATTAACTAATGGCATTGACTCTTTTTGAAATGTGTAATTATTATTCTATTAGAGATATGGATATTTTGCTTGTACTAAAAATTATTTCCAAATGAATTTCATATATGTTCATTTGAATAATGTTCATTGTCCTTAATGCTTGGCAGTTATTTCGGTGAGTGGTCAGATAACTTGGACTTTATGAGTGGCTGAGGAGAGCTATGCACAGAAAAATAGTTTGCAAAATCTCCATTTAGTTGAGCTCTTGCTAGGAGAAATGGACTTTCCCTTTTAATACCTTGTAGCCATATGCATGAGACTAGGCTGATCGAGTAGACGTGAACTGTGGTGTTGCCACAGGTATTTTCTAAAACCTATTCTTCATGTTATTTCCAAATTGCTCTGTTCCCGACTGTCTTCGAAGATCTCTGAAACTCCACAGATAAATTTCAGGAAGATACCACGTGGTTTAATGCAGTGTTCTCATGAAACTCTAACATTTTAATTGTTTGTTGTTTACTTTTTCCAACCAAGAAGGAATGTAAATGCTATATTTGGGAAATGAATGTTTCTAAATGAATACTTTGATTACTAACATTTAAAAACAATTTTCAATATGCTATATTAATTTAGCTACTGATTTACCATGTCAATTTTTTTAAAATAATGTTATGCACACTTATTTTTAACAAATAGGCATGAGTATCTTAATAAAGAATATGATTTTTAATGTTGGTGGTAAATGTGGCTTTAGAAGTCAGTCAGAATTATTATTTTTTATTTTTTTAAATGTCATTATTGCTGGTTTATTTCAAAGTTAACTCAAGTTTGTTTAGAGTCTTTATGTTCTTTTTATTATTGGGAAGAAATTCACTGGCATAACCGTTTTCGTATTCCCAGATTGGGACTCTGTACCCATTAAATAGTAACTTCCCAGTCCTTTTTCTCAGGTCCTGGTGACCACTAGTATACTTTCTGTCCCTGAGAGTTTGACTGTTCTGGTTACTTCATGGAAGTGTCATCCTGCAGTATTTTTTCTTTTATCTGGCTTATTTCACTTAGCATATGTCTTCAAAGAGTAAGAGTTTTTTATTCAAAACAGTCTCCATTGACAACACAAATAAGATACTCTTGAGACTGTTTGTAGGTTTCATTTATAAATTCATGATCCGCATATATCAGCCTCTTTGTTGATTGAACTGAAAAACAGTTTCCAATAAGAAAAAGTTATTTCTATATGAGTCAGACTCTTTACTCCTATTTATTGAATATTATATGGAATAGAGATATATAGACCATAGTAATATCTCTTTAAAAATTTACTCTTTTTCTCTCTTTGCTTTGTTTCCATAGTATAACTGCTCTTAATTCTCTTACCTGGAACTTGTCAGAATAATTAGCATACAGTTCTAACCTTGTAAATTCTTAGTATTCCTCTTTCTTCTCTCTATATTACAAAGCCTAAAATAATTTCCATTTAGACTGGTAAGACAGCCTCAGAGGGTGGGGGGAGTAAGAGACTCATCAGGCCAAGCCAGAATTCTCTTGAGTAGGCACAGGTAAAGAAAGACCAGGGATACTCAAACATGAATAATTCTTGTCATCTAAAAAATTTAATTAATTATGGAAGACAGCAGCTATTTGTTGTAGTGATTTCAATTTCTTATGGAATACTCTGTAGTGATTTTACCTCAACCCCTCCTTCATTAAAAACACATACACCAACCTGTAATTTATTTTTAAGAGGTTTTTGTGGTTAATCTGCTTGCATTAAACAATCTGTTTTAAAAGAAATAAAAACCTTTTCTCTAAAATTTATTTTTTTAAATGTTTGTTTATTTTTGAGAGGGACACAGCACAAGTTGGGGAGGGGCAGAGAGAGAGGGAGAAAGAATCTGAAGCAGGCTTCTCCAGGCTCTGAGCTGTCAGCACAGAGCCCGATGCTGATCTCGAACTCACAAACCCTGAGATCATGAGCTGAGCTGAAGTCGAACACTTAACCAGCTGAGCTACCCAGGTGCCCTTCTAAAATATGTTTTTCATCTTACCTACCTAGTTATAAGCTTCTAGAATGCATGCCCTTATTTATTTGAGCCCATTTATGTAGTATACAGCTTCTGAAGATGAATCTTTAGTTTTAACCATTTTTTCTTTACTTTTAAGAAGTAACATAATTTATCCACCCTCTTTTATACACCTGCAGTATAGCCCTGTCTTATCTTAAATAACTTAGTAAAGATTTATCAATCATGGCTGTAGTAATGCCATTTTTTAAGTCTGTTGAAGACTTTGATGGAGACTTTGTCTCATTGTAAGTTTGTCTTTTTATATATTTACTACTTGCTTTAAAGCACCTCTTCTTTTGGCTTATCTGTAGCTGAACTATCCAGGGTAGACACTCCTGCGTTTGTGACTGTTGAGCACTTCTTACAAGGTGGCTAATACGAATTTATATATGCTTTTAAGTTTAAAATACACACTGTGTTTCAGACTTTGATGAAGAAAATAATATAAAATATCTCATTGTTAATTTTTATGTTGGTTTCAGGTTGAAATTATCTTGATTATATTGCCACTTGGGTTATTTATTTATAAAACGAGTTAACTTCACCTGTTTCATTTTACTTCTTTTAATGTGGCTATTAGATAACTTTTAAATTATATATGTGGCTCACATTGTAGTTCTTTTATTTTTTGTCTATAGCTAACTTAATTATTAGGTATACAGATGACTTAGTAATTATTAGGTATACAAGAAAACTTTGGGAAATAAATTACACTTTGCATGATTTTGTGAACTATCATACTTACCCTTTATCTTTTTTTATTAAAAAATTCTTAATATTCATTTATTTTTGAGAGAGAGACAGAGTGAGAGTAGGGGAGGGGCAGAGAGAGGAGGAGACACAGAATCTGAGTCAGTCTCCAGGCTCTGAGCTCTCAGCACAGAGCCTGAGACGGGGCTCGAAAACATGAAACCATGAAACCATTACTTGACCTGAAGTTGGATGCTTAACCAACTGAGCCACACGGGGCTCGAAAACATGAAACCATGAAACCATTACTTGACCTGAAGTTGGATGCTTAACCAACTGAGCCACCCAGGCACCTCCTTACCCTTTATCTTAGGAGGAAAAAAAGATTCATTCTGAACACTGCTATTATAGTATGTTCCTCAGTAACAAGGGGACAGATTTCAAATTTTATTGTTGTGATTGAGGAAAGGGACAATGGGAAGAAATTCCTGAGGACTGGTGATGGGTCTGATACATTCATTGAGTAAGCACTCAATGAATATTGGTTTTTTTAAAAAGTATAGGTTGAAATTTGAAAAGGTGGTGATGATAGGGCATATAACACCTATTGAGTAAAATTATAGTTTAAATACAATTGAGTAAGCTTGTGTAAATTTTGGCCCTCTTGAGAGAGGAGGTGATTTTGGTTTTCATTGCCTACCCTCTTACTGCATGTGAGGGTAAGGAGCTAGATCTCTGTTGGGCATTTGTAGTTCATGAATAAGAAAGAAGGTGGAGGAAGAGATGAAGGCACTGAATGTGTTAAATTATTTTGAATTTCATAAGTCTCATAAAATCGGAATTCTAAAAGTTAACATTTTATCAAATTTGAGTTAATGGTTTTCCAAAATCTAGAAGAAAATTCAAGCTAGCATGATATGGTTCAGTATCAGGATCACCACAAATAAGCCTTTTTCTTAACTGGTCTGGTATTAGTATTATCGTGGTGAACTTTTCTTCCTCTATAAGGAAATCCTATTCCTTCCTACTGACTAAAGGACTGGTTTTTCCTTTCTGCCAATAAAATTATAGTTTTTCATTATGTAGCATTCCAGAATTGACTGAATGTTTCAGAAAAATATATTAGGTCAAGTATTATATGTAATAATGTAGAAACTATTTATAAGGTAGCATTTTCATTTGTCTTGGGTTTTAAGAGTTGAGATTTAGTGATTCATCTTTACCAAAGTGTGACTTTTCACATTGTAAATTTCTTTGGAGTATCTGTTCCTATGAATAAAACATGCTAAGGTGTGAAATTTGCCTCCTAGCTGTTAATCTGTTCACAAGCTTGTTTCATTGCTATTATTGTTGTAGTCATAAGCCTGGCAGACAGCAGGCCCTAATTGGGTGGGATTGTAGATTCAGTCTTTTAACCATTCGCTATACTAAGTTTAGATTCAAATGGATGTAACCCCTTTCCTTGATCTCATTAGTACCACACAGGGACTGACTGAGCTAATTGATCATAGTTCAGCAATATTGCCTGAATGGTCATGGAATTGTTTTGAACCATTACCATTTCTTCATCTGGGCCTTAGGATCAAACATCATTCATTTTTTAGGATGACTGACTTATTTTAGGGATGGTTTGAGTAGCTGTGAAGAAGCATATTTCTTTGTGAAAATGCTCATTTAGATACTTTTATAGGAATTATGTTGAGCAAATAGATTTTGGCCAGATTTGTGGGTTTTTTAAATTAATTACATTGGGCTTTTTAAATTCCAGAAATAATATTTAACCTGATTAGTAATTGCAGTCTGAAAGGTAAACTAATGTATTTTAGTTACTGCATAACAAACTGTCATTCAGAATGACAGCTGAACCCAATTACATTGAAAAATTATGCTGCCAAACTCTGAAATAAATTGAAGATGACCTGCTTAGAATATATGGGATATAGACATTTACGACATAGATTACAGTTCCAGGGAGAGAGTGGTTGGGGATTTGGATCAATATGATAATGTATTTTGTATCTTAGAGCCTTAATTTATTATCTTTGTATGTAAAAGAAATATTAATGTGGAAGTAGTTTATGAGAATAGAATTTAATAATTAGATGTATCACATTTGTGATATAAGTTACTAGTTTTTAAAAAGGAACTCTATTAACGTAGTTTTATTCCTAAAGAAAAACCAGAGATCTTATAAAAGTTTGGCTTTATACCATGATAGATGATAATGTTTAATATATACTGTTTTTGAATTATGTCATTTTACAGTTGGCTTGACTTATTTTCTAATTGATTTAAGTATTCAAGGTAGAATACTATATTTAGTTTGCAGGTTATCTAGTTCTTTTGTTCAGGGTTACTTCTGTGCCGTTCTTTCTGTCCCCGTTTAAATACGGGTCTACCGGGTCTGACTGTGTGTACTCATTTTCAGCCTGCCCTTCATATCTCACTGCCTGTCCGTTTTTTTAAATGTTTATTTAGTTTTTGAGAGACAGAGAGAGAGAAGGAGAGAATGAGAGGAGGAGGAGCAGAGAGAGAGAGGGAGACACAGAATCTGAAGCAGGCTCCAGGCTCTGAGCTGTCAGCACAGAGCCTGGCATGAGGCTGGAACTCAGGAACTATGAGATCATGACCTGAGCTGAAGTCAGATGCTTAACCGACTGAGCCACCCAGGTGCCCCTATCCATTTAATTCAAACAAATATTTATTGAATACTCACTACATGTAATGCTAGGCACTGAGGATACAATGATCAAGACAAATCCCTACCTTGCAGTTTTTAATGCTGTAGAGGGTGAAAATTACAGCCAATTTTATATGTAAATTCTATGATAGAAATAATTCAGGGTATGGTGGGCCACACTGAAAGGAGAAATGTACTAATGAAGTCAAGGGAAGGCTTCATACAAGCAGTTATGCTTGAGCTGAGGTTTGAAAGATGGCTAGGCCTGTCTAGTGCTGTACCATCATACTCACTATTGTGAGCACATGAAATGTTCTGAAAGCATAAAACACATACTTGATTTTGAAGACTTGGTATAAAAATTATAATAATTTGAAAATATTTATTACATGTTAAAATGGTATTTTAAATATATTGGGTTAAACAAAATATAACTGATTTTTTCCTGTTTCTCCTTACATTTTTTTCTAATGTGGTTAATAAATATAAACTTACGTGTACGGCTTACATAATATTTTCATTGGGCAGTGCTGGTTTAGAAGGGAATATCAAAAAAAAACCCGAACCATTGGAAGGATAGAAAAACTAATATTCTAGCATGTTTTCTTTATATGTATGTATCTGTGTGTGTATATACATATACAAATATATATTTATACATTCAGACACACGTATATAGCCTTTTGTTTGATATATAGTTTTGGGTTTTCTTGTTTTTCATGTTTTTGGTTTTCTTGTTATGTGTCAGTAAACCTCATCCTAACTAATGCATTGACTTAATAGCAATAATTTAAAAACCACATCTCATTGGGGAAAAATGTGTTCTCCCTGCTCTGGTAAAAATTGCCTAAATAATTCATAGAAATCAATATAGCAACAAATTAAAATGCATTTTATTGTCAGCAAATACTTTGGAAGGCAGATTGTAAATATTGCTTCGAGTTGAAGAAGCAGTTACAATAAAATGTAGGAGTTTGTTTTGTAGGAGTTGGATGAAAGTGATTTCTAACGTGTTTTGCTAGATATTTGCTTGCATTATTTGCTAGACTGTTTCTTAATGAAAGAAATGATTGCTTGTTGTGAATTACTATTGGAAAATATGTGTGAAAATATACTTTCTAGAAATTCATGTTTATTCTGTTTACCAAAACAGAGGTTGAAAAGTTAGCCTTACCTTTAGCAGAAAAGCAGGGCATAAAATTGTTATTTACTTGATTTACCAGAATCAGAGTCCCCTGTTGTATTTAGATTGGTAATTTTAATATTAATTATCAGGAGTATCATATTTTAAATAGGACCTTGAATTTGAATACTAGGATTCTGGAATGCCAGTACATGATAAGATTTCAAAGATCATCTGGTTTTCAGATATGGAAACCTAGGCACAGGAAAGTTACTGGTTTAATCTGGGTTCCACAGTTTAAAAATTGCCATACTTTAGGACTAGATTTTGGGTCTCTGAATTTCTAGTCTAGCAGTTACTCCTTTTATTATATTCAACTTGAGTTACTTGGGTTTGGCTGGTGTGTTAATTTGCTAGGGCTGCTGTCATAGAGTAGATAGCTTGAACAACAGAAATTTAGGGGCGCCTGGGTGGCTTAGTTGGTTAAGCATCTGACTTTCCCTTAGGTCATGATCTCACGGTTCGTAGGTTCGAGCCCCGCGTCGGGCTCTGTGCTGACTGCCAGCTCAGAGCCTGGAGCCTGTTTCAGTCTGTGACTCCCTCTCTCTCTGATCCTCCCCTGCTCACGCTGTCTCTCTCTCCTAAAAATAAATAAAACATTAAAAAACATTAAAAAAATTTATTTTCTCACTTCCATGTGAAGGAAGAGCTAGGGGAAGAGCTTTATCTAGATTACCAGGTGATTATTGGACAAACACTTGATACCCCCTGGATAAAATTAATACCGGAACAAAACTGGGACCAGCGGGTGCTAGAAATATTGGATTGGAGAAAGAACTGTTGTGAGAAGCTTCTGGGTGATGCACAGCAGTGTCCAGAGTAGAGGACACATCATAGCAGTGTTCTAAGGATGACTTGCCTAAGAGCTAGCACTATGCATTTGGATAATTGTCTCGTTTTTGAGATTTGGCGATATGTGTCCTCTTCCATTAAAATTCAAGAGTATACTTCAGCAACATTTTTGGGTGCTCTTAACCTTGAAAGATTTACAAATGCCCAGTGGGGAGGAGAAGGAGATTAATGTCAACATGTTTTTATTTCTCGGTGGTGATTGGGAGCTAACTTGCTTATACCCGGGAATAGTACGGTCAAACCTGGGATAGAATGGGATTGGAAAGATGAACTTTTTTTCTTTAAAGTCTTCAGATTCTAAAAAGAGAGACTGATGTGTAAATTAAATACTGAGTAATGTGATCAGTCCTTGTGGCTTGACTAATCTGAATTCAAATGTTGGTTCTGCGTTTTATTTCTCTTGTGATCTCAAGGAACAGTGTATGTTAGAATACAAAATCACAGAAGAGAAAGTGACAAAACTACTTGCAGAAGTCAGGAAAGACGATTCTCTTGAGATTGGCTTTGAAGGGAGAGCAGGAGTTTGTTGAATAGATAGGGTGGAGTGAAGAGTATTCTACATCTGGAAATTTGGATCAGCATAGTATGTTTAAAGTAGTACCTTCTTTGTAGGAGTGTTTTTCTCTCCCAGCAAATTACTTCCTGTCCTTTAGGACTTAGCTTAAGCTTTTGCCTCTACTACCAATTCTTCTCTAACTCAGAGATAGTTTTCAGGAATTTACGTATTTCCAGTTTTTGTGTTCTGTCAGTACCTTTTAAATACATTAGTCTCTCAATAAACTCAGGAGTCACTTGAAATGCAATGTGGTTGGCAAACTCCAGTTGGCAAAATCAAGGTCCCTAGACATCAGGGTGCAGGGAGGGGAAGAAAAATAAAAATAATGCATTAAGCATGTATGTTTTTATGAGTACATAAGGAAAAGTTCTGGAATGAGCTGTTTCCAAAACCAGAATCTCTTGCTTATTTCCACCAAACATAATAAAATAATGATAGTAGTTACAGGTATTTATTAGGTATGCTGCTATGCAGTTGACTGTTAACTGATTTAATAATAGCTCTTAGGGGTAAGAAGAGAAACACTACTACATTAAAGGTGCACATCAATTATGAGTTGTATGTGCATTTCAGAAGTTTTAAAATATTTCTTACAATAAAGGAAATACCGTATTTTCAGTTAATGTAGTAGCTCCATGACATAGGCATTTCTGTTCCCTTCTTACACATGAGACCAGTGAAGCTGGGTGAATTTGAAGCTCAGGACTTTGAGCAATGTGGAGGAGGAGTTTTGGCAAGAGTGACCAGAGCAAAGCAATACGTACATTCCATGTAAGGTGATCTGGTTAGATATACCAGTATTGTCTTACTTTTTCGGTATTTCTTGTGTTTCTCTCCTGAAACAACAGGATTGGTCAGAGAGGACAGCCTGTTCAGTGGTGAAGTATATATAAATAGTGAGTCCTTCTTCTAGATCCATCCTGTACCTGCTCCTTTTAGGCCTTTTATAGTTCTGAATTGATGTTCTGGACTATATTTAGATTTATGAATTAATATGTAAATGCTATTTGAGTCAAATCTGTTTTTGTATCCTGGTTTTTTGTAAAGAGGTTGGCCTTTGTGGTATGACTAATTTGAATTCAAATCCTGGCTCTTCCTTTTCTTTGCTTTGTGACCTTGAGCCAAGTATTACATCTTTGAGCTTCGGTTTCTCTTCTTCTTTCTATCTGTACCTACACTGCATATATATGGATATATAAGAAAATCCTTATATATGAAATGACATAGATATTATTTTCCTTCTTGTTCCTTTCAGGTGGGAGCTGTGTATATGAAATATATATTTGAAGATCATTATACTTTTAACAGTTTCTGCTTCCATACTGAATGTTTGTTTAGTACATTGCTATTGAAAATGTGGCCCCCACAAGAGGTGTGCATATTTGTGAAAATTTTTTCTTGGTCAGAGAGGAGATAAGAAGGTTGTGCCAGAATGTAAATCAGCTTTGTTTGTAAGCATACTGTTTATTTCAAATATTTTTTTTTCCATAACAAAATTTTCTTTGTGAAAGGAAGTGTGTGGATTCCTGTTCTGATTCAGTCTTCTCATTCATTGACTGGTACTCTGAGTAGCATGAATGGAGAATACTTTTGGGGGATACATTTTGAACAAAGTTTAGTTTTCTTATATTGTGATTCTTTTATTCAGATGTTAAAAAGATTTGCTCTTGTTAGCAAAAAGATTATTGATTTTGGACTTGAATTCTAATCTTGTCTTAGTTACTAATTAGTTGGGTAAGTCACTTAAGTGTTCTAGACTTTATTTGTCATGACTGAAAATAAAGATTGAATTGAAGTATGTTTCTGGTACTCTCAGGCTTTAACATGCTAATAGTCCATGATCTCTCCGTGGTGTTTTGTTTTGTTTTCTTTTAGAATCAGAACATAGGCCTGATACTAGAGTAGAAAATAAGATAAACGAGGGGTGCCTGGGTGGTCTGTCTGACCACCTGTCTGACTCTTGATTTCAAGCCCCATCTTGGGCCCTGTGCTGAGCATGGAGACTGCTTAAGATTCTCTCTCTCCCTCTCTGTCCCTCTCCCCCATTTGTGCTCTGTCTCTCTCAAATGTAAAGAAAAAAAACAACAACAAGGTACACTGGGACAGAAACGTGCTTTAAGAAGCTTTTTTTTTTTTTGCAATAAGTATTTTTATTAACCTTCTGTCAACTTTAAGCCAAGAAGTTGGTCCTAAAGATATGACAATAATGAGACTGTTTTTTTTTTGTTGTTGTTGTTGTTCATAAGTAGTAATAGCCTGGAGAAGATAGACAGGTGAATATATAAATATAATAGTTAATATGTAAGTGATATGTACCAAAAGTGTTGAAGCAGGAGGTTTTGAGAGACTAATTCCCTAGAATGGGAGTAGGCAAATATTTTCTGTAAATGGGCCATATTGTGTCTATCGCAGCCACTCCACTTTGTAGCCATATTGGAAAGGTAGCAACACTGATCTCTGACCTCAACTAGGTGTCCTATAATTATATTCAATTCTGATACTAGAGTTAGTGCAAACCTAAGGCTAAGGGCTTGGTGCCACAAGACTGTCTCCATTTTAGATGCCAGCTACAAGTGGGGCTTCCTACATTTCTGCCTGGCTGACTGTAACCCCACCCTCCAGGTTCAGTAATTTGCCAGAATGACTCACAGAACTCAGGAAAGCACCATACTTAGAATTAGTTTTATTATGAAAGCTATATCTCAGGAACAGCCAAATGAAAGAGTTGTATAGGGCAAGGTGTTAGAGGTGGGGAGTGGGTACACAGAGCTTCCATGCCCTTTTGGGGCACCCTTTCAATACATTGATTTGTTCACCAACCTGGAAGCTTCCTGAATCTCATTGTTCAAGAGTTTTTATGGAATCTTCGTTGTGTATGCATGATTGATTTAATTGTTGACCACATACTTGAACTCAGTCTCCAGCCCTCTGGTCACATGCTTGGTCTTTCATTGGCCTGCTCCTCTATTTAAACTATCTGGGGACTGACCATGAGTCACCTTATTAGCATAACCTTAGGTATAATGGAAAGGGACTAATTATGGATAACAAAGAACACCTATGAAATGTCAAGGGTTTTGAAGCTATGTGGAAGGAACTAGGGGCAAAGACCAAATAAATATTTTCAATTGTACTGTAGTCAACAATAAACAATATGTCCATGAACAAGCAATAGTAAAATCTTATTTACAGTAAAGCAGCAAGGTAGAATTGATCTGTAGGCAGTAGTTTGTAGACCCTTGCTCTTAATGGGAATGGCTTCAGCAAGAAGACAACATTTGAATTCTGTCTTCAGTTTCTTCAAAAATTTTTGCTGATGTTATACTATTTTATAGAACTTAAAAAATAATAATGTTACAATATTAGTGATGTAATTTTAGTGAAAATTTCTGTAGTACAGTGGTACTACCATAGAGAAATTTATATTTTAGGATATTCGGTGAGTGACCAAGGAAATTTTTCCACACGTGTACCCTGATTACTAATGTGTTTTAATATCCGTTGAGAAAGACTTCAGTTCTTCTGAGAATTTAAGTCATTTTCACTCCTATAACTAAGAAGGTTTGAATATTATCTATCAGGTAACAACTTGCAGGTGTTACTCTGCTGAATGACCATGATTTTTATCCTATTCTGTGATTAGTGATATTTTGTCTAATGTGTTGTCTGGATGCTGTTTTTCATCTTTGTATTTTATTTTGAGTCTCACTTTTTTTTTTAATAAAAGGAATTAGAGGCTTGGGTTTGAGTTTTATTCCCTTGACTAAGGGAGACTGTGTCGGTTCTGCATTATGAGAGCTGTGCAGTGAGAGAATAGAAATGTGGCACTTACTGCTGTGAAGTAGAGACCAAGTCATGAACATTTAAAAACTTGGTTTTTGCCTTTTATTTCTCCTTTTTGCCAGAGTATAAATTGTATCCTATTCTTGCCTGGAGATTTCACAATGAAAGAATAATCACGCTGATAGTAATTTATCAATTTATCTCTGTTAATTTTATTACCTAGTATAACTGAAGTTTCAAATCAGCATAAAGATGAACATTTGGAAGGCCTCTAAACAAGGAAGTTGGGGAGTGGTCCAGAACTATGGCAAGGGGAGGGTTTGGGTTCACTGTTATCGAGTTGCTTGGATGATCCATCCACGAACTCTTAGGTTAGAAACTGAAGAGAATTGCCCTTATGAGTACATGTAGAAATAATGAAAATGAGGGTAATGGAAAAATAATATTTTAGAGATAAAATAAAAGCAAAATTTTAAAGAATCAAAGTAAAGCTTATTTGTTTTTAAGTCAGTAGCCATAGATGAGTTACTAGGATCATTTTAAAACTAGAAGGGTAGTTACTTAAGTGTGTTTGTATGCATGGGCCACAGCAATAGTCTGTCAATCACTAACACATAAATAGTTTATTCACTTGCTCTTTCAATTGAATATTTTTCTAAAACAATTGAATACTAATTAAATGTTGTTGGTACTGAGTTAGGCTCATATGGAGATAATAATAGAATAATAATAATAGTAATTTGTATCCTGTACTTTATGAAGAAGGCTAAGCATTATAATCTGATAATAATCCCATGAGATAAAGTCCTGTTATCCACAGTTTACATATAAGGAAACAAGACAGCAATTTATCTTAGGTCACACAGGTAGATGCCCATAACTTTTAACAGTTTTATTTTTCCTAGTTGACATAAATTTCATAAGTTTTATAAGAGAATTACAAAGAATTATGGACTTTCTGAGGAGGGTTAGTTAACATCCTTCTGGGAGTGGAGCTGCAGGAAAACCTTTATAAAGGAGAGACATGCAAGATTAAGTGAAAATATGAGTCTTGAGTATGGAGGGCATTGAATGAGTCATAAAGCTAATCCATTTATTCATTGTGGCCTTTTGTGAACTACCCCACGCTACTTTTTTTCTCTAGAAAAAAAAAATGTTAAGACTTTTGAGGCTTTGTAGTCATCGTATTTTACTTCTAGGAGACATCTCCTCTACCTGTTTACATACCTATGCTTATATATTTAAGGGTAAATGTAAATGGATATAGATTGTACGTAAGTATGGAATAGGTGCTAACATTAATCACTACTTTAAAGAAATCTAATCCACGTTGGGGAGCCTGGGTGGCTCAGTTAGCTCTGAGTGTCCAACTCTCGATTTCAGCTCAGGTTATGATCTCACTGTCGTGAAATCGAACCCCACATCCGGCTCTGCACTGAGTGCATTGTTGTTTAAGATTTTCTCCCTCTTCCTCTGCCCCTCCCCTGCAAGTGCTGTCTCTCTCTTTCTCTCTCAAAAAAAATTTTTTTAAAGAAATTTAATCCATCTTGATAATTGGGAGTCATTTTTTTTTTCCAGAATAAGGTTCAAGAGCTTCAGGATTTTGTTTCACATTTCCTGTGCTTGCCATCCTATCACTTGGATTTTACCATTTACATTTTACAAAAGTTGCTTTATCACTTATCCAGCTATCAATCTATCTTATTTTTGTTTCTTTGGTTTTTTTTGGGGGGGGGGTATATGCATTTCAAATTAGGTTGTAGCTATATATATCTATTATTTCAAAATCAGTATTTGGTTACGGTCTCCCTAAACACTTCCCTCGAAATTACATATGATGGAAACATCAATCTTAAGTATAATATTCAGTGGGTTTTCACAAATGCTTGTACCTGAGTAACCCAAAGCCCCATCAAAAAAAAAAAAAAAAATCCTACAGTCACTTCAGAAAGTTCCCTCATACCCTCTACCAGTTAATAGCTTTTGCTATTTGTTCTTCTTGTTGTGTTTATCAGCAGTTTCTTCCTTTTAATGCTGAGTAGCAGACTGTCCTGTGAATATACCATGGTTTATCCATTCTTGTGTTGTTGGAACTCTGGGCTATTTCCAGTTTGGGGCTATTATGAATAAGGCTTCTTTTAACATTTTTATACAAAAGTCATTTGGGGATTTGTATTTTATTTCCTTTCAGTAAATACTTAAGAATGTAATTGCTGGGTCAGAGAGATGGTGTATATTTGGTTTAACAAGACTCTGTTAGACTTTTTTCCAAATGGATGAAACATTTTGTACTTCCAACACTGTGTGAGAGAATCCACTCTTACCAGCACTTTACGTGGTTAGTGCTTTTAGTGATTCTTATGGATGTATAATAATTCATTGTGGTTTTAATTTGAACTTCTGTGGTGGCTAATGATGGTTAATATTTTTTCATATCCTTGTTGGTGATTTGTAAATATTTTGCAAAACACCTTTTCAAATCTTCTGCCACTTTGAAATGAAAGAAATTATTTAGAAGTTCTTTATATATTCTACATAGCATTCTTTTCTCAGATACACGTTTTGGGGAATTTTTTTCAGTCTTTAAATTTTTTTATTTATCCATAGCTATCTTTTCATGAACAAAGATTTCTTAATTTTGGTTAAGTCTAACTTATCAGTTTTTTTCCTTTATGGTTTTTGTTTTCTGTGTCCTTAAGAATATGTTGTCTTCACTACAGATGACACGGATATTCTTTTGTGTTTTCTTCTAGAAGTTTTATGGTTTTAATTCTTTTGTTTAACTTGTGATCTATATAAAATTAGTTTTTGTCTGTGGTATGAGTTATGGATCCAGGTTTTATTTTTCTTCCCCATATTGATATTCATCTGTTTCATTGTTATTTGTGAAAAATACTTTCCTTTCTCTATTGGATTACTATAGCACCTTTGTGGAAAACTGAGTGGAGCCTAAGTATGTCTGTCCCATTCTAGTGATCTGTTTGTCAGTCTTCATGCCAGTACTGTGGTATCTTGATTATGGGAGCTTTATGGTAAGTTTTTCAAGTGGGTAGTTTGTACATCCTTCATGTTTCTTTTCCTAGGATAGCTTTGAATATTCTAATTGTCACGTTTAGTTGTTGTTGTTGTTGTTGTTGTTATATTTGCATAGACCTTTTAGAAGTCATGGTCAGGATACAAAGAGGCCTGGGAGATTATAAATAGATTTGTAGGAATGTATAATTTAACTTGGCAGAAGTAGGGTGTGAGGAAGAAGAGGCTGACTTCTTAAAATTACTGAGTTTATCATTTTATGAACATGGGGTATCTTTTATTTCCTTAGGCCTTTTAAAAATTTCTGCCAGCAGTGTTATGTAGTTACTAATTTAGAGGCATTACAAATTTTTTGTTACATTTATTTCTAAGTGTTTTATTGATGTTACATGTTATTATAAATAGAATTTTTTAAAAAAAATTTTCTATGTTTATTTATTTTTGAGAGAGAAAGAGAGAGAGAGAGAGACAGAGTGTGAGTAGGGGAGGGGCAGAGAGAGAGGGCGACACAGAATCCAAGGCAGGCTCCAGGCCCTGAGCAGTAGGCACAGAGCCTGACGCAGGGCTTGAACTTGTGAACCACAAGATAGTGACCAGAGCTGAAGTCGGATGTCCAAGCAACTGAGCCACCTGGCACCCCTACCCCTATAAATAGAGTTTTAAAATTTCATTGTTTACTTGTTTAATACTCATATACAATTTATTTTTGTATATTGATCTTACCTCTGACTTTGCCAAAATCACATACTTGTATGGTTATTTTGTAGATTAAGATATTCTTTGTAAATAGTCAAGTCTCTATGTGTATCTGTAATAGACAGTTGTACTTTTCCTTTTCTGATCAATGTCCTTTTTTTCTTGTTTCTTGGCTTATTACACAAGCTAGGATCTTAGGTACATTGTAGACTACACGATGAGAGTGGGCATCCTTTACTTTTTCAGGATATTAGGTGGAAGGTATTTGTCATGTGACCATTATGTTGATTCACCGTTAATATGTTAGTTAGGGGCTCAAAACCATGAGCCATGAGATCATGACCTGAACTGATTTTTGACGCTTAACCAACTAAGCCACCCAGGCACCCTGCATAATTTTTTTTAAAATATTTTTATTTATTTCTAGGAGAGAGAGAGAGACAGTGTGAGCAGGGGAGGGTCAGAGAGAGAGGGAGACACAGACTCTGAAATAGGCTTCAGGCTCTGAGCTGTCAGTCAGCACAGAGCCTGATGCGGGGCTCGAACCCATGAACCGCGAGATCATGACCTAAGCGAAAGTCGGACGTTTAACCAACTAAGCCACCCAGGCGCCCCTAATTTTGTTTTTTTTTTAATTTTTTATTTTATTTTATTTTTTTTCCTAATTTTGTTTTTTTAAAGCAGCTTTCATAAGGTATAATTTACTTACCGTAAAATTAATCTGTTTTTTACGTACAAGTCAATGACTTTTTTTCCATAGTCATTCAACTATAACCATGATGTACTTTTTTAACATTTCTGTCAACCCTCAAAGAAAGTTCAGGCACACTTATGTCACTCCATTCACACCTCTAGCCTCTGGCAATCACTAATGTACTCTTTTTATATTTGCCTTTTCTGGATATTTCATATAAAGAGAGTCATTCTACATGTCATCTTTTATTATATTTAACTTCTGTTATTTAGCAGGTGAGGGTCACTCACGTGCCTTTTTATTGCCAACTACTACTCCATTGTGGGGATATACTGCATTCTGACTTTCCATTTACTGGTTTATGGACATGTGAATTATTGTTGCCAGTTTTTAGCTTTATTAATAATGCTATTTTGAATATTTGTGTACAAGTCTGTGTGGATATACGTTTTCATAGATACTTAGGATTAGAATTTTTGGGTCATATGGAAAATGTGTGTTTAACTTTTTAAGAAACTACTAAATTGTTTTCCAGAGTGATTTTACCACGTTACATTCCCAGTGACAATGCGACATTGAGTTTTGAATGTTAAAACAACTTAGCATTCTAAGATAACTCTGCTGTATTTTCCATTTTCTGTATTGCTGGATATGGCTTGCTTACAGTATTTAAGGATTTCTGTGGCTGTGTTCATGAGAGACTGTGGTCCGTAATTTTATTTTCTTGTAATGTCCTTGTCAGGTTTTGCTACTGGGGTTATCATAAAATGGTTGGGAAGTGTTCCTTCCGCCTGTTTTATGAGTGAGTTTTGTAGAATTCACCAATAGAAAGTAGAAAATATCTAGGCCTGTTCTTTATTTTATTGGAAGGATTTTTGACAATGAACTTACCTTTTAGAAACATATGGCTTATTTGGATTTTCATTTATCCTGTGTCAGTTTGGAAAGTTGTATTTTGCAACTGTGTTGGAATACTGTTGCTGTTCATCAACATTTCTGTAATATGCTATTAATGTCTGTAGGATTTGTACTGATAATCCATTCCAGGTAAAGACAATTTGTGTTCTTTTTCTCTCTCTTTCTCACTTGAGCTAATGATTTATCAGTTTTATCAGTCATTTCAAACAAATTTGGCTTTGTTAATAACTTTTTTATTTCATTGATTTCTGTGCTGTTTTTCCACTCTTCTACTTGTTTTGTTTTTCTTTAAATTCGTAAATGAAATCTTAGGCCAATGAGAGCTTTTTTTTCCTAGCACTGTAGAATTCTTCTTCAGCACCACTTCATCTCACAAAACTTGAAAGGATTTTCATCAGAGGAATTAAGTGTGTTGTGTTGTTTTTGGAGGCATTTTTAAAGTTTTTATTGCTGTTGATTTCTGTAAATATTTTTATATTCTATTCCTCTTTTTTATTGGAACTACATTTATGTTATAGCTTTGATTTTGTCCTATTGGCCCCTGAAGTTCTATTTGTTTTTTTTCCCCAATCTTTGTTCTCTTCTTTTTCTTCAGATTAAATACTTAAACTGATTTATCTTTAATTTGATTTGGCTCATTTTTAATCTAATCTGCTGCTTAGCCTATCCTGTGCATATTTTACTTTAAATGTCATAGCTTTCTATCGTACATTTTGTACTTGACTCTCTAGTTTGTACTTCTTCGCTATGATTTTCAATCTTTGCATTCATTATGATTTTTTTAAACGTCCATACACAGTTCTAATAGTTGATTTAAAATCCTCATCTGCTAATTCAGGCATCTGGGTCCTCTTGGTGTTGGTTTCTATTGATTATGTTTTATTTCATGAATGGACTACATTTTCTTTGTTATTTGTATATTAAGTAATTTGGATTGTTATTCTGAACACTGTGAATGATTAATGCTCTGTAAAGATTGCACATTTTGTTACACTCTTCTGAATTTTGTTGAAAAATTTTAAGGTTTTCATTTACTTGGATAAATACAAACTGCAGAACTCAGTAGTTGAAATCTTATGAATGTGAGTAGTTCATGACTGAGCCAGACATATGTCCAAAGTTATTTGGGGCTTCTTCTCTCTTGTCATTTTGTTTCAAGAATTGCTTCTCTCATGTTCAAACTGCTGAGATTGTCCCTGACTTCTGGTTCGTGATGTAGATGTAGAGGCTTGTCCTAAATAAAAAGTCATAAGAAAACAAAGAATTTTATGAAGTACTGTTACTTTCTTATTCCTGCCCCATTTCTGTCCTCCTACATGTCTGCTTTTGGTTACTCTTCAGCACCTTCAGTAAGCTGTTTTTAAATAACTTTGCCCAGAGTTTATAGTTCTGATCTGTACTGTGTTAAGAACCACTTCACTATTATCAGATTCAGCCTCTATCCTAAATTAAAAAAAAAAAAAAAAAACACAAAAAAGCTTACTATGGCGTTAGTACACTCAACAAATATAGAGTCTCTTACGTGTGCTTGACAAACATTGGAAATGCAATTATTAAAGATACAGATCCCTATTTTCAGGGTTTTCACATGTTCATAGAAGAAATAAATGTAAACAAATGTGAGAAATACACTAACAGAAATACCTACTTGGAAAGAAGGTAGCAGAGAAAGTGACTTTCTCACCGGTCTACGCAATATGGGCACACTGGCAAGGAGAGTTTAAGGAACACATTCTCAAGGAATATTTGATTCTGCTTGGAGCTTGAAGGATTCATTGGTATTTTTAGGCAAACAGGGAGGAGGGAGAGTTGTACTATGCTTTCAAGTTTCACTATAGGGACAAGAGAGATGATGGAAAACCGAGAGCCAAGTTCAGCCGGAAACTTTAAAAGCATCCTTAACCTCTCTTGCTTTTCCTCTTTCTATTTCGTATGACTTTAATATTTCTCCCTCTTAAATCTGCTGGCTTATTAAATTCAAATGTGATCTGGCCAGTTTTCTCTGTGTTATATAAATATTTCAAATTAGCACTTTAACTGGGAGGAGTGATAACTAGAACATAAGAAAAGCCTTTGGTTTTACACTGGTCCTGAAATTTGTCAGCATTTACGACAGCTGAGGCAACCAGTGGACCTTGGTCACAGTGTTAAGCTCCTGGTAAGACTTAATTTTTGTTTAAGAATTGATCAGTCAGCAGTGTTAAGTCCTGCTATTAGCTAATCTATTGTAATACATCAGTTTGTGTCATGGATCTTTGTCCTGTCTGTATAGGAGTTTTAATAGATGTGCTTTAGAGACCCATTAGTTTATTTAACTTTTGTTAATGCAGGTAGTTCCTGGCTCATCTTAATGTCTAGAGTAACTGCCCACCTTAGTAGGTGCTGGGTCCCTCAGAACATTGGCAGTGAGAGTCAAGAACATTTTAACCTTCCATTTGGGGAAAGGGTTAGATTCAAATAATTTTGAAATCTGAAGTCCCTTAATGGGGAAAAAGAGAGCTAGGATGAAATGAACAAACCAGCAAGTGTTAAATTTTGACTTGGTTAAGAGGTATTGGAGAGAAGCGTAGCACCCTTCAGTGGGTTCTTAAGGTAAAGCTGAAAATTTTTTTTTTTTTTTTAAGTTTATTTATTTATTTTGAGAGAGAGAAAGTGTGAGCAGGGGAGGTCAGAGAGAAGGAGAGAGAGAAAGAATCCCAAGCAGGCCCCGAGCTACCAGTGTGGAGCCTGATGTGGGGCTCAAACTCAAACTGTCAAATTATGACATGAGCGGAAACCAAGAGTCAGACGCTTACCTGCCACCCAGAGGCCCCAAAGGTGGAATTTGTAATATGATTTCTAAGTCCCTCTAAGATCCGGTAGCAGAACAGCCCGCTTCTCTGCTCTCTTGCCAGTCTTCCATTCATCTCTCCTGCCACTTCCCCTCGCTGGCTGTGCTCCAACCGTAGTGATGTTCTTTCATCTTTTATTAGAGGTTCTCCTTAGCCTAGGGCTGTGCCAAACCCTTATTATTCTGCCTGAAATTCCTTTCTTCATTTCCCTTTTATCTTCCTCTATTTATTTTCTCCTCTCCCAAATTAACTTTTCAGATATTTCGTGGCTTCTCCAAATACAGTTATATGCGCTAATAATCTAACTGCTAGAATATAAGCTTTTTTTAAAATGTTATCTTGAGAGAGAGAGAGAGAGAGAGAGAAAGGGAGAAAGGGAGAAAGAGAGAAAGAGAAAGAGAAAATCCCATGCAGGCTCTGTGCTGTCAGTGCAATCAGTACAGAGCCTTACACGGGGCTTGCTCCCACGAATTGTGAAATAATGACCTGAGCCGGAACCAAGAGTGGACGCCTAACCTACTAAGCCATCCAGGCACGCCTAGAATATAACCTTTATGGCACCGAGTTTTCCTATTAACTACTGTATTGGGAGCACCTAATACAGTCCTTTGCATATGGTATGTGTTCAGTAAATATTTGAATGAATAACTGAGTGCATAAATCCAGAGATGAGCTGATGCTTTAGAATTCCATTTAGCTAATTTTTGGTGAGAAATAAATATGCCAAAAATCACTGTGAGGAATTTATTCCTACCACTTCCTATTAGAGTGAGGAGGAAAACATCTAGAAATAAATAATTGCTTTTAGAGATTTATTGTCTCACATTTGAGAATGATCCCTGGTTGCAGCATAATGTGTGATGCCTACTGAGCTGTAGTCCATGCTCTGTAGATGCTGCCCAGTGTATATGCTAAATTGAATAACATTATGTTTGGCTTTTTGCTTAGTCTGTTACAAAGATAGTCATGTGCAGGAAGTATTATATTCTTTCTACCCTCTACTGAGTTTTTCTTTAGGTGTTTAAGCAGGATTTTGATTATGGTTCTTCTAAAAAGATATGAAGAAATCAGTAAAAGACCACATAGTTAAAGCTATTAAAAATAAGTTAAATGAAGTTTGATAGCTTATATGAAATATTTAGAAGGGGTACCTGTATTAAACATAAATGACTTATTAGCGACTTTAATGAAAAAAATGAGAAAAGTATAGCTTTTAATTAGGAGTAATTTATTTCTAATGAAAAAGCGATAAGTGACATATTCTAGGAAGTAAGGATGTTAAAAGTCCATACTTGAGCTTTTATATAGAAAATAGGAAAATATTAGTTATAAAAGTATTTTTCTCACTGAATAAAGACTATTAGCTTGGACAAGATCTCTCAGTTATCTCCAGATGTGACTAAGTGATTGCCTAGTTTTGTTTAACATGCTGGCCCCTTTCAGTAGGTCACGTAGAATTATTTGCTCAATCCTTTTTTCTTTCCTTTGTAGGTGTATGCCTGAGAGCATGATTGCATGTGTGTGAGTGTTGTACTTTGTCTCGCTTTCTCTTTTCTTTCCTTATAGGACCTGCCATAAGGGGTTTACATTTTAAGAATGAGATTTACTTTTTATTTTTTTTAATATAAAAAATTTTTTTTGTCATATTTTTTATTTATTTCTAGGAGAGAGAGAGAGAGAGCATGAACAGGGGAGGGTCAGAGAGAGAGACAGAGAGAGAGGGAGATACAGACTCTGAAATAAGCTCCAGGCTCTGAGCCGGCAGTCAGCACAGAGCCCGACGTGGGGCTCGAACCCACGAACCGCAAGATCATGACCTAAGCGAAAGTCGGACGCTTAACTGACTAAGCCACCCAGGCACCCCATTTTTTAAAACTAAGATTTTCTCTTATTTGGAATTTGAGATAAAACATATCATTTAACTGAAATCTTTAAAGCTTTCATGATTTTTAATCTCCCTAGAGAGTCATAGCAGTTGAGGGGTGCTTATGCCTTTGAGACTTCTGTCCCAGAGAAGAGCCTCTGCCAGTAGGTAAGAGTAATTAACAATAGATTGGGGCTAGAGACCAGTGAAGTCACAATGTTTTTTAAATTTCTCTGATTTAAAAAAAATATGTTCTCTTGGGGCTCCTGGGTGGCTCAGTCAGTTAAGTATCCTACTCTTGATTTCAGCTCAGGTCATGATCCTAGGGTTGTGGGATCGAGCCCTGCGTCAGGCTTCATGCTGAGCATGCAGCCTGCTTGAGATTCTCTCTCTTTATCCCTGTCTCTCTTTTCCTCTGCCCCTCTCCCCCAGTGGTGCTGTCTCTCTCTCTCTCAAAAAAAGTTCCCTTAATGAAAAATTCACGGTATTAGGAAGTAATAGTCACCCCTAATATTGTCATTGAAAGTCAGTATTTATAACTTGGTATAGTTCCTTCTAGGTTCTGTGCGTGCGTGCGTGCGTGCGTGCGTGTGTGTGTGTCTTTGGTAGCATTAGATAGAATAAAAGGCAGCCTTTACCCATGTATTTGGGATTTGCAACCATGGGGTCATGGCTCGAATTTACTGCCCTCCCCCTAACAACAACAACAACAAAAAGTTATGTTGGAGTCTTAACCTATAGTAACATAGAATGTGACCTTGGAGACAGGGTCTTTACAGAGATAATCAGTTAAAATGCTGTCATTAGGGTGGGCTCTAATCCTGTATGACTATTATCCCTATAAAAAAAGAGGAAATTTGGATACAGACCTGCATAGAGGGAAGCTGATGTGAAGAGATACAGGGAAAGGATATGAAGATGGCCATCTGTATGCCAGGAAGGGAGGTCTCTGACAGATCCCTCTCTCTCATAGCCTTCCAGAGGAAGTGGTCCTGCTCTCAGACTTTCAGCCTTCAGATTGGGAGACCACGTATTTGTTGGTTAAGCCATCTGGTTTGTAGTACCTTGTTAACACAGCCTTAGCAAACTAATACATACATATCAAATTGTTTTATACTAATTTTATAATTGATTGGGTAAAATAAATAATAAAACCATAATAACCCAACTAACCAATAATAACCCAACTAAATTGTATATTTTTTGAAATTATATATTTTTCATTATATATCTTTCCTTTTCCTATAGTATTTTGTAGATGTTTAAAAGATTTCTTTGGATGCAAATAGGCATGCTTTCGATGAAAAAGCATTTATGTTATGTAGAAGCAACACTATGTCCAATATAGAATTGATTAGGAAGTTTTAAATTTTAGACTTTTTTTTTAGCTGAATGATCTTAGTTATTTTATATTCTTGGATTCTGATATATGTATAATATATAATATATATTCTGATATATGTTATATATAATATATAAGATTTGTGTCTTTGGATTATGTCATTAGAATTTTTTAATTAATAGAACCATATTATAAGACAATTAGGATAAAAAGAAAACAAGCTGACTCATTGTTTCACCACTGAAACACTATAACTACTAATATTTTTGTTGTTTTTCTTAATATAGGTTTTCACCTAAAGAACTAGTTTATATAATTATAATTGCCTTTGTGTTTGTATGTATAAATTTATTTTAGCTAATATATTAATAAAATTTACTTCTTATGATGCAGCTTTGTCTACTAATTTAGAATGGATAAATAATATCCTATTTGTGTATATAGTGCATTTATGTAACTTTTCTATTTTTCGGTATTTAGGTGGTTTCTAGTTGTTAATGACAAACATGCTGAAGAGAACATTTTTGTGCATAAATGTGTTTACATTATTAGGATTATTTTTTGCAGTTCAGTTTTAAAAAGTGGTACCTTTTAGGTTAGAGTAATGAAATGTCTTTTAAGGCTTTTCATACATATTAAAATGTGTTTTACAAAAGGATTATACAGTTTTCAACAGAATTATTTCTTACATATTCCAATTTGAAACCCAGTTTGCAGTACTTATTGATACTTATTTTGATATGTGTAAATAGTTTTAATGGTGTTTTTTTCAGACACAATTTACCATATCTTGTTAGTAATTTTTTAATCCCATGATTTTAGAGAAATCCTCCCTTTACCATTATATATGAAAAAAGATATATACATGTTTTTAAGTGTAGATATATACACATGTAAGACACACACACACATAGCATTATTTACAAGTCTTGGCCATCATATATCTTATTGATGAGTTGGTATAGGAAGGGAACGTGTGTCACTGAATTCAGCTGAAATGTATAAGGTGGTAATTTTGACTCTAGACAGATGGCTAGAAGTTGAAATCACTGTATCTGGGATTCTGGTGCATTTCAGTTGGCTTTAGACTAGCTGTGCTACCGAAAGTATCTGACGTAGTGGGTAGTATGGGCAAATGATCATGTTTATATTCGAATAGTTGACAGCGTAAAGGTAACAAAGAAGAATTATTATACACTGGAACAGAACCTCAGTCAGTGGCTAAAGATGAATGCACACACATCCTGAGATAAGCACTTTTGAGAGCTTATTAGGTGTTTGAGACCTCAGCTCTAGGTTTTCTCTACCCTTGGCCTTCTGGCAGGGAAACTACAGTTAGCTCGGAAACCAGTGCTGAATCCCATTTTCCAGAACTAGGTAAACCCCATGAGCATTAGGGGTTAAAAGTTTACTCCCCAGAATATCTGCATTAGAGCACAAAGAAGAAGGACTAATTCTCAATATTACCTGCGTGGGACCCGAATCCTTAATATTCTATGAGGCTTGAGCCTGAGGCTTTTTTAGTTAAGGCTGTTGGGTTTTGGAAAAGCAGAGATTCATCTTTAGATTCAGTGACTTGCCCAAGATCATATTATCAATTTGAGATCGTGTCAGAATTGTTATCTAGCCCTTATGCTCACTCTCATCCAGTGCTTTCAGCTGTGTAACACTGTCTTGAATGTTAAAATTAAGTGTAAAATCATAGTTACTTCACAAAATATGATTATTACTGTAACATCTAAAAATAACTTGCTACTTGGAGAAAATTTTTGAGTAACTGGATGAATCTTGATATTATATAAGTATAAAGTTGCATAAAATAAAATGTGCCTGGTTTTATTATTTATTTTACTTTCATTTTTATCCCATGGTAATTAGCTTGCCAGATTTTATTGAACTTTTAGCAATATTAGGGTTGAGTGTTGAATAACTGCTGATACCTGGAATGGTAGTCAGAAGAGTTGGGCCTTTCCAAAGTTAAATATCTATGTAATTTTGACAATGAAGGAATTTATACTATAGTGAAGATCAGCTTGGTTTAAAATTTATTTTTAATGCTTATTTATTTATTTTTTTTGAGACAGGAGACAGGGCATGAACAGGGCAGGGGCAGAGAGAGAGGGAGATACAGAATCCAAAGCAGGCTTCAGACTCTGACCTGTCCGCACAGAGCCCAATGAAGGGCTCGAACCCACAAACTGTGAACTGAAGATCATGGATTGAGCTTAGCCAACTGAGCCACCCAGGCACCCTGAGAACAGCTTGGTTTTAGAAGTGATCTGTGGCAGATTTTTACAGTTGTTCTTTTGAGTTGTCACGGCAATAATTAATGAAATAATGAAATAATAAAAATGAGAACCTACCACTGTTCTTATTTTATAAATGAGGACACATACCCAGAGGTTATGAGAATGAAATGATAGTGGCACATGGGAAGATAATGCTTTTGAATTTTTATGATTTGTATTTTTTTACAGATTTGGTTCTAGAAGAGGTTACCTTTGGTGTGTGTAAGAATGTTATATGTGTGTTTTCTAATATAATAGTGTGTATGCTCTTTGGAGATCATTTTGAAAATTTATGTGAAAGAAGAAATTAAAAACAGTAATCTCATCACTCTGTAATAATCATTGTAAATGCTTCAGTATTTATTAACACCATTCCAAGTGGTGGGGAAGTAACAGCACTGAACTGAAAATAAGCAAACCTGTATATTCTCCCTGTCCATTACCTTAGTTGTTGACCTTAGTTGTAAGGGTATCTTTATTACCAATTTTTTTTTTAATCATTAAGGATCCCTTTTCTTATCCTCCCTTCTCTCCCAATTTCTACTAAATTATTTTAATAAGTAAATATTACTTTGATTTATAGTGAAATAAATGGTTTAACAATACTGCATTTATCTACACTTAATGAAGAATAAAGGAAGATGATGTTTAGGTTAGGTAATACACTTTTAATTTAGGCGCATATATAGTAGGTTAGACTTTTTGAAGTATTAAAAATAAATTGAGCATTGCCCATTTGACTCTGTAAATGCCTAGGATCTCTGTTGTGAAGGGAGCAATTGGAGTAGATGGTCTGTAGTAAAGTACTTTTCAGGTTTAAAATGCTGGTACTCTGATTCCATTGCACATTCCTATGAGCTCTTTGTTCCTTACTGTTATTCCCAAAATGGTAATTATTTGCTTCCCAAACTAGTAAGCTACTGTATCACAAATTGTTGCACATGGATATAGTTATTTTAATGTGAATAATTTATGAGTTACGGACATGGTATCACTCAAAGATAAATGCTCTTTTGCCTAGTGTCCATTTTATGAGAAACTGAAAGTAAAGTTATTCTGTGTATTTTTTATCAATTTTCTCCCAACCAAATATTACTGAAACTGTTATCAAAAAATATTTTACCTTTTAAGGTTCTCACTGTTGAGGCTGGGTACTGTGACGTACTGTGCAATTCAAAATTGCATTCATTGTTATAATTTCTTGCAGTATATCCATCAAAATCTATCTGATGCTTGTATGTCGTACTAATAGTGCTAAGCACTGGCAAAAGGGTTTTCTGGTACCCTACCGGTTTTACTTTCTCCTGCTTAGTGCCAATTTCAGCCGGCCTTACTATTACAGTGAAGTAGTGGGACACATAGTGCCACGTTTTTCAGAATGCCATTTGGCTTGCTTTTACTTCTGTTATGTAGACACACCTCCGGTTTCATGTTTGTTAGATATTCTTCAGTATAGACTTGATGAAGTCATTTAACTAAAAACAGCAGGTCTCTTACCTTACTGTAGTATTAGAAAAATATTATAAATGCTTACTTTGAGAAAAACCAAATAAAACTGAGTAAAATTTAGTCCTGCATTTATTCTTTACTAATTTCTTTATAAGAATAATGTTTTAAAATGCTTTTTGATCACTGAATGTCGTTTAATCTATTGTTTGTATTTCTTCACTGATTCAGGGACGACAAAGCCATATACAGAGTCGGCACAGAAATCAAGTTTACTATTTTAGCAATTTCAGTTGATACGTTAATAATTAATAATATAATAAGATATTTAATTAATGCTTCATACTTTCATTATTATAGTTTTTAAATTTTTTGTTAAATTCAGCTTAAAAATGTGAGTACAGATTTGAAAATTAAAGTACGTTTAGTAATTAAAATGAGTTGTAGTCAGTTTGACAGAAATGTTATTTTACTGGAAACACTAGATACCTTGAGGATAATTCTAGTCATGTTGTCACTTCTCGTAGTTCTGCACATCACTTTCCATGGGCATGTGAGCAAGCTTTCTCTCCTGTCAGCCTGGTAGTGCAGTGATTCAGATGTGACCTCCAGTTATTGAATACTTCTTTGCCAGGCACAATGATGGGTCATAGCAGTTAAATACATGACATTTACTCAGGTCACGTTAGTCTAGGTATAGAGAGAAAATGAAAAATAACAATTAGATGTTGATAAATACTTTCATAAAGATAGACCCAAGCTATACATGCTTAGGAAATAGCATTGAATTGGGGGATGGGTTAGATTTCAAAATGCTTTCCTTTAAGAAATAACTCCTGACCTGAATTCTGTTACTGAGATCGAGGGGATTAAAAAAGGCATTTCAAGCATGTGCAAAAACTTAGAGATGTGAGAAAACATAGCCTTTTCTTTCTTTGTCCTGTTTCTCCATTGTGGGGTCTTTGTCCATAAGAAAATTTCTTTATATTCTCACCCTTTCTCTTTAGTACTTTTATCTCCTTACCTGAAATCTAAGTGCTTTTTCCTTCTTCCAAGTTCAGCATGCCTCAAAATGAGCAAAGAATCTGGTGTTCTCCAGATATTTTGCTTCTAGATCACTATTTAAAATCACCTTTTCCCAACAATCCCTTCCTGCTTTGAAATCTATACTCTACTGCTGTATCATCCTTGTTCCATTATCTTTTAATCTGTAGAATTTTCCTCAAGGGAATTTTGTCACCTGGCTCACCATTGTCCTTTGTAGCCTACCTTGTAAGCAGCATGGATAAGTTCATGGTTTTCTTACTCACAGGTAATTTTTTACTCACAGGTAAAAGTTCCCTGTAGAGCAAGCCTCTCTGTTCATTCCTGTTCCAACAACTTATATATTCATGCAACTGGCATAGAGAGCCAGACATCAACCTTTAGAATCACCAGGGCTGTTGTTTTAAAAATCTTGAATGTTACAATTACTTATTCTGATATCAAGATATTTTTTATTTATTTGTTACCAGTAACCTGACTTTTGCCTTTATTGGGACGTCTGGTTTCTTTAACCTCTTTACTACATTCTTGTTTTTACCAGATTCAGATCCAATTGAATATTGTTAGCGTAATGCACATATATGAGAGTCTTTGGTTTATTTGACCTTGGCATTCTTTTTTTTTTTTTTTTATAATCTCATAAAAACACATACATGTATATTCTGTATCTTAGTTGTCTGTCAGTCTGTCAATGCTGGGTGGGACCCCATTATTGTCTTGATTGGTTTATTAGAAACACATGTTCTTAAAAATATTATCTGGCTTCTTAGTTTCTCCCAATAATTTTTTAATGGTTTTAATTTTGGCATTAAAATTAAAACTTTTTTTATTATAAAAAAAATCCTGGCTCTCAGATTTTTTCCAGTGCACATGAAGACTGGTGTTCAGGTGTGCTGCAATAAGTTGAGTAAAGATATTAGGCATTTGGTAATTATCTACTGTTCTCATCCTGTTCCCATTCTCAATAATAAAATAATATTCATTAGTTACTCTCCAAGTTGTGGTCTAGAATACCAGTATTGAAGAGGAGCCTGCCTGAGTGGCTCAGTTGGTAAAGTGGCTGACTTCAGCTCATTTCATGATCTCTCATTTCACCAGGTTCAAGCCCCGTATCGGACTCAGTGCTGACAGCTCAGAGCCTGGAGCCTGCTTCAGATTCTTTCTCTCTCTCTCTCTACCTCTCCCCCACTCATGTTCTGTCTCTCTCAAAACAAAAACAAAAACATTAAAAAAAGAAAACAATTTTAGAATACCAGTATTGTTGAAGCTCCCTGTATGCGGCTTTACCAATCCTATTTTCCCCCTCTTCCGTAGAATAACTAATTCTGTGGGTATTCTGTTTATCATTCTTTTCCATTTCATGTGGTTTTAAAAACATGTATGTGTATACATCTGCTGTATGTTGTTTCATTATGATTTTTTAAAAATAACCTTTATAAAATGCCAATACATGATTTTCTGAAGAAAATTTTTTTGGACTCAACATCATGGATTTGAATTAATTTATTTCACTATCTATCTTAAAACTCAACAGAACACTATGAGATAGATACTATTATTATTCACACTTTACAGATATGGAAGTGGAACACAGATGTACATTTAAGTGACTTGCTAAGGTTATAAATTGAGTAAGTTTCAGTGTCTAGATTTTAATCCAGGGAATTTATCTCAAAGTCCAGACACTTAACCATTATGTGGTGCTTAGATTCACTGCTAATCAGGGCACTGCAAATTAAACTGTGATGCTCAGCATCCACAGATATGTCTGTATTTATCTTTTTGTGTCTCTGTATGTATTTACATGTATTTAAAATACCAACAGATATCTGCAGGGAACTAAGAATTAGATAGGTACATTTCTTTATTAGTAACATCTGATTCCATAAGACTCTACACTGATAAAACAGCTAAGGAAAATTACTTTGAATGTACCAGTGTTTTATCCAGACAGATTAACATTTTAGATTAAGCTGAAATAGAGATAATTTCAGGCACACAGGAACTCAGAAACTGTTCTGTTGATCATTGCTGAAAGAATTACCAATGATATACTCCAAGAAGAAGAGCAGGGAATCGAGAGGAAATAGTGGTATACAGGATGTAATGATGCACAAAGCAAGCTGTAAAACACGTTGTTAAATCTAAATATAATTTAAAAAGTTATGTAAGAGTTGGGATAGGAAGAAGTATAGAAGAGAACAGAATAGTAAGCTATGTTTGTGGTCGGATAGATATATTTGCTAACATCAGATTTGGGTAGGAAAAAATAACTAACAATAATAACCTACATTTTATTTAGCATTTAGTATATGTTAGATATTTTATAAAAAATGTACATTGATTATAAGATATACATTTATCTTGAATATGAATCCATACTGGTGAAGGTGTGTAAGTTAGGCCTTCCTGCCTTTGTTTCCCTCTGGTTTAGGAAACCAGTGTTTTAACTGTCCATTCCAGTCCTCTATCAAACTGTTACTTTGAGGAGGGTAGCTCTTTGCCCATTGCTGGACATTAGGGGCTGTAAAGTGTATTTTTCCTTAGTTTGAAGAGGTGACCATCACTTCTTCAAAGTGTCCAAGTGTCCAAATTGGTGCCATATCATCTGTTCCGGTTCCTTTATAGCACATATGTCCTTGTTTCACGGGCTCAGGTGGCCACCCTAAGTGAGCACACTGTGATAGCTGCTTAGGGATTCCAGTCACCTTCTGAACGTGGAAGAGAGTTCTCGTGGTGGCCGTTCACATGTCCCTCTCTGATGGACCCCTGACGTTCCAGTAGTGATTTCCATAGGGCCGTGCCCAATG
The DNA here is from genome assembly GCA_017311185.1 of Proteles cristata cristata. Taxonomy (NCBI): domain Eukaryota; kingdom Metazoa; phylum Chordata; class Mammalia; order Carnivora; family Hyaenidae; genus Proteles; species Proteles cristata. The sequence continues at coordinate 508,375 of JAESUZ010001430.1, read as the reverse complement.
TGAACATCCCTCTTATAAGCCAGGATTCTGCTGTCCCCCTGCCTGAACTTGAGGGCAGTTGGCCACTACCTATGAGTCAGTAACTACCTAAACATAGAGGCTTTTTACCAGCATTCAGTTCTTCCATCACTGGTAGGAAAACACCACGTAATTCAACACACCAAGTTGATCTATTTTTACCTTTTCGTCACTCAGAGTGGTGATCTCCCAAACAGGGTGTTGTCCATTCACCTTGGGACCGCTGTCCACTAACCAAGCATCTCTGTTGATCAGTCAAGAGCTGTTTGTACGGCACTGACAGTTTGTCCAACTGACAGTAGGATCCAGCAGCTTCTCACACAGTTTCAAAGTCAGCCCTAGGGGAAAAGAAACACCCTGCTCCTGAGAATCTCCTCTTTGCCTTCCCCAGGCAGCATGATCTTGTATAAACCATATTCATTTTATTCTGTTCCGTACACTATCGTTCCCACTAGAGTCTTTCTGTGACGTCATACTAGACACTATGGCTATTTCAGATTTCAGGATCATTTTATGTCCTTCAATCAGGAATAGCTTCAGTAAATAATGTCCAACAGCAAAATAGTAAATGCCCCTCAAATGGAAATTTTCTAGTCCGGCGTTCTAGCAGTCATCGCTGGGAGGCACTTACAGACTCTTGTAATAAGGCCCTGTCTGTGCTCCACATGTGGCTATTGCACAGAGAATTTGTGCTACCAGTGCTCCAGTTTTATTCTACAGTGTGTGGACTCAGTCAGTCTTACTAGCTCCTGTTTAGCATGTCCAATTAACATTACTTAAAGGGCAAGATGCCTTGTGGTTTACATTACTAGATAGGACTGGACCCAGTCAGGTACAGTGCCTATCTCCATGATACAGTTAGATCAAAAAGGTGCAACCACTTTGGATAAAGTCTGTTTAAAAATACCAGTTCTGCTACAAACCTTTACCTTAGTTCCATCAACTCTTTCATTTCTAATGTAGCTTCTGTTAGGACCTCTTAGGTTTTGGTTTTGCAATACTAGGTGGGGAAAAGTGTTCCCCAGCCAGTTCTGTTCTCATGAAACATTCAGGCAGAGTTGATACAACTTTTTTTACATAATACCTGGTTAAACATTCCTTCTTTCGTATTAGGCCATCTGTTAGATTTTTATGTTCTCTTAATCTAATTGCAGCCCAAGTCAGGGCCTTGACAGTGGATTTTATTACACGGTTTGTAGGACTCCTATATAGAGGAATCCTGGAAACTTCTCCCTTTTACCCTCTTAGCATTTGACTCACTCCTGGGCAAGTCTTTGGGTCCTCAGCAAGGGATTGAGCAAAAGGACCCTGCCTTTTTGTCAGTCTTTATCTTGATTCATCTGCCTAACAACTGTCCCAAGGCTCTGCAGCTTAGGTTTCTCATTGTAATCTCTGCCTGCTGACTTTTTAATTTTTTTCAAAATGTGGTAAATAGGGTAGATTTGCTTGAGTCTCTGTAATGTTGGAAGACCAGCAGAGGATCTCTCTGGACCACCCAACTTTTGGTAGTGCTGTATTAAAACCTGTGGTTTAACCCCAACACTGTTCATTTTTTTATTCATCACATATTTTGATAACGATCTAAAGATTTCTGCCCTGCTGGGATGAATCCTGTGACCTTACCCTTTATGATCATTTTTGTTTTGTCTCTCAGTATTTTATTCATCTTCTTATATCTTAATACCTGTTTAAAAATTTCCACCTTGTTGGGAAGAGTCCCTTGACTCTCCCTTTTTCCTCTTCCCATTCTCTAATTAATCTAATGTTTTCATTAGCATCTGTAAGACTCATAGGGGAAAGCTGAGTCACCAAATTTAATAAAGCTTCTAGAACTGTTTTTCACTTTTGTAGCAGTAATGTTATGTGAAGTCGCCATAGGAGAGAGACTCCCTTAACCACATTTTACCATGACGGGTAATGGGTATATTCAGCGGTGAATATCCTGATCATGATAAAGCTGGTCTAATATGGTTTGTATGTGAAGCATATCAGCTGCTTCATCTGAGATGTTCCATTTGACATTTATAGGGTGTGGTGGACTGTCTACTTGGTCAAGGTAAACAGACCTAGTAGTGACTTTTATGCAGTCTACCATGCTGGCTGTTCCCTCAAGAATAATCTCCCATGTGTCTGAATTACAGATAACCATTGTGATATCTTCCATAGTGAGTGGTGGATCCTGTGTCAGCCCAGATATGCTCATCCAGCTCTGCATCACTCAAGACCAGATCCTTCTAAATTAGTCACTCCCCTAATGTACTTCAGTAAAGGTTCTTCAGGAGGCTGATGATACTAGTCTCCAAAATGAAACAACGTCACACTATATCCTCTAGTTTCAGCACCTCTCTGGTTTTGTCCTCCCATGTGGACTGCCTTCTTGGTGATCAGAGGTCTTAGAAGTATTCTCTGTTGTTTCTGCATAATTTTTCCTTTGGGGAATAGATTTGAGGCTAGTGGCCTTAGCCCAGACTGACTGAAATTTGAGACTTCAAGGTCCGACTCAGCACTTTTTATTTTATTTTAGCTATCACAGCTAAAATAATATTATTATCTCTTAGTAATAACCAAGAGATTTTATATTTTGCCTTCTTTATGCATTCAGCAAACCAACTCCCAGGGAGTTAGATTCATTGGTAAATTCCGTTGGTAAATTTTCCCTTTAGCATCTGAGCACAGCACAGTTGCTGCTCCATACCATGGGAGACCCTGTGACCACCCAGGAATCAAAGGTTCTTCATACCCACCCTTTCATCCTTTCTCTTCCCAAACCACATGTTTCTGTGCTCCAGACCCTTCTAGTAAATCTCACTTCTCTGCCACCAGAAGAGGTATAATTCTGACACCAGTTCACATTCTGATACCACTTCTGATGTGTGTTTTCCCATATACCACCAAGCAGTTGACTCAATTGACACTATCTAACCTGTTAGATCTCACAAGTTAAGGGTTGAGGCCTGTTAAGACTGCCTGCTCCCCACCCCAAATTTAATCGCAAGTCTAGGTTATCACTTGTACTATAGATTGGAGGTTCTATTAACCCCTTCCCTGGGTTCAGTTACTTTGCTAGATTGGCTCATAGAACTCAGAACCCATTTACTTACTAGATTACAAAAGGATGTAACTCAGGAATGACCAAATGGAAGAGATGCATAGGGCAAGGTATGGGAAAAGGGGCATGGAGCTTCTCTGGTTGCTGAGTGTGCCACTGTCCCTGAATATCTGGGTGTTCATCAACTTGGAAGTTCTATGAACCCCATCCTTTTGGGATTTTATGGAGGCTTCATTACATAGCCATGATTGATGAAATTGAACTCAGTCTCTAGCTTTTCTTCCCTCCCTAGAGGTGTGTGGTGGTGTGGGAGGTCTGGATTGAAAATTCCAACCCTCTAATCCCCAATTTGGTTCCCTTGACAACCAGTCCCCAAGATTAGGTTACTTGAATGTCACCTCATTAACATGACAAAAGATATCTTTGTTTCTTTCCTCTGTTAGGAAATTCCAAGGGTTTGAGCAACTCTGTGCTAAGAATGGGAACAAGGCCCAAATATATATATATATATATATTTCTTATTATAAATCAAAATATCCATCAGGTCTGCTCTCAAAAAGCAGAAATTGGGGCACCTGGGTGACTCAGAAGATTAAGCATCTGATTCTTGATTTCAGCTCAGGTCATGATCTCCTGGTTTGTGGGTTCAAGCCCTGCATCAGACTCTGTGCTGACAGTGCAGAGCCTGCTTGGGATAGTCTCTCTCTCTCTCCTTTTCTCTCTGCCCCTCCCTCTCTCTCAAAAGCTAAATAAACTTAAAAAAGCAGAAACTATAGTGCATTCAAGGACAGAGACAGACACATTCATAATTGGAGATTTTAACACATCCCTCTCCATCCAAGGCAGATCATATTCATGAAATTTATCAAGTGTATTGAATGCCTTAAAATATGATCAAGAATGGATCTTACTTCTGTCAAACTCTAAACCCTGAAATTTGTAGACCATAACTTCTGTTTAAGTACATGTGAAGTGTTAATGAGCACTGAAATTGTTAGAAGCCAACAAAAAGATCTCAGTGAATTCCAAAGAAGGGAAATAATAAAAACATCATTCTCTGATCACAATGCAATCTACTAAGAATGAACAAACTCATTCCAAAAACAACAAGGAGAAAAATGATTCACAGAAAACCTTGAGTAAGTACCATCAAATGACAGAAGTAAAACAATTTATTAAGGAGCTTGATGTCCTTTATTCAAAGAAAAACCATCCAGGGACTGGGAGAGTAAGGTACCTCCCAAGCAGCAAAGCAGTCTCCTTGAGGAATTTTAGGCAAGAGGGATTTTTATAGAGCATTAGTAGCTGCATTTTAGAAACAGGACACGGCAGACTGCGGTTGCATATCTGACCTTATTTCAAAAAAATTAAGGAATAAGGAAGTAAGTAATAAGTATAGAGTCCAGTGTTGGCTTGGCATTTGGGGATGGGCTGACTGGATATACTGCATTTCTGGTCAAGAGTAGCATTTACAGGAACACAGAAGTTCAGTTTGCCGAAGTCATATTCTGGACAGAAATGCCTAGAAATTTATTTCAACAATAGAAAACACAGATGACAGAAAACATTGATGTATTAGTTATCAAAATAAGTGACATTGGATTGTGTGCGAGTGTCTGTGTGTATGTATATAACTACATGACTGATGTGGAAAAATAAAACTCAGTATATGTTTTTTCCAAGAGATTATAAGTGGTAAAAGGATAGCAAATGAACCAGGTAATTAGCAATTCTCCTCACTCCCGTCTCCCTACTCCCTCAAAACACTCGCCAGCTTCATAAAAATACAGAAATATGACTTTAGGATAAAAAGGATAAAGACTGTCACTAACTGATTTTTGTTTGTTCATGTGGAAAGAATGCAAGTTATTTTAATCCCACCAAGTATATGATTGTATGTTCCCATGTGGTTACACCTTGAAATTTTCATTGATGCACATTTTATTCCTTAACTTCAATTTTTTTCTGATATAGAGTTAGTAGGTTGCCCTGTCTTCTGATCTAGATCATAAGGCTGTGTTCAAATCTTCTGTGAATTGTGATCTTTGAAATAGTTTGCTGTGATGAGAAAGGAAAGAGAAAAAAAACAATGGACAGTTGGATTAGTGTATGTCACTATCACTGACAAGCTTTGTTATTTCCTCTTGAAAAGGTTCTTGTTTCATTAATGCCCTGTAAAGGCCCTCTATGTCTTTTGGGAAGCAATTCTTGTAGGTTAGGGATATCTCCATATTTTGCCTCTATAGAAAATACCAGTGCACTTATTTGATTTGTAGTTTATTTCAGCAAGTTTACCACTGAACAAAATAGTCATGGCATTTCCATTGGGTGCGTGACATGATAAAGGTGCTAAATGATTGAAGATCCAAATAAGGAGAAATTAGAATACATAGTGTTTGCCTACACATTAGAAATTACTTGTTTGAAAAGAGTGTAATAGGACCAAGTATATGAATTTGTGAAGTTGATATAATGTGATTATGCACAGGATAGAGTCAAAATAAAGTCATTATCTTTATTTTTAAAAAGCTTAAGAGAATTAAGAATGATTATTTTATAACACTGTCCCAGTTTTTCATTGCTTCATTTATTATGTACCATGCATTCTGCTAATGTTGATTACCATCTGTGTGCCAAACACTGTGCTGAGTGTTACAGGTGAAATGATGAGCTGTATTTTGTGACAGTTCTCTCTCTCTCTGTTTTGCATAGAGGAGTTTATTCTAGATTATCTTTTCAAGGGTTTTTGTAAATAGCCTTGAAAGAGACATTTAGGACACAGGGCAGATTTATTTTTAACCATAATAATAGAGGTATATCTAAGACAAGAATTCTCCAGGCTTGCTGGCAGCCTTTGAAATATGGTAGCCTCCACTTGGACTTGCCCCTGCATCAGCCCTGTGGACTTCGGAGGACAGAGGGAACCGATGCAAGCAGGAAGCTGTCACAGCCTGCTGGGCTTGACTAATAATATCCTTTGTCTCTGACTTGGGAACCACCTGTTTCTTGTCAGCATTTATGAAACAAGCAGGCTGATTTTTTTAGCTTTCAAGTAGGGGAAAACCCCAGACTTTCTTAGTTCTGGACCCAGTTAGAGACTGGGCTTTTGATCTTATAGGATTTGTTTTCTAGTGGTGGAGTGTCTTGGCAGCTCTCTGATATCTGCAAATACTGTTTTTATGTTTTTTAAAACTCTCTTTGGGAGCATAGTGGGATTGGACTCTAAATTTTGCTGAAGGACTAAATTTATTTATTCAACTAGTATTTATCGAATGGCAAATATATACTAGGTACCAGAGGTATATAGCAAATATACAAAGCAGGCAAAAGTCTTTGCTCCCATGCAGGTGACAGTCTAGGGAGAAGCAGTAGGAAATAAACACACACCTGAAATACATAGTACGTCAGACGGTGAAACTTTCTATGGAGCAAAGTGTGGATAAGGATAGAGAGAATTCTGGAGTGTTTGCTGTCGTAAGTAAAGTAGTTTAAAGAAGGTGTCTTTGATAAGATGACCTCTGGAGAGAGACTTGATGGGAGAGAACCAAGTGCAAGCTGGGAAAAGACCACGGCAGGCAGAGGGAAAAGCAAACAGGCATGAATGAATGGAGAGTGTCAAAATAAGATTGTGGCTGGAGCAGAGGTGAAGTTGTAGATTAGATTTGATAGATGAGGGATGGAGCAGATTATGTAAAGGGCTGCATGAGTTTGGATTTTATTGGAACTGAGTAGGGAAGCCATTGGAATATTATGAGCAGAAGACAGACATTATCTGCTTAGAGGGCATAAATGCAAGCATTGGCTCTTAAGAAGGTGAAGGAGGAACAGCAAAGTATCCCCCAAACTGAGAAGGTGCTTTGAACCAGAAAAATGAAGTAGGCAACTCCATACAGTTTACACAGAGTTTTATTTAGGGGGATCAGGTAGGTGGCAATTCACGGCAGCTACGTAGTTGTTTTCCATGAAGTCTGGACTGTGGTCCACAGATTTTATAGAGTAGGGGGGACACATAGAGGGCATTATAGTGTATCATGGGGTTCACATACACCTAAAGGGTTTGCATGTACCTAATTGACAGCTGACTTTTAATTAGATCTGTGGCACCACCCATGAGTCAGGAAGGGGAAAGACTATGTTATCTCTAACAGATTCATGGGGGGCTAAAACATGCCTCTCCCTATCTTGGCTTTGGAGGGCATTTCTAAAGTATGTGTATTAATCTCCAAGGAGCCCAGAACATGTTGCCCTCAGAGAGGTCGCTGAGCCAACATGAACAAGATGAAGGACCAAAGATGGAGTCAGTACTGTTAGCACTCTTACAGTTGGCTTTGTACAGGTGTCTGGACATGTCATCCATAAAAAGAAACGAGAAGGGAGTTTGTCTGTGTTTACCTGTAGAGTTAATGTGATAAAAGATGGCAAAGTTATTTTCTAACTGCTTTTATTTTGTTAGTGTAAAGGAAAAATAGCCATCACTAGAGTAAGGATGGGGCACAAGGTCTTAGAAGTTTAAGCAGAGAAAAGAAGCTATAACATAGTCCTATAGGAAAGTAAATAGACTAGGGAAATGTAGGATAGTAGAGGAACACAGATAATTTAGATCCATCTCCAAAGTTTTCATTACTGTATAAGGTTCCGGTTTGTGACATGAAAGACAAAAGAGATTAACAGGAAGAAACATACACAATTTATTGGTATTTTTACATGCATCGTTCACAGAAATGAAGTGAAACTCAAAGAGAGATTATTAAGGAAGGAGGGTTTGAGATCCAAGGGACAGTGGGTTGTGGGCAAGTTGACGAGGAAACACATGGGAGAAGAGCTAATGGAAGATAAGGGTTATTTTGGTACAGTTTGTTTTTGCAGACTCATTTTGGGGAGGGCTCTCCATCTCCAGGAATAGGGTTACACTTTTCCTACTACAAGAGAGGTGGGATATTTATGCCTTTCACATAGATAAATTTATGCTCTGCTTTTAGGTGGAAAATGGGGAGGGGGGCAGAATACTTTTCCTGTATCTTTTGCTTCTTAATTACCTTCAGCTTAAAATAATTCTTATGCCAAAGTGGCATATTTTGGGGTGGTACATCCTGATCCCTTTCAATATGAATAAGTGATTGACTATCACAGCCTGAATACTATATAGATTATTGCTGTTATTTGCTGCGACTTACTTTTCAAACAGTAAGAAAATTCTTTTATATTGGTATGATAGTGATATAATATTAAACTGAATCATGTAAATATGTATTGATCTAAATGTGACATAAAAATACAAAATTTCTTTCTATTAGAACTTATTTTGATACTGATTTCTGTACGCAGTTTAAACTGTATATTAAGGAAAACAAGTTAATTACCCACTTGGAATTCCTTTTTTTTTTTTTTTCCACTTGGAATTCCTATATAAACTACAGACTGATCTTAATACTCCTAGGAATTTTGAGGAAATATTTACAGGAGTTGAGTTTAGGTGTTTACCTTCATTTTAGGAATTATTCATTTTAGGCTAGATGACGATTTACCTCAGTTCAGTTCTTCACAATTAAGTTTTTGTATATATGTATGTTATAAAGAAAATTACTAATTTATATGCCTTTGTATTTAATGTGTATTTGTGTTTTCTAAAAAGCAGAGCCAACACTTGTGATTTTTTTTACTATTTTTAGAAGTTGTTGGTAATTTTATTTTTTAAATTAATATTCTTCTGATATTTAGTAATATTAACCACTTGTCATTCAGATCTGTTGATCAGCACATAGTGCTAATGAACTTAAAGTCATGGATATTGTTCCTATCTGAACTAGTAAATATTCCTCCTTATTTACATTTTTCTGGCTGCCCATCTCATACTGGAAAAGGAGGGAATTTAACATTTATTGAGTATTTGGTGAGTCTAAGCTGGTCACTTTTGGGTACTTAATATAAAGTAGCTTCTTTAATCATCCAGTGTCCCTGTGAGATAGTTGGTGTTATTTTTCAGAAGTTATCTGCCAAGTTGTGAATTCAGTAAGTAGCAGAGTTGGGATTTGATCCCAAGTTAGCCATTTTCCAAAGATTTGTGTAGTGGTTAATTGTGGGTCAGTAAAGAACATTTTTTACATACCGTTGAGTAATAAATGATCATTATTTAACCTTATGCTAGTGAATTGTTTCTTTTCTTTTTGTTAAGTGCTTTTTTCATCAGTTCTTCCTGGGCTCTGTGCCCTTCCTTTAATTATTTTTCATTTTTATTTTCTGATTGAGAACTTGATAAACTTCAATGTTATGGAAAGAAATTATATAAAGAAGGGGCTGCTTAGGATATTATGGAGTAGAACTGGAGATGGGAAGTTGAATGGCTTTAGGTTTGCTCTTAATTCTGTGCCTCAGAGATAGGATATTTATTTTTATTTTTATTAGAGAGAGAGAGCATGAGCAGGGGTGAGGCTTGGGGGGAGGAAAGGGAGGGAGAGAGAGTGAGAGAGAGAGAGAAAGGGAAAGAAAGAGAAAGAGAATCTTAAGCAGTCTCCATGCTTAATGTGGAGCCTGACACGGCTTGATCCCAGGACGTTGGGGTCATGACCTGAGCCAAAATCAAGAGTTAGATGCTCAACCTACTGAGCCACCCAGGCGCCCCAAGATAGGTTATGTTTGTAGAAGAATTGGCAGGCTGCTTTTATCAAATAAGTCATAGGGCTATAAGTTTGAAAGCTGTAAAAAGTTCATATTATTTTAAATCTCTTTTAAATATACTGATATAATCATAACTATATTAAATACTTGTTTAATAGATATAGAATAGTTCAGATATTTTAGTGCATACTGTATATAGGTGCTGTTCATGGATTGGTCAGTAGGACAAATGGAGGTCGTATCTTTAGGCAGTTTATAGTCTAATGTTTATGTATAACCCCTGATATTGAGAATTATACCCTCCCAAACTTACATTTTCTATGATTATAAAAGTAAAGAATTCTTTTTAGAAAATTTATAGCTTTGGAACACATGTAAAGACAAAAAGATTTAGAAGCCCATAACTTAGAGGTTCACTTTGAGAAACATTTTGATTCAGTTCCTTTTCTCTATGCAAATTTATTAGTACATATTGAGCATATGTTTTATGAGATGAAAAGTCTACTTACTTGCTATATCTTGCTTTTAATTTTCAGTCTTTCTTCGAACAAGGGTTGTATATATAATTCATTTTTAAATCTATGAATCACTTTATGGATTCTGTAACCAAATTTACAATTTTTAAATTTTCTTTTTTTTTTTTAAGTTTATTTATTTTGAAAGAGAGAGAAAAAGAGAGAGCAGGGGAGGGGCAAAGAGAGAGAGGGAGAGAGAGAGTCCCAAGCAGACTACATGCTGTCAGTGCAGAGCCCGCTGTGGGGCCTGATCTCAGGAACCATGAGATCATGACCTGAGCTGAAATCCAGAGCAAGACGCTTTACTGACTGAGCCGCATACAGGTTCCCCTTTTACATTTTCTAACCCATGATATTCCACTTTAACATTTATAATTTCTTACACATAATTATTTCAGCCTTCTTTTTAGAACATTTCCCCAACTTATTGAGTTAAATGCTTGGCTTGATTCATTTATTTTTCTTTGTTGCTTCCTAATTAAAGCCTTTTAAAGTAGAAATCCTTTTTCATTGGGATATAAACAGTCTTTTGGGAAGTCACATTCTTGTCCCAGTTGTTACTACCAATAAAATTTCTTCTCAAGCAGCTTTGTGGTCTCTGGGAATCAGACGGTAACGTTTTAGTGTTCTAGTCACTATTTTTTATGTCTCTCAAACAGATCAGTTGAACTCATGAGTCTTCTCATTTGCATTCATCTTGCCAGGTAATCTTGGCAATTTATTCGGTGCCTTCCTTACAGTATTTTAAATGTTATTTTACCCTCTTTGGGTCTTAAGGTTCTAAATTCTGTCTTCCCGTGGTATGATACCTCAGCCTACTTCTACTGTCTTCTCAGTAGAGATTTTGTATCCCAGAACCGGAAGATCTTAGGGATCTTAGGGATTTTATTTTATTCCTTTATATATAATGATGTAGAGACTGGGGCTCAGAGGAAAAATAAGCTGGTGTACCTAGCATACTAAACTAATGCACTTCTGACCAGAGGTTTCAGTAGGGCTGTGATTTAAAAGCAGGGGCCACTTTCCATTTCATCCCTTTGGGCCTGATCAGTACTTATGTGAGAAACTGTTTTAGGATTTCATACTGTAGATTCAGATAATTCAGATATTCACATAATAAATGAACAATTCATTCAGTGAAAACATTATTGTGAAACAGTATTATGACCTAAGTTGTATTTTAGGAAAATGAATTTGGCAGTGGTATTCAGTGGCGGCTTGAGGTAGAATGATATTGTGAGGAGGTAAAGAAGGGATTTTGAAACTGCTTGGTGTGCCGGCTATCAGAATGAAGGCTTGAATCTGAGGTATATGAGTAGGGAAGAAATATTAGGGCTTGACAGTTAGAGTGGAGAAAAGAGCAGAAAAGACAAAGGTAACACGAAAGTATCAGGTTTGTACAAAGGAGGAGGCACAGAATCTGAAGGAGTCTTGAGGCTCTGAGCTGTCAGCACAGAGCCTGAAGTAGGGCTCAAACTCACGAACTGTGAGATCATGACCTGGGCTGAAGTTGGCCGCTTAACCGACTGAACCACCCAGGTGCCCCTCTCGTACATTTTAACTTGATGAATGATCACTGTGTTGCAGTATGAGTAGTACATGATACAGATGTCACATAATAACAACTGAGCCATTCATTGCTTCTTGAAATTCACTTTGATATATAAGTGCTTCAGATTATAAGCATGTTTCCTGAACTAATTATGCTCACAAATCAAGATTTTACTGTTTATATATTTATATATGAGGTTTCGTTAAAATTTTTGTTTTTGCACTCTCTGTTTTAATTTTTCATTTAGAATATAGGTTCTATGTTATTTCCATGGGAAAAAATTATAAAAGATTGGGATTGGTGAGGCCTGTGAAACCTTGAGCAACTTAAGAAGATTGTTAAGGGTATTTTAGGTAGTAGCTGACTACCAGTAATGCACAGTTTTGATTGATCCACATTAAGAATATTTTTGTAAGAGGCGCCTGGGTGGCTTAGTCGGTTAAGCGCCGACTTTCGCTTAGGTCATGATCTCGCGGTTCGTGGGTTCGAGCCCCGCGTCGGGATCTGTGCTGACTGCCAGCTCAGAGCCTGGAGCCTGTTTCAGAGTCTGAGACTCCCTCTCTCTGGCCCTCCCCTGCTCACGCTGTCTCTCTCTCTCTCCTAGAAATAAATAAAAAAACCTCAAAAAAAAAAATAAAAGTACTTAAAAAAAAGAATATTTTTGTAAAATGAACCCAGTAGCACATGGAATTAGTGAAATTTTGTTTTAGACTTTGAAGATAATTTAATCATGTAAAACAGAATAAAGTGATAATAAAATGATTTAAAACAAAATAAAAATTTAGATGTTTATTTAGATATTTTTACTTTCCTCCCACAAACTAAAGCATTATTGTACTCATACACCCACAAAATTTACTTGGTAGTAAGTTACAAAGTCTGGCAGTTTAGAACCTGTCAAGTTGGTTCTTCTGTTTTGGAGTTGTTTCTAGTTGTTTCCAATGAGGTTGTTTCCATTTGTAGAGTATTAGTGAAAATGGGTGAACCTAGGTTTTCATTTTCCTTAGGTAAATATCTAAGAGTAGAAACGTCAGGATATATAGGTAAATGTATGTTTAACATTATGAAAAACCTACCAAATTGTTTTCCAAAGTGGCTGTTATTATTTTGTATTCACATAAGAGACAAGTGGGAGTTACAATTGTTTCATATCCTTCTCAACATTTTGTATTATCACTCTTTTTTATTTGAATCTAGTGGGTGTATGGTGGTGACTTAACGGTTTGGTTTCGCATTTTCTTAATGTCAAACGATGTTAAGCATCTTTTCATGGTCTTATATGGCATTTTTATATCTTTTTTTTGGAAACATCAGTTTAGATCTTTCATATGTTTAAAAAAAGTGGGTTATCTTTTTTTTTTAAATGTTTTTTTTTTAATTTATTTCTAGGAGAGAGAGAGAGCGTGAGCAGGGGAGGGTCAGAGAGAGAGGGAGTCACAGACTGAAACAGGCTCCAGGCTCTGAGCTGGCAGTCAGCACAGAGCCTGACTCAGGGCTCGAACCGACGAACCGTGAGATCATGACCTAAGCGAAAGTCGGACGCTTAACCGACTAAGCCACCCAGGCGGCCCAAGTGGGTTATCTTTTTTGTTATCAAGATGTGAGAGTTCTTTATTATTGTATATTCTGAATAGTCTTTAATCAGATGTGATTTGCAAATATTTCTTCTTGGGCTGTGGTTTGTCTTTTCATTTTCTTAATAGTATACTAATTTGCAGAAGTCCAAATTATCAGTTTTTTTTAATGTAGCTTGTCCTTTTGTGGCCTGTTTAAAAAGTATTTACCAATTCTAAAGGCAAAAAGATTCCTAGATGTTTTATAGGTTTAACTCTTTCATTCACGAATGGTGTGAAGAAGCAAGGTTCACTTATTGGTATATGGATGTCCAGTCGTATTTCACTCTTTGTAAATAGTGTCCTTCCCCATTATTTATGTTGACACATTTGTGTGTAATCAGTTGATGATGCATTGATTTGTTTTTGATTAGTGTGGGTCTATGATTGGACTTCTCTTCTGTTAATGTGTATATTATAATGGCAATACCACATTGTCTTGATTTATGAGCTTTGTACTAAATTACAAAGTCTGGTAGTTTAGAACCTCTCAAGTTTGTTCTTCTGTTTTGGAATTGTTTTGGCTTCTTTAATTTCCATGTACATTGTAGAATCTGTGAATTCCTAACAAAAAGGCAGCACAATTGTGGCCTAGATTGTGTAATAATATGGATGGAATTGACATCTTCCAGTCCTTGAATATGATACATTTCTACAACTATTTAGATTTTAGGTTTCTTTTTGTCCTCTATTTAAAGATGAAAACAAAAACAAAAATCATATCAGTGTTTTGTAGTTTTAAGGGTACAGACCTTATACATGTTTAGATAAAGTTTTGTCTCGAATATTTCATGTTTTATGCTATCTATTGTGTTTGGTTTTAATATATTTGAATTGTTCTTTGCTAATATAAAGATAAATACAAAAGATTTTTGTGTGTATCTTAAATCTGAGACTAGTAAAATTCTTTTTTACTTTGAGAAGCTTTTCTATTTTTAGGAGACTTTAGAGACTTTCTTCCACTTTTTAAAAATGGAAAGAGAGAAATATTTAAAAATTGAAAAAGAGAGAGCCAGCAAGTGAGGAAGGGGCAGAGAGAGAGGGAGAGAGAATTCCAGCTATCCACGTATAGCCCCATGTGGGGTTCTGTCCCATGAACAGTGAAATTGTGACCTGAGCTGAAATTAAAATGGAGGCTTAACCAATTGAACCACCCAGGTGCCCCTAATTTGAGAAGTTTTGAGTACATTTCTTAGGATTTTCCATGTAAAGGATTGTGAGGTTTGTGAATAAAGAGTTTTACCTTTTCTTTTACAATCTGGGTGTCTTTGATATACTTATATTTCTCGGCATTTTGCATTGGCTTGGACACCTAGGATAATAATAAATAGAAGTGATTGCAGAGGAGGATATCCTTGCCTTATTCCTGAAAAGCATGCAGTCATGCAGCATTAGGTATGATGTTACTTGTAGGTTTTTCATAGATGACTTATTATCAGTTTGAGGATGTTCCTTTATAGCCCTAGTTTGGTGAAGGTTTTTTATAATGACTAGTTCTGAATTTTTTCAAATGGTTTTTCTATACCTTTTGAGATGATCAGATGGCTTTTGTGTTTTCAGTCGGTTGATATGGTGAATTACATTGTTAGATTTTTTGATTGGTAAACTTCCTGCATGCCTGGGATAAAATGTACGTATTGATGATGTATAATTTATAATTCTTTTGTTGTTAACATGTTGCTTATTTAGATTTGCTATATATTTTGTTAAGTTTTTTGTGTGTATGTCATGAGGATTATTTGGCTATAGTTTTGTTTTTCTGATAGTTTTTCTGGTTTTATTAACGTGTTATTGTTGGCTCTTAAAATAAAGTTGGAAACATTCTTCTCTTTTAAAAATTTCTGGGAGGGGTGCCTGGGTAGTTCAGTCAGTTAAGCTTCCGACTTTGGCTCAGGTCATGATCTCATGGTTCGTGGGTTGGAGCCCCGCGTCCGGCTCTGTGCTGACTGCCAGCTCAGAGCCTGGAGCCTGTTTCGGTCTGTGACTCTCTCTCTCTCTGACCCTCCCCTGCTCACGCTGTCTCTCTCTGTCTCTCTCTCTCTCTTTCTCTCAGAAATAAATAAAACATTAAAAAATTTCTGGGAAAGATAATGTAGAGTTCATAGTAATTCTTTTTTAAGGAAGAATTCATCTGTGAAATTATCGGGATCTGTGGCGTTGTTTATGAGAAGATTTGTAACTACGAATTCAATTTCTCTTAGAGACCTAGGACTCTAAATTGTTTCTTAAAGTAATTTTTGGTAATTTATGTCATTCAAATAATTTGCATTTTTTCATTTTTGTTGTCAAATTGATAGACATAAAATTATTGGGAAGAATCACTTATTATCCTTTTAGTGTATGTGAGATTTATAGTGATGACTCTTATTTGTGTTGATGCTAATTTGTATTCCACTCTAGACTTTCCAAAGGCTCTGCCACCCCCTCTTTTATTTATCTGGCTAGTTCAGTTGAAGAACCAGCATTTGGTTTCATCATTTTTCTGATATTTTGACTGGTTTCAGTATCTTTGATTTTTTTTGTTTTAGTTACATATTTTGATTTGTCTTAATTTATGTATGATTTACTCTTTCTAGTTTCTAAATATGAAAACTGAGGTGACTGATAGAAATCTTTCTTGTTTAGTAATATAGGTATTTAATACTGCAATTTTCCCTGGAACACTGTTTTAGCTATATCCCATAAATTTTGATATCTTGTGTTTTCATTTCATTTAGTTAATTTTTTCTAATTTCTCTGATCACACCTTCTTTGATAAAACAAGTTATTAAGATTGAGTTGGTCAGAGACTTCATATTTTTTTCCTGATATATATTTTTACTAATTCTTTTGTGGGGAGAGAAGGGGCAGAGAAAGAGATGAACAGAGGATCCAAAGCAGGCTCTGCACGGAGCCTAATATGGGGCTTAAACACAAGAACCAGGAGATCATGACTGAGCCAAAATCTAGAGTTGAACGTTTATCCAACTGAGAACTCAGGTGCCCCCATATTTTTACTGATTTTTATTTTAACTCTATTGTGATCAGAATTTTAAACTTTACTGGGATTTCTTTTACAGTCCAGGATAATCTCATCTTGGTGAATATTTGATAATGCACTTGAAAACAGGATTCACTGTTGTGTAGTGGAGTGTTGGGCGGAATGTTTTATGTGCCTCCTTAACAGCTAGGTCAAGCTGGTTGATAATGTTACTTAAGGCTCTATATCTTTACTGATTTTTTTATTTTTTGGTCTATTTATTCTCCCAATTACTGAGAGAAGAGTATCAATATTTACAACTAAAAGAGCAGATTTGCTTGCTTTTCTTTTGCTCTCTTACTAGATTCATTCATATTTAGGCCACTATATCATTTTGATGAATCAACTCTGTTCTCCTCATGGAAAGTTTCAGTTTTTCTTTTACAAAGTCTACTTTGTGTGATACAAATACTGTTACACCATTTTCTTTTTAATTGTGTTTGCATGGTGTGTCTTTTTTTGTCCCTTTAATGTATGTCTTATATTTTAATTATGAGGTCAGTTATGTGCTAGTCATCTAATTTTATAAATACAGTTTTATTGGAACACAGTCAGCCACACCATGTCATTTATGTGTTACATGTGACTGCTTTCAAATTATAAATGCAGACTTGAATAGTAATGTTAGAGACCATAAGGATGTCTAAAATCTTTATTGTATGGCTCTTTACAATAAAGTTTGCTGACCTCTATAAGTTTTTTTTGTATATAGAATTTAATTGGATCTTGTTTTTTATACATTCTTATAATCGATCTGTTTTAAGTAGTGGTTTTATGTTATTTACATTTAATGTAATAATATGGCAACGTTTCAGTGTGCTATTTTTACTATTTTATATTCATCACATCTCTTTTTGTTTCTCTTTTTCTTGTTACATATCTGGTTTTGGATTAATTAAAGATAATGATTTCATTTTGCATTTACTGTTGATTTATGAACTGTACCTATATTTTCTTTAAAATAATTCTTTTTAAATTAAGAATTTAGCTTATAGAGCAGTTTTAGATTCACAACAAAATTGAGGGAAAGATACAGAGATTTCCCATATTATCTCTTGCTCCTGCATATGCACAGTCTCCCCACTTATCACCATCTTCCATCAGAGTATATATTTGTTACAATTGATGAACCTACCTGGACACATATAATCGTTTGAGTCTAATGGTTTACATTGTGGCTTACTCTTGGGGTTATACATTCTCTATGTTTGACAAATGTATCATGATAAGTATCCATTATTATATATCATACAAAGTATTTTCTTTCCCCTAAAAATCCTCTGTGCTCTACCCATCCTGTCCTTTCACCACCCCCTGGATATCACTGATCTTTTTATTATCTACATAGTTTTTTACTTTTTCCAGAATGTCATATGATTGGAATAATACAATATGTGGCCTTTTCAGATTGGCTTATTTATGCATTTTAGGTTCCTCCGTGTCTTATCATAGCATGATAGTTCCTTTCTTTTTAGTGCTGAATAATATTCCATTGTCTGGTTGTACCACAGTTTATCCATTCACCAACAAGGAAATCTGGTTGCTTCCAAGTTCTAGCAGTTATTAATAAAGGTGCTATAAACATCCATGTCCAGACTTTTACTTGTACCTAAGTTGCCAGCTCCTTTGAGTGAATACCAAGGGGTGCAATTGCTTGACCATATGGGAAAAATATGTTTAGTTTTGTTAGAAACCACCAAACTTTCTTCCAAAGTGGTTGTACCATTTTGCATTTCCATCAGCAGTGAATGAGAGTTCCTGCCGCTCAGCATCCTTGCAGCATTTGGTATTGTCAGTGTACTGGAGTTTGGCCATTCTAATAGGTGTGTAGTGATACCGTGGTTCATTTGCATTTCCCTGATGATCTATAATGTGTGGAACATCTGTATGCTTTGTTGTCATCTGTACATCTTCTTCAGTGAGGTGTCTGTTAAGGGTTTTGAAATTGTTTCTTTTTTATATTCAGCATTTTCCTAGAGTTTACAGTATACATTATTAACATATTTCTCTACCTTCAAATAATATACCACTTAAGATATATGGTAAGAACCTTCTAAAAAGTCTACTTCTATTTCTTCCTCTGCTGTCCTTTGTACTCTTGCAGTCTTTGCTTTTCTTCCTCATGTTTGTAAGTCCCTTAATACATTGTTGTTATTTTTATGAGTATCTTTGAAGAGTTTTCAAAATGAGACAAAAGGTCTTTTGTGTTTAACAACAGACTTAACAGTTCTAGCATTCTTCCATTTTTTATGTCATTTCAGATTTCCGGCTAGTATCGTTTTCCTTCTGCTGCAAGAACTTACTTTAACAATTCATGTAGTAAAAGTCTGCCAGCAATGAATTCTCTCAACTATTATTTGTTGGGAAAACTTTTTATTTTGCCTTTATTTATGAGATGGATTAGGGTTTTCAGTGTTAGGCTTGGACTTACAATTTAAAAGTATATAGTGGTTTGGGAATTAAGACTTTTAAGTTCTACTTTATTTTACTGAAGTTGGCTACTAGCAGCCAGGTTTACTTGTTATCTGTTTATTATTGTCTTATAAAGTAATTATAAAAGTGATTATACTGCTTTTGATCAACTGCATGTTGTCTTAAATATATTTTAAAGAAGGCACTTACTGTAGGATAGTCAGTCACTTTGTTTTCTCCTCCAGTCCCTGGAGTTTTTATGCACTGTATTTGTAGCAGCATTTGTTACACTCTGGGGTATAGTTATTTCTATGCCACAGAAAGATTACCAATACAAATTAATTGTAGAGATGACTCTTGTGAAAAAAAATAGGAAATAAAACAATTTTCTATTTTTCTTGCCGTAGTTTGTCATCTGGGTTTAGGGTCATTTACTTTTATTTAGTTCATGTCCAAATTATAAAGTGTTTTCCTGTTACGTACTAAAATTTTATCCATAAGTCATTTATTATGCACACAACTGATCTTGAAGATGACATGACTGAGGGAGGTACATATATGTGTCTTGGGCATGGTCTCTCTAGTATTGATATATTTAATTCTATATAATTTTGACAAAACATGAAAAATTCTGATGCTGACGCTAGCTCTGGGACCTTGGGCTGGTTACATATGTTAACCTCAATTTTCTTTTTTGAGATATTGTCTCACAAAATTATGAGAATTAAATGAGACTATATATACATAAATTACTCAATACATAAGTGTTCATGAAATGGTGGTTCTTAATTTTTATTTTATATTTCCACTTTTTTATTTCTTTGTAAAATTAAAGGTACAAGTTACCTCAGAGATGCCTCTTTTAGAGATTAACAATTCAAGAGCTTTAAAATTTAGATTGTATCTGTTTCTGGGAGTGATTTGATTGACTTATAGGAAAGGACATCTGTATAGGAAGAGAAAGAAAACAAAATGTAAGGAGGAGGACAGAATAGGGGAAGGAGACCATCAAGACAAATGTAGTTATCAAAATGTGAACATTAATTTTTTTCTCCTTAGATGAACCATGTTTCTTGTTTCTTTTTTTTTTGTTTGTTTGTTTTATTTATTTCTAGGAGAGAAAGAGAGAGAGAGAGAGAGAGAGAGAGAGAGAGAGACAGCGAGACAGCGAGAGCAGGGGAGGGTCAGAGAGAGAGGGAGACACAGACTCTGAAACAGGCTCCAGGCTCTGAGCTGTCAGCACAGAGCCCGATGCAGGGTTCGAACCCAGGAACCCTGAGATCATGACCTGAGCGAAAGTCGGGCGCTCAACCGACTAAGCCACCCAGGCGCCCCGTTTCTTGTTTCTTTGTATGTCTCATAACCTTTTATAGAAGACTGGGCATTTTGAATATTGTTATGTGGAAACTCTGGAAATCAGATAATTCTTTCTCCAGTGTTTGTTGTTACCGTTGTGGGTTTTGCTTAGTGCTTTTTTAAAGTACGTTTGTAATGGGGCGCCTGGGTGGCTTAGTCGGTTAAGGGTCCGACTTTCGCTCAGGTCATGATCTCGCGGTTCGTGGGTTCGAGCCCGCCGGGCTCTGTGCTGACTGCCTCAGAGCCTGGAGCCTGTTTCAGATTCTGTGACTCCCTCTCTCTCTGACCCTCCCCTGCTCACACTGTCTCTCTCTCTCTCTCTCCTAGAAATAAATAAAACATTTAAAAAAAATAATAAAGTGCGTTTGTAAGTCCGTACTTCCACTCTGGCGTGTGTAGCCCTTACCGTTCTGCTTGTTTGGTGGTCAGCTGATGTTTTGACACAATTGCTTTTAAATGCCTGCAGCCAGGAGAGAAGAAAAGAAGTAACAAAAAATACTCTTCCCATCTTTGCAGATTTGCTCTTTCGGGCACGCCTGCGGTGCTTAGGCTGGTTACAGCTCTCTCCCAGCTTTTACTTTCTACCTGTGTAGAGCCTAAAGGCCAACGGCAAGTGAAAGCTTAGGGTCTTTGCAGGCTTTTTCTGAGCGTGAAACCTGTCCTGGGTAGGCAGGTGGCTTTCTCAATTCCGTAGTGTACAGGGGAGCCTTTCGGAGACCGTATACCCACACGTGCCTTCTTTCCCCACATCTTCCTTCCGAGGCTTCCAGTCTGTTTAGTGCCGTCCCAAGTGTCGTTTCTGGCTCAGGCTGCTGCAGCTAATACCCGCGCCTTTAACTGCTTTCAGCGCGAGTTTCTTAACCCTGGGGATGTTCTAAGTTTGGTGGCACAAAGACAGTTCTTTGCACCTGTCCTTTGGGAAGCTGCCAGATAGGTTGACACCCACAGCCTTGAGTCTAAGAGTCCTGCTGCTTCTCTGGAACTAGAAACCCTTACCACTTGTGCAGGGCGGACACTGACCTGATGACCTTTGCCCTCTTGGATGTGGGTGATAAAGACGGGACATCCTTTTATAACAGAACAGTGGCTGCTTCTTCACAAAGCCTTCCTCTGGTTGCTGTACATTTTTGTCTTGGTTCCCGAATTTTTCAGAAGTTGATTTTGATAGTTTCTGCCAGCTCGTTAGTGTTTTAGGGAGAACGTTGCCCCCGGAGTTGCCCGTTCTGCCAGTTTTTGGTGATGTCATCTTTTTCAAGGGAAGATGTTGTAAACTGATTTCACTTTGAAAATAGTTAGAAACTGGAAATGAATATATAATTAAGCCTGATTTTAAGAACTTAAAATTGTGTGTAGTGTACTTAGTGCCTTACTAAGTCAAGAGTGCAAGTCTTCTGAATTGTACTTGTTAAAGCCTACATATTTTCCAGGTAGTAATAGGAGAAAAAGTTAGGCAACCGAGGGTATAAACAGGAAGAAGAAAACACCTCTGTCTTTGTAATCCCCCTCTCCACCGAGCATTAAAAAAGGTATATAGCAATAAGAGCAATTCATTACTGAAGGAGAAAAGTTGAATACAGTAGAAGGTCTGGCTTACAACGAGGCCCTCTTCCCTTCCTCCTGCCCTCCCGTCTTGCCATCTTCCCATTCCATGTGAAACACCGAATAATTTTCATGGGCTTAGCACTGTAGTAGAGGTATAGATACAGTGGATAGTTAGATAGAAATTGTCCTTACCCTTACAAAGCTTATTGTAATGTGGGAAATAGGAAGAAACCTGTAAACATCTCTATCATGCAATGATTGCATGGTGTGCATGGGTGTCATGGGAATTCAGAGAAGGGCCAACTTTGTGGGTAATGGGAAGGCTTTCTGGAGGTAGTGGTATCGAAACTGGTGTTTGGAGGTTTAATGGAAGTTAACAAATAAAAAAGCTGGGAGAGAACTCTATGTCATGTACAGGGAGTAACATATATGAAAAGTTTTAGATGTGGTGAGAGATATGCCATGCAGAAGTTGTTCCTATGTCCATAGCTAGGAAATGGAAAGTAGAGGAAGCTGAAGTTGGGTGTTAAATTGTGGCTTTATTGGTAGTGTTATTTAGTTTAGAATTTATCCAGAAGAATAAGTTGCAAAGAAATTCAGACGGTTAATAATTGCCCAATCTGATCTAATTAATGAAAAAGAATTATCCCATATGATTCTTATAATCTAAGATTTCAAAACAGACATTTAAAAGTTTTATATTAAAAAAAGATACTCAAATTGCTAGTAATTATAGTACTTTGAGAAGACATTTTCCAAGTCAGCATAATATATTCTAAATTTTTATATAATAAATTTTACTTTATGTAAATAACTTACTTCATTAAAAAAGCCCAAATATAATACTTATTTTATATACATTTACATGACCAATTCCTGAGTAGGAAGCCCCATTGTGGGCCACATTTCTTGCAGTGGTAATACCTTTGAGAATTTTAAAGAAAAGCCTTGGAAGAAAAGACTCTTACCTTCAAATAGAGTATTACATTGATGCACTCAGATTTACAGGAAACTTAATTGAGTTGTATATCTTGTTTCTAAACTATAGAAACAGTGAATTTAGCTTTTTCAGCTTTGTTATGCCATTTTGTTGGATTTTTACATGGTTTTTCTATGATTTTTTTTAGTGTTATTGCTAATTTTCTTGTAATTGAGCCTTCAGAGTCTTCTACTTTCCTGATAAAATAACCTTAAGTAAATTGGCTGCTTTTTAAAATTAAAAAAAATATATAGAAATGTACTACCTCTGGGTGTTTTATTTTTTACCCATAGAAATTATTTTCGCTTTCCTTTTATCCCACACAGTTCATAAAACACTGATTTCTTTGTAGAGCTACTATAATACATCCCATTTCTATTTTTAAAGTTTGTACTTTTGACTTCATATGAAGGTGTTGAGGTTCATTTTTCAATAGATTAGAATCCTGAATCTGTCACTTATATGTGACCTTGTTCATGCTGCTGTTCATAATCTTCATTTATGTTCATTTCTATGAGGATGATTTTGCCTTTTCCTCATAGGATTGTTAAAGAATAGTTTAATAAAGGCCAATTGTTTCTACTTTCTCTTACATGTTTTAGTTTGGTAAATATTGAACCACTCATTTTTAAGTGGGGAATAAATATTTTTCTGATTTTAGAATGATAATTTTATCAGCACTTAGCCTTATTAACATTAAAGTATTAAAATTATAATAAAGGTTAGAAAGACCATCTGAAAATATATAGCCACTTTACAAAATCTACAATAAATATTTTTACAGCTGCTGGCAAAGAAATCAGAGAGCCAGATTGTACTCTTTTGTAATTAAATGAAATATAGAAAGGAGCATTGTTTTTTAAATGAAAGATGGAACCGTAAGCTTCACATAACAGAGCCTGATTGTTAGAATTACACATATTAATTGTTAATTCCTTTAAAAGCAGACTATTTTTTTTCTTCCTACTGAGCCCATCTCTGTTATTTACACATTACATAATGGTTGTTGGTTATACCAGACTCAACTGTGAAGCACTTACAATTCATTTAGGAGATTAGTCTAAAAAAATTCTGCAATATTCTCTCATTTTAATGTATCCTAATTCTTACACAGTTTCTTTAGAAGTTCAGACGCTTAGGCTTAAACCTTGGGGTATCTGCCTCTGTTAGTGCAGTCAGTAGGTGTCCACGTCATTGATTTTCAAGCCTGTGGTTTATTTTTCTCTATATGGTTCCCTTCTAGATTACTTCTTCTGAGTTCTAACCACTGGTCTACAAGATTCATAGGAGTGACCCAGGTCAATTGGATATATAATAGTGAAAAAGCAAACAGTTCTTTGATAAGACAATGGTATGGTGAAAAGATGTTCGAGTACTTAATCTTAACATAGTAGTTTAATGTTTGCTGGAAACAAGGCTTAAGCTAGCCGTTTCCCCGGTACTTCAGACGTTTGTGATCACGTGACTGTATATATATATATATATATATATATATATATATATTTTTTTTTTTTTTTTTTTTTCCCAAAGCTCAAAGCTGGGGTTATAAGAGAACTGGTAATAGCTCACCTTAACTAATGCTAGCTATATGCCTCATTTTGTTCCTAAGGCTTAAACCCGATTGTGTTATTTAATCCTCACAACAACAACACTATTAGATAAGGAACTTTCATTCCCATATAGTTAAAAGTTTTTTCTTAATGTTTATTTTTGAGAGAGAGAGAGACAGAGAAAGAGAGAGACAGAGAGAGAGACACACAGAGCATAAACAGGGGAGGAGCAGAGAGAGAGGGAGACAAAGACTCTGAAGCAGGTTCCAGGTTCTGAGCTGTCAGCAGAGAGCCGGACGCAGGGCTTGAACTCACATGCCCTGTTGAAAAGTCAAATGCCACCCAGGTGCCTCTAACCAACTGAGCTGCCCATGTGTCCCTCATTCCTATATTTAGATGAAGTAACTGAGACTTAGAGAAGTAGTCATTAAGATCACACAGCAAGTGAGTAGTATAGATAATCTCTGAATCTAGGAAGAGTGAATTCAGAGACAATCTTTTAACTGTTTTTGTAGCTATTTTTGTTAATAAGACGAATAGGAAGAGTTGAAGTGGTTTCATACATAGAAGTAAAACCAGCCTTTTACCTGAGAGAATATCTAGGTCAGTTAAAAAAAAAAAAAAAAGAAAGAAATTAGGATGAAGGCTAGTTTCTCATAAGCTGAGTTTTAGTGCTATTACAGAGAAAAATATACACATAATGTTTTATTTTAAAATATAAGAATATTCTGTTTTTAAATTCCTAAATTTTGAAAGGCTTAAAAAAGTTCTTAAATGAGATTTTATTGCTTGTACGGACGTGTATGAAAACCAATTTATTCTGATCCTGGCATCAAATCCCAGGGTTTTGATCCTGGATCCTGTATTTACTAGTTTTGTAACCTTTACCAAATTAAATTTTCTTTGCCTTTTTTTCCTTGTCTGTAAAATTAAGACAACAATAGCTTCTTTCTCATAAGCTGTTGTGAGAATTAAATTATTTAACATATGTAAAGCCCTTAGAATGAATAGTACTAAACGATGTAACATTACATCATGGTGGTATTATTATTACTGTTATTATTATTAATCTTATTTATATCATAGCCTTTAGTTATCTACTCTTACTAATTAATTTTTTTGATATAAAAATCTTCTTGAATCTAGTTTCTGGTACCTGTCTGCCCCAATCTTATTTTTCTTTTGCTTCTATTTTCTTAACTATTTATATTTTATGTCTTCTTATGCTTAATGTAACCTATAAGCCAATTTCAACTTTTGGGGAGACAAGGTAGAATATACATACATACATATGTACATATATACATCTTTATTTCTGGAACTTAACACTGTTAATTCATGGGCTTTTTCTTTTCCACAGATATATCCCTAGCACCTAGAACAGTAATTTCCAGTCTTTAATAAATATTTATTAATAAATGAATGATTTCAGATTAGTCAGACATTTTTGTATATGACTGTTATTTTCTTCCTAAATTTTCCATTCTTTAGACCAGAAAGATACCCATTTTATCAATGTTCTTCTTTAAGAATGGTGCTTATAACAATATAATTAATATATCTTATGTGAATTTACTATTAGAGAATAAGGGTATAATTATATCCTTTATTATATGTGTATTTATCTATCACTATACTTAAATTAGCATTTGGGGAGATAGTAATACTTTGGCTCATTTTTGACTTAATGCCACAAGTCAGATACGTTGCTACTAATCATCTTTGTATATCAATTCACATTCTTTAAAATAAAGTATTATAAAATACTAGTATATCTCTTTTAAGTATTTAAAAATTTTAAAAAGAATTTTTTGAGAGATGGTGAGAGTTTGTGCTCAGGAGAGAGAAAATGGGGTTGGCAGAGAGAGAGGGAGGCATAGAATCCAAAGCAGGCTCCTGGCTCTGGGCAGTCAGCACGGAGCCCCATGTGGGCTCGAACTCACAAACCTTGAAGAACACGACCTGAGGCTAAGTCAGACACTTACCCAACTGAGCCACCCAGGTGCCCCTTTTTTAAGCATTTTTTTCAGATGGATTCTATCATTTTAACATTAACTGTAAGTCTGCCAGTATCCGTTTTAGATTTCTTTATATTCTATACATGGAGATTAGGTCCTTTTTTCTTTCTTTTCTGTTACATCTTACTTGTCAGTCTAGTAATATCACAAAAGAAAATGAATTTCATGTATTAAAATTTATCCCTAGTGAATTCTTCATTTTCTAGTGACTATCACTTTTAAGAGTCAAACTTTGTTTTGGGAGAGAGAAAGAGAGAGAGAGCAAGTTTGCAAGCACTAGCAAGGAGGGGCAGAGGGAAAGGAGGAGAGACCGTCTTAGTCGTGACCAGTACATAGCCCTGTACAGGGTGCGGGGGGCTGGTGGTAGTGCCCGTGGTGGGGCTTGGGGGGCGGTGCAGGGTGGGGCTACTGGATCTCATGACCTGAGCTGAAATCAAGAGTCAAATGTTTAACTTACTGAGCCATCCAGGCACCCAAGTGCCAAACTCTTTCTCTTTTTCATAGGAGTTTGTCCTCAATCCCAACGTAGTCCTCCACTATTTTTCTCTACTTGATTTGGAATTGCCTTTTTCTATTAAAAATTAGATTTTGCTAGTTTTAGTTCTTACAGCGCTTTTATCTATAGCTTTCACATTTTTATCAAAATTAGTTTTAGAGTAGAAGACTTGAAATTTTTAGAGTATCTTTGCTATCGTGCCAGTTGAAGTCATTTATTATTTTTAATTTATTGTTGTGAATAATCTCTCCTGTTATCATTAGTTATTGTTTCTTTTTATTCATTTTCAGCTGGTTGGTGGAGAATTTGACTTGGAGATGAACTTCATCATCCAGGATGCAGAGAGTATAACATGCATGACAGAGCTTTTGGAGCACTGTGATGTCACATGTCAAGCAGAAATATGGAGCATGTTTACAGCCATTTTACGAAAAAGTGTTCGGAATTTACAGACTAGCACAGAAGTTGGGCTAATTGAACAAGTATTGCTGAAAATGAGTGCTGTAGATGACATGATAGCAGGTATGAGGTTATCTGACAGGAAAATAGATTTTAAATGTTTCTAAAGATTCACGTACTTCTCTTTATATTCTACTGGTAATACAGATTTGTTGAAGCTAACTTGATTTAAAATAGACAAATAGAAATGTATAGAAAGTTTGCCTTGTATATTAAGGGAAAACTTGAAGAAAGGAAGTACTTTCTTCTGTATTAGACAAGCAATTATAATTTTGCTTTTCTAGGTTTTAGAAAATCTCAATAATGTGGAATACTATGAAATCCATCAGAAAAATAAACACTGCCTTTTTACATAGTACCGAGTCAAACCATTACGTAACTAAGTTTTCAGCATGTATTACAATTCTGTGTAATGAGCACTTCACCAGCTTTTTTGAGCTCCATGCTCTTCATTTTGACATATGTGGAAATATGATAGGAGGCACTAATAGCCTTGGGATAAGCATGTTGAATTTTAAGGAAGTGTCCATTTACTGTTTTTTTTTTTTTAAGAGAAAATTTGTATTAAAGTAAACATAAAATAAAAAGATGTATTATAGATTAGAGCATGGAATTTCAAGATGAAAATATTAAGTTTTGTGCTTGTTTTGCATTATTTCAAATAACTTTGAAATCTGTGATTATTCATTGCCAACCC
Organism: Proteles cristata cristata; assembly: GCA_017311185.1. NCBI lineage: Eukaryota > Metazoa > Chordata > Mammalia > Carnivora > Hyaenidae > Proteles > Proteles cristata. The sequence goes on along the minus strand of JAESUZ010001430.1, from coordinate 480,485 downwards.
TTACCTCCCTCCAAGTTCATTCTCCTTTGTTGTTAGATGCACTTCAGTAGAAATGTTTTGAAAGATGGTCCCAGAGCAACACTATTTTCTGAAAATAAGTTTTGAGTTTGAGATGTTGGTTTATTTAAGCCAAAAATGTTCAGCATAAGTTTCTTCTGATGTAAAATGGTTTTCATAGTTTTAAAAATGCTAATATGACTCCTCACAGTATCATATCTTATCCTTAAAAATAAGTCAGACACCAGAGAATCCTGTGTAATATTTTGATTTATGCACAGTTAAATTTAATATTAGTAGAACAAAACATTAAATAAGAAATGGAGTGAAGGATAAGTTAAACATGAATCCTTTTTAAATTTAAACAGTATTTTAAAAATTTTGTTTTTCTTAGAGTATATTAAAATCGTTTCTGATTGCTTTCAAGGTGTCATCTCTCTCTATTTAGAATGATTTAGCATTTTCTATATTGGTTAACTTGATGAAAAATGAAATTCAAATTTAGAACATCTGTTAAATGATGATATCTACCATCTTTAAAACATTCTGTAATTCTAGCATTCTTTAATATAAGGAATTTATTTGCATGAACTTATAAATACATCTGTGTAGAACATCGTACAACCTTTGAGTCCTCATATCTGGGTTTAATCCCTGAAGCTCTTTTTTTGTTTTTGTTTTTGTTTTTGTTTTTTTTGTTTTGTTTTGTGAAGTGCACTTTAGAAAATGAGCCACAATTACATACATAGTAGTTTGCTGATGAATAATTCATGAGCCTTGAGGTATAAAATGATACTTATCTTGATTATTAATGCAGAAGTTCATATGTTCATATTTTCTATTATATAAAGCTCCTTAATTTTCTTATATTTGCTTCTCAGTGATAATAATGCTGGTAACACAAAGCTTTCACTTTTTGTTCTTTTAGTCATTGAATAAACATCAGAACATTTCCTATACCTTACCATTCCATAGAGAAATTAAAATTTAGATAACATAGTAAAGAAGCAGTAATAACCAACAAAAATATTACTAAGTTCTCACTCTGGATATTTAGAAAATGTTAAGTTCAAAGAGGCATTTTTCATTTACTGATGTGTAGGTATGATGAGAAGGTAGTTAAACATCTATACTGAATTGATAACAGAATTTCATAGTCTTGCTACTTTTTCCATCTTTAAAAATTCTGTCCAGAAAAGATCTGCAATAACAAAATTGAACTGCTTGGTTTTATGTATAATAAATAAGAAATTTTAATAATTATGTTTTTAAATAAAAATTTAATAGATCACTTTTTGTGACATCCATATGAGGTGAGATAAAGGTTGGGAGAAAGAAGTTCAGTGTTTTAGAAAAATATTTGTAGGCAAATGTTTAAGAAATCTATGAATTTGCTGTTGCAACTAATTGCTTAAAAGCGTTTCATATTAACGTAGGATTTTAATAAGGTGCTTGATTTCTATCGAGAATTGTGGATTAGAAAGAGATCTTCTGACTAATACATAGTGACCATAAACTTTTTTATTGAGTGATGAAACATTTTATTGCATTAAAAGATCTCTCTCAAAAGTGGCATTATCAGTAGTCACAATTTTCTCATAAAGATTGCTTACTTATTGTGGCATTAAGTAAGATTAGCCAATTATCTATTGAGGAAAATAACCATCTTAAATTTCTATTTTGAAATAGTTTTAAAGTCTCAAATTCCAGGTATTGCATTATTGTATAATATATATTATTTATCAGTAACTATTTCAATTTATCCTAACTCACTTTTTAAATTAGTTGATGATAAATTATTTAGAATGTGTATGTGTATTGATTGTAATAACTGTATAGTATCTTTAGTCCTTGGGAAGTACTTTAGAAATTGGGTAAATGAAATATAAATATTTAGATGTTTAATTTCTTACAAAGAGCAATAGATAGAGGTACTACTCACAGTGTCTAGAGTTGAGAAATAATTCAAGGCCAAGAGATTAAATGTATAATTTTCCTATTATCTGGTGAGCTGGTATGTCTCTCATATGCACATAAACACAAGAACAGAATGGATATCACTTGTAATGCATTGAAGTCATACTTTTAGAGACTGGTAGGTAACATGGATGGCCTTGGAGCTGTACAGCTTAGGTTTTAATCCTGACCGTACCACTTAGACTGTGTTGTTGGGCAATGTGATTAGGTTATTTATGCCTTACTTTCCTCATTTTAGGAAGGGTCTAATACTAGCACTTGCCTCATAGGCTTGTTAAGAGGACTTGTGCACCTAATAATTGTAAACCACTTGGAATAATGCCAGGTAACGAGTAAGTGCTCAAAATTGTTGTTAATGGGACAAGGATTATATCCAGAATATGTTTTATTAAGAATAGATAATTCTAAAAGAAAATATGGTCAACTATTACTTTTTTTATTTGAAAATAGTCAATTTACATTGTTAAATCATTGTACCTTTCTATATTTTTGCCAACCTTTCCCTGCATACAGCGGATGTGTGTATGTCGATATGTGTGTGTGTGTGTGTGTATATTCTAGGAATTTATAAAATCTATTTTATATATTTGCTAAGGAAACTTAATTGTAGTGGTGAATCTGATGGAAAAAAAATCATAAAATTGAAACACAATGTGTTTATCTGGTAACTTAAAAATTCATAATTAGAATTGCTATTTATGAGGACAGTTAGATAAACATACATGTAGAAATGACAGTTGATAACTTTTGCTCTTTCAAAAACGTATATTACCTTGACAGATGGCAGCTCATGACTAGAGTTCAGAATAACTTTATTTTCCTTTAAAGATCTTCTAGTTGATATGTTGGGGGTTCTTGCCAGCTACAGCATCACTGTCAAGGAGTTGAAGCTTTTGTTCAGCATGCTTCGAGGAGAAAGTGGAATCTGGGTAAGTTGTGGTCAGAGGGAAAAGTATTTAATATCAGTGCGTTAGTACTTAATGTCCAACAGTTTGTCTCTAGAGCTATCAGCTGGAGTTTGTAATGGAGGTTGTTCCTCTTAAAGAGTTTAGTAAATGATTTGAAATTAATTTCTCTCTAGTTAGAAAACAGCCCAGTGTCTAACATGATAGAGTAGGTATTTTTGCTAAATTTGTACAGTGACATTTCTTTTCTTGTTTCCTCAGCCAAGACATGCAGTAAAATTGTTATCAGTTCTTAATCAGATGCCACAAAGACATGGTCCTGATACGTTTTTCAATTTCCCTGGTTGTAGCGCTGCGGTAAGTTTTAAATACATATGTTTATTTTTATTTATTTATTTTTACTTTTAAAAATATAATTATTGCAAAATTGGTTTCCATACAACACCCAGTGTTCCTCATCCAACAAGTGCCCTCCTCAGTTGATGCCCATCACCCACTTTCCCCTCTCCTGCACCCCCATCAACCCTCATTTTTATTTATTTTTAATTCACCTCTGTTAAGGTATAATTTACATACAATAAAATTCACCTATTTCAAAGTACAGTTCGATGAGTGTTAAAGTTTCTTGATCCTCAACACAGTCATGATTTTGAACAATTTCATCACTTCCTGCAGTTCCCTTATGTTTGAACCCTGTCCCCTCTTCCCAACCCTGTCCCTTCCAACTTCAGATTTATTTTGTGTTTTTATGATTTTGCATCTTCTAGAATTTCATATAAATAAAATCATTCAGTATGTAATCCTTTCAGTCATCTGCTTTCACTTATTATAATGCTTTTGAGGTTGCCCATGTTGTAGCTTCCCAGTAGTTTCTTCTGTTCCTTTGTTTTCTGATTTGTGTCACGTTTTATGGATATACCACAGTTTATCCAGTCACTAGTTTATGGGCGTTTGAGTTTTCGGCTCTTTTAAATAAAACTGCTGTGAACATTTGGACATAGATGTGTGGGCATGTTTTCTCATCTCTTAAGTAAACACATGAGTGAAATTGCTGGGTTTTATGCTAAGTGTGTGTTTCATTCCATGAGGTTGCTTTCAGGTGGATTATTTTCCATAGTGGAAAATTTTGCATTTTCATCAACTCTATGAGATCTGAGTTGATCTGCACCCTGGACGTTGTCCATCTTTTTAATTTGAGGCATTTAAATGGTTATGTCCTGGTACCTCATTGTAGGTTTAATTTTGTATTGCCCTAATGTCTGATGATATTGAGCACTTTTTCATGTGTTTTTTGGCTGTTTTTATATCTTCTTTTGTTACGTTTTTGTTCACATCTCTGGTTAAAAAATTGGTTGTTATATTAAGAGTTCTTTATGTACTTAAGTATAAGTTAATTTGTCAGATGTGTATTTGTCAAATATTTTTTTCCAATTGGTGGCTTTTCTTTTTATTTTCTTGCCCAGTATTTCTTAAAGTAAACAGATTTTAATTTTGATGAATTTCAATTAAACTTTTCTTTTATGGCATATGATTTTGTAATCCAAGAAATCAGTATACACCAAAGTCACAACATTTTTTAAAAATCCTTTCTACTGAGAGTTCTTTTGTTTTAGCTCTTACATTTAGGTTTAGGATCCTTTTTGTGTGTGAGATTTTAAAATATGATATGGGAGTTTCTCCTGTTTCTCTATCCCTATTCCCACTTGTACTCTCTCTCTCTCTCTCAAAATAAATAAGTAAACATTAAAAACATGATGTTAGGTAAGGTTGGAAGTTAAAATTTTGTTTGTTTTGTATATGATTATTGAATTTCTTCATAACCATTTGTTAAATAGATAGTCCTTTAACATTGAATTTTCTTGGCACCTTTCTTGAAAACTATCAGGCCATGTTTCTATAGATCTGTTTCTGAACTCTATGTTTAGTTCCTTTGTCCTCTGTTTCTGCTTTTATGCCAAAATCAGATTTTTTTGTCTTTATTTTCATAGCTGTATTGTAAGCATTCCTTGAAATTAGTTTGTATAAATACTCCAACTTTGTTCTTCACTTTAAGATATTTTGGCTATTCTAGATAGCATTTAAATACATGTGAATAAACTTGTCACTTTATAGTGCTCACTGTGATTTAGATTGTGTTGTGTTAAATCTATAAAATATTTTGGAGAGAATAGAAGATATTTAGTCTTTCAGTTCACAAACACTATAACTCTTGCTTCAGTTTTCTTAGATTTTTCAGTGTTTTGTAGTTTTTAGCACACAAGTCTTAAACATCTTTTGTTAAATTTATCCACAAATATTTCATATTGATTTTTGCTCATATATAGAAGTACAATTGATATTTTTTGTATAATTACCTTGTATCTTAAGACCTCGCTTCAACTCACTTTCTAGCCCTAGCAGTTTTTTAGTAGATGCCTTAGGATTATTTACAGATATTTTTGTAAATAAAATCAGTATCATTATTTTTATTTTATAATCACATGCCTTTTTAGTTCATTTTGTTGTATTACTGCACTGGCTAGGACTCTAGTGCTGGGTTTAATAACAGTAATATCCTTGACTCATTCTAGCTTTAAGTATTTCACCAGTAAGTATGGTATTAGTAGTTAGGCTACTATCAGGTAGAAGAAATCCCTTTCTGTTCCTATGTACTGGAAGGTTTTTTTAGTCATCAGTATGTTGATATTAGTGTTGAATTTTGTTGAATGCTTTTTCTGATTTTATTGAAGTAATCATGTAGTTTTTCTTCTTAATCTTGTTAGTGTGGCAAAATATAATGATTGATATTTCAGTGTGTTAAGCCAAACTTTGTGTTCCTGGGATAAAAGCTACCTGGTTACTAGTATGTTTTAACCTTTTCATACAATACTGGGTTTCATTTGCTAACGTGTTGCTGAGAAATTTTGCAGTTACTTTTATGAGTGATTTGGGGGTATAATTTTCTTTTCCTATAATATTTTTCTCTGTTTTTGGTGATAGGGTAATTTTTCATAAAATGAGTCAGGATCTATTCATTTCTTTCTTTTAAAGAAGATTATGTGGAATTGATATTCCATAATCTTAAATATATGATAAAATTCACATTGTAGCCATCTAGGCCTGAAGTTTTGTTTGGGGATGGTTTTAAACCATGAACTTAATTTCTATAATGGATATAGGTAGTTTTTCTATTTCCTTTTGAGTGAACTTTATAGTTTGTGTCTTCCAAGTAATTTGTATAGTTAATCTAAGTTGTTGAATATATTGCCCTAAGCTTATCATCATATCCCTTTCTTACCTGTTTAACCTTTGAGGGATATTTTAGTGATGCCTACTCTTTCATTTGTGATACCGGAGGTTTGTTTTTCCTCATCAGTCCTAGCCGGAAGTTCATCCATTTTGTTGTTCTTTTCAAAGAACTGTTTCAATCTGCTTGATTTCATTGTTTCTATCTACATTGTAGGATTATAGAAATCTATATAACTTTTGACTAGAAGAACTGGTTTTATTTCTGGATCCTCTACTTCATTACTGTAGAGGACTGGTCCCTTAATGTTTCTTGGCTTACTTTCACATAAAACACTAGTACTTTATCATGGAATAGTGTTACTATAAGCCTGTAATGAAATAATATACCATTTAAGTACTATATAAGTTATAAAACCTCGTGTAAATATTTCTTGCTCTTTAGTTATTATTATAAGCATCCTTGTAGTCTTCCATTTCATCAGCCATTCCCATAATTTCATATTTTCTCTTAATATTTTGTTACTAACCTTATTTTTAAACTTACAATTTCCAATCATAACAAAATTGTGACACAAAAATAGGAAAATTAAAAATTGTGATGCAAAAAGAGGAAAGTTAAAAATCTCATTTCAGATGAAAGCTAATAATTTTACATATCAGATTGTTAGGGTGGAACACATATCAAACGTACTTTGTGGTACATAGCAGAAAAAATACTGTGACTGTCCCAAAGAGGGTACCAGTTTGCTTAGATGTAATAATTTTGTTTACATATTTAGATGTATTTTAATACATTTTATAAAATTGTTATTGATCTGACATCTAGTAGACCTCAGTTTAAGGGGTAAGAAAGAAGAGTAAGCTGTTTAGACAGAAATACAAGCAAGTTGCTGTCTTACTGACAGCTAAACAGTGTTAAAACTTTGTTTTAATAAATTGTCTGAATTGCCTCAGTAAGGTTGCAACTCATTCTGCTTTTAGGCACTTGACCTGAAATCTGTGAATATTTTCTGTCAGTATGTAAACACACATACAGGTACACGCACACAAAGAATTTTCCTTATATGTTGTTAGTTGTGTATGTGTGAATTGTTCATATTCAGGAGATTTTGATGGACTTAACTCTATCAGTTTTTCTTTTCTTGGTTTTCCCTGCATTATTCATTTGCATAAAGAGTAGCTTCAATTAAGACTATGTTCTTTGTAGAAGAGGAAGCAAAGAAGGAACTAGAACTTTTCTAACTGTTATTTCATTTGAGTCATACAAGCTATATATAAGATAAATGATATTATTGTTGTTAGATTAGTTGAGGAAACAGCCTCAACAGTGTAACATTGTTAAGGGCCATAAAGCAGAGTCATAGCCTGAATTAAAATTTTCCTGATTCTAAGACCAGTGTTTTTTGTTTTCTGTTTATTTTTTTTTTAAACAACAGATTGGCTTCTTTCCAGGTATGTTACCTCTGCTCTTGAACTACTGAAAAATTCAGACACGAGCTGATTTTAAAGTCCTTACCATTACAATGTTTTTGATCATTTCCTTCTGGACGAGCATGATAATAACTAGAGGGTACATACTGTCTGGACCGCTGTTGATAGCAGCCTTTGGATCACTAAAATAATGACACTGCTTACTTTCTCTCTAAAATAACCATATACACTAGGCCTTCCGAAGTACGTTTTATACTGTGGAGGTGCCTTGCTATGAGCTATGCTGCCTTCATAGGAGCAATTTGGAATGAAATTGTGCAGAGTGATTCACATAAAGGTGAATGATGAATGTAAGATGACATTTTTTATGCTCTGTGACCTTTATGGATATACTTATTTAGATTTGTTTTTAATGATTATGATATTTCATGAATCTGCTTAATTTAGGAATAGTGAATTTTCCTATTCAGTCAAATGGTTTGCTGAAAGCATTCCATCTACACATCAGAATCGTTTCTTTTGCAAATTACAGTAGATGGCAACATAGATCTTGGGGTGTTAGACTTGGGGACGGTGAGGAATGTAGAGTTTGGCACAGTGAGGGACATCCAGTTGTGGGAACCAGGATGCTGTAGAAGAAATAGGAAGAATAAAGACCGCTTAATTCCAAAATCACAAAGATATCCCCAAAGATGTCTCATTAACACCATGAGATTAGGAGGAAATATAAGGAATCTAGGAGATAAGTGTTAAAATCAGGCACCAGTACTTTGGAAGTCAATGTGTCTGGGTTGCACATCAGGCAGTACTATACAGTTAGCTTTTGTGCATTGATTAAGGGAGGGTGTATGCATTAGTTAAAAAGAGTAGAAAAAGGCTAGAGATGCAATGTGCATTGTACAGAAGGCTTTGGTTAGTATAGTAGTATGGGCTAGAAGTGGGAGATTTCAGATCCCCAAAACACTTATTCTAGATGGTATATACTAAATTTAATTAAGATAATGTCTTTCAGTAAGGGTAACTGTCTTGTTGAAGAGATTGGCCATACTAGAGATCCTTATTTATCCATGGAATTATTGGAAGTCCACAATGAAACCGAGGAAATTGTTATTCTAGAGTATCTCAGGTGTGTCTTTGGTACGAGTGATAGTACCAGTTATTATTTCATTATTACTCAAGGTTAGAGTTTTCTTCCATGAGTTTTTTTTTTTTATTCCATTTTATTTTGGTTCACTAATGTTTGCAGTTATATGTGATTTAGGGCTCTTTCAGTGCTGCCATGGAGATAATAACAGATGACAGATCACCTGTCTCTTTTCTGGTGGGAAGAATAGGTCTAGAAAACGTGAAGAGCAGGTTGGCTCAAATTCTTCCCTGTATCTCTTAATTTAATGCAGTCTTTGAGTTCTAATTTAGGGTCTGGTAGACTGAGTGATGAAACTGGTGATACAGAAGGTGCTAAGGCCATTGGCGGGGGAGAAGTCCATGATTTTCTGTATTTATACCTTCATTGTTTTTTGATCTGTAAAGGTTATATTTGACATTAGTTACTATCACATTTTATTTAACTGATACTTTTGTATCTTTTTTCATTGCCTTATAGGCAATCGCATTGCCTCCTATTGCAAAGTGGCCTTATCAGAATGGCTTCACCCTAAATACTTGGTTTCGTATGGATCCATTAAATAACATTAATGTTGATAAGGATAAACCTTATCTTTATTGGTAAGTAATACATTTAATTTTAGTACTTTTGTCTTAAGTATTTCAGTTTTATAAATAAGAGTATCAAGGCAACACATTAAGTAGAACGTGTATGTGTGTGTGTGTGTGTATGTTTATATTTGTATATGTTAAAACTATAAAGATACAATTAAATCAGCTTATTATGGTTTTTTTTGCTGTTGGTTCTAGACAACCTGCTTCACTGTTTTTTTCTTTTTTCCCCATTACAGTTTAAAAGTTAAGGGTTAGAAACCTTCTCTGTCCAGTCCATCCCAATCAACATAGATTAGTTGTAGGGTGGTGAGTAGGCATACTAAACCCTGATCAGGGGAAGAAAAAAAAAACCAAAAACAGACTACTTCCGGATTTCATTTACTTTGCCTTTTTACTTCCTTTTTTCAACGAGCATAGTTAAGATATGCTTTAAAATATTAATAATAGCTATGATGTAAGAAAATACAGTCAAATAATAAAATTAATTATTTAATAGATAACTAACAGAATGGGTTGATGAACCCAATAGCAGGTTGAGCTGTAAGGACTGAGAGCTTGGTAATTTTAGTTTGCCAATACTGCACCAGATAAGAGCATCAAACTTCCATTGATGGCCTTACTATATACGAGGTATTGTAGATGTTTACATGTTACCTCATTTAATGTTTGCAGTGCTCTGCAAAATAAAACTATCTGAGGTCTTAATCTTCCTTACGTTATTGATCCTGTGCTTTGGTGTTTTCAACTTCAGTAAATTGACGATAATAATAGTATATATCAGGTAGGATTTAATTAGAGAATAATTAAGTGCTTTTGTACATTTACTCAGAAATAGGAGTGCAGAAAAATGTGAACTATGAATAGCTTGTCAGCTCGGTTACAAAAGATTATATATGGATAGTAATGAGAGTTTTAAACAAAAAGCTGAACTTCCAAAAATAAATGGGTCATTTTGGCAGATCACCCATTTATTTCAATAATACCATCATTTTGGAGAGCATTTACAATTTGTGCTAAGAGGACAATTCACAGCTAGGAGGTATCCTCCCTTAGAAGAAAATAACTGTATAATTTTATAGATCTATCTTTTATCTTCTTTTGACTAAAGATGTATTCCTGTGTTTGATTACCTACATCATTTATCAAACTAGGCTCTCTGTCTCTCTTTTTTTTTTTTAATTTGTAAGCTATTTTCAAAGACATAACAGAATTAGGAAGCAAGTTGTTTTTGAAAACAGTAGCTATGTAAATGGTTTCTGTATTTGCTAATTTCAATGCTCCTTGAAGGTAAATGAAATTTACTTGGAAAGATTTTATTGGCTATTAATTTGTTTTTATTTATTTGTGACATTTTACACTGAAATATCAACATGTTTTGTATAGTCTTCTATTTTCTCAATTTAAATTACTTATTTTAGTTCTAAACCTTTTATGTTTTAGTCTTTATTTGGTACATGTATACCCCTTCTTACTCTATGAGGAAATGAGTTTTATTTTATATGCTATAGGGAAATGAGTTTTATATGCAGATTTTTTAAAAAGTTTATTTTTGAAAGAGAGAGAGACAGTGTGAGCAGGGGAGGGGCAGAGAGAGAGGGAGAGAGAGAATCCTAAGCAGGGTAGGCGATGTTAGCGCAGAGCCTGACGCAGGCTTGAATGCACGAAACTGAGATCATGACCCGAACTGAAACCAAGAGTCGGATGCTTAACTGACTGAGCCACAAAATGAGTTTTTATTCTTCTATATTTGGGGCCCAAAATGAGTTTTATTTTAAAATAACGTTTTATATTATTTTTATAATGCTTTTTAGATATAGGGTTCTTTATATCGGAGGATATTAAACAATTCTGTTTTTGTTACAGTTTTCGTACTAGCAAAGGAGTTGGTTACTCTGCTCACTTTGTTGGCAACTGTCTAATAGTCACATCACTAAAGTCTAAAGGAAAAGGTTTTCAGCACTGTGTGAAATACGATTTTCAACCACGGAAGGTAGGTATAAGTAAATATTTCTCTTGAGAAACACACAATTTACAATTCCCACTGTCTCAGAATTCACCTCTGTAATATTCTCTTCTTGATTTTCTAATGAGTCATAAATCTTTTTTTTTTCTCCTTGTCTGCATTTTCTTTTTATGTCTAACTTTTCACATAAAAGGATCAGGCTCTTGACCTCTTGCAGTATGTGTCTCACTTGCTCACTTGCTGTGATCTATTTTATGGCATTCTTAAAGTAAATACTTATTGAATATTTACTGAGTTCCAGACACTGTTGTAGGTACTAGAGATGTGACAGTGCACAAAACAGACCACATTCCTACTTTTGTGGAGACTATGTTTTTTTGGAATTTTTATTAAGTTTCATGATAGATTCCCACTCTTATTCTTATCTCCAAGCTCTATTCTCACCTACCAAAAGATATTGCCACATGGATGTTTTTCTGGCCTCTCCACTTCACAATATGTAACATCAAGTTTTCATCTCCAGTCTTATATCCATTATGTTCTTAGGTCTCTTGTTTAGATTAAGAAACTTACCATTTTCATGACAGTGGGGACTTGGGTCATTTTTCTTCTTCATCCTCTTTTTGATCTTTATATCAGTTCAATTTTCCAGTCCTTTACTTTGTATCTCTGTAATATATCTGTCTTTCTTAAAAAAAAAATTCCTTACCTGCTGCTTAAATTCTTCATATTGTTCCCTCTTCATCTTGGGTCTTTTGTCTCCTCCTCTCCCACATGATTTCACACACTAATATCTGATTTATATTCCTGATCATATTATTCCACTGCTCAAACTAGTCATTTGCTTCTTACTAACAACTAATTTATTGAATGAGTTAACATTTTTAGCCTAGTCCTTCATGATTTGGAGTTTATTTTCAGCTCTTTGCTTATACCCTTTATTCTGTCAAAACAGAGCTACTATATGTTTTTTCCTTTTCAAATATTCAGTCTCTGGCATGAAAACATTTACATGTCTCCTCATTTGAGCTTTAGGTCTTCAAATCCCACCTGATCGTTAGGTTCCATTTCACATAACATTATTTCCATGGACTCTGTCCTTGATTTTCCTTATTCTCAGATGTAATCTTTCTCATAGTATATTATTTCAGTGTCTTTACAACAGTTATTTGTTTTAAACCTTTATTGTTCATTTATATGTGCATAATTAAGTAACTGTTGAAATCAAGCTATGTGTTGGATTCATCTTTGTATTCCCTCATTTACCTGCCACAGAGTTTTGAAGTTGGTAGACTGCCAGTGATATATGTTGGATAAATGAATAAAATGTGCTTTAACAACCAAAAAGGACTGAAGGAGTAGGTTATATTCATCTGGACAGCTAATTTCTGTTGAGCAGTTTATTTTCTAGTGGTATAAAAATAAATGACATGTTACTATTAACAAAATGAGAAGGAAGGCCTGGGCCTCCTTGTGGTCAGTGCTTCTTTACAAGGCAAGATGCCAAAGAGCTTTTCCATGTGGCTGGAAGAGGAAAGGTCATCATGGGAACAAAGATCAAGTCATTGAGATTGTTTCTTACTATGTGATACGTATTTAAAATCAAAAGCTTACCAGCTTTTCTTATTATTTCAGCACAGTAATGTACACTGCAAAACTAAGTTAATATTTGGAATTGTAGAGAACTAGAGCTTTATCCATGAGCATTAAGAGAGATTTTCTGCTTTTTGAGACCGTGTTTTGCACAGGTTTAATAGAAAATACAATTACTTAGAATTCCAACCATTGACATATTCTTATATATTTATTCTGATCCTAAAATTTTGCTATATAGAATATATAATTTTGTGTGCAATGTCATTATATATAATCTATGTAATGTATAACTTTACTATATGTTATATAGAAATAATGCATGTTTTCAATTTTTAGCACATTTATGAAAATAATATTAAACAATTTTAAGTTATATTATTAATTCAAAATACATTCAAAAGCAGACTTAAATGAGCTTTATGTGACTTCAGTTACAGTTGTGAGGAATGATGTTTGAAGAACATTTGCAGAAATTCTGCTTTAATTATGGTTCTGTCTTATTCTTCCTCTTCCCTTTCCCCTCCCCCAAATTCTCTTGTCCCCCCCTTACCTCCTCCTCCTCTTTTGCTCATCCTTTCCATCGTCCCCTACCTTTCCCACCCATCTCCCCTGTTTTGTCCTCCTCCTTTTCTTGTTCTTCTCCCCTCTAATCGTGTTTGGCTTAGATAACAGAGCAAGTTTTTAGACTGGAGATTCAGACTTCACAGTAGTCTGTATGCAGGTGCCTGTCATGCACTATGGATTTATACATAATTAGCTCTTTTAAAAGGTCGAGGGCTAAACCTTCAGTTTTGGTAATACAGAGAGTTTTCTTGAGGGAGTTTAAGCTAATCCTAGTAGTTCTGAATCTTGTTTCCTGAGATTGAAGTTTCCATTAATTTCTGTTCTTCAATAATGCTGGCTTCAAGAAGGGGGATGTTGCTCTGTGGTTCATGTTTTGGCCCTTGAAGTAGACCTCCGAATATAGATATCCAGAGGCCAGGTTGATATGTGTTAGGAATTTTTAAAATTTTTAATGTTTATTTTTGAGAGAGAAACAGACACACAGAAAGAGCATAAGTAGGGGAGAGAGACAGACAGACAGACAGAGAGAGCATAAGTAGGGGAGGGGCAGAGAGAGACAGAGACACCGAATCCAAATCCAGTGCAGGCTCCAGGCTCTGAACTGTCAGCACTGAGCCTGATATGAGGCTCGAAATCATGAACCGTGAGATCATGACCTGAGCTGAAGTTGGATGCTTAACCTACGGAGCCACCCAGGTGCCCTGATAATGTGTTTAAAAGTCTGCTGTAAGGGCGCCTGCGTGGCTTAGTTGGTTGAGTATCTGACTTTGGCTCAGGTCATGATCTCATGGTTCACAGAGCCGTGTTGGGCTCTGTGCTCACAGTGTGTGGGCCATTCTTGAGATCCTTTCTCTTCCTCTTTCTCTGCTCCTCCCCAGCTCATGCTCTCTCTCTCTCTCCCTCCTTCCCTCTCTCTCTCTCACCCTGTCTCTCTCAAAATAAATAAATAAATTTTAAAAAGTCTGCTCTAAAGATCTAAAGATAAAATGAAAAGTGTGCAACTATATTATAGAATTAGATTTATAAGATATAATTCACTATCACCTGGGGTTTTTCTAGAGAAATGTTCTTGGATATTTATTGGACTCTATGTTTGTGTTAGAGTAACCAATCATTTGAAAGTCCAGAATTTAAAATAAAAAGAGACAGAGGATAGGAGTTCCTATTTCAACATATTTAAGGCCAGTTATCCCTTACAAGTTCAAGGGTCTTTTTGGATACCTGACAGTGAGATTGTCCACCTTCTTTAAGAGCACACTTTACTTTTTATCCACAGGAATATTTATCTGCAGGAACATAACAGATGATGAGACCACATATGACAGGCAGAATGTCCTTTCCTTTTCTTTCTGTTTGTTTTCTTGTTTGCTCATGATCCCATGTGTGTTTTGCCACTTATTGAAGAAAATATTATTTAGGATGGAGTTCTCAAATATATATTTAAAAAATTTTACCTGAGTCTAATAAAAATATTTGCTTTATGTTTAAGCGATAGTAATAACTGTTTCTATTAAAGAATATTAGCTTGGGGTGCCTGGGTGGCTCATTTGGTTAAGCATCTGACTCTTGATCAGCTCAGGTCATGATCTTGGAGTTTGTGAGGCCCACCTTGGGCCTGCTTAGGATTTGCTCTCTCTCCCACTCTCTCTGCCCCTACCCTGTGCTCTCTTTTTCTCTGTCTCAAAATAAATAAACTTAAAAAAGAATTAAAAAAAAATATCAGTGTATCAGTCATTCATTAATATATATGTGGAAAATAGCTTTAAAAGCAATGATTCTATAAATTCATACATTAGAATGGAGGTTATTTGTTTCTTGATACAAATCCCACTGATTTTCATATAAATTCAGTTCTCTCTCTTCAAGAAATTTGGATTTATTAGATTTGGGATGCGACCCAGAAGAGTTTGACAAATATGCCAAACTATTTTGAATTTCAGTGGGAACTTGTTATAAATACAGATTCTTGGAATTATAATTTCCATGTTAGAAGTATGTTTTTAACAAATGCCCTAGGTGATTTTTTTCATCAACAGTGATTTGAAGAGTATAAGAAAAATTAGGGTGAAGTTAAGAACTAAATAAAATTGTCATTAACCAATAAAAAGCAGTTTAACGCACTTGTTCCCTCTCTTTCATGTCTTCACACTATTTCCTTATGAGAAGTACATTCCCATTTGTAAGAGCTCTATATATGTTGATTCTAAGGAGTCTTGGTAGGAAAAGGGCCAGGGAGTGATAGAGGTTTTAAAAAACCGTAGATGCTCATAAACCTTGAAAACCATAAATACTCTATTTTACTGTTTCATTATTCAAGATAAGTGCGTTCTCTCTTTTTTTCTTTCTTATTTTTCCAGGATATGCCCTAAAGTGTAATCCTTTGATAAGGTGTTTAACCGGCCTTTCTAAAAGAAATCTTTATATTAAAACTTTTGCTTTCTTAGCTGTACCACTTACCAGATCTTTGACGTTGTGAAAATTCCGTAAATTGTTAGTCCACAGTAGACTGTTAGCATATTACTAAGTGCTCAATATGTGTTAGCTGCTATTGATATTTGTATAAATATCATGTTATATTTTCCTATTCTTATTACAGTTTTTTTTCTGGTTCCTGTTTGGTATCCTTTTCAAGATCTCTTTTCGAGTCTTAACTAAATGCAGACCTCAGTAGATGTACATAATATCACTATGCATACATAGTTTCCAATTTTCCTCCCATTTCTTTTAAAATATAAAGCAAAAATATAAAAAATATTATGTTCAACATAGGTTCTTTTGAATTGAAAAGGCACTTGTCTGTTATATGTATATATTGATGTACCATGGAAAGAGAACATTAAAGTTAATTTTCCTATAACTGCTATGACCTTCACTGAGATTAGTTCGTTCATTCAGCTGTGCATTCATTTATTCATCCATCAGCTTTATCAAATATCGGTGTTATGACCAAAAGCAAACTCTTTCATTGTAACTCCACATCTTATTATTTGGCTAATTAACTGGCTAACTGTATTAATTATCCTAAGTTAATGATACCAGTACCAGTTTAAGTGAAAAATTGGAAACCATCTTTAGACTTCCCTTTTCTGTATCAGCACTTTCAGTGAGTTTTGTTAATTAGTCTCTATCCCCATTCTTTTTTTTTTTTTTTTTTAAATATTTTTATTTATTTCTGGGAGAGAGAGAGAGACAGCGTGAGCAGGGAGGGTCAGAGAGAGAGGGAGTCACAGACTGAAACAGGCTCCAGGCTCTGAGCTGGCAGTCAGCACAGAGCCCGACGCGGGCTCGAACCCACGAACCGCGAGATCATGACCCAAGCGAAAGTCGGACGCTTAACCGACTAAGCCACCCAGGCGCCCCTCTATCCCCATTCTTTTAAATTACCAATGTCTTTGTGGTAATTTAGGCTTTTATAGTTTTCTTACCTTAACCTTTGCCGTAGTTTGGAGGTTTATCTTTAACCAGATTTGCCTAACTATCCCTCTTACTCACTACTACCAGTTATTTTTCTATATTATGAAGATGATCATTCCATTTTCCTGCTCAAAATTCCTTAGTGATATGACGTTATGAAAAAAACAAAGGCAGATTACTAAAGGCATCCTGCAAGTCTCTATAAACTGATCTTTGTTTTGTGTCTAAATCCAAACACGGAGAAAAGTTTTCTCAGGGTTCTGTGCTGTATGTAAAGTATTAAGATTTCTCTTTCCCCCCTGTTTACTCAGCAATTTGTACTTATCCTTCAAGCTTTCTCTTAAGTTTCATTTTATTCTTTCAATGACTTCTTCTCTGTTAGACTTCCTTCTCCATTTGTCTTTTCTTTTCCTTCTGCTCTCAGTTAGTCATTACTTCTTTTGCCCCCATATCTGTGTTTTAGATATTTTCCATGGTTTTGTAATTGCTTTCATGTTTGTTTTTGGTGAACCGTCCTTAAAGGTGTATATGTTAACACTGCCCACAGTCTGGGGGATACTGGGCATGAAGTAGACTCTCAGCAAATTTCTTCAATGAACAAATGAATGACTCTGAGGATTAAATGTCAATTTTAGCAGGAAAAAAATCTCATCAAAAGGAAATAGTAGGCAAAAAACAGATATTTAGTGAATGCTGTCTTCTTAATGGCTGCCCAGTATGTATTAGGAACTATTCTTCATAGTTTTCATACATTGTCTCTTATTTATAATGTTCACAGTCACTCCACAAAGTAGGCATTCCCTTTGTAACCGGGGAACTCAGATTTTTATCTATATGAATTTAAAGTTCATACTGCACAGCCCAGCTCCCTAAATTATTTGGTGCATAGCAGAAAGAACTCGATAAATACTTGTTAAATAAGTATTTTCCTACATGAAGTATACCAGTACCTATAAATATATATCCAATATTATTTATCTTAAACTTGTCTTTGGATAATAGGAAATCCTTTTCTGTTTATAAGCATTTGTTTATATGTATTCTATCTAGAAATTTAAAATTTCTTTTTTTTTCTTTAAAGTTTTTATTTAAATTCAAGTTAGTTAACATACAGTGTCAATTGGTTTCAGGAATAAAAGTGATTCATCACTTATATAACACCCAGTGCTCATCACAAGTGCCCCCCTTAATGCTCATCACCCATTTAGTCCATCCTCTACCCACCTCCCCCCCAACAACCCTCAGTTTGTTCTCTATAGTTGACTGTCTTATGGTTTACCTCCCTCTCTGTTTTTATCTTATTTTATTTCTCTTTCCTTTCCCCTATGTTCATATGTTTTGTTTCTTAAATTCTACATGTTTGTGAAATCATATGGCGTTTGTCTTTCTCTGACTGACTTACTTCACTTAGCATAATACACTTTACTTTCATCTACATTGTGCAAATGGCAACATTTCATTCTTTTAGATGGCTGAGTAATATTTCATTACGCATATATATGTATTATATGCACACACATGTATATATTTACATGTATGTATGCACATATATGTGTATATATATACACAGAAGCACACATTTGGGCTCTTCCCATAATTTGGCTGTTGTGATAGTTAGAAATTTAAAATTTCTAAAGATTTTGCTCCAAAATAATAAAGGTTATATTTCCTGTGTTACCTAGATGACATTCTGGTGGAAAATTTTCAAACTCAAGAAGGGTCATATAAGTAAATTTGAATTCTTTTTTTTTTTTTTTAAATTTTTTTTTAATGTTTTTTATTTATTTCTAGGAGAGAGATAGAGACAGCATGAGCAGGGGAGGGTCAGAGAGAGAGGGAATCACAGACTCTGAAACAGGCTCCAGGCTCTGAGCTGGCAGTCAGCACAGAGCCCGATGCGGGGCTCGAACCCACGAACCTCGAGATCATGACCCAAGCGAAAGTCGGACGCTTAACCGACTAGGCCACCCAGGCGCCCCGTAAATTTGAATTCTTATGCATGTAAACGTCTATGAAATTTTTCTCAAATTTATATGAAGCTCAGTTTTCATGGCTTCTTGATAATTGTGTAGTATTTAGAAATATGAATGCTTAAATGACTGACTTTAAAGATTTTCTATTGCTTTTAATCAGGACCATGTTGCTTCCTGATCAAGTAGAAGATTTCCTTTGCAATAATGAAAGATTACCTAGAATGAAACAGCTTTAAAAAAGACATGTGTTTTAAGGATTGAATTGTTTCACCTAACATTTTATTTTTATAATTGAGAAACAATATTGTTTATGCTGTTCCATGAGTTGTTTAGTGCACTATTTTTATTTTTTAAAATGAATTTTGTTCAAAGTATTTCAGATACCTTGAAATAGCTAATATTTTAGTGGCTGAGAATTATTATTATTACAGCTTTAAGTTTTTCAAAATATAGTATATGAAATAATGAATAGTGCTTTTAAGTAATCTGGGAAACAAAGTTTGCATTATATATTTTCATGTTTTTTTTGGGGGGGTGAAACTAAGTCTAATTTTTTTCTTCTTAAACACTGAAGGCCTACTTGTTCAAGTGTCTATAAATCATTTGTATTTTTTTATATTTTAGAAAAATATTTCTATATTCTTGGCCTTAGGTTAAGTATTCTTGGCCTTAAGTGTCAAAGATAGTAAGGGCTGGATCCACAAATTGTTGCAGAAATTAAATCATTCCGTATCAAATTATACTGTTGAATTCTTTTGGTTGGCACTAGGACTATTAAGTTAAAACTTAATACAGACTTATTCCTTGATTCCTAATGAATATTCACATATTATTAAGTTAAAGATATATAATTATTCTTGGACCTAATAAGTCTGAGTTGTAGAAATGAAACCACCTAAATCTTATTATAAATGTTAAAATGTTGGGGGTGCCTGGGTAGCTCAGTTGGTTAAGAGTCCAACTCTTGACTTCGGTTCAGGTCATGAGCTCATGGTTCATGAATTCAAGCACTGCTAGCAGCACGGAGCCTTCTTGGAATTCTTTATCTCTCTGCCCTTTCCTGTTCCTACTCTTTATCCCTCCCTCCCTTCCTCCCTCTCTCTCTTCCTCCCTCTCTCTCTCTCTCAAAATTAACAAACAAACAAATAAATCCTTAACAAATTATTTTAAAAAAGTAAATAAATGTTAAAATGTTGTTCCTTTGACTTACCTTTCCTGGCCATGCAACCCAAAATAGAATCAAGGTTAATCTTTCTCAGTTTATGCTATTTTTTTCCTTTTATCTTTATTTACTTGTCCATTCTGTATCTCTTTCACTATACCATGAATTCCAGAAGAGCTGAACCTGTGGTCTGTCTGGTCAGACTTATGGTACAATATCAATGTTATTAAATGGATAAACCAAATATAATTGTATTTCCATGATATTTGGATCTTGGTCTAATAGAAGTGTCATTCCATAGTTCAAGGCATTCTAGGTCTGTCTCCATCACAGATTTATTCTTTATCAGTCACTTCTTTCATCTGCAAAATGAGAAATATGAGGGGGAACTTGAAATGGTAATGTGTAACTGTTAGTATTCTTTTAACCATTTCTTACGGTGTTTTGTGACTGTTATGATTGCTTTTTAGGTAATGACTAAACATTCATATCAAGACCTTTACTTTTTTTTTTATTTAAGTGGTACATGATCAGCATTGTCCACATTTATAATCGATGGAGGAACAGTGAAATTCGGTGTTATGTTAATGGACAGCTGGTATCCTATGGTGATATGGCTTGGCATGTTAACACAAATGATGTAAGTTTTTTTTGTTTCTAATCTGTGCTTTGACGTATTTGAGTGTGTGATCTATCACTATTCATGACATGAATTTTATAATATTTTGGTAGAATTTTATACCAAATTTGGTAGTATTTTATAATAGTTTGGTAGAAACTTAATAGTTGTACTTTGAAAGCTTTATTCAGTTAAATGAATTTTATGTCTTAAATTTAGTATAATGAACTTGCTAAAATAGATGATTAGTGATAAAGAAAAGGAAAATTACTCAAATATATTATTAAGTATTAGGTCAGAAACATCCATGCAATATTCTATTCTTTTCCAGAATTTCAAGCATTAAACACAGTGTCATACACCTTATTTGGATGTGAAAGGAAGACCTGAAACACAGTGAATCAGTGTAACATGTAGTCAGTATTATTTACTACAAAATAATGATAAATGCTGTGGGGAAATATTAAGTGGGAATAGATATAGAAAGTATAGCGGTAGGGAAGGAGGAAGCTGGATGGTACAGAGATGATCTTAGTGAGAAGAGTTTAGGGAGCAAGTCATGTGGATATTTGGGAGAAATATCCCATTCGCTGAAAACAGTGAGTGCAGAGCCTTTGAGGCAGAATGGAAAGTTAATTGAAAAAATAAGCAGCCAATTTGTCTAGAACTGAAGGAGGAATGGACAGAAACATGTTAAGAGGTAAGATTTAGACAGACAGTAGAGGGTGAAATCACGCAGGGCGTCATACACAAACATAGTATCTTGGTTTTCCCACCTTAACCAGCATAAAAATCTTTGGAAGGTTTTTAGCAGACAAGTGACATGATCCTGACTCATATTTTAAAAATGTCAATCAGGCTGTAACATTGAGAATATTCTAAAGGAAAAAAATGGCAGAAGCATGGAGATCAATTAAATTACCTATTGTAATAATAGCAAACAGGTAATACTAGTTTTGACTAGCATGTTAGTGGTGAGGGAGGTAATACAGTTGTATCTAGGAGAGAGCATATCTAGAGTTAAACCCTCAAGAGCTCTGTTCTGGGCTTTGCCTTGTCATTAGCCTGGCCTGTGTTCAAATGCCAGAAGTTTTACCTTCAAACCCAATAATACACAATCATTCCAGCATAGCTGGCTTTATGAAAACTTGCCTCTCTTTAACCAAATACACTTCTCAGTGTTTACATCTCTGCAGACTTTTATTTCAAGGGCAGGGGTCTCTTCTTGTTCTCTCTTGTATTCTTTTAAATAGCACTGTGTCGATAGTCCATGTTTTCCCAGGGTCAGGGGTTTAAAGAGTACTCCCTGCAGGCTGTATCTGAACCTTGACCTGTTTTCACATGACCTGAGAGCTAAGAATACTGTTTTTTATTTTTATTTTTTATTTTAAAGGTTTTTCTTTCTTTTAGGACCCAAACAAACAGACAAAAAATCAAGAAAGAATGTGTAACAGCCACATGGGGCTGTCAAAGTTTAAAATCTTTACTGTCTGTTCATTTATAGGACAAGTTTGCTTTTTTGTTCTAGAAACTCATAGTTGGGTCTTAGTAAATTTTTGAGAATGATTTTGTCAGAATTAGAATACACAGATGAAATTCTACTTTCTGCCCTCCAAAGGGGAGACTTTTTCTTTTAGAGTGGCGGTAACCCCAATGACCTTCTTGGCTGTCACCAAATCTACAGTTATATTTAGAATGACAGAAATGAAAAGAAAAGAAGAAAAAGAAGGAGGGGAAGGAAGACTTCAATTTTTTAATTACTTGCAATAGTACACCAAGAAATGAAGAGGCCTGGGCCATAACACTTACTTACACAGACCTTGTGGAGTAAACTCTTAAGTTCCTATAGTTTTAATTACAGATTGGGTTTTTGATGAAGAGTTTCTATCTTTATAATCCATTCAGAAATATTTTGTTATTCTATGGAGACACCAGAGGGATTCCATACATATATAATGCCATGCTTATCAGTACAAAGGAATGGGCAAAAGAAACTAGGGCCTAGTATTAGGTGAGATTTAGAGAAGTAGAGTAGGGAAGGATTTTAAATGTGGCTTCTTAGGTCTTGAACTCTGCAGATGGAGAGCACCATACCATCTGCGTTAGCCAGCAGACTTTGGTGATAATTATTTATTTGGTTCTGCATAATGCCTACTGAATGGGAGAGAGGGAAGTGATTTTCACTGTGTCCTTGCTTTGTTTGGAGAAATAGAGGAATATATATCCCTGGTGGAGAAATTAGGTAGTTTTTAAAAATAAGCCTTCTGTGTTTATGGTTAAAATTTGGAATTGTCATTCTCTGATTCAGGTGAATCTCTCTCTATATATGGACTGTTGTTAGAGCATGTGAGTTTTAAAACTGGTTTTACTTTTCTAA
The DNA here is from genome assembly GCA_017311185.1 of Proteles cristata cristata. Classification (NCBI taxonomy): domain Eukaryota; kingdom Metazoa; phylum Chordata; class Mammalia; order Carnivora; family Hyaenidae; genus Proteles; species Proteles cristata. The sequence continues at coordinate 457,560 of JAESUZ010001430.1, read as the reverse complement.
ATAGAATTTTAAGCCTTTTTACCTTTAAGTATAACATTTGCAAAAGTGGCCAACTGATTATTGAGTAGATGGTTATTGTTTGTTTTACTTTTCCATAGATACAAAATATTTAACTGATTTACTTTTTTTGGAAAAATTTTAGCTGGCATTTATTAGGTAAATATTCCATGAAGTCTTAAGTGATGCTTTTTTCTGTTATTACTGTTATACTTGAAAGCATACATGACAGTGAAGGCAGATATCCTTAAATATTTTATCATTACAAAATAATACATTGATTTCTTTGTGACTTTTTAAAAATAGAGCTATGACAAGTGCTTTCTCGGATCTTCAGAAACTGCTGATGCAAATAGGGTGTTCTGTGGTCAGCTTGGTGCCGTGTATGTATTCAGTGAAGCACTCAACCCTGCGCAGATATTTGCAATTCACCAGTTAGGACCTGGATATAAGGTAGTAATAATGATCTTATAAATTCTATGGAAAGTTTTATGTGAATTCTGTGTGAAATGTGATACAATACAATATAGAGTGACAATCTTTCTTCAGTGTCGTTTAAATGTCATCTCTGTTCATTGGAACTCACTTGTTAGTACAGGTTTGATTTTGTTTCAAAGGTGCTTTTTCTCTTTTGGACTTTTTTCCTTTCATGAACTTTCAACATTGAAAAGAATGTTTTTTGTTATGTTGAAGCCATGTTGACATAACTCTGAAATAATAAATTTTATAAAACCATATTGCTTAATGCGGTATTTGAAATCCCAAATTTTGAAATATATAATGAACAAATGAAATGACTAGTGTCTTCAAAATAGAGATGACTTGGAAAGTATAAAGATTTAGAAGGAAAATGGTGTAAAATATTACATGTGGCTGAAATTATTCAATTTTAGTTTTTACTTTTGCTTGTCCTATACAATAGGTGAGGAAGGTCTGTAGAGTAGTATCGGGATTTTGTAAAATCAATTATTAAATATGGTGTATCACATTCTTCCTGTTTTTTAACTCTCAAAATGAAGACCTTTTTTAGCTAGGATATCACATTCACATACATGAATTTTTAATATGTAATATGCCTGGCTAGGGAAGTATATAAGAGTTTTATTTAAATAACATTAGGACCTGAGACATTCCAAACTGTTTGGAACTGAGGGAAAAGTATGCATTGTGAGTCAAAGTATTTATAATTCTGAAGAAGTACAGGTGTTGCTGGAAGAACTGTTGTTTTAAACATAGTGTTTAAGTAATCAGTGTGAAGATTGCATTATGAAAAAGGGATACTAAAATATTTCTGTTCCCAGTGATTTTAAAATAATCACAATACTATTAAATGAGAGTAATGCTGTAATTTTTCTGTCAGGGTGATAATTCTTGCTACCATCTTTTGTCCATATCAGTTGATTTGTTTTAGTGTCTCTAGAAATGAACTTGTGCTTGTAGCAGCACTATGTCTGTATTGGCCTTTTGTAAGGTGTTGGGTCCTAGCTCTGCCATGTGTGGGCTTTGCATGGCAATGTTTCTGTAATTCAGGTTTGGGGGTTTATATACGTCCTGTCTCCTTTTGTTTTTTTTGCCTTTGTCTATAAAATACTTGATGTGGCTTCAAGCATTGCCAGAATGATTAAATGAATCAAATCGATGATAAATAAATAAAGGTAGAAAATTTTAAAAACCACAGATATGCAAAATGTAAATCCAGCATGATTGGTATAATGAAGTTTTAGAATTGATGGGAGCTTCCTGGTAGGAAAAAAGAAAAGGAATAAATATAAACAAGTTACGTAATTCTCCCATTTGGAAAGGAGCAAACATTGTCTTGCATCACTTCGCTAACTTAGTTGTTTGTCATATGGTTTTTTCTCATCTCATTCTTTTATAACAAAAGTGAAAATGAATAGTAGTCCTGTGTCACCGTGTTCTATGCCCAAGTACTCATGTGATATAAGAATGTATTCCTAGCATCCCAACATAGGCAGTAGGGAACCTGTATCAAAGTCAGAACTTTTAAAAGAAAATTCCTCTAAATTTGGGAATTACATGAAAAAGAATTTTATTAAGTTTTGAGAGTTCCCAGTTAATGGGTATAGCCCACTGAGCCCCTTGTTATTGCACGACGTAGACTATAAATCCATGGGTGTGTTATGTATTTTCTCAATTTATAAATACTAAAATTAGAATTACTCTTAGGACAAGCATCTGTAAAAATTTTGACGATGAAATTTTTTCCCTAAAATTCAGAGTGAAGAGAAAGAGGAAAGAATGCAAATGAAGATCAGATTGTGTTAGGACAGGGAAAAAAGCTGAAGTGGTTCACATAGTCTCAGTTTTCTTGGGTAAAGTAGGAGGCAGAGTCCGTTCTTATGAGTGAAGGGGTAAAGAGTTGCACTGGAACTTTTAAGATCTTTATGATATAATAATTAGTTGACATTTGGTTTAAATCACAAACAAAGCTTAAATTATTGTTATATAATAATGTATATATATTCATTGCTGTGCATTATATAGAGCTTCCTGTAAGGATAATGGTCAGATAATATTGTCTTCTATTCTGGGCTTAACGTAGATAGCATGTCAGTATTGGGCCCAGAAATAAAATAAATTAATTCTCCCCAAAATAATGCCCTCAAACTATATATAGTATGGAGCCTGTCCCATGTGATTTGACTTCTTGATCATTAGAATATTAGGTAATTTTCTATCTGTGAAATGCCTGGTTTTGAGCAATATAGCTTGTCTGTGAATATTTTGTACTTAGTTATTTTAGGTAAATGGTAAATAAAGGAGGGTATTACTAATCAGTTAAATCAATTAAATCATTAGGTTCAGGGGTGCCTGGATGGCTCAATCATTTAAGTTTCTGACTCTTGACTTCTGTTCAGGTCATACCATGATCTCATGGTTTGTAAGTTTGTGTCTCATCAGGCTCTGTGCTGACAGTGTGATACCTGATTGAGATTCTCTCTTCTTTCTCTTTTCCATTCTCTCTCCCTCTCCAAAATAAATAAATAAACTTTAAAAATAAATAGGGGAGCCTGGGTGGCTCAGTCAGTTAAGCATCTGACTTCAGCTCAGGTCATGATTTTGTGGTTGGTGATTTCTAGCCCCTCATCGGGCTCTGTGCAGACAGCTTAAAGCCTAAAACCTGCTTCGGATTATGTTTCTCCCTCTTTTTCTGCCCGTCCCCTGCTCACACTCTTGTCTCCAAAAATAAATAAACATTAGAAAATGTTTTTTAATAAACAAGCCATTAGGTTTTGGATTTGTAACACAGAATTTCTAACTATAATTTTGTCTAGGATAGAAAAACTTACTGTGAGTTAAGTGTACTGTTGAGCTCCATTTGGTGGGGTTATTCAGTGTGTACAATATTATAAAGCCTTATATATACAGTGGCTTTTTAACATAAGCTTATGCAACATTTTAACAGAATTTTGATATTTTCCAATTGTTACTGGACATTTCCTAATTATTACTATCATATAACCTCTTGTGGCAAGCAATTCATCTACCTTGCTAAATATTACAATATTAAACCTTGTTTTTGTCCTCCATTAAAGAAAATAATGATTTTTATCAGTTTATTATATTATGATAAAGGCATAACTGATAAGAGAAACTGTATAAAATAGCGTCCAAAATTAAAGATCATTTTGGAGGGTACTGATACCTGTTTGGATAAGCAAGCTCCTAACAAAGTGATATTCTCACAATAACCACTTAAAACTCTGCACATAATACAGAAAACAACTATGTGAGGGTTCTAAAGAGCTAAGATTAAGCGAGGTATCAAAACATGAAGCAAGTGGTCCGGCATGGGCTGAGTTGCCTGGTTTTTACTCTGATAGAAAATCCCTTTTGGCCAGAAAAATTAAGGTGAAAAGCACTTGGCCAGTCAGCACCACATGGAAATTAATGGGCAACTCAAGAAAAGAAACAGCCAGAAAAGGATCTGAATTCTGTATTTAAAAAAAATCAGCCCAAATCTCTAGCCCACTCCTGAAGCCATGATGATCATGACATACTGATAATACCCTGTAAATAAGTCTTCAGGAATTGAACTGAGATCCGACACACCACACATGGGAGATATGACAGTCTGTAATTGTATTGATACAAGAAATTACCCCACAAAACAAAAACATCAGTACTTTTCAGAACAATATAGTCTCTATAGAATATTTTCACCATGTCTGGCATATAATCCAAAATTGCTCATTCTGTGAAAAGCCATGAAAATGTGACTTATTGTCTGGGGAAGGAGAAAAACATCAGCACACGCCTACCCGGAAATCACTGAGGATCATGAATTTATTACATGAGGACTTTAGGGAGCTATTTTAACTAGTGAAATTAAACAAAATTGCTTGCAATGAACTGAAATATGGGAATTATTAGCCACAAAAAAGTGGAAATTTTAGAATTGAAAAATATATCTGAAGTAAAAAATCCACTGTATGGGTTTATTATTAGCAGAATGGATATGATAGAGAAATAAATAAACTTGGAGATAGATTGACAGAGTCATTAGAAAAGAGAGAGATTACCGGGGAAAGAACAAAACCATTGAGATATATGGAGTGGTTTTGAAATCTAATATTCAGTGAAAGGGTCAGAAAAAACATTTGAAGGAAAAATGATTTTAAAAAAAACTTCACAAATTTGGTTATAAACAAAAACAACTGACATTTATAGGTTAAAGGAACTATGTAAACTCCAAGGAAAATAAATGCAAAGAGAACCAGAGTAGGCATATTATAGTAAAAAAAAAGGAAAAAAAAGTTATTGAGAGCAAGCAGAGAAAAACTAGGCAGAATGCACGCTTTTCCTTTAGCAGACGGGGAAACCATAGAGCTGAAGCAGAGCCTGTCAACCCAGAATTCTTCATCTAGTGAAAGTATTTAAGTCTAACAGATGAACATTAAGACAATTTGTTTGTACCAGTACTTTGTAGACTGAAGAAAGAAACTTGGATCATTAAGAATGAAATAATGAAGAATATGAATGATTGATAAATGTATGGGAAAAATAAAATATCTTTTTCTCTTATTTAAAACACATACTACTCCTTAAGGCAAAAACTATTATACTGTCTGATTTTAATTTATAATAACATTTAATATGTATGATAGCCCTAATGGAAGGTACTGGGAGGGGATATAATTATAAACTTTTCATATTTTACAAAGTATCTGTAGGATTCAAAAATATTGACTGAAATTTAGTCGCCAAAATGAAATTTACAAATTCAAAGTCATTTCTCCTTGACATGTGAGTATCCGGTATTTAATGAAAGATAACATATATTCAACATATACGAAGTAGAAAGGAAAAATAAAATAATGCAAGTTAATGGAGACAAGGTGAATGAGATGAGTAAGAAGCATTCATTGATTTATCCATTCATTCTTTTAAAAAGTATTATTAAATATTGTTTATTGACACTATTATTCTAGGTGTTCTAGGTGCTAGGGATAAGACAGTGAACAAAACAGACAAAAATCCCTGTGTTTATTGAAGGGAAGGAGGATATACATTATGGTAAGTGCTATGGGAAAAATAAAGCATGTAAAAAGGAGAGAAAATGCTGGACTGCAGTTTTAATACAGTGATAGAGGGGATTTCACTAAAGACTTCAAGGAGGTGAAGTTGATGCCAGCCAGGTGGATATTTGGGGAAAGGCTTTCAGGGCAGATGAGAAAGCAGGTGTAAAGGCCACTAGTAGGATCTTATTTGATAGATTAAAAAACACTGTGATCGTGTTTCACTGTGACTCAGATAGAGATTAGACAAGGCTGTAGCAATAGGAAGTAATGGAACTTGGTTGGATTTTTTTTTATGAGGCATACCTAAAATAATACTCTAGGAGGTCAGCTTTTGCATATATTTTGAGGGTAAAACCAGTAGGATTTTCTGTCCCTGTGAATGTGGACTAAAGGTGCAAGAGAAGATTCAAAGGTGACCCAATGTATATTAGCCGGAACAACTCAATTGATGGACTTCTTAATTTACTGAGCTAGGGAAGATTTAAAAAGACTAAATTTTGGGGACTAAAGACTAAAGACTAAATCAAGGGTTTAATTTTGGACATAGGAAGTTTGAGTTGCCAGTTAGACATCTAATGGGGAAATGATGTATGTCTGAATTTTGGGGGAGAAGTCTAGGTTGGAGATAGAACTTTAAGCATTGGTAGGGTATATAGGATTTAAAACTATGGACTGGATTTAGGTATCAATGAAGTGAGTTCAGAGATAAAAGATGAATGAGGAATGGGTCCTTGGAAAAGCCATTGTTTTCAGGTTGTAGAGATGAAAAGGACCCATCAAGGTAAAATTATGAGGAGAGCAAAGGAGTAAGGAGAAAGGAGAGTATGGTGTCCTGAACATTTTTAAATGAAGAGAAGGTGATTAATTGTCAAATGCTGCTGACAGGTTGAGCACATTCAGGACTGAGAAATGGCTATTGGATTTAGCAGCATGGAGGTCATGGGTGATCTTATTGTTATAATTTAAAATTAGTAAGGGCGCCTGGGTGGCTCAGTTGGTTAAGTGTCCGACTTTGGCTCAGGTCATGATATCACGGTTCGTGGGTTCGAGCCCTGTATCGGGTTCTGTGCTGACAGCCAGCTCAGAGCCTGGAGCCTGCTCCAGATACTATGTCTCCCTCTCTCTCTGACCCTTCCCTGCTCATGCTATCTGGCTGTCTCTGTCAGAAGTAAATAAAAACATTAAAAAATTAAAAAAATAATATAAAATTAGTTAAAATGAGGGAAAAATCTTTCATTTAATGAAGACAGTAGTGTTTTTAAAGAATTGAAAGAGAAACATTAATTTATGATTGCAAGTATAGTTTAGTTTTGTGTGTATCATTCTAGTGCATTGCATACCAAGACTTTATCTCTTCCTTTGTAATATTCCATCACTGAGTTTCCATCATTTTTTTCTTTTGAGGAGCTGTTTATTTGTAGCCGATTTTTTCTGCTCTCCTAATTATTTGCTTTTACTATATTATACATTTACTTACGTTAAATATATTTTTATATAAAAATTTTGTAGAAGGAGAAACCTCTGAATAGTATGTACTTCAGTGCCTATGAATATGCATATGTAATCTTTCTTTGCAAAATAGTGAGGGCTTATTTTTAAACTGTCATACTTTAAATGATATTTTATTTTACTCAGTATCTTTGGATCATATGGACATACTCAAAGTATACTAACATTTTTCAAGTTAGTTGCAATTCTTCTTTTGGAATTACTTTTAAAGGGTCAGTTTTTAAGTGACACAGGAAAACAGTTTTCCTTACTGTAGAACTGTGCTGTATTTTTGATAAGATGGTTTTGTGACATCTGTTAATCCATCAAACGTGGCTTCAAGTTGTTTTTCTTTTTCCAAAAATTAGATCCATCCCTTTAGGATGACAGTTTGCATTCAAAAATATAATTTAAAATGCTGTAGAGTGTGATCAGTAGTGGAATGGAGAGTGGATCTCAGAAAGCCCTGAGCAGCTTTGTCCACAGCCCCCACGACACACAGGGGCCACAGCTGCTGCTGGCCTCGGTCACTAACACTGTAACCTTGAGTAGTGAAGCCTAGATATAGCCTGGAAGTAAGCGGTAGCCAGGGTAGCCTCATATTGGCAGCACTTGAAGGGCCAAGTTCATCACAGGAAAGATCTGGGGAACGGCAAATGGTTCAGTGTAAGAAGCAGATATGGTGCTGTCGGTGCAATCAACAGGAATGACAGCAAGGAACATGTATTTGTATACCAGACTGCCATAAAGAAGAATAACCCCAGGAAAGACCTTTGCAGTGTGGAAGATGGAGAGGCTGTGGAGTTTGATATTGTTGAAAGGACAAAAAAGGGTGCAGAGGCAGCATATGTTACACGCCCTGGGAGAGTTCCAGCGCAAGGCAGTAAATGTGCAGAAGACTAACCTGCTAAATTACAGACACTATCCACATTGCAGCGGTTAGCGGTTAGCGGTTAGCGGTTAGCGGTTACCAGTAGGACTTCCAGAAGAGCGAGAATGGGGAAAAGAACATGGGATCTGGGATCTCCGAAAGGTCAGGCCCTACTGCTGGTCACAGTGTCCGCTTTATTTATGACATGTGGAGACCCCATGGGTGTTGAACATAGTATTCCAACTTTTCAGTGCTGGGAGAAGTAATGGAAGGTTCTGACAACCAGGGTTCAGGAAAGCAAGATAGATCAGTGAGACAAAATATGCATTGGGGTTATAGTTGAGCATTCCACAGGTGCCTTCCTTGCCAGAGGCAAGCTAAAGAGGATGGCAGTGAAGGAGATGAGGAAAATCAAGGAGGTGAGACCCAGGGTAGGTAGCCACCTTCATATCTGTACTGTTGCAACTTCAGTTACCACAACACAGAAGCCTAGAAAATCCTAAACCACAAGATGGCAAAGAGACAAAGCAGCAACTCACCAGGGAGAATTAGTCCTCTACCAAGGCTCTGCAGGGTAGGGCGGAGCAAATGCAGGCTTACCATCTCTACCATCATCCTGTCATCTGGTTTAGTTAGCCAGCAGGAGGAAATGAACATGAAATTTCAGCAATAAGAAATAAGAGAAGGTTGGAACTGAAGACCTCAAATGCTTGCCTTTTGTCCATTGACCAATAAGTAAAGCTCTTTGCATTATTTCTGCAGAATGGAGTTTTTAATTTACCTAAAGACAATCTCTCTCTCTCTCTCTAAGCCTGGTTTTCCTCAATGAACTTAAAAAGGTTTTTAAATTGTTTCATATCTGGAAAAGTTGGTTTTTTAAAAAACTCATTTTTAATTTGTAATAAATATTCACAATTTGATTTTTTTCAAAAAGTCCACAGAATGCAAGCACCTGTTAATAAAGGTCTTTTAAAATGTTGTAGACTCTGAAAACGTTTTTTAAAAATCTTAGATATAAGGAATGTTTTGAGTTATAGAATGTATGTGTAAGTATTTTTAAGGTGACATTTGGAAAATACACCGATTGTGATCATATTTGTTAGCTATATTTGCTTTAAAATATCAGGCATATTATTTAAAGTTACACTGTATTTATCATAGTATTTTTGTGAATGGCTAGACAAGTGTTCTCTGTTTCCAAAGTTCTGGTCCCCTCCCCTCCATGTTCAGATAATGTTGACTCTCTCGTCTTAAATTAAAAATTCCTACAAGGTTTTTATTCATTTAATGAATATTTTCCATATTCTAACAAGTTTTTCCTCCAGGAACTCAGTCAAATAATGCTTTCTAATGGTCATTGAGGGGACATGTGTAACTTAATGCCATTTCCTTATGACTTAAAGATCTTCAATTACTGTTTTTAAAATTTCATTATAAACTCATGAATTTAAATGCATTTGAGGTGTTTCCATCTGTAGCAGTTATTGTCTTTTTTGAAATTCAAATTGTCCCACCTTTGAGTGATAAGTCTTAATTGGTCCTTTACTCTTTTGACCTGGCCCTGTAGTCTTTGATAGGTTCCCGGTTATTCCCGAGGACTGTGTTTCAGATTCATCTGAACATTTGTTGCTTAAGTCCTGGAGTCAGCTATTATTCCAAGAATCCTTAATTTTTACTAGTATGATATTGATGGTTGTTGGTTTTTCTTTTTTTTTTTAAATGTTTTATTTATTTCTAGGAGAGAGAGAGAGACAACGTGAGCAGGGAAGGGTCAGAGAGAGAGGGAGTCACAGACTGAAACAGGCTCCAGGCTCCGAGCTGGCAGTCAGCACAGAGCCCGATACGGGGCCTGAACCCGCGAACCGCGAGATCATGATCCAAGTGAAAGTCACTTGGACAGGCGCCCCGATGGCTGTTGGGTTTTAATTTGACCTTTCCTAACTTAAATCTGTATCTCCTTCTTCTTTATTGAGAATACTAGTTGTCATGTGCACAGAGGGTGATAGGATTAGGAATGCCCATAATTACACATACAGTAGTCTCTAAACAACAATACTGATACCACTCTACTGACATTATTACTGAAAACCATTAATTTTTTTGCATATGCTCTCTTCATTGTCATTTTTTATATAGTTTTAGGTGTGTTATGGTCCGAATTGTGTTTCTCCCAAATTTATATGTTGGAGTCTTAACTCCCAGTAGCTCAGACTGTGACTGTATTTGGAGATAGCGCCTCTAAAGTGTACCTAAACTTAAGGCAAGCTGGTGGGGTGGGCCTTGATCTCTTACTGAATGATGTCCTTGTAAGAGGAAATGAGGGTATACACAGAGGGAAACCTGTATGAGGATAAAGGAGAAGAAGTGGTCATCTGCAAGACTAGGAGGGAGGTTTCAGAAGGAACCAAGTCTGCTGACACTTTGATTTTTAGACTTGTAAACCCCAGAATTGTGAGAAAATAAATTTCTGTTGTTTAAACTACCTAGACTTTGGTACTTTGTTATGAGAGCCCTAGCTGAGTAATACCTGATATGATCTACATTGTGAGAATACATAGGTATTACAAACTATTTTCAATTTTTAAAATTCTTACTTAGTTGTAGTCCTGTAAGTACTTAAATATTTTAGTTTCATCACATCCCTTATATTGATGTATTTTGGGTATCTGAAGCTCATTGTACAGTGTATTTCTCTAAAGGGAATCATGGAATACTATTTCTTGAAGACTGCATTTCATTGTTAAAAAACTAGGGGATTTTACACTTAAAAGGCATTTGCCTGGTTCTAAAACCTTTGACTACTGACCTTTCTTTGAACATATTAAATATGTTATTAATTTTCTTTTGGCTTTAAATATTTTGTTGCAAGTCTGATAGCAGTCTGATATCCTTTCTGTTATCAGATACTTTTTCTTTTTGACTGTATGTTCAAAGGATTTTTTTTTTTTGTATCTAATACTTTTGCTAGATATGTCTTGTTCGTTTAGAGTTGATTTCTCAGAAATGGTGTATATTTTCAGTATATAATTTTGCATATTTTTATATTTCAAGAAATTTTTCATATACTGTTTAGTATTGTTTTCTTGCTTTGGGTTTCTTTTTCAGTGACTTGAGTATACATGATTGATTAACTTTGCTTGTCTTTAATATCTGTCACTTTGTGTGTGCGATTGCGCGCACATGTGTGTGTGTGTGTGTGTGTGTTCAAGTTAGTTTTTGGGTTTCTTTTTGTTTGAAGGGCTTCTTTTGTTACTTCTTGTAGGGTGGGTCACATAGCAGCAAATTATCTCAGTTTTTATTTTTTGTGAACGCATTTCAGTTTGCTTTCAGATGGCTTTCTTGGATATAAATTCTTGGTTGAAGGTTTTTTCTTTGAGCACTTTGTAGTATTTCACTATGTTATGACCTCCATTTATGTATTTATTATAATTGTTTTTAATGTTTATTTTTGACAGACAGTGGAGGAGGGTTGGGGGGAGGGCAGAGGATCCTCAGTTAGTTCTGTGCTGCCAGCAGACAGCTCCATGTGGGGCTCAAACTCACGAAATGCAAGATCATGACCTGAGCCAAAGTCAGTCACTTAACTGACTGAGCCATCCAGACGCCCCATGGCTTCCCATTTTTTTAGATGAGATGTCACCTCTTGATCTTGTTGGTGTTCTTTTTGAGGTGAAGAGTCATTTTTCTCATGCTGCTTTAAGATTGTCTCCTTGTCTTTCATTTTCAGCATTTTTACTATGATGTTTCTTTATGTATATTTCTTTGCTTTTATTTTTCTTTGAATTCATGGGCTTCCTGAAGGGTAAATATGTAAATTAGTGTTTTCCAAAATCTTGGGAAGTTCTCAGCCATCAAGTTTTTTTTTTTTTTTTTTTAATTTTTTTAAATTTATTTTTAGGAGAGAGAGAGACAGCGTGAGCAGGGGAGGGTCAGAGAGAGAGGGAGTCACAGGCTGAAACAGGCTCCAGGCTCTGAGCTGGCAGTCAGCACAGAGCCCGACGCGGGGCTCGAACCTACGAACCGCGAGATCATGACCCAAGCGAAAGTCGGACGCTTAACCGACTAAGCCACCCAGGCGCCCCTCAGCCGTCAAGTTTTTGAGTACTTTTTAAATTTTTCTTCTCTACTTCTGCTATTCCCATTCTGCATATGTTGGTACACATGTTTCCCACATTTCTCTAAAGTTCCAATCATTTTTCTTTACTCATTTTTCTCTCTGGTTTTTAGATTACATAAATCTTTATTATTTTCATGTTCGCTAATTCTGTCCTCTGCTTGGTTCAGATCTTCTGTTGACCTATAGAAAATTTTTCAGTTCAGTTACATTTTTCAACTCCAGAATTTCTTTTTTGATTGGTTTTATAGTATTTCTGTATTAATTGATATTATCTATTTCATATGACATTATCATCATACCTGCATTTAGTTTCTTAGTTATGATTTTCTTTTAGTTCTTTGTATGTATTTTTAATGGATATGTTGGAGTCTTTTCCTGTTAAAGCTGACATCTGTTTGCTCTCACTGGCAGTTTCTGTTGCCTGCTTTTTTCCCATATGTGCGGGCTATATTTTCCTGTCTCATTTCATCTCTCAGTGTCTGGTTGGAAAATGTCCATACCCTCTTTTTTCTTTAAAAAAAATTATGACATCTTTATTGAAATATAATTTTTATATCATACAATTCACACATTTTAAATTTACAAGTAAATTATTTTAAGTAATTTACAGAATTGTATCACCATCACTGTAATCCAATTTTAGACTATTTCTGTCACCCCACAGGCCTATTAGCAGTCACTTCTCATTCTCATCCCCATTCTACTCATACCATTTGATATAATAATTCTGCTTTGGGAAATCCTTCAAGGAATAATGTAATAAATATTGATTATATATATGCACAGGCATGCTTATTATACCTTCATATGTAATTTTGAAGTGTTGGAAGTATTGCAAATAATGTAAATGGAGTAAATACAAGAAAATTATTATTTTAATAATGTGTTATATTTATGATCACTTAAATTGTATCATAATTTAAAAAAACTAAAAATATTGTATTTAATTAATTTTAATGTGAGGTTGTTTTGCTCCTACAAGCCAAAGCAGGGAATTATGATATTTGCATCAAGGACTGAAAAAATTAAGGACTTTTTTTTTCAATAAGAGTAGGTTTTATTAGACTTCTTATATGATATTTTCCAAAAAGACTTTATAACTTCTAGAGAATATATTAAACATCGTTTATTTTATTGGAAGCAATATAAACAAAATGAAAGGTAAGTTTTTTTTTTTCCAGACAGAAGAATGTACATGCATTACAGAATTGTTAAAATGCCAACTTGGAAAAGCTAATTATGATGGGTATTTAACAACCCATTTTTCAGTATTTTATTTCAATCATTATTTTTAGAAATCAGGTATTCTGAGTTCTTAAGCATGATAGGAATATAAAAAGAAGATGAGAGTTAATAAACTGTTTCAGACATTATTTTTAAAGGATAATGACCATTAGCCAGGGTGATATGTTTGCTGTTTTCTAGAACTTTTCACTTAAATTCATTGAGGATTATAAGAATGAATTATATTAGTAATTATTAGTACAAGACTTTCAGCTCAAAAAAGATTTTATTGCTTATCAGTTCTGTTTGTGGCAAAGAACATTGGTGATTTCATATTCATATTTAATGTTTGCTGTGTTTCTCAAAGCAACCATCTCTTTATACATGTAGTGAGTAAAGGAAAAGGGCACAAAGAGCCAAAGAAAGATATTTAAATAGACAAAAACTGGAAAGTGGTAGGTTTTAGCAATAGTAGAAAACAAAAGTTTTATTACTGGATTGAATCCAGAAAGAAAAGCAGAATCAAGGAAGAAATAGGATAGTATATTTTTAATCTTAAAAGTATGAGCTTAATGTAAAGGGGATGTATATTCTCAAAAAAGATAATAATAAAATAAAAGTCAAAATGCCAAAATATTAAATACAGAGGAATGGATACTTTTATTCTAAATTCTGAATTTTCCCTGGGTAAAGAAAAGTCAGTAAAAAGTAGCTTTGGTGTGCCTGGGTGGCTCAGTCGGTTAACTGTCAGACTCTTGATTTCAATTCAGGTCATGATCTCATGGTTGCTGGGATTAAACCCCGAAGTGGTCTCTGTGCTGACAGTCTGGAGCCTGCTTGGTATTCTCTCTTTCTCTCTCTCTCTGTCTCTCTTTCTGTCTGTCTCTCTCTCTGCTCCTCCTTCCCCTATCCACAAAATAAATAAATAAACATTAAAAAATAGAAGTAGCTTTGAGATGACTAGAGGAAAAACTAAAATGATTCTATTTGGATGAATTTCCTCATACAACTTTAAAATTCAGAGAGCATTTGTTAAGGCATTTCTATACATGGAACACTATTATAGGTGTTATGGACCATGCAAAGCTATAAATTAACCTTTAAGGAACTTATAACCAAGTAAGGGAGAAAGACATACAAAAAGCTAAAAAGTGAAGTTGATTGACTTTATAATCATGGTCTAATTTCCAGTAATTCCAGTGGGATCATAAGAATTCTATTGTAGGAACTGAGAAATGCTTCATAGGGAAGATAGCCTTAAAAGTGATGCAGTCAGGCTCATGAAATTTATAAGATTTTTTGAAATTCATAAGGAATAAGTGGGTTTTGCTTATTTTAATAGGGAATAATCTACTTCTCTTGATTACCTCTCATAAATTCATCCCACTGAAAATGCTGCTGTTGTTGTTCCTCTTTGGATCCATTGGTACTCTTGAATTAATTTCTTTTTTCTGTGGAGATGACAGGTAGAATTTGCAAAACAGTCTTCTGAAACGTATCCATTTACAAAGTTTCTTAATTAAATTTTCATTTGAGTATAATGGGCACAACTTTACATACATTTTAGGTGTACAGCATAGTGAGTTGACAGGTTTATATATTATGCTATGTTCAGTGCAAGTGTAACTACCATTTGTCACCATGCATCACTATTGCAGTATCATTGACTAATTCTTAATGCTGTGCCTTTTATTCCTGTGACTTATTGTTCTGTAAGTGGAAGCTTGTATCTTCTAGTCGCCTTCACTTATTTGGCCCATTCCTCCACCCTTTTCCCCTCTAGCAATCTTCTTCTATATCTTGGTATTGTAAATAATGCTGCAGTAAACATAGTGGTGCAACTATCATTCTGAATTAGTGTTTTCATTTTATTTTTTATTTTTGGGAGACAGAGAGAAAGAAAGAGAGCAAGCATGAAGGAAGGGCAAAGGATCCCAAGCGGGCTCTGTGCTGATAGCAGAGAGCCTGATGGGCTACTTGAACTCATGAACCACACTATCATGACCTGAGCTGAAGTCGGATGCTCAACCATGTGAGCAACCCAGGCATCCCAGTATTTTCATTGTCTTTGGGTAAATACCTAGTAGTGGAATTATTGGATCTTACAGTATTTCTGTTTTTAATATATGAGGACCCTCCATACTGCTTTCCACCATGGCTGAAAATAAACTCAAAATGGAGTAAAGACCTAAATGTGAGACCTGAAAACCATAAAAATCCTTGAAGAGAACACAGGCAATAATTTCTGTGACATTGGCCTTAGCAGCATTTTTCTAGATATGTTTCCTAAGGCAAGGGAAACAAAAGCAAAACTAAACTATTAGGACTACATCCACATAGAACACTTCTGCACAGTGAAGGAAACTACCAACAAATTGAAAAGGCAACCTAATGAATAGGAGAAGATATTCACAAATGATGTATCTGATAAGATATTAATATCCTAAATATATAAAGCACTCACACAACTCAACTCCAAAAAAAAACAAAACACACACACACAAGAAAACAACCAATCCAATTAAAAAAATGGAAAGAGGACCTGAACAGTTTCTTGAAGAAGACAGTACAGATGGTCAACAGACACATGAAAAGATGCTTAACGTCACTAGTCATCAGGGAAATGCAAATCAAAACCACAATGAGTTACCTTTATACACCGTTAGAATGGCTAAAATAAAAAAGAAATAAGTGCTGGCCTAATTAATTTCAGAAAACATTCAACCTGATTTTGTCCACTTATGGAATAACTGATAGTGAATGTGCCCTACTACTGTAAATAACTATAAAAATGGGCAAAATATACAAAAGGTCTGTTTTTTGACACTTGTCAATTCACAGAGCACAGGCTTGAGAGTAGAAATATACTTAAGATGAGCTAGATATTCATCCTTGATATCTGGCTGGGGCCAGTATTCTTATTGAGGCACCAAGAGGTCGTGGAGGCAGCTGAGCTGAGGAGGTTGAGATCAGGATTAAGCACAGCTGAAACAGCTAGAATATGGGGAACAGGGTGCAGAAAAGGAGAAAGCTGTTGGGGTAGAGGCAGCAGTCTTTGTGAGGTTTTCCTGTGCATCTTTACCAAGGGTAGAGTTGTACATTTATGGAGCGAGGCCTCGCTAGCCCAGCAGAAAGCAGGTGTTAACTAGTAGCAGAAGAGTGGTAGTAAAGGTCACAGTTCTTTGAGTCTTAGGAGTGTCAGCCCAGTTAGAGAAGGTTGATGTCTACATCCTTAGCTGCTCAGTAATAGTCATACAAATGAATGACAGTAGTGGTATAGAAATTTTGGAGTTTTATTATACTGTAATTACTTACACAAATGTCCAATCAAATCATGTCTACAAAGTGTGATTATGATTATATAATATTGATTGCTTTGAAATTTAACTTCTGCAATTACCAGCCTATCAAAATCTATTCTTCCCTGCAACTCAATGTATGTTGAAAACTTTTTACTCATATTAGGAGAATGAGTTGCCTGAAATTGCTTAATATTGGCAAATGATTAATTTGATATAAGTAGTTTCTTGGTATCGTTGTGTTAAAAATGTCTCCTGGATAGTGGTTGGTATCAGTGTTTTTCTAATTTATTATTTGAACTATGGTGGCCATTATTGTGCTGATACTTGGCATTTTTGCTAATTTTATGCATGCCATTATCATAATTTTTAAAGATTTGATTGGGTAAATAATTATCCACAGTGTGGAAGAACTGACTTCACCTCATGCAGTGAAATTTTCTGTGCTGTTTGTTGGCATGTTTGTGACTATAATCTTTCTTTAACACCCTTGCTTGTTAAGGGGTGGTAAAAATGATTGCAGGGCATTGAATAAAATTCATCAGTATATCACATATTTACTGTATTCAAGGAACTGTTCTAGGCTTTAGAGGATTAAAAATGATCACACTTATACTTTCTTTATGGGAATAATTATATCCCTGAATGTTTATAATTACAAATTGATATGTGTACCAGAAAGGAAATATAATGTAAATGCTATTAAAGATTTGTGAAAGGATGATTAATTTCAGCTACAGAGACTTTAGGAATTCTTCATAGAAAAAAAGTTTTTTAGGGTTTTTGAAAAATATGTACATTTCAGAGGGTGAGCAGGATATGAGATAGAATGTGAGAAAGAGGGCATGATGAAAGGGACAGAATGAAGGGAGTATAGGGTGTGTTTATGGATTGATCCATAAACAGACATGTTTCAGTGTAGAATACAGAGTAGATGGAGTGGTTTACGGTGGAATGTGAGGATGATTATGATAGATGAAACCAAGTTATTGAAGACTTTGAATATTAAAATAGTGAATTTTGATATTCTAGTCATTTGGAATTACAAAAAAATTATAGCAAGAAAATAGATTGATTCTATATATTTTCCTAGAGAGGATTTGAAATGCAGATATTAGATTTTGAATTATTTTTAATGAATTCAGATGGAGTATTCATTTTATTTTTTTATTTTTAAAAACTTTTTTTTAAGTGTTTTATTTTTGAGAGAGAGAAAGAGAGACAGTGTGAGTGGGAGAGGGCACAGAGAGAGGGAGACACAGAATCTGAAGCAGGCTGCAGGCTTTGAGCTGTCAGCAGCACAGGGCTCGAACCCATGAACTATGAGATCATGACCTGAGCTGAAGTTGGATGCCCAACTGACTGAGCCACCCAGGCTCCCCTAGATTATTCATTTTGAAGGGAAACTTCTACAATGTACAGGTGGCAACATTCTCTTAAGTTACACATCAGGAAATATAATTCATGGAAATTTGCAGTGTCATAACCTATGAGCATCAATCAGTAATACCTGTCACAGAGTGATACTGGAGAAAGCAGTAGGTATTGACATATATTTGTTATTCTTACATAATTTCAATGGAAATGGCTATATTCTTGACATTGATGAAGTTTTCAGATATTATTGTTAGAAAATAGCAAGTCTCTGCTTTTGTACCAATTAGATAAACTTAATTTGGTTGGGTTTAACAGTCTTCTGGAACATTTTCACATGTTTATTATGTTAAGTAATTCCAGTTTGGGTGATTAGGTACTGCTCATTGAGGCTTTGCTTCATTAGCAACTGTGTTACTGATATCTGGATGTTCACTGCCATATGCCATTACACAAAATCTATGGTAAATATTTTATGAGTGACATTTATGAAGAAGTATCTTGGAGAAAATTATTTGTATAATACTAAGTAGCAGAGGATTCATTAATAATAGCAACTACCATTTCGAGTTGCTTTTAAAGATCCAGGTATTGTTCAAAGTGCTCTACTTACTATTTTGTCTGTAAGGTGTGTAAGAGATGAGAGGTTAATAACTTGTGGATGTATACACATTTAGTTTGTGATAGAGTTGGGATTCAGACTTCAGTCTAATTTTGAGCCTGATGTTTTTAACTGTTTATTTATTATACTGTACAAAACTGACAAGACAGTATCTTAGTTTTTTAATTTCAAAGATTTTTTCCAAGTTTTATTGAGGTATAATTGACATATAACATTACATTGGTTTAAAGCATGCAGTATAATGATTTCATATATGTGTATATTGTGAAATGACTAATGTTAGTTGACACATCCATCACCTCACATGGTTATAATTTTTTGTGTGTCCTGAGGACTTTTAAATCTGCTCTCTTAGCGACTTCCAGTACAGTTAACTGTTACTGTTAACTATGATCAATATTCCTTATATTGTTCTTCAGAATTTATTCATCTTATGAGTAGAAGTATACTCTGACCTCCTTCACCCATTTTATTTATTTCCTCTCTGCACATCTGGCTGTTCTTTGTATCTGAGTTCTTTCTGTTTGTTTGCTTGCTTGCTTTAGATTCCACATATAAGTAAGGTCATATAGTTGCTTTACTCTGATATATTTCACTTAGCATAATGCCTTCAAGGTCCATTCATGTTGTTGCAAATGACAAGATTTCATTCATTTTTATGGCTGAACAACATCCTATTGTATACATACATGTACCACATTTTCTTTATCCACTTATTCATCCATGGACACTTAGGTTGCTACCATGTCTTAGCTATTGTAAATAATACTGCAGTGAACATGGGAGTGCATATATCTTTTCGAGTTAGTGTTTCGTTGTTTGGATATATATCTAGAAGTAGAATTTCTAGATCATATAGTAGTTCTATTTTTAGTTTTTGAGAACACATCATACTCTTTTCTGTAGTTGCTGCACCAGTTTACATTCCCACCAGCAGCGCAAAAGGATTTTCTTTACTCCACATCCTTGGCAACACTTGTTATACCTTTTTTTTTTTTTTTTGAAATAGCAATTCTAACAGGTGTGAAGTGACAGCTTATTGTGGTTTTGATTTGCATTTCACCAATTAGTGAAATGTGTCTGTTACCATTCTTATGTCTTCTTTGGAAAAATGTCTATTCAGGTCCTCTGCCCATTTTTAAATTAGACTATTTGTGTTTTTGGTGTTGGGCTGTAGGAGTTTTATATATGTGTGTGTGTGTTTGTGTGTATATATAGATATGTGAATATATATAAACACGTGTGTGTATTTTCTTGATATTAACCCCTTATCTGCAAATAAGATTTTCAGATATTTTCTCCTGATATATTAGCTTGTCCTTTCATTCTGTTGGTGGATTCCTTCACTGTGCAGTAGCTTTTTAATTTGATATAGTCCCACTGGTTTGTTTTTGCTTTTGTTGCCTTTGTTTCTGTCACATTCCCAAAAATCCTTAATATAAGGTACCTCTACTAGCTAGAATATGTGTTGCTCTTCCTCTAGTTCCTATTCCTCTCATTTACACATTGCTTTTCTTGGTACAGTATCATCAACATAAGGAGGCAGCACTACTCTACTTGACTGAACTTCAACTTACCCTTGGCTCATCCAACTCCTTGACTCCCCTCTCCATATTTAGTCTGCTTCCCCAATGTCTCAATGTCATATATCCTCTTTCTTCCAAATTCCTCAATTAAATAGTTTTATTTCTACAAACTCACTCATATGTTTTGTTCTTCCAAAGTAATTAAATACACTTCTGATCAGTGCTTTGCCATGTAAGTAAAAATTGTAAAATATTAGTGAATTTTTACCTTAGAATGATTGCATTACAAACATAAATATTAAACATTTTGAGCATTGATAATCTTACTGAAATACATATTAAAATGTTGATTTTATATTACCAAAGCAACCAATGAAGAAGCCAAATTAAAATAGTTTTATGTTGCCAATATTACTACCTTATATAGTTAACTCTTAATTTCATTCAGAAAATCATTATTTATTGATTTGTTTATTTATAAAATATAATTGTCAAGTTAGCTAATATACAGTATATGCAGTGTGCTCTTGACTTCAGGCGTAGATCCCCATGACATTGCTTACATACAACACCCAGTGCCTGCCTTAATGCCCATCACCTACTTTCTCCTCTCCCCTAATCCATGCCCCAATCAACCCTCAGTTTGTTCTCTGTATTTAAGAGTCTCTTATGGCTTGCCTCCTTCTCTGTTTGTAACTATTTTTTCTTTTTCCCTTCCCCTGTAGTCTTCTGTTAGGTTTCTCAAATTCCACATATGAGTGAAAATGTATGGTATCTTTCTCTGACTGACTTATTTCACTTAGCATAATACCCTCCAGTTCCATCCACACATTGTTGCAAATGGCAAAATTTTATTCTTTCTTATTGCCAAGCAGTATTCCATTGTATATATATAGGTCACATCTTCTTTATCTGCTCATCAGTTGATGGACATTTAGGTTCTTTCCATAATTTGGCTGTTGTTGAAAACATTGCTATAAACATTGGGGTATAGGGGCGCCTGGGTGGCTTAGTCGGTTAAGTGTCCGACTTTCGCTTAGGTCATGATCTTGTGGTTTGTGGGTTCGAGCCCCGTGTCGGGCTCTGTGCTGACTGCCGGTTCAGAGCCTGGGGCCTGTTTCAGTCTGTGACTCCGTCTCTCTCAGACCCTCCCCTGCTCATGCTGTCTCTGTCTCTCTCTCCTAGAAATAAATAAAACATTAAAAAAAATTAGAAAAAAAAATATTGGGGTATATGTGGCCCTGTGAATTGTCACTCCTGTTTTCTTTGGTTAAATTCCTAGTAGTGCTATTGCTGAGTCATAGGGTAATTCTGTTTTTAATTTTTTGAAGTACCTTCACACTATTTTCTAGAGCAGCTGCACCAGTTTGCATTCCCACTAACAGTGCAAGAGAGTTCCCATTTCTCCACATCCTTGCCAGCAACTGTTGTTTCCTGAGTTGTTAATTAGTGGTTATGAGGTGATATCTCAGTGTGGTTTTGATTTATATTTCCCTGATGATGAGTGGTGTTGAGCACTTTTCATGTGTGTATTGGCCATCTGGATGTCTTCTTTGGAAAAGTGTCTATTCGTGCCTTCTGACCATTTCCTCAGTAGATTATTTATTTTTAGGATGTTGAGTTTGATAAGTTCTTTATAGATTTTGGATATTAACCTTTATCCTGTATGGCATTAGCAAATATCTTCTCCCATTCCGTCAGTTGCCTTTTTTGTTTTGTTGATTGTTTCCTTTGCAGTGCAGAAGGTTTTTATCTTATTGAGGTATCAGTCATTCATCTTTGCTTTTATTTCCATTGCCTTTGGAGAAGTGTCGAGTAAGAAGTTGCTGTGGCCGAGGTCAAAGAGGTTGTTGCCTGTTTTCTCTTTCTCCTCCAGGGTTCTGATGGCTTCCTATCTCACATTTAGGCCTTTCATCCATTTTGAGTTTATTTTTGTGTATGGTTTAAGAAAGTGGTCCAGGTTAATTCTGCTGCATGTCGTCCAGTTCTCCTAGCACCATTTTCTAAAGAGACTGTCTTTTTTTTTTTTTTTCTCATTGGATACTCTTTCCTGCTTTGTCAAAGATTAGTCGGCTGTACATGCATGAGTCCAATTCTGGGTTCTCTTTTCTATTCCATTGATCTGTGTGTCTGTTTTTTGTACCAGTACCATACTGTCTTGATGATGACAGCTTTGTAGTAGAGGCAAAAGTCTGGGATTTTGATACCTCCCACTTTGGTTTTCTTTTTTTAACATTACTTTGGCTATTCTGGCTCTTTTGTGGTTCTATACAAATTTTAGAATTGTTTGTTCTAGCTCTGAGAAGAATGTCAGTGCAATTTTGATTGGAATTGCATTGAAAGAGCAGTTTGTTTTGGGTAGTATTGACGTTTTAACAATATTTGTTCTTCCACTGCTGGCGCATGGAATGTTTTTCCTTTTCTTTGTGTCTTCTTCAGTTTCCTTCCTAAATTGTCTATAGTTTTCAGCATACAGAGCTTTTACATCTTTGGTTAGCTTTATTCCTAGGTATAATATGGTTCTTAGTGCAATTGTAAATGGAATCAATTTCTTGGTATCTCTTTCCACTGTTTCATTATTGGTGTATAGAAATGCAGCCAATTTCAGTACATTGTGTATCCTCTGACGTTTTCTGAATTCATGTATCAGTTCTACTAGCTTTTTTTGGTGGAGTTTTTTGGGTTTTCCATGTAGAATATCATGTCATCTGTAAAAAGTGAAAGTTTGACTTCACCTTTGCCAATATATATGCCTTTTATTTCATTTTGTTGTCTGATTGCTGTGGCTGCGACTTCCAATACTGTGTTAAAACCGTGGTGAGAGTGGACATCCCTCTCGTGTTCCTGATCTCAGGGGGAAAGCTCGCAGTTTTTCCCCATTGAGGATGATATTAGCCATGGACTTTTCATGTATGGCTTTTATGATGTTAAGATATGTCGCTTCTATCCCAACTTTCTTGTGGGTTTTTATTAAGAAAGGATGCAGTATTTTGTCAAATGCTTTTTCTGCATCTATTGACGGGACTATATGGTTCTTATCCTTTCTTTTATTAATGTGATGTATCATATTGATTGATTAGTAAATATTGAACCAGCCCTGCAGCCCAGGAATGAATCCCACTTGATCATGGTGAATAATGTACTGTTGAATTTGATTAGCTGGTATCTTGTTGAGAATTTTTTCATCCTTGTTCCTCAGGGATATTGGCCTGTAATTCTTTTAATGGGGTCTCTGTCTGATTTGGGAATCAAAGTAATGCTGGCTTCATAGAATTAGTCTGGAAGCTCTCCTTCTATTTCTGTTTTTTGGAATAGCTTGAGAAGGATAGTTATTAACTGCTTTAAATGTCTAGTAGAATTCCCCTGGGGAGCAGTCTGGCCCAGGACTCTTATTTGTTGGGAGATTTTTGATAACTGATTCAATATCTTTGCTGGTTATGGGTATGTTCAAATTTTCTATTTTCTTCCCTTTTGAGTTTTGATAGTGTGTGGGTATCTAGGAATTTGTCCATTTCTTCCAGGTTGTCCAGTTTGTTGGCATATAATTTTTCATAGTATTCTCTTTTAATTGTTTGTGTTTTCGTGGTGTTGATTGTGATCTTTCCTCTTTCATTCCTGATATTACCTATTTCAGTCCCCTTTCCTTTTGATATATCTGGCTAAGGGTTTATCAATTTTATTTATTTATAAAAAGAAACCCAGCTCTTAGATTCATTGATCTGTTTTACCATTTTTTGTTGTTGTTGTTTTCTTTGGATTCTATATTGTTTATTTCTGCTCTGATCTTTTTTATTTCCCTTTTTCTATTGGCTTTGGGGTTTCTTTGCTTTTCTGCTTCTAGTTCCCCAATTAGTTGTATGCTTAGGTTTTGTATTTGGGATTTTTTTTGTTTCTTGAGATACACCTGCATTGCAATGTGTCTTCCTATTAGGACTGCCTTTGCTGCATCCCAAAGTGTTTGGACAGTTGGGTTTTCATTTTCATTTGCTTCCATATATTTTTAAATTTCTTCTTTAATTGCCTGGTTGACCCATTCATTCTTTAGTAGAATGTTCTTTAACCTCCATGCATTTGGAGACTTTAAATTCTTTCTTGTGGTTGACTTCAAGATTCATAGTGTTGTGATCTGAAAATATGCATGGTATGATCTCAGTTCTTTTATATTTATTGAAGGCTGTTTTATGACCCAGTATGTGATCTATCTTGGAAAATGTTCATTATACACTCGAGAAGATTGTGTATTCTGCTGCTTTTGGATGAGTTCTGAATATATCTGTCAAGTCATCTGGTCCAGCATATCTTTCAAGGCCATTATTTCTTTATTGATTTTCTGCCTAGATGATCTGTTCATTGCTGTAAGTGGAGTATTAAAGTCCCCTTCAATTACTGTATTTTTATCAGTAAGATTGCTTACATTTGTGATTAATTGATTTATATATTTGGGTGTCTCATGTTGAGGGCATAAACATTTATAATTGTTAGCTCTTCTTAATAGATAGACCCCACAATCATAATATAATGTCCTTTTTCATTGTCTTGTTACAGTCTTTAGCCTAAAATTTTGTTTGTCTGATATAAGTATGGCTACTTGAGGTTCCTTTTGACTTCCAGCAGCATGATAGATGGTTCTCTATCCCCTCATTTTCAGTCTGAAGGTCTCCTTAAGTCTAAAATGAGTTTCTTTAGACAGCATATAGTTGGATCTTATTTTTTAATCCATTCTTATACACTATGTCTTTTGATTGAGGACATTTAGCCCGTTTACATTTAGAGTTACTATTAAAAGATATGGATTTAGTGTCATTGGTACCTGTAATTTTCAGGCTTGTGGTGATGCATTTGGTCCTTTGTAGTCTTTGCAGTGTTCCACTCATAGAGGCCCCCTTAGGGTCTCTTGGAGGGCTGGTTTAGTGGTCATGAATTCCTTCAGTTTTTATTTGCCTGGGAAAGTCTTTATTTCTCTTTATATTCTGAATGACAGTCTTCCTGAATAAAGGATCCTTGCCTGCATATTTTTCCTATTCAGCACATTGAGTATTTCCTGCCACTCCCTTCTGGCCTGCCAAGTTTCAGTGGACAGGTCTGCTACTACCCTTATGTGTCTGCCCTTGTAGGTTAAGGCCCGTTTGTCCCTAGTTGCTTTCAGAAATCTCTATCTTTGTATTTTGCTGGTTTCACTGTGATATGCCATGGCAAAGACCTATTCTTGTTGAATCTGAGGGGAGTTGTGTGCTTCCTGGATTTGGATGTCTGCTTCCTTCCCCAGAGTAGGAATGTTGTCAGCTATAAGTTGTTCACATAAACCTTCTGCCCCTTTCTCTCTCTCTTCTTCTTGTGGAACTCCTGTGATAAGGATATTATTACATTTCATTGAGGCACTTAGTTCTCTAATTCTCTCCTCATTGTCTAGTATTTTCTTATCTCTTTTTTTCTCGGCTTTGCCATTTTCCATAATTTTATCTTCTATGTCACTTATTTTCCTCTTTGCTTCCTGTGTCCTTGCTGTCACTGCATCTACTTTGTTTTGCACCTCATTTATAGCATTTTCTTAATTCATGACATTTTTTAGTTCCTTGATCTTTGTAGCAATAGATTCTCTGCTGTCTTCTTTTCAAGCCCAGTTATTAATCGTATGACAATTTTTCTAAATTATTGATCAGATATTTTATTAATATCTGTTTTGAGCAGTTCTCTGGCTGTCATTTCTTCCTGCAGTTTCTTTTGAGGACAATTCTTCCATTTAATCATTTTGACTAGTTTTCTGTCTCTTAATGTGTTTTAAAAGCTTTTACATGTCCTGCACTGGTGAGCACTACTGTATTGGAAAGGGGTCATACATTGTTTAGGGCCTGGCCCTTCAGGAGGTGTTTTGGTGTGTGTTTTGTGCTGTCTGTTGTTGTGACTCTGGTTGCTTTATCTCCCTACTTGTAGTGGTGGTTTGGACCTTCTACCAAGTGTGCTTTGATTTTTTTCTTTGAAGAAAACCTGAAAAAAAAAATTTAAAAAGATGTTGGTGGTAGAAGAAGCCTTATACAAAGAGAGAAATGATAGGGGTAGGGAAAAGGAAAGGAAAAAAAAATTACCAGAGAATTACAGAAACTATATGGCTTAATCGAGAGAGAGAGAGAGACAGAGAGACAGAGAGAGACAGGAAAATAAATAAGGAGGAGATAGGAAGTATAAAAAGAATAGATCAAAATGTCTGCTTAAATGAACCAACAACTAGGATAGAAAAGGTAAGGAATAAGAGGAAGAAAAGGAAGGAGAAAAAAATATATGAAATCAGAAGTGACCAAGGATCAAATCGGAAAATGCCAAACTGCTAGACTGATATCGGTGCCTTGGAGCCAGTGGCTGCCCTGGTGTAGAGGAAGGGCCATCTGGTCCAGTCATTTTTTATCTTGCTTTGGTAATACTCAGTTACCAGTCACAGAGGGGTGTGGTTTGGTATAGGTGGGTCCAGCCTCCACTGGGGTCTGCTTTCTGTTCCCTGAAGCCCCGCCTTTTTGGTGATGGGGAGAAAAATGGGGATACCACAGTCTCTCCTACCCGGACCAGATGACCCAAACCACTTTGTTGAGGCTGTTCTCACAGTGCTGTGTGGGTGCGAGTGGGCAGTTTATCCCAGTCCACAATCTTCTGCACCTCCCAGGTGGTTGGCTGGGATTCATACCTGCCCTGAATTTAAAGGATCATGTTCCAGTGCCCCAGTTTCAGTGTAGTGCCACTCTGCCCAGCCCGCAGACAAAGGGCCTCTGGCTGGTGGGTGCCTACAGATCTTTTGTCCTTGGAGCTGCTATATACCTTCTTGCCACTGCATTCAAGGGAGATGACTGCTCTCTCTGACCTCCCTGTAAGCTACCTATTCAGCCCAGGGCTCGCTCCTCCAGCCAGGGAGGGAGGAGGGAACGTCGGGTCCCCCCTGCTTTTCCACCATGTTGACTCCTCTGAAATGAGACTTTTTTAAAAAAAATTCTTTTTTTATTCTTTAGTACAAGAAGGACTGAAATATAATCTTTATTTTAAACCAGAACATATTTTAAGCCCAACTGTTGCCTCTAGATTGGGAAGTTTGAATCTGTGAGTTATATAAACATTACATTTTGAAACTTTGGGGTGGCAGATAAAGCTCTACATTCCATTTGATTGAGAAAGCAAGGGCTGATCACAGATACTGCAATGTGTTAGCTTATTTCTAATATCAAAATGTATAAATGTACTTACATTTAAAAGACAAAAAGTACCATCAATCCTTAGCTATTTACATACAAATTTTCATTTATTCATGTTGCTCTTCCCTTGGGATGTGCCTAATTAGTGGATTGCATCCAGGTTTCAGTAAGGAAGGCTCTGTGGATACTAGTTTAGAAGTAGAAAAATGGGCTGAATTTGGCCTGACATGTTTGGTCTGCACAGTGTTTTTAAATATGTGCATTAAGTCACAAATTAGATGATTTTATATATTTATGTAAAAGTCCAGAATTCATGTTTCTTTTGGAAAACATTGAAGAAATGTCTATATAGTACAATAATTGACTTGAGTTGAACATTGAGGAGTACTTCTAGACAGGACATGTACTTCTGTAGTGTAACGAAATCCCCACCTGGCCTGTTTCATTTGTGTGTGTTGTATCTTTTCACCTCCTGTCAGAATGTGAGTTCGGAACATTTGGTTTAATCTTACTGTAACAGTAATCAATGGAGCCACATTGGCTAAATGATATTTTTGACACTAAATAAAGGTATAGAGATAATTAGTGGTAGAGCCTGGATTATAATCCAGGTCACTTAAATATTAATCCATTGATACTGGTACCACCCATTCAAGATCTTAATTTTTCTAACATTCAGTTTTCATGGTTGTTATGTTGAAAATATTAGTAATACTGATATCATGTAATTGTTGCAAAGGTTAAATATTACTTGTCATTGTCAGGCTTATATCTGTAGAGAAATTTTAACTATTTCTACCAGTACTTTTCTTATTACAGCTAGTACATCTTTATTATTTCTGTATATAAAGTGTATATACAGAACATGTATATACACGTTTTAATGAACTTTTCGTCTGGGTTTAACATGACTTTCTGATGCTTTTATAGAGTGGTATTGCTATTCAATATGTTGATATACTTTTTACAGAAAAGACATCAATATTTCTACACATAAACATTTTTCATAGTCTTAAATGATAATCATTTTTCTGAGTAATTGATATTACAAGTACTGTTTACTCATGTAAATACTTGTGAGTGTGTTAACAAGAAAAATTAAATTTATGTCATGAAGTATAAAATCAAACCCCTTTTATATTTAATAACATCTGAAGGTACAGTTTTTTTCTAATATAATTATTTTGTAAATAGTCAAAAAACAATAAAAATGAGAATATGAAGATCTGAGTGTGTTTATTAGCACAATGAATAAAATTTAACTCATAGAAGTGAAGTGAGCTAGCAAAATAATATAATACCACAGACTAATGCCTGATACATGGGAGGGTCAAAACGTTTGTTATCTTAAATATCTCTGTGCTTTAAAACTTTAGGGTTTTATTATGTTACATTTAAAAAGATAATTTAATTTAGTTTTATTTTTTCAGAGTACCTTCAAATTTAAATCTGAGAGTGACATTCATTTGGCAGAACATCATAAACAGGTTCTGTATGATGGGAAACTTGCAAGTAGTATTGCATTTACATATAATGCTAAGGCCACTGATGCACAGCTATGCCTGGAATCATCACCAAAGGAAAATGCATCAATTTTTGTGCATTCCCCACATGCCCTAATGCTCCAGGTAGGTGGATAGTAGCTTAGTTTCCATATTCTCACTGAGCATTGATGTATTTTACATATTAAACATTGCCCATCTATAGGTCTACAGTCACTATTTATTTTTCTTTTTTCTTTTCTAGTTCTTTGAATGACATTTTTGCCTTCTACCTTGTTTTCTTATTTTAATTTTTTCACAGTATACTTTACCTTGGACTAGTTGGTCTCCATAGTAGGGAATCTGTTATTTCTGTAACCTTATCTGTTACATTTCTTCTGGAAAAAAAATCGTTCGATTAGCTAAACAGATAGTTGTTAGGCACAAAAATATACTTTGCTTAAAAAATGTACTAATATAATTCCCCCACATAAAAATTACTTGAATGCCTTTAAATCTACTGGTAGATTCTTACTCTAAATTATTTTTCCATTTATACCTTCATATTTTCAGTATAAGAAGTCAACTTAATATTCAAATTTAAAGTGGTTGTTGGCAAAGATATTTGAAGTTTTTATTTTATATGTGTATTCAAATTATATATTGGAGGGTTTTAAAATGTGAATATTTTTGAAATTCTTTTTACAAAGGTATTTTGAACAAGGAAATAATGATAACTTTATGCATCAGAAATTTAATAAACATTTTTGTTTCTGAACATAGGATGTGAAAGCTATAGTAACACATTCAATTCATAGTGCAATTCATTCCATTGGAGGGATTCAAGTACTTTTTCCACTTTTTGCCCAACTGGACAATCGGCAGCTCAATGACAGTCAAGTGGAGACAACTGTCTGGTAAGTTTTCTTTGAATGTGTACTGTCTGCACACTTAGATAATGCCTGGCATACTTGGTGCTGTGTAAATGTGGCATAAAATTTGGTTTTTATCCCTGAAGGCCTAATAAAAGTTCCTTTAGGACTAAGACAGATACATATTTACACAGTATTAAAACTTCACACAATCATAAAGGAAGGACTTCCTTGAAAATAAATCAAAACTTCTTACCAGATGTAGCATAGTGATTATAATACAAGTTGAGGGAAAAATGTTACTCCCAACTTTATCCTTTGGAAATGCTTATGGTTTGGATCATCTGTGAAATCCTGTCAGCTTAAACAAAATTACTAGGGTAAAGTTTATTCTGAAAAATGCTGTTTGATAGCAAGTATATAACTTACATATGAGTATTATTTTATTAATGATATGATCACAAGAACAGCATAATTTTAAAAAATGTTAGCTTTCCTATAAATACAGTTCCTGTATGAAAATCCAGATCTACACAGAGGTATATCTGCATTTATATGATAATTGTTACTTTCTGATTAGGTTGGTTTTATGTGTAATTTTTATAGTTTCCTTCCTTTTTATTAAACATACTTCATGCATCAGATGCTGATTTAATTTTATATCTTAAAATCATCTATGTAAGAAGTTAAATGCAAGTTTTAATAATGATTTTTACTGTGTACATTGCTATGTTTGGAGAATTTAAAGAGAAAATTGTATAGGTAAACATTCATTTTTACTCCAGAAGATTGCTTCCCTAGTATGTACATATATACATGAAATTCTTCCAATTTTGAAATGTTAGAAAACCTAGTGAATGAAGCAAAGATGGGAAAAATTTCAAGTCCATTGAAGTGTAACATGGTTTTCTCATATTTGTTATCTAAATAAGTTATTAACAAAATTCTATTTTAATATTTCTAATAATATTGTCCCTGTGTTAAGACCATCTTTATGTAAACTATCAATATGAGTATAAATGTGACCCGTACATTTACAACATTCAGCTCCACGGGTCATGCCTTCTTCAGTATCAGTGTAAAGGTTGAAGTCATGAAGTAAAAAGCTTTGAAGTAAAAAGGAGTCCTGAGATCATGCCCTGCTGTGATACTGCTCTGCTGTGAGATCTTAAATAATTCCATTGGGAGGCATATCAGCCTACTGGAAATATAAAACTTTAAATTTCCATCCTGGATCTAAATGCAAAATGTTTTGCTCTTTATCATCTAAGTGAACCAATATACATTGTAATCAGTATTAAAAACTTAGTGCTATGAAAAGAAATTGGCAGAGGAAGTAGCCAGTAGAAGATTCCCATGTGTAATTTTAATATTCCTTATGAATTAATATTGTCCATAATTATTTTAATCTGAAATAGAATTTGTTGCTTTGTGAAGAATTAGAAAGATTATGTAGTTTGAAATGTTATAACTAAAACAATCCCAATAATTCATGTCTACATGAATAGCTATTAAAAAATCTTAGTGCTAAAATCGTATTTTAACAGGTTATCTGGTCCATTCATCCAAGGCACATGGTTGTTTTTCATTGCCTGTCTTCAAAATTCATTTTGATGTTTACACTGTATTTTGGTATTTTAAACTGTATTTATTTCATCATGGAGATAGACAATGTAAGCGGTCAGCATTCTGATTTTCATTTATATTTGTTTTTAGTTCTTTTCTATCATTCATCTTAATATTCCTCTGTAATAAATAACTTAAACTTTTGCAATGATATATATGTTCCTAGTTTAAATCCAACAGAAAACATATAATAATAAAAGTATCACTATCTTCTTTAGTAATAATACGTATCCAATTCCAAGCTACCCTGCAGTTAATTCAGTTATGTGCTATTTTGAATTCTTAATCTAATACTTTTACATGAATTGTGTCCAAGCCCTTGATGTTTGAGGTTGGCTCTTTTGTGGATAATTGTGTCTATCTGCAATATAGTCCTTTGTTCTTTAAAATTTGGAGCATTATAGATAAGTGTGCACATCAGTGATACAGTCTTTCTGTTAAAGGCAAGTTGTTAAATGGAACTTTTGCCTCTACTTGAAGAACACAGTTTCTTAGCTGTAGGTCAAGGGTCGGTAGAATTTCTTGTTTTCTGGCTGTATCCTAAATTCATATAGATGACTGAGACCTTGAAATAGGATATATCATCTTATTTTTAGTTATTATTAAATTGTTCTAGATCAATGAGAATCTATTTGAAGTTTTTAAATTTCCAGAGAAAACTAGAGACTCTCTTTTTTGAAAATCAGTTTGCATAATAAATATATGCTAACAGTTGTAATATTATCTAATTCTTAATTACTTTATGAAACAATTGAGCTCAGCTATAAAGTCAGTTACTTCTCTGTCTTCCGTGTTTCAAGCTAAAGTATTTAGTTTCCTTGTACTTTCCTCAACTCAGTAGTAGTCCATTTTTAGGAAACCTTGTATTGTTTGGACAAGCTTTACCTCTGTTGGTACTATTATACTGTCCTTACAAATCTTGAAGAGTTTTATTCTGTATAGGAGGCTTTGTATTAAAATAATTTATTGAAATAATGATCTTATATTCTGGAACCTTTAAAGGTAGACTTTGAGAGAATTTTTGTGGCTTTGTTTTATCATGAAGGTTATGTATTATAGTTGTTACATGTGTCGACTTTAAAGTCAGACAGACTTAGGTTCACATGCTGAGTTTACTGTATGATTAGTGCACCTTTGAATATGTTGTTAACTATTTTGGGCTTCAGCTTCCACCATTATAAAATTGCATTAACAATAGCTCATTGGATTCTTTAGATTAAGTGTGATAAAATATATACATGAAGATAATAAACACTCAGTACATGCTGGATTTTGTTATCGTTATGACAGTGAGCTAGGGGATTTATAAGATTATCTCTAATACTACAGTTTTATATTTTAAAAAATTACATATTTTTAATCTTGGACATTGGTTGTCATAAACAGGCTGTATTACTTTATATTTGAACTTCTTTTTACCAATGACAGTATTTACAATAGGGAATTGCTTAAGTAATGAAGTAGGACTTATATTTTGAACTTCAGTTGTAATGATGAAAACCGGTTTTCTATTCATTTTCCAGATATAGTGGCTTAAAATAGAGGATATGTTAACTCAAGTTTTGAAGCCAACACCAAGTCAAAGAGTCTAGAAGGGTTTAAGATGATTTTTCTTTAACTGGTTTTGGAATTTTGTATAACTGCCCTTTTAGTGTTTAAATCTCTAGGAATAACACTTTCTATCGCCTTTTTTTTAAACATGGTTGTTTTAGCTTTTATTATGGCACAAAAAAATTAACCAACAAAATAAATAGATAATAATTCAACAGTATTATTGAATTGAGTTAAATAGCTTGTGGCAACACAAACAGTATTTTTGATGTTACCTGTTTTTGAGTAAGTAAATTAGGCCAATATGTAGTTATGATTGTGATTTAATTCTAGTCATAATGATTCTCAAGCACTGTGATCACCTTGATTAATTCTGTCAAGTGATCAAAGTTATTTGGCTTTTTTGTCATTTCTCAGGAACGAATACTGTTTTATATTGGATGCGTCATTCTTAGTCCAGTGAATATTGAAAGCAATGACTAATTTCCATTCGTTAGACATTTAATAGTCAATAACTAAAAGAATGAACAAATGATTAATAAATTATCTCAGGAAAGTGTAACTCCAATCTTGAAGTAATCGTATTTTAAAATTTTACATCTAAGAATGACTCAGTACATTAGAAATTACATTTTCCTTTGGTTGGATAATCAGATACATTGACTATAAGTGACATTCTTTCTCATTTGTCTCACACTCCTTTTTTTAAGAACATATGTCATTAAATTCTGTAGGTGATATAAAACAAATCTTCCTTATTGTGTGGTGTGGGAAGAATTTGCTTCGGAAAAATGTTTTCTAGCGCAGGGTATAAATAGACTTTTGTATATCAAGCAATTAAAAATAAACTAAGGAAGAAATTCTCATTAGAGACTGTGATGCAATAAGCAAGACTTCCTTTGGCATTTGACAGATTAAGACTCAAACCAGTGTTCTCTTATGTACTATCTGATTTTAAGTGATGGGGTTGAGGGGTGTGTACTACTAGTTGTACATGGCATTTACTGTGTACTCACTATGTGCCAGTCTCTGTAACTGTATTATCTCATTTACTACTGTTCTAGTGATGAAGGAGAGAAAAACTGAGTAAATTCCTCAAGGCGTAAGCCTTAAGTGGCAGATTAAAACCAGGATCCTAATCCTGAAAGCCTGACTCCAGAGCCCTCCTCTAAACCAATGTGGACAACTCTGGGAATCACTTTTGCCAGCTGTGGAATGATTTTAATAATGCCAACTTTATCTGAGTATGAAGTAAATTAAAGTAAAATAGTATATGTTGAAGTATCTACCATAGTATCTGGTACATAATAGGCATTGAATGTGTTCTCTATCTTTCCTCAGTAAATATTAGATCATCTATTGAAGTGATTTTTTTTTTCAGTTTATTTTCAGATGAAAATATTTTTTTCAGAAGAGTGTTCTTTTTGTTTTCAGTTATGATATAAGCTCTTTTGGTAGACTGCTTGATGGAATATAATATATAAAAAAAAATTTAGAGAATCCCATAAGGCATTTATGTCTGTGACCTATCAGTAAGAATCTTTGTAATGTGAATGTTAAAGACTCATTAATTTATTTAGTGAACTTGAATGAAGTTTTGTTTTCTTAAAATATATCCTGCTCTTCAGTTCTTCTAATGATTGTCTTGAATTTTATAGTCCCCTTAATAATTAAAAGTTTCCCCTAATTAAAAATTTGATGTAAGTTCCTGATCAGCACTATTGTTATATGTAAATCAACAAAGTTGCCTGGAAATTGCAGTAGTTCAGTGACCATTCCTCAACAGATTATTCCCTTACACTTTGAAGTGACATAAAAATCCTTTTTCTAACCATGTTTTCTGATGTTAAGTTCAGGGGAAGTTACCTATTATACAATGTCAAAATTATTTTACTACTTTTAACCCAATTAACAAAAAAGTGAAATGTGATTGGTTTCAGTAGGCAAAATAAATGAAACACCAGTTTCTAATGATTTTCTCTCTTTTAAAGATAGAGTATATAGTGTTTTGGTTTCCAAGAGTACTTCGATATTTTAAAATATATTCCTACCAAAATATATTCCCTTTCTATTTTTCAGAAAGGTTGTATGTCTATCACTCTTCGTATATATATTTGCTAGTTTGCCTTTTTTAGTTTACTAAGTTATTAATGAAAAATTCTTTGAAGGAAAATAGACACAGAAAGTGTATTTGAGTCAGTAATAATACTATTAGAGGAGAAAAAACGGATAATTATTGAGATTTAACTAAAGTACAATGGAATTTATATCAAATTTACTGTGAAAATTTTCAAGGAGTAAAAATAAAATACCGTAAGTATTCTGCCTGAAACATAGGGAAATTATAATTTAATGTTCAAATAGCTTCTTGTCAAACAAGTCCTTTTTACTCTGTGGAGTCTTTATAGGAGATATCTGATAATAAAACTTCTAGTACATGTAGCAATTTAATAAATTTGTCAGCTGTCAACAAGAAAGTATATTTTGTTTTATTCTAGATTTCTGACTTATGATTTATTGACTTTTCACCTGAGCTTGTGTCTTAATAGTTCATTTTAAAGTGTTTTTTTTTTTTACAATGAGTGATTGCTTTTTCACAATAATTCTTTCATGAAAAGTTTCTTTTAAATCTAGTGAAATCCATTTTTAATGCTATGTTACCTTGTGCTGTTTCAGTTTATAGCACATAATTTTCTCTGTAAAATGCAAGGCTTTTGCTCTATCGTTGACCAAAAAAAAAAAAAAAAGATAATTGTTTTGTCAAAGGGATAACTACAAATTATTTGTTGCAGAAATTTTGGCAACATGAGCACATCTTTACTGAATTGTTGCCTTAATTTTCCTCTAGTTTGTACATCCACATCCTTTCTCCTTCGCTATTTCAATCAGTCTTGTAACAGTCTCGTTATTTTTCACATGAAATAGCATTCATTTCTTTTATATTCTTTTTGAAAGAAAAATTGCTTTATTCATGTTGATTGTATGATAATCATAGAGTCTAAAACTACAATAGATATTATTTGCTTTTATAAGAAATATGGCCGTATCCTGGGCTGTTCACCTTCAGAAGCACAAATATTCTTTTTCTTTTTTTTTTTTAATGTTTATTTATATTGAGTAGGAGAGCTTGTGCATGAGCAGGGGAAGGGCAGTGAGAGAGAGAGAAAAAGGGAGGGAGGGAGGAAGGGAGGGGATTGGATCCCACTCAGTGCAGAACCTGATAACAGGCTCAAACTCATGAACCATGAGATCATGACCTGAGCTGAAATCAAGAGTCGGACCCTTAACTTACTCAGTTACCCAGGTGCCCCAGAAGCCCAGATTTTCTAATGAAAAGTGGGTATAATAAGATTCTTCTTGATGTTGAAGCTCTCTCTTTTCCCTTCCTCTTCCTTGGATGTGATGACCGTTCTGTCATATTTAAGAAAATAATTTTTAATCCTTAAGGAAAGAATCTTTTCTTTTGAGTTGAATCTTTAAGAATTAATAAGTCATCATCAGGAGATTCTAGTCAACTTAGTATTATAATTTTATTTGCTTTTATTTTGTTTCTGTGTCCATGGTCTTATTACCTAGGCTGATAACTCCCAAAGCTTTTTTTGTAGCTATTTTCTATTTAGGCTCACATACCCAAACTATGTATTCAAACTCAACATGCCCTAAATAAAACTCCAAGTCTTCTTTGCACAATATTTATTACCTTTGAAATTCTTTTTAAATTTTAAAATCAAGAAGATACAGAGATTTCCCATACACTCTGTTCCCCCACACATTATATACCCTCTCCCATAATCAGCATCATTTATAAGAATGACACATCTTTTGACAAGGATGACTCTAAATTGTTTCAGTGTAATGACCCAAAGACTGCGGTTTATCTTAGAATTCACTTTTGGTGTTATATATTCTATGGGTTTGGGCAAAAGTATAATGGCAGTATATCCATATTTATACTACTATACCAAGTATTTTCACTTCCCTAAAAATTCTTTCTGCTCCATTTACTTATCCTCTTCCTTCTCACATCCACCCCTTGGAAACCACCAGTCTTTTCATTATCTTCAAAGTTTTTATCTTTTCTACAATGTCGTAGTTGAACTCCTACAGTATGCAGCTTTTTTAGATCGTTTTCTTTCACTTGTAGCATGCAATTAGGATCCTTTCATGTCTTTTCATGGCTTGATAGTTCGTATCTTTTTAGCCCTGAGCATATATATTCCTTTGCCTGTATGTACCACAGCTTATTTTTCCATTCACCTATTGCAGGACAATTGTTTCCAGATTTTGGCAATTATGACTAAAGCTGCTGTAAACATTGTGCAGGTTTTTAAATGGATATAAGTTTTCAGCTCCTTTGGATAGGTATCAAGGAACATGATTGCTGGTTCATATGATGAAAGTATGTTTAGTTTTGTAAGAAACCTCTAAATTGTCTTCAGAAGTGGACATATCGTGTGTCCACCAGCAATGCATGAGAGCTCCTGTTGCTCCATAGCCTCAGTGGCATTTGTTGTCGTCAGTGTTGTGGAATTTTGCTATTTTAGTAGGTATGTAGTGGTACCTCGTTGTTGTTTCAGTTTGCATTTACCTGATGACATGATGTGAAGCATCTTTCTATATCCTCATTTGTAGTCTGTGTATCTACTTGTTCCCTTCCTCTTCCCTTTCCCCTTCCCCTTCCCCTTTCCCTTTCTTCTTTCTCATTTAGCAAGGACTTCCAGTATGATGTGGAAAAGAAGTAGTGAGATGGGACATTTGCCTTGTGTCTCATCTTAGTGGGAAAGCTTTGAGTTTTTCATCATTAAGTATGATGTTAGCTGTAGGTTTAAAAAAAATTAATGTTTGTTTATTTTTGAGAGAGACTCAAGAGTATGAGCAGGGGAGGGGCAGAGAGTGAGGGAGAGACAGATTCTGAAACAGCCTCCAGCCTGTGAGCTGTCAGCACAGAGCTCCATCTAGGGCTCGAACTCATGAACTGTGAAATCATGACCTGTGCTTACGTTGGACTTGACCAACTGAGCCACCCAGAAGTCCCTTAGTTTTAGGTTTCTCTATAGATAGTCTTTATCAAGTTGAAACAGTTCCTAATTTACTAAGAGGTTTTATCATGAATCATTATTATGTCAGATGCTTTTTCTGCACTTTTTGATATGAACATGTCATTTTTGTTTTTGTCCTCTTGATGTGACAGATTATATTAAGTGATATTTGAATCTCGAAGTAGCCTTGCATATATTGGCTAGATCCCACTTGGATGTGGTAATTCTTTTTGTTTGCATAATTTGTTGTGTCATTCTTTTTTACTTTGTTGGAT
This sequence comes from Proteles cristata cristata, assembly GCA_017311185.1. Classification (NCBI taxonomy): domain Eukaryota; kingdom Metazoa; phylum Chordata; class Mammalia; order Carnivora; family Hyaenidae; genus Proteles; species Proteles cristata. The sequence continues at coordinate 419,483 of JAESUZ010001430.1, read as the reverse complement.
GTAATTTGCTAATATATGGTTGAGGATATTTGGATATATGTTCATGGGAGATATTGGTCTGTAATTTTCTTAAATTATCTCTGTCTGGTTTTGGTATTAGGGTGATGTTTAGAAAGTAGTTCCTCTGCTTCACCTCTTAGAAAGACATTCTAGACAATTGGTATACTTTCTTCCCATTTAGAGTGTTTGGTAGAATTCACTAGTGATCCCATTTGAGCCTGATGCTTTCTGTTTTGGAAAATTGTTAATTACTGTGTCAATTTCTTTAGGCGATAGAGGTTTGTTCAGACTGTCTATTTCTTTCTGTGTGAACTTTGACACCTTGTGCCTTTCAAATACCTGGTCCTTTTCATTAGGTTATCAAATCTATGGGCATAGAACTGTTCCTCGTATTCCTCTTTATCCTTTTAATTTCCATAGGCTCTGTAGTTACATCCCTTCTTTCATTTCTGATATTAGTATTTTCTGTCCTCTCTTTTTTTATTAGACTGGCTAGAGTTTTATCAGTTTTATTGATGTTTTCAAAGACCTAGCCTTTTGTTCCATTGATTTTCTATTTTGATTTCCTCTTTTTAATTGCTTTCATTTGTACTCTCATTCTTGTTATTTCTTTTTTTGTGCTTGCTTTGGATTTAATTTACTCTCCTTTTTCTTGTTTCCTAAGGTGGAAATGTAGATTATTATTTTAGGTTTTTCCTTTTTTTATATAGGTGCATAATAGAGGATTCAGCACATAATTCCAGTGTGTAGAGGGGTGGTTCCCTTTACCACTGTCACACCAAACGATTCTCTGTAACACTAGCTGATCATCCTATAATTTAATTCACTTCTAATACTATCTACTAGGAGATAGTATTGTATGTGTGTGTGTGTGTCAGATGACACACATTAAGGACCTTGTCATAGAAGAATGCTGCTCTGAATTCAGATACCAGTCACAAGCCCAGATTATCGCCTGTGCTTCTGACCAATTGACTATAGATTGAGGGTTCAAACAGCCCCCTCCTTGGACTTCTGGTGCCAGTCAGAAGTCTGGGTTTTTACCTGGACAGACTATCAATCAGAGGTTCCTACTATCACCTCTTTTGGTTTAATTAATTTGCTAGAGTGTCTTGCAGAGCTCAGGGAAACATTTTACTTACTGGATTGCTGATTTATTATAAAAAGCTATGATAAAAGATAGAGATGAACATTTCGATGAACACCCAGATGGAAGAAATGCATAGGGCAGCACATGGGGAAAGGGCACAGAGCTCCCATGTCCTCTGCAGGCGCTCCACTCAGCATCTCTAGACGCTCACAGACCAGCTCTTCAGATCCTCTCCTTTTGGGATTCAGTCACTGGCCATTGGTGACTGAGCTCAGTCTCCAGTTTCTTTCCCTTCTCTGGAAGACAGGGCTAGGAAGGTGGGACTAAGACTTCCAACCTTCTAATACTTGTCTGGCTTCCCTGGCAACTGGTTCCCATCCCTAGGTGAGTACTCAGAATAATCTCATTAACATGACAGAAGGCATCTTTCTCACTCTCATCTCAGGAAATTTCAGGGGTTTTAGGAGCTTTGTGCCAGAAACAAGGATGAAGACCAAATATACATGTTTTTATTATGGATCGCAGTATCACAACATTCGGCGCTGTAAATTTTGTTGTAAGCATTGCTTTCATTTCATTCCGTAAGTTTTGCTATGTTGTGTTTTCATTTTAATTTCATTCAAAATAGTTTTAGTATCTCTTGAGATTCTTCAATTCATGTTATTTGTAAGTGTGCATTAAATCTCCAGGTGTTAAGGGATTTTCCAGTTATCTTCTTTTATTGATTTCTAATTATTCTATTGTGATCTGAGAGAAGACATTGTATTATTTTTATTCACTTATATTTGTAAGATGTGATTTATGGCCCCAAAATGTGATCTATCGTAGTGAATGTTCCATGAGAGAAATATGTGTTCATTTGTTGTTGGATAAAGTTGTGTATAGATATCAGTTCTCTCCAGTTATTGGTTGGTGTTGTTGAGTTCAATTATGGTTTGATTTCCTGCCTGCTGCGTTTGTCTGTTTGTGAGAGAGGGAAGGGTGTTGAAGTCTCCAGGTGTAATAGTGGATTCATCTCTTTCTCCTTGTAGTTTCAGTGGTATTTGCCTCACATAGTTTGATACTTTTTTGTTAGGTGTATGCACTTTAAGAAATGTTATGTCTTACTGGAAAATTGACCCCTTTACCATTATATAGTACCTTCTTAATTAATATCTGATAACTTTCCTTGCTTCGAAAACTGCCCTTTCTGAAATTAATGTAAGTACTTCTGTTTTCCTTTGATTGTTGTTAGCATGGTATATTTTTTCCATCCATTTACTTTTAATCTGTGTCTTTATATTAAACTGGTTTCTTGTAGACAGCACATAGGTGGGTTACGTTTTTCACCTCGTTCTGACAGTTTCTGTGTTAAATGATGCATTTAGACATTGGCATTCAAATTAATTATTGATATGGTTGTATTAATATCTACTATATTTTTTACTGTTTTAGATTTGTTTTGTTCTTTTTTACAGTTTTTGTCTTCTAATTTTATTCTGCCTTTTGCAATTTTGATTAAGCATTTTTTATACTTCCATTTTCTCTTTTCTTAGATACCAGTTTTACTTACATTTTTACCCTTTTTAATGGTTGTGATAGAGTTTGCAACTAATTTAAGTCTACCCTCAAATAAGACTTTATTACTTCATAGGTGGTGTGTGTACTTCATAACAACATAATAATCACCATTCCTTCTTCTTATCCCTGGTATCATTGCTGTCATTAACTTTATATGTCATTGATTTCATATAGAAGCATACATAAGCATATATATTCATATTCATGCAAAATGAATATATGTAAGAATACATAATGAACTGCAGTGTCAATGTTATTATTTTGAAAACTGGTATGTATTAGATCAATTTAGAATAAAAAAATCAAACTTTTTATTTTACCTTCACTAATCCTTGTTTAGTGCTCTTGCTTTCTTTATATAGATTCAAGTTTCTGACCTATATTATTTTCCTTCTTTCTAAAGAATTTTTGTTAACAGTTTTTGGTGGCAGTAGACTGGCAACAAATTTTCTCAATTTTTGTTTGTCTGAGAAAGTCTTAATTTTTCATTCACTTTTGAAGGATAGTTTTTCAGGTTAGAGAACTTGAGGTTGCTGTTTTGTTTCTTGTGTTTGTTTTTTTTCCACTTACCACTTTAAATTTTTACTCCATTCTCTTCTTGCTTGCATGGTTTCTGAAGAGAAGTCAGATGTAATTCTTACCTGATTTTGACTATTAATACTCTATTTTTCCCATTGGCTTCTTCTAGGAGTTTTTAGATATGTTTGATTTTCTATAATTTGAAAATGATACGCCTAGATATAGTTTATTTTAGCATTCATCTTAGTTGGTGTTCTCTGAGCTTTCTGGATCTATTTCTGACACAAATTTGGGGGAAATTCTTAATCGTTATTCTTTTAAATATTTTTTTCTGTTTTTTTGTAGCTTTCTTCTTCTTCTGATATTTCCAGTGGGTATGTTACACATTTTCTAGTTGTCCCACAGTCTTTGGTATTCTTTTTTTTTTTTTTTTTTTCTTTTCAGTTTTTGTTCCTTTTGGTTTGGGTTTTTAAGGAATCTGTTGATACATACTCGAGTTTACAGATTCTTTCCTCAGCTGTATTCAGTCTACTAATGTTCCCATCAAACTTGTTCTTCATTTCTTTCACAGTATTTTTTATTGCTATCATTTGTTTTTGGTTGCTTGTTAGGAATTCCATCTCTGCTTACATTGCCAATTTTTTCTTCTGTGATGTCTCTTTTATCCAATAGAGCCCTTATCATGAGGGCTTAGCATAATTTTTTTTTTTTTTTGATAGTCAGATACTATGTACTTGGTAAAAGCAACTTCTGTAAATAGGCCTTTAGTAATGTGGAAGTGAAGTGTGGAGGAGAGAAAGTGTCCTTAATCCCATGATTAGGTATTAGTCTTTTAGTCAGCCCGTGCCTCTGGACTGTGAATTTCACTGTTTCTCAGGCTTTATTTGTTTGTTTTGTTTTGTTTGTTTTCTTCAATGCCTCTAAGTAGGAAAAGATGCCTGGAGTTGACTGTAGTTGGATGTTTCCCTTTTCTCAGTTAGGATTGGTTAACTGGCTTCTCCAAGGGCAGGCCTTGTTAAGAAAAGATTGCTCTGGTGTATTTCAAGTTCATTCTCCTTTTCTTTGCTGGAAGCCTGAGAGGATTTTTCTCTGATATTTATTATGAAATCTGGTTGATTACTTGGAAACAAATCACACAGTAAATGTAGGGACCTTTCTGTAATTGGAGGGGTCGAAAGCACTCAGATCTAGTAATTTTCAGTTACAGTTCAGCTTTCCCTAGCTGGGTACTGGTTGCCACAGTGGTTTCCACTTGTGTGTCTCTGCTCTGGTAACCCACGACTCCCTATAGTTTCCTATTTCTCTCTCCGGTCTTAGGGGCATTGCTTTGCTCTGTTCATCCCCTCTCTTGGTGGATCCTAGAAGAGCTGTTGATTTTTTAGTCTTTGCAGCTTTTTACTTGATAGATCCATTCTATAGATTCTCATGGATCCCAGGATTTTTACTTTCAGAACAAGAAGCCTTTATATTACTTTGTTTTATCCCTCTGTTACTGCTGGTTTGCTCTGGATTTGAGCAGAATTATAGAAATATGCAGCAGAGTGAGGAGACTGAAGCACTAGCAGTTTGAAAGCAGAAATGAAAAGAAGAGTCCCCACAACCAGAAATTATCAGGAAATCATGGAAAGGGGAGAATATGGGAAGTAACTCAGTAACATTATATATGAATTCAGCTCTGAGTTGTAGATTTGTGATTCTGATCCAAATCAGAGGTTCTGGCCATCATAGGAAGGCAATATAAAGAATCAAAACTAATTCAGGTTGAAAAGGAAAAATTAGAACTACCCCTTTCACAGATGACATAATTGTGTATGTAAAATTTCTTAAGAAATTAACATATACAGAACTCTGCTGAGCAAGTTTAGAAAATTTATAAGAGAAGTTTCTTATGCAAAAATAAATTTTATTTCTGTGCATTAACAGTATATAGTAGGAAACCAGATGAAAAATACTTTTAACAATAGCTTCAGAAATTTAAATACTTAAAATATAAATGTCCAAACATGTAAGGATCTCTGTGCTGAAATCTCCAAATTGCTGATGAAAGAAATGAAAATATTAAATAAATGATGAGATTTATTGTGTTCATGTATAGGGAACTCAACCTAGTAAAGATGTGATTGAATTGATCAATAGATTTAACACAATACCAATTAATGTCCTAGCTAGATTTGTTTGTTGATACATGCAAGATGATTCTAAACTTTATACGGAAAGATAAAATAACTAGGATATCTAAAATGATTTTGAGAAAGTATGAAGTTAAAGGAATCATACTTGCCTGGCTTCAAGACTTACTATAAAGCTATAATAATGAATGCAGTATGATATTAGCAAGGTGATAGACACAGGGGTCACTAGAACAGAATAGAGTCCAGAAATGGTCTCACAAATATAGACAATTGATTTGTGGCAGAGGTGCAAAATCGATCTAATGGAGGAAAGTATGTTTGTCTATCACAAATGGCCATTGGCCTCAACCTCACACCTTATAAAAAATAAACTCAACATTAACTCTAAATATAAAATATAAAACTATCAATGTTAAAACATTGACTTTATCAATGTTAAAATCCTTTAGTTTGCAAAAGATGCAGTGAAAAGACATGTTACAGACTGGAGGAGGATAGTAGAAAATCTTTATTTGATGAAGGATTGTAATCATCAAGAATATATAAAGAGGCCCCTCAAAGTTTAATAGTAAGAAAACATACAATCCAATTTAAAAACTGGGCAAAACTTTGAGCAGACACTTAACCAAAGAAGATATAAGGATGTCAAAATAGCACATGAAATGATGTTCAGCATCATTAACCAACAAGATAATTAATGTATATTAAAACTAGTAGAAGGTAAAACTACACACTGAGTAAGATGGCTGAAATAAAAAATACTCATGGTGCCAAGCGCTGGCAAGGATGAGAAACAACTGGAATATATTACTGGTGGATTTCCAAGTGGTAAAGCCACTCTGGCAGCTTGGCAGTTTATTACAAATGTAAACATACACACTTACCTTGTAATTCAGCTCCTCTACTCCTATAGGTTTATATTTATGAGAAATGAATAAAAACTGTTTTCACACAGAAGCCTCTGTGTGGATGTTTATAGTAGTCCTGTTTGTAATTATTGTTCACCATATAACTCTAATGTACACAAATTGTGGTAATCCATTCATACATTACTCTTTCAGTAATAAGAGGAATAACCTCTTGATATATGCAGCTACTTGGATGATTCTCCAAGGCAACATGTTGAGGTCAAAAACAAGACAAGCGCAGAAGATTCCATGCTATATGATTCAATTTATATGACATTCTTGAAATGTCAAAACTGTAGTGATGGATAAGAGATGAGTAGTTACTCAAGATTATAAGAGTTGGAAGAATGTGATTTTTAAAGCTGTAAAGAGATTAAATATATGTTTTTTTTTGTATGATGGAACTGGTCTGTATCTTGATTTTGGTGGGATTATCAAACTCAACATATATAAATTTTCAGAACTGTACACACACAGAAGAAAAAAAGTAAGAAAGAAGTCAATTTTGTTGCCTGATCATTTAAATAATAATTTTAAAAACACCAGAAAATTCCTGGGCACTTGTAAAGCCTAAGTATCAAATAATTATTTCTGCTTTCTGTGTAGTCAACTGTTTTTTTAATTTGTGTTTCTACGAGAGGAAGAGAGAGAGAGTGCAAGCAGGGTAGTGGGACAGATGGAAAGAGGGAGAATCTGAAGCAGGCTCTGTGCTCAGTGTGGAGCCTTATGTGGGGCTCTATTCCATGACCCTGGGATTGTGACCTGAGCTAAAATCAAGAGTGTGACGCTCAGTCAACTGAGGCACCCAGGTGCCTCGAGTCAGCTTTTTAATATTTATCTTCTTTTTTTTTTTTTTTTGATAATTTTAGCATTTCCAGGGTATATTTTTAATCCTGCTTCTGTTAAACAGGTTGGGTCTTGGCACCAGGATAAAGGATTGGCCATTTGGCTCCCTGGCTATGTCGTATTTTGATCTTGAAGGGCATCACACATGTGTCATTATAGTGGCTCTATTTTATTTTTGAAATTTTCAGCTTCTTAGGTGTTAGGAAGTTATAACATTAAATTTAAGAAGTATTCATTCATGTATCCATGGATTGTACATGGTTACTGGTAACTGCCTACTGAATTTTCATAAAGGGACAAGGACATTTAGAGTATTGTCAGTGGTCGTTTTTCAATTGAGATTAAGTTGCAAATAGTAGGCAAATAATAGTAGATATTAGTAAATATCTGTTGCCTTTTTATGTAGTTATGAGTGGAGCTGATTAAAGGCTGTTTTGTTTTCAAACTATGTAAATATTGGTAGATACATACTTAACATATAACTGTATCATAAGACATTTAGAATTAATTCCTTTAGAATTAAACATTTTTAAATTTTGTTTCCTATATAAGACAGATTTTTAGACATTTCAGTCATGAGTTTATGACCTTTGACTTTGGCTATAACATTTTTTCAGAAATAAAATAGGTTGATGAAACATAAAATCAAAATCAGTTACCAAAGGAATATTAAAATGTATGATTGCCTGAACAACTTTAAAATAAGGCCTTTAAGGGCCCCTCGGTGACTCATTCAGTTAAGTGTCTGATTCTTGGTTTCAGCTCAGGTCTCGATCTCACTGTTGCTGAGTTCTGGCCCCATGTCAAACTCCACGCTGACAGTGCAGAGCCTGCTTGAGATTCTCTCTCCCTCTCTCTGCCTCTCCTCCACTCAGGGCATGTGTTCTCTCTCTCTCTCTCTCTCTCTCTCTCTCTCTCTCTCTCTCTCTCTCAAAATTAATAAATATAAAACAAAGTAAAAATGAAATAAAAGAAAACAGGGCCTTTAAAGAATAATCTCAAATAGTCCTGACAGAGATAGCAAATTTAGTTTATGAAGCTGCCTGTCTGCTTATCAGGCTGAAAGAAAAGGAAACTACTGAGAAATTTCATGGTTATGGGCAGGCGTAGTGATTTCCTGTGCTACCAGTGTATTCCATCTGTCCTTACATTTTCCTGTACTGCATTTCACTGTTTTTCTTATTTGACTCTGCAGATAAATGTATTTTACTTATTTCAGCATGTATCTCCACTTGATATCTGAGCTGATGAATGTGACAGTTTTGTGTATCAGGTTCATTGCATATATAGGCAGGTAGGCAGTGTTCTTTGAGAGTGTATCTTTAGGAACACAGTGTCTTCAAAGTGACTGTTAAGTGGACATGGAATTAGACACTTGGGTTTAGACCTTTATAATTTTGAACTGTGAAGGAATTTAACTCTTCTAACTTTTGTGAGATTTTTTGTGTGTGGGTGTCACTGGAAATTAATTGTGTTGAGTGAGAAATTATCTTGGTATGGACTTGAGTTGATTTCTTTTACAGTTTTGTTCCTCTTCTGATCACTCTCATCTCAGAAGAGTTTTCCAGTCAGAGATCTAGCATAGAAACAGGAGTATTTGATATTTTATATAATTTTAATCATTCTTAGCAAGATTTCAGTGTATCTCAATCCCAAATTAGGCTACATAAAAGATGAAACCTTAGGAAAAAGTCAAAAGATTTCCTCCCCTTATTGGTACCTTAATCTTAGTGGAACTTAATCTACTTCTAAATTTATTCTGGCAATTACTTTGTAGTGTTTCTGAAGATATTAAAAACATCCTTTTAAAAGGGGAGGAGGTGTTGGATCCCAGGGAATCTCCAATATTTTACATTATGAATTCCATCCTTCTTAATATATTTAAACAGTTTGTCCAGCTCAGGTACTTTGCTTGTTTGAGTATAAAACAGATCGGAAGGCCAGTTTCCGTATCCTAAGAACTGCCTTTGAACTGAGGTTTCCTATTCAATCTGAATCACTTCAGTTATACATTAGGTTTGTCTTTCTGATATATTATATCTTTAATCAAATCCTCAAAGATAATAAAACTTTTAGGATCATAAGTTATCTACAGTAGTGACTTTAAAAAATAAATAATGGGCAAATTGAAATGGATAAAGTTATATTAAATATATAAATATATAAATTTATATAAATCTATATAAATATAGATTTTGATCTACATATAAAAATATTCAAAAAATCTATATTTATATAAATTTTAATGGAAACTAAATATAGTACAGATTTTTCATTAGAAAAAGAAATTAGTCATGTTCATACACAGTTGTTAAATATTCTCAGGTATTTGTGGGCCAAGACTGTGTGGTATTCTTTAATAATATGGACCAGAAAGCTCTAGAGAGATAACAAATATGCTGTCATTAGAGGTATTATTATACTATTTTCTTCATTTTCCTAAAGTCGAGCCCTTTATAAGTATGTTACTTGAAATAAATATTATTTTCTAATTTATCGGAAGCTTATTAAGAACTGGAAGATGTCAGTTATCTTTAAGAATAACCCTATAGATTATTAGTGTCATTTTCCAAAGGAGGCAGGATTATTAAACACCCTTAACTATTCCTAAAGTAGAATTGCTACTTAAAGAACATGATACGTTATACTACTGTCTGTTGAAAAGTTTAGCAATTTTACTTTAAGAGATGAAAAAACACTTTTTGCCTATTAAATAAAATGTTCCTATGAAAATCTGTTTGGGTATTGCTATACTTTTCAAGAGAAACCTCTATGTTGTGTATACTAGTTTTGGCTGACACAGATACTTGCTTTTTGGTTATCCTGTATACTTAGATCCTCTACAGATGAACTGATATGTCTAGACAGGAAGTGGTATGTAGGAGATATAGGAATGGGCTGAAGTATCCTTTATATTTGCCTTTGTATCTAGGGGAGTTGGAAATAGGCAAGAATGGAGAGAAATTTTGTATGGCAGTACACAGAATTTTGCAAGTTTATTGTGAGCCCTGCAGCAATCCGATGCATTTTAGTTGCTGGTAAGTTTGTTAAATTATGTTTGAAAATGTACCTCTTCGAAGATGGCCATCTATTTACTATTACATCCACCATGTCAAATAACCTATTTTAAAGATTAAAAAAAAAAGATGTAGTATTGCTATTGCATTCAGTTTTAGGTATAAATTTACAATACTTTTGTTAGAGAATGCATTTGACTTTTCAATTGTTGTCATAGTTAAAACTGAAGTGAAATTAACTTTATATGGGTAGCATAGTTACGTGTTAAGATTTTTGGAATAAAATTAATATTTCTGATTTTGTAATGAAACTCTACTGTGATTAGAAGTCTGAATTTATTCATTAGATGTTTGAGAAAGAGTAGTTCTTCCATAAAAGAGTAAAAAAATCCATGGCATCGTTGTAATTTCATATAGTTTTACATAGGAGAGTGATTTACTGTAAGCATTTTTTTTTTCCATCGGACCATAGGCATTTCCAGTTTCTCTTTTTGGCAGTGCTGATGTTTAGGAATTTTAGTCATCTTTCCCCCCTAAATCCCTAACTCAGCTGTAGATAAGAATTCCATGAAAAGATTAGGAAATTGTGTAATCTTTGTGCACTGATTTCTTTATCCTTCTCAAATATTTAGGCAGAAGTATTTTTGTGCAGGCAGTTATTTGTGAAGTGGCTTTTATTATTCATTAAAAATGGACTAGATTGTTTAAAAGCTGTCTTTCTTTACAGAAACATTAAAAAAATCCCAAGAGATTCCTTGGTAGTAGTGTTTTACTTGTAAATGTCTAACTTTAGGGCAAAGTGAAAGAACCATGTTGACTTGTAATACTAGTTTAGTTTTTTGTGTGGTTAAAAGTCATAGGGCCAATTAATGTAATTGAATTTAATTTCCTATAATAAAGTACCTTATTTCCAGATATACTGTATTTTTTCTAGCTGATGTCATGTAATCCATTAAACTATCAATCTTTATAATGATGATAATATGCAATTGATTCTTTTAATGAGAGTATTTCTGATTTGAACAAGAATAGCCACATTTTCAGAGAAACATGTTGTCAATCCTATTGAAACCAGAAGAGTTAGCGTAACTTGAGAGAATGGAATCATTTTAGATTCCTGTTGGACCTTAGTAATTTTCAAGTTTTTCTCATTAACAAATTTTCTTTATTTCTTGTAGGAATGAGTACTTGTGAATTTCAAAAATATTTAGGAATTTGTGCTTTTACTTCCTTGTGATTATAAATAGGCAAATTAGGGTACATTATAAAGCACTGTAAAGAGGAATTTTAATTGCTGATGAAGTTGGGCTTGTTGTCATATATTTTTATAAACTACAGGAAGCATATACAATGAAGGAATATATATTTTCTTAATTAGGAATGCTATCATGTATTAATGCTGCTAGTTGAAAATTGTTATATGTAAGTTTGTGAAGTAACATATTATCAAAGCTTAATTCAGTGCAATCATTTATTTTTCTTTTGTTTCTTCCTTCATTCAACAGACATAACAAGTGCTTTATCTTTGTCTGGCACTTATCTTTGTGTGCTTTTATGTGTTCGTGTATACATTGTATAATTAACTGCCACTTTCATTTCAATACTATACAGATCATTTGTTTTTCTGCTCTCATGAGCTTTACTGAGGGCACATATGGACGTAAAAAATGTGTTGCATATTTCTCTGGATATTTTCTAAAAAAATTACAAGTTATTTAAAAAAATAGGTCTAAATGAAAAGCAAATTTTAACAATAGGTGTGTTCTTCCAAAGCAATATTGCATACACACTTAAAATTCTCTAAGATAACATGTTTTTCAAAAGAATACCAGGTAGAGTCTTTATTATGGAGAACTGATGTATTTGTGGGTGTGTTTCTTATGTTAGATTTACTTGAAGCAGGTAATATTGATATGTATAGATGAACTTCAGTGTTTGGCTTTCGAATATTTTTTAAAAACTTTGTAGTTATGTTTTGATTTATATTTAATTTTAAAGTGATGAAACTAGTTTTCTCATGCTTGTGAGAAAAATATATTTGTACACAGCATAAGGTATAATAATCATTCTCAGCAGAGAAGAGATTAGAATTAAGTATGTTTTGTCATATGTTTATAATCAACATTTGATGATTACAAATATAATTATCTGTACTTTACATGCAGTGCTACTCTTTTGGCATTCCTGGTTGAACTACTTAAAAGTTCAGTAGCCATGCAAGAACAGATGCTGGGTGGAAAAGGCTTTTTAGTCATTGGCTACTTACTTGAAAAGGTAAGTGATGTGTATGGATAGTTCTACTGTGTAGTATGTACAGCTGAAAAACTGACGATCCCTAATTATATTTTTTTCTATTTCTCTTTTCATTAACTGTTCATTGTTGTTAGCTAATTCACAAATATTTACTTTTATATTTTGCATTTAGACTTAAGTATAGACATTGGACGAAATTGGGTACTAGAAATCTATATAATTAAAGGATTTTGAGTTAAGATAGCAACTAAAGAAACTTTTTTCCCTGTACCTTTAGTCAAAGCTGCAAGTTTTTCCCCCTTAATTTTTTTCTAGTTGTTTCTTTACTATCTTCACATTCAAACTAAGATTCTTAGAAGCTTTATCAATTTAATTTTAAATGGATTTCTTGTTTTTGCTTAATTTTCCAATTATATAAGGTAAAAATATCTTTATTTTGTAATAAGCAAAAACAGTTTGTGTTTTGTCTCTGCTTTTAATATATCTGAGTAAGGCAGCTGTTCTTTAAACACTACATAATATAAACAATATAAATTAGATGGGTTTAATTTTCCCATTCTGTGTCATTTATACCTTGGCTTTTTTATCCTTCGTTGGTTTAGTCACAGTTGTACTAATCTGGTAATGAATGCTGGATTTCTATTATGGCTCATTAGAGTTTGATTGTATCACTCAATTTATTTTAAAAATTAACTTGGAAAATCATGAATAAAAGTATGTTTTGCCTAAGGAAATACCTGTCACCCTCAGTAGCTCTCTCAACCCTGTTTTTATCAGTTAACTCTTTAGCATACAGTTGCTCTGAAAATGGAACTATTTGAGAAATCATAATAGAGGTGAGGCCTCGAATAAAAGGGATACATTTATTTTTCCATTTGGAAATAAAATTGAGAAGACTTTAGGAAATAGTTTTTTCAATTCAGATTGTTCTACCTTTGAATTCCTTGTAACTTGTCTTTGTTTTGAATCAAATATTTTTTCTTGAAGGATCGGTGATTGAGGAGTCGTAGGTTATTAAGTAGATTGATCATTCGCAGCATTTCTTTAATGAAATAATTTTTCAGAAACATTAAGATTTTCATTAAGGTGTTTAGTTTCATGGAAAACTATATTTTACATCTAGAGTATTAAGAATTGTTTAGGAGATTTATGTTAAATTATATTTTACGAGAATTAGATATTATGAATATAATGTGACATTACCGTGTACAGACATGATCACTAGCAGGATCTATCCCTTGAATATATTCTTCATCTATATGCTGAGACATTATCAAAATAATTCTAAAGTGAGCATTTTTTTATACTTAAAACTTAGCTTAAATTTAGAAATTCTTTGGAGCACCTTGCTGGCTCATTTGGTGGAGTGTATAATCCTTGATCTGGGGGTTCCGGATTCAAGCTCCATGCTGGGTATAGAGATTACTAAAAAATAGATCTTAAAAAATAAATTTAAAAAATTAGAAATTCAAGGAGGAGACTTTAAATCAAATAAAAAGACATATTCAGTTCTTCCTCCTTTTCAGAATTAATAACCTTAAAATTATATTGTCAGCTTAGGTAGAAAATACTGTCTCATTGTGGTTTTAATTTGCATTTTTGAAGTTTTGAATAAAATTAGACATATTTTCACATACATTTATTACAAATCCACTTTTTCCTTTTTGTGGCATACTTATTCATGTCTTTGCCAATTTTCCCAGTTTCCCTCCAAGATCCCCACTCCTAGACAACCTGTAATCAACTTTTTGTCTCTAGGATTTTGTGTATTCTAGATATTCCATGTAAGTGGAACCATATAGTGTTTGTTTTTTTGTATCCTATTTATTTCACTTACTGTCATGTGTTCACGATTTCATCAATGTTGTAGCATATATCAGTACTTCATTTCTTTTATGGATGAATAGTATCCATTGTATGCATATAGCACAGTTATCTCTTCCAATGTCAATAGACATTTGTGTTTTTTCCATCTTTTGGATGTCATGACTAATGCTCCTGTGAACGTTCATGTCAAAGTTTTTGTGTGGACATATGTTTTTATTTCTCTTAGGTAGTCCTTACCAGTGGATTGATTTGCTGGATCCTATCATAATTCTGTGTTGAACCACTTGAGAAACTGCCAAACTGTTTTCCTAAGTGGCTCCACCCTTTTACGTTTCATTAGCAGTGTGTGCGGATTCGTTATTCACATCCTTTTTTTTTTTTTTAATTTTTTTTTTAATGTTTTTATTTATTTCTAGGAGAGAGAGAGAGACAGTGAGCAGGGGGTCAGAGAGAGAGGGAGACACAGACTGAAACAGGCTCCAGGCTCTGAGCTGGCAGTCAGCACAGAGCCCGACGTGGGGCCCGAACCCACGAACCGCGAGATCATGACCTAAGCGAAAGTTGGACGCTTAACCGACTAAGCCACCCAGGCGCCCCTCGTTATTCACATCCTTGTCAACATTTGTTCATTTTCTTTTTTTATTCTAGCCACCCTAGTGAGTGTGAACTAGCATATCATTTTTTATTTGCATTTCTGTGATGTCTAATCATGTCGAATATCTTTTCATGTTCTTATTGGCTATTTGCATATTTTCCTTAGGGAAATATCTATTTAGGACTTTGCCCATTAAAAAATTACGGTGTTTTCATTATTGAATCGTAGCAATTTTTTTTTATTCTGTACACTAATCTTTATTAAAAATATGACTTGCAAAGATGGTCTTACATTTTGTAGATCACATTATGTATTAATTTGCATTCCCCTGATGACAAATTAAGTTGAACATTTTCATGCATTTATTGTCTTTTGTTATCCACTCTTATTAAATACCTGTTCGAAGTGTTTGTCCTTTTTCATTTGAATTGTCTATCATTATTGATTTGTGGAAATTCTGTTTATATCCTGGATTTGAGACCTTTGTTGGGTTTTTCTTCTGAATATCCTTTCCTCTGCGGCCTGCTTTTTCACTCTTGAGTTTTGATGAATGAATGTCCTTAATTTTAATATAGGTCACCGTTTCATTTTCTTTTATGATTATCCCATTTTGGAAAGCAATCTTGAAGATTGCTTTGGCTGTTTGTGGGTTTTTGCATTATCATCTGTATCAGCTTGTTAGTTTCCACCAGAAAAGGCTAGGATTTTCATTGTGTTTCATTGTATCATATTGAACCTTCCAATTCATGCATTCAGTTCATCCTTCAATTTAGTTAGGTCTCTTTGGTAGGTTTCTGGTAGGCAACTTTATGTCTTTTTGTTAGACTTATTCCTAGATTCTTGAGGTTTTTCAAATGTTACTTTTTTTTATTTGTCACTGATATATAGAAATATAATTGGTGTTCATGTTGACCTTTTTGTATGCCAGTCTTGTTACTTCTCTGCTAATTCTAGTAGTTTGTCTATTTTTCAAAAACATTTCTTTGTAGAAAATTTTATAGTTTCCTTTCTAATACTTACTCTTTTTGTTTTCCCCTTAATATTATACTGATATTTACGGTATAATACCAAATATAAATTGTAATAGTGAACATCTTATTCATGTGCAAAGCTTTCAGTAGTTAGCCACTAAGTATGGTATATAGTGTAGATTACTTTCAGTAGATTTTTATTTATTTTTTTAAACAATATTTATTTATTTTGAGAGAAAGAGAGCACACACAAGAGAGGGGCAGAAAGAGAAGGAAAGAGAGAATCCCAAGCAGTCTCCACACTGACAGTTTGCTCTCACATACCGTGAGATCATGACCTGAGCTGAAAAAAAGATGAATAACATATAATCCTCTTTTATATCAGGAAGGAAAGATATGTGAATAATTAACAGTAATGCAAAGCAGGAGGAATAAGTACTACTTATGGTAAAGGGAACACACTACTGAAGAGAATTTTTATATTCTGCCTGGTAGGATTGTAAGTAGGCCAATTAAAAAAAAAAAAACACTGTTTAATGAAGATACTTCCTAAAGATCAATTTTAGAATAAAATCTACTACCCAAGAGCTTAATTGCTATGAAAAAACTGATACTTGTTTCATTTTTTTTTTTTTTTAGTAATATGAAAGGAAGCCTCATGTGATACTCTAGCATATCTTTTTAACACAGAGCAAGTTGAAAACTTTTTTCCAAATTATGAATTACTTTCTCAAATTGAATATGTGCATAATGGCCAATCTGATTTTATATTGCTTTAGTGTTCTTTATAAACACGTGACAGTTTTATAGAATAAAATCTGATCTCTGAAAATGTTTTTCTAGGAAAAGGATCTGACTGTTGTATTTTGGAATTCTAAGTGTAAAAGTAGGATTTATCAGATAATGTTCTTGAAATCATCATTACTGAATAAAAATATAGTCTGTAAGATAAGCTATCTCAAATTATAGCTAGTGAAGGAGCTGACTAAAGCTTTATGTAACCATTGATCTCTTAATTTTTTCCCTACCTATGAAGAAAGTGGTTAAGAATTTTTAAAAGCACTGCATTCTTTTTATTAAAGTTTCTTTAAAGTGACTGCCGAAGTTTTGATTTTTCTCTTTCCCTAAAGATTTATTTGCTTATATCTCCCCTTTCCCACTCTGTAACAGTTCAGCTACTTGTTAGGATCATTATTCCATCTTCTTATAAAATCTTCATATAAAGTTATTCTCCCAGCCTTTGTTTGAATTTTGTAGGACTATTGCTTATATACTCACCACTGGTGTTTTGTCAAACACCTAGTAATAAAAGCCTAGTAATAATAAATCATTGCTATTCATATTCTACTTCAAACTAATTGTTACCTACTCAGTAACACCTTTTCTTAATCACCCTTTCACAAATTTCCTGTCCACTCTGTGTTTTTTTTTTTTTCCTGTACTTAGTAACATCTAACTTGTCACGTATTTTACCTTTTTATGTTATTGTATGTCCCTGCCTTCCCCTTCCTTAGACTTTAAGTTCTGTGAGGGCAGGGCTTCTTCAGTTTTGTTAACTGTTCTTTCCACGGTGCCAAGGAGAGTCCCTGGCAAATAGTAAGTACTCAACATGCATATTTTTTGTGTGACTAAATGAAAAGAATCTACCTTTAAGTAAAGAAAATGGATGCAAGGGTTTTACGAGCTGAGGGAGCATGATAGAGAAGGCAGATGAAGGAAACTGGTGTTGCATAAGCAAAACGGACTTACCAAAGAAATACTTTGTTTGGCTCAATGAAAAGTTTTCTAGGTTTGAATTTCATTTTATTTATTTTATTTTTATACCTTTAGGTACGTTCATCACGTCTCACTACTCTTTATTGTTTCCTACCATAATTCATACATTGTTGTTAACTATTTGAATATTATAATTGTGTGAGTTTGTGACCTCTTATGGAATGCATGGCATGCTTTTGTCAAATTTATTGACCTGGCCTTGTTAGTGAGCATGACGTATAGGTAAACCATATGGGAAATAAAATCGGTAAGACAGTTTAGTCCCTTTTAAATCTTAATAATCCTATACTGATATTTGGACTTTAATCAGTAGATAATAAAGATAAAAGTGTGGTGTGGCCTCTACTTCAGTGTTTAGTGGTAGGTGATTCTCTATCTTAGGGAGGGTCAAAAAAAGATCACTAGATGAGGAAGGAAACATTTGTGTAGTAAGGTATATATGTTTGACATTTGAATTTGAGTTATCAGCTTTTAAAGAACAACATTTCCTCTGTATATTTTCATCTGAAATTATACTCTAAGGCAGTATTGTCCAGCCAAAATATAATGCAAGCCTTGTATGTTATTTAGAAATTGTTCATAGGGATGCCTGAGTGGCTCAGTCACTTAAGCTTCAGACCTCGGCTCACGTCGTGATCTAGTGGTTCATGGGTTTGCGTCCCATGTCAGGCTCTGTGCTGACAGCTCAAAGCCTGGAGCCCACTTCAGATTTTGTCTGTCTTGTGCTCGTTTCGGCAGCACATATCCTAAAACAGATTTTGTCTGTCTTTGCCCCTCCCTAAATCGCGCTCTTTGTCTCAAAATAAATGAATGAGCATTAAAAAGTTTTTAAAATAAAATGAAATACAAAAATGTCTCATAACATGTAGTAGTTGAAATTAATTTTAATTTATTTAATCTTATATATCCAAAAATATTATCACTTCAATATATACTCAGTTAAAAGGGGTAATAGATCTTTTGCATTATCTTTTATTCTAAACCTTCGAAATCCAGTGTATACATACTAAGAACACGATACCTGGGACTAGCCACATTGCAGGGGCACCTAGCCACACTTAGCCTAGTGGCTACTGTATTGACCAGTGCAGCTTTTTTTTTTAAATTTATTTTTATTTTTATTTGTTTCTAGGAGACAGAGAGAGAGACAGCGTGAGCAGGGGAGGGCCAGAGAGAGAGGGAGTCACAGACTGAAACAGGCTCCAGGCTCTGAGCTGGCAGTCAGCACAGAGCCCGACGCGGGGCTCGAACCCACGAACCGTGAGATCATGACCTCAGCGAAAGTCGGACGCTTAACCGACTAAGCCACCCAGGCGCCCCATGACCAGTGCAGCTTTAAGGATTGGTTTGATTTATGGAAGGCCTGTCATTTCTGTAAACACCATTGATAGTAGGTTATATATTGGTGATGGCAATTGAAAATCTTGATGGAGTGTTTAGCATAGAGCTATTGTTATGTGAAGCTGTGGAAGATTAAAATATCATCTAGGGAGAGTGATTTTATAGAAAAGAGAAGCCAATTAAATAAGTTTCAGCAGTTCTCATCTTTTTAAAAAAATTTAAAAAGTGTCTATTTTAAAAAACCTTTTTAATGTTTATTTATTTTTATTTTTGAGAGTGATAGAGCTTGAGCAGGGGTGGGGCAAAGAGAGAGGGAGCCACAGAGCCTAATGCAGGCTCCAGGGCCTGACCTGTCAGCACAGAGCCCAACGCGGGGCTCAAACCCATGAACCATAAGATCATGACCTAAGATGAAGTCGGACACTCAACTGACTGAGCCACCCAGACGCCACACCATCTTTTTTTTTAATAAACATTTTAAACTAATTTTTAAAATTTATTTATGTATTTGAGAGAGACAGTACAAGTCGAGGAGGGGAAGAGAGAGGGGGAGAGAGAGAGAATCTCAAGGAAGCCCGGCGCTGGTGGCATGGAGCCTTATGTGGGCCTAGAACTCACATACTGTGAGATTATGACCTGAGCCTAAACAAAGAGGCCAACACTTAACCTACTAAGCCACCAAGTTGCCCCATCAGTTCCCATCTTTTAAGCAGAGGGCACTGGGTAGTTATATCAGGGTCATGAAAGCCAAAGGGGGGCAGTATTTCCAGGAAAGTGAGATTTACTTTTTTAAATGAATTGCATTTGTCCTGTGCAACTCCTTTGTGATTTTATGAAGAAAGGCTTCAGTGGAATGGTGGGGTCAATTTATTTTCCAGTGTTCTTGGATCTTATGAAAGCAGTTCTGTTTCCCAGAGAGAGAGAGAGAGAGAGAGAGGGAGGGAGGGAGGGAGGGAGGGTGTGTGTGTGTGTGTGTGTGTGTGTGTGTGTGTGTGTGTGACAGAGAGAGAGAGAAAGAGAATGGTATTAATTTTCTTCCATTTTAATTTTTCTTTGTGATCTCTTCTTTGGTCAATTTAGACAAAAATGGGTTGAGACTATTTTTATTCACAACTTATTTTATTTCTTTAGCTTGCGTTGAGAGTGGCATTTAACCTGAGTTATTTATTCTGGAAAGGGATTGTTGCTCTGAAAAGGGATTCAGGTAACAAACTATCATTTAAGAGAATAATCTTAAAGTGTTTCATTTCTGCATATTGACTGTGAATGGCAAAGGAAACATATAGTTTTTTATATGATACTTACAGGGATGGCATATGAAAAATCCATATGTACTTAATGGAAGTCAGCAGTTTTAAATTTTTGTATTTTGGATATTTTTAGCTTGAAAATCTTTTCTTTTTCTTTAGTCATCAAGAGTTCATATAACTAGAGCTGTCCTGGAGCAATTTTTATCCTTTGCAAAATACCTTGATGGTTTATCTCACGGAGCACCTTTGCTAAAGCAGCTTTGTGACCACATTTTATTCAACCCAGCCATCTGGATACATACACCTGCAAAGGTATACGTTTTGTTCTCATTCATTTTATTTTAGCGTAATATTATAAATTATAGTTATGGATGTAAACTATCCAGTAGAAAGCATTTGATTGGATTTTTCAGCTTATTTTATAGCCAACCTGGAGCAGTTGTACTCCAGAATCAGCAATCAGAATACAAATGTGTAAATATTAAACTAAATGAAACTATAGTTTAAATTAAACTTGATATAATAGCTGCATTCTGAAGTTATTGGTTGTGATTCATGTCTTTTCAAGAAAGTATTTGCTACACTGATTATTAAGACTAAGGAAAGAGATAATAACAGGTAACTATGCCATGATAAGTACAGTCATAATGACAGGGAAATTGCTTTTATTGTAAATACAGTCTATATCATGATTATAAAACATTATTTATTTAAAATAAATATGTATATTATTTTTTATATATCAACATAAAATTTTTATCATTTTATATACCTAAATTTATTCCAAATTTAGCCCTGTTATATATAGTCTAGTGGAAGTCAATAATAACAGACATTTTTCATGAATGTGAGCTTCTTTTTACAGTTTTCAAGATTGCCATACAACTTTGGTTAAATAATATAAGTTCTGACTTTCATTGTTTAGCATGTTACTTGTGGTGCTAAATTCAAACTTGAAGTTGTCTCACTTTTTAAACTAGGTGTTTGACTTGTTTTCTCTCTGCTTACATGCTTAGATTCTGATACTGCAGGAGTGGGTCAAGAACATAAGAAAGAAACTATGTGAACTTCTAGGATATATGACTATGTATATTTATCCAAGTATGATATAGCTGACAGATGTTAGTTTAGTTCTATTTCTTTGAGCTGCTGAAATGTACTTTGATTAAAGGCTTTAGTCTAGTTACCTTCTCAAACAAATGATCTTCCTATTAGATACTTTTGATAGATTATTAAGTCACTTAAAATTATTTCATTGGTAATAGCTACTAGATTACCTTTATCAAAATAAGTTTTATTAGAATGTGTTGGCTGCAGATTATTTTCTTTTAGAAATATAAATAATATTTAATAAAAAGTTACTTATAATCCCATAATAAATGGTCCTTTCTTGCCATTACTAATTTGCATTTAAATTAAAATGTATATTTATAATAAACACTTGAGGCATTTTAAATTTGTTTTAATGCTTTTCTAATATTCTGTATTAGGTTCAGCTTTCCCTATACACTTACTTGTCTGCTGAATTTATCGGGACCGCTACCATTTACACCACCATCCGCAGAGTAGGAACAGTATTACAGCTAATGCACACACTAAAATATTACTACTGGGTCATTAATCCTGCTGACAGCAGTGGCATTGCACCCAAAGGACTAGGTAAGTACAACATGACCACTGTTTGTATTGCACTGTTACTGTTGTGTATCCTGAGAGCTGGTACAGGGAATAGGTGTGCGTGGCTGTGAAAATAGCACGGAACTGTTTTCTTTCTTACATAGTAGTCCCGTGTGCTGAGAGTTTTTTTGTGATAGAGAAGTTTATAGTTTGTAATATTAAATTATTTTTGGGATAACATCAGGTTAAAAATAATAATCTACCTTTTAGCCAGTGTCCTTGTTGTGACTTGGGAAGTTATAATCATAATATAAAAAACAGATGAAATTGATTACAGCCACTGCGTTCTAATATAGTTGTTTTGACACTCTGAGATTATTGCCTTTTTTATATTTTTCCCAAACTTTACCCTTTATTCCAAGTATAGAATAGAATTAATAGAAATTAATTTAATTCTTTACTGTGATATTTACAAGATATTGCTAATTTTCCTAATTATATAAACATACATACTCATCACAGAAAATAAAATGATATAGAAGAAATAAATATATTGTTTATAACCCAAACCCCAAGAATAATAACTGTTACATAATTTGTTGTGTGTTCTTCCACTAATTTTCATTGCATTAAATGTATGAAATATTTAAACACTCTTACAGAATTGAGATTTTCTTAATTATTTTGGCTCTTCATAGTAATCTAAAAGAATGTGCAATTTACATGTTTCTAAAATTTTGGTTCTCTAAATAATGCAGTGATTTATCTCTTTGTATATAATAATTTGCTTCCATTTTTTGATTTATTTAGTATTATTGAGAGTAGTTACTGTGTAATGCTTTTCTCATCATACTCACAAAGGCATTGAAAATTATTATTTAATAAAAATCTTCTTGGGCTCCTGAGTGTCTAAGTTGGTTGGGTGTCTGACTGGTTCAAGTCATGATCCCACATTTTGTGAGTTCAAGCCCCATATTGGGCTCTCTGCTGACAGCTCAGAGCCTGGAGCCTGCTTTGGATTCTATGACCCTCTATTTCTGACCCTCCCCAGCTCACACTCTGTATCTCTCTCTCTCTCTCAAAAATAAACAAACATTAAAAAAAATTTAAAAACTTTTCTTGATAGGGGAAAATATCATTTAACTATTTTAATATTGATTTATTAGCTTATTTTATGTCTTTTATTGATAGCACTTAAAAAAATTATACAATCTGAATTATCACACAAACTGCATATATATTGTTCTGTCATTTATGACTTTTCTATTGCTTTTAATATTGATAATGCCTAAAATTTACTAGATGTTCACCATGAGTTTGAATCTCTGCTGAGCATTCCATCTGTTAATTTTGTTAAATCATTTATATGTAATATAATCATATATATACATAGACAAGTTTACGCATACACGTAGAACTATATTTATAGATGTGTAGTTGGCATCACTGTTATTTTGTAGGTTTGGAAGCTGAAAGTTGGTACAAAGTGATAGAACTAAAATTGGAATCATGTCTGTGTGACCAAGAGCCCTTGTTCTCTAACGCTAGCTACAGTCTTAATAGTTTACTCTAGACACATCATATATTCACACATACTCAGTTCTGCTTCAGAAAACCAATTTCTAATTTACAAAAAAGTTGCAAGAATTCTGTAAAGGATCATTAAAACTCCAGCATGTTTTCCAGTATTTAATAGCTTTCCACATAAACTTTATCATTCTCCATTTTTATGTAAATATAATCATGCCTACATATATGTGCATGTATTTTTTTCTGAATCAATTGAGAATAAACTGTAGCTGTGGTGCCTGTTACCTTAAATATTTTGCTGTTTATTTCCTAAAAGATACTCTTAGATAACCAAGGGCAACCGTTTAAATCCGGGTAATTAACATCAATACAGTCCTATCTTCTAATCCAGAGATTGCATTTAAATTTCACCAGTTATTCCAACAATACCTTTGTTAGAAAAAAATCTCTTTTTTTCTCGTAATCCAGGTTGAGAACCACATATTCCATTTAAGTTGCCTTGTCACTTTAATATTCTTCAATAAGAATAGTTATTTTTAGCATTTGTTTGTCTTCCATGACCTTCACATTTTGAAGAATAGAAGCAAATCACTTTTTAGAATGTCCCTTAATTTGGATTTGTTTGATATTTGCTCATGATGATTCAGGATTTTCATTTTTAGACACAATGACATACAAGTCATACCAGTTCTGTCACATTGTATCACGTCAGGAGGCACATGACGTTGAGTTATCCTATTACTGGAGATGTTAATTTTGATCATTTGATTAGTGTGATGTCTACCAGAATTCTTCATTATAAAATCACTACTTTCTCTTTTGGAATAATAAATATTTGGTAGAGAAATAAATTGAGACTATGTAAATACCCTGTTCTTCATCAAACCTTCATTTACTGGTTTTAGTTCGTCAGTGTCTCTTGTCATAATTGATTTTTATTGTGATCATTGCTAAATGACAATATTTTCTAAGCCATTTATTAGTTTATAAGGAGAAACTTGTTTTTACTCTTCCAATTATTTGTTCATTTTATATCAGCGAATATTTCATGAATTTCTATTTTATTCAGTGTATTATATGAATAGTTGGCATACTTTCTCTGCAAGGGGAACACAAAAATAATTCAGGCTTAGGAAGCCTTATGGTCTCTCTTGCAAGTAGTCAACTGCGCCAGTGCATGGCAAAAACAACCATAGACAGTATGTAAATGAATAGATATGGTTTGTTTCAAACAACATGAAAATTTTTGAGTTTTAACAGATTTAGCTCAGAGACTACACCCTGGGTTTTATCATTATTTATTTGATGTTAAAGTTGTCCCAGATTTGGCTAGTAGGAGACCTTCACCTGAGCTCTTGGGTCTTCATGACAGATGTCCATAATTTTTCAGTCCTGGCTTTCTGCCACAAGGTATTTTTGGTTCATGTTATACTTATCCCAGTCCTGGATAAGTAGCCCTAGTTTGCTTGGTGGATATGGTTTCAGAAACCAAGATTTGGGTGTTAGATGTGCTTATTTTGCTTGCTGCTCTTTGAGTGTCACCGCTTCTAGGCTTTCTTCGTGGATGTAGGAAATATAAGTTTATACATAGATACCTTCAATTCTAATTTAAAACCACATGATTCAGTGTAGTCTCACACGTATTATATTTATAGGTTTTTGCCTTCAATTTTGAAAACTCTGGCTTGCAGTATCTTTATTTATATAGTTGCTTATTCTGCTTTATGAAACAGTGTTCTGACACGTAGACCATGACCTTCTCAGCTTTCACAGTGCCAGTCAGCTCTGACCATCTCCTCACCTCTAACTCTGGATGGTCCTGGTCACCTCGTTAGCCCTGATTGTTTCTTTGCTGCTGACCACACTCCTGGCTCATGTTGTCTCCTCGCCATGACCCTGAAGGTCCTGCCAGACTTACTTGCCTCCTTGGCCCTTCCAGCCTCTAGTGTCTCATTGACTTCTGTTGCTTTCTCCCATCCCAGGGCCCTTAACCTGGCTGG
The DNA here is from genome assembly GCA_017311185.1 of Proteles cristata cristata. NCBI lineage: Eukaryota > Metazoa > Chordata > Mammalia > Carnivora > Hyaenidae > Proteles > Proteles cristata. The sequence continues at coordinate 394,251 of JAESUZ010001430.1, read as the reverse complement.
CTCTGACTACCTCAAGGAGGGGGGAGGGAAGAAACCAAATACATCTATTTTATTTTATTTTATTTTATTTTATTTTATTTTATTTTATTTTATTTTATTTTATTTATTTATTTTATTTTATTTTATTATTTTATTTTATTTTATTTATTTATTTTATTTTATTTTATTTTAATGTTTTTATTTATTTCTAGGAGACAGAGAGAGAGACAGCGTGAGCAGGGGAGGGCCAGAGAGAGAGGGAATCACAGACCGAAACAGGTTCCAGGCTCTGAGCTGGCAGTCAGCACAGAGCCCGACACGGGGCTTGAACCCAAGAACCGCGAGATCATGACCTAAGCGAAAGTCGGACTCTTAACCGACTAAGCCACCCAGGCGCCCCAAAATACATCTATTTTAAAGAAAACTGACAAGAAAGTAGAGAGAATTTCTTTTTCTTTATGGTTTGAATTATTCTTTTTAATAGATCTTATTTTTAATCAATCTGAAATTAATTTTGATTTTAGTGAAATGTGAGGTTCTGACTGGAAACATAGCTTTCTAAATAGCTTTTTTCAATACCATTTTGAACCAAAATGCTTTCTATTAATGATTCTCTAATTTGTACTCTGCTAGATTTTCATAGTACTAACTAGTTCACGTCTCGACTCTGACTTGAGCACTAGGATCTTTTTGCTTTGACTCAATATTTTGTCTCTTAAATTATTATTATTATATCAGCTTTACTCTAAAAATTTATATTAACAGGTATCATAGCAATACACTTAGTTAGCAAATAGAATAATAGAGGTTTATAAATAAAAACAATATTCTCCCAAGGAGCCAGTATCCCCAGTCTTGTATATTCCTCTACCCACTTTTTCTGTGCTCCATACAAACACAGACTTATGCATGTCTATATGTAGGTGCTTCAAATTAGGATTGTTTCATAACTTTTGTATTTTTGAATACATCATAAATGCAAATTTGTAAATATGTAATAAACCTCATACAGGTCTCACCAAGCTTAAAGAAATAGAACATTACCATAAACCTGTATGTCCCTATCTTTGGTCACATCTTCTTCCTGTTCGTAGCCATAGGTATAATCCCATCCTTAATTTTGTATTTTGTGTTTATTATGCCTTTTCCTTACTTGACTGGTTATAATTTTTTTTACTTGTGCTCTACCCCTTTGCTATTTATGTATATATTCCTAACCAATTGATTGTTTAGCTTTTGTATTTTATATAAATGGTATCCTTTGTGATTTGTTATGTCACTCAACTTTATATTTGTAAACTACATCTGTCTATTTTGTAAAATTTGGATTCTTATCATGTAAATTCCTAAAACTCCCACATAGAGTAGAATAAATAGAATATATTTATTCTACAGCATGCTCTTTACATTGTACAATATCTGGCAATAGTAATCTTAGCTAACATTTTTTCTGTGTTTACAATTAAAATGGACCAGGGCCTATTCTGATTCCTTTAAATACGTTGATCTATTTATCCATTATAAAATATCCTATGACAGAAGCACTATTACTATTCTTATCCTTACAATAAAAAAAAAAGAGAAACAGCGGACACATTAAGATAATATAACTTGCCTAATTTCATTAAATAGAATTAAGGAAATTATTACTAAGATAATGGCTGTCTCTACTGGGATGGGATGGAGGATATGACCAAGATGTGGCTCAGAGCTGAGGACTGGCATGGGGTGAGGACTGTAGTACGCTAAATATTCAGAGATTTTATGACCTCATTTTTAAACTATTGGTAGGTTAATCTTGAATTCAGTCATGATGGAAATATACCAAAAAAGTCAGAAATCTGCAATTATTTAATCTGATTTCAGTCAGGACCTCACCCCTCCACGCTGTGTATTCCCTTTCCCTGCACACCAGTTGTTACTGCTCTCTTTACCAGGCTGCTGTCAGTGTTCAGTATCTTGACCTAAAAAGTGATTATACAGGGGCGCCTGGGTGGCTTAGTCGGTTAAGCGTCCGACTTTCGCTTAGGTCATGATCTCGCGGTTCGTGGGTTCGAGCCCCGCGTCGGGCTCTGTGCTGACTGCCAGCTCAGAGCCTGGAGCCTGTTTCAGTCTGTGACTCCCTCTCTCTCTGACCCTCCCCTGCTCATGCTGTCTCTCTCTGTCTCTCCTAGAAATAAAGAAAACTATTAAAAAAATTTAAAAAAAAATAAGTGGTTGTACAGTAGATACTCATTTTGTACTAATTCATTAAGGTGTATATTTACATTTTCTATATGTGTGCTATATCTCACCATGAAAAAGATTTTAAAAATTAATACTAAATATTGGTAAGGAAGAAGAGGGTAGCTTGTACACTATTTGGCAACAGTGGGGCAAAAAATGTAGAGGGCGAGCTGGGAAATGAGAAAGAGATTTCCTTCTCAAGAGTAGATGGAGTGAATTGTTTGATAAGAATTTGCATGTAAATGTTGAGTGAATAAGATGTTACAAATCATACATAAAGTGATTTTTATTTTAAAACTTACAAAGAAGCCATATAAATCCTTATTGCTTCAAAAGGCTGATATTTAAGGGCTTTCATTCTAGCTACATACTTAAAGGTATAGTTTAATTATTATGTTATATGTATGATATATATCATTGAATAGTCTCATTTATTGGTAATTAAATATTTGCAATTAATTACTTTGAAATTTAGATGTTATGATGAAATTAATGTGTACTTGAATGTTCACATTCATTTATTCACTCATAAGCATTTATTGAATGTCCACTCTAATATGCATTTAGTATATTCAAGTCACATGGGGAAAAAAGCTGCAAAACAGATATTAGTATGTCACTTTTCTGTGCTTTGTCATATAATGTGTTGGGTGAAATGGAAACGGTCTTTTTTAAAAATTTTTTTAAAATGTTTTTATTTATTTCTAGGAGAGAGAAAGAGAGAGAGACAGTGTGAGCAGGGGAGGGTCGGAGAGAGAGGGAGTCACAGACTGAAACAGGCTCCAGGCTCTGAGCTGGCAGTCAGCACAGAGCCCGACGCGGGGCTCGAACCCACGAACCGCGAGATCATGCTAAGTGAAAGTCGGACGCTTAACCGACTAAGCCACCCAGGCGCCCCGAAAACGGTCTTTAAATGAAGACTGGTTTACTTGAAGATTAAAGAAATGTTAGGAAATGTTGGGGAAAAGGGAACCTATTAATAAATATAGGAAAAATATTTAATGTAAACACTTGATGATTATGCACTTACAAATTGCTGATATTATAATTTGTTAAGAAGTAGTTCTTTCCCCAAAATCTGATATTTGGTGAATAATTTGAAATTGCCAAAACCTGAAAATTAATGCTTGGATCCTCTGACGTAATCAAAATTATACACCATTAATATTAACAAATATTATAATGAATGCAACTATTAAAAAATTCCATAGTGTTCTAATAGAATTGCATTCTACTTATTTAATATCATGAGGTTTTTTTTTTTTCTTTTGTTTTTGTTTTTTGTTTTCTGTTTTATTCTAGATGGTCCCCGGCCATCACAAAAAGAAATTATATCACTACGGGCATTTATGCTACTTTTTCTGAAACAGCTCATACTAAAGGTAAAATAATTTTACATAATTTGGAATTGCAATATATTAATTGTAAAGGATTTTTGGCATAGTTTAGAATCAATCTTGTAAAATTAGCAGTAACTAACTAATTTATGAATAGCTTTAAAAATTCTAAAGTAAATCTTACTGTTAACTTTGTTAAATTTCACTTTTTGTTAATCCTTTATTGAGATCCTCCATTCTAAGAGATGTAGCAGAAATGGATAAGGAGCATATGCATAAGAAATGAGCATAAAGTTTTTATTCCAGAAAATGATCTCTATACCTGTTCGAGAATGCTTACATTATATCTTTTATCACAGTAGGATTTTTGAAAGATTAAGATAAAGAAAAATAAAAAATAAAGGTAAAATATACAATTAATATTACAAAGATCACAATTTGCATTAATTTGCATTATTTTAAGAAAAGAATAAATTCTCAGAAAATAGTAATATGGACACAGTTTAGGTGATCACAGTAGACTAACTCTTGATAGTGATGGTCAATCAAATCAGCAACTTTAAAAGACTAGATACAACTTTCCAAATATGTACTTATTTAACTCAAAATAATATAGTCTATGAATTATGATGTATTTAAACATTTTAATGAAACCATCACTACTTTTAAATTGTTCATATTTTCTCTTAAAATGATCATTTTGGGGCTTGTCTTTAAAGTTTTAATTTTAAATTTAAAATTAAATTATACACTTTTTTTTTAAAATTAGGATCGAGGGGTCAAGGAAGATGAACTTCAGAGTATATTAAATTACCTACTTACCATGCATGAGGTAGGACATGGTCTGACTCTTTTGTTTTAATTATTTTATTCAAAGCACTGGAATAAAATATTAACTAAAGAAATATTGGTGATCCTTATTATGCAGGATGAAAATATTCATGATGTGTTACAGTTACTAGTGGCTTTAATGTCAGAACATCCAGCGTCAATGATCCCAGCTTTTGATCAAAGAAATGGAATAAGGTATGATTATAATATTAGTATTATTAATAGATTTTAATTGAGTTCAGTTTTGCTTTCTAGAATAACCCCTTCTCTAGGTGCTTTTGAATAAATACAGCAAAATCTTATATACAAGAAGGGAATAAGTGGAGAAGCTAGTATTGATCTTCTAACTCAAGTACACTGGTGAAGTATATGAAGAATTGGTCTTGGGTCTCAAGAAGAGTAATTAAATTGTTGTTGCTATAGTAAAGACGTTTCAAGTAGTGGGAAGAAGAAGTATATATATTTTTTAGGAAGACAAAAGAGGTACATTATATTACAGGTATATACATTAACTGATTTCTTAGTAAATTTCCTATTCATTGTATTACAATCCAGTGTTTGTTTCTTTTTTGTAAGAAAGACTTATCTAGTTGTGAAGAAAGTCCTATCTAACGCAGGTGAATGACGGCTCTGGATGTTTTCACGTTTCACTTGTTAATCATAATTTCGCTTAGTCCTGGGGGGATCTTATGGCTTTGTTATCCCTAAATTTGAAGTTATTTCTAGAAAGTGGGAATTCTATGAGAGTTTCTGATTCCATATCTGAGACTAGTCTCTTTTTTAGGCTGTGAACTTTTACTTCGGTTCTCAAGATTTTGTTTTTCTTTTGAAGGATCTTTCTCATCATTTCCTGAATAGTTCTTTTCCTGACATGTATAACTTTCCTATTCTCATACTTGTTCTTTTTCTTTTTCTTTTTTTTCATTTCTGGTCTCGGTGTTTAAAAGTTCTGAAAATAGATTTCAGGGTAAATACATAGTTATTTAGAAACTTGAGGCTTTTGGAAAAAACTCATCTTCTGAAGGAAATAGTTAACTCTAGAGTTTACCTAGTTTGTTCTTCAGTTTAGTAACACACAAATGAGGCAACATCAACAATGTATTATTTTCTTTTTTAATAGTCTAAGCCATTATTTAATATAAAACAGACGTTAGTAGCTTTACGTTATTTGTTCCCTTCTGTTAATGTTACTGAAATAATATAAAAATCGTACTATATCTTCTAATACCAACTTTTTTGTTTAGCCTAAATTACTTCATTTTTAAAACATAAAATGACATTTTTCTATTTTAAAAAAGAGTTTAATACAGTAAAGCACATCCCAATTTTATAGTCACCACTGCTACCTTCAAAGAACTTTCTTAAGTTGTAGAATTATTTTTAAAAGAGTATAGTTATTATTACCCTCTCTACCTTCAGAAAAAATATTTATTTTATGTTTTGAAGAAAAAAAGACGAACATTTTTAGATATTTATATATGTTCTAATGGATATAGCCCTATTCTTATATAGTATTTGAAGTGACTCTTTGGGTTGGATTAGGTTATGTGTTAGCAGAGACTTTTTGGCTCTAAGTAACAGAAAAATTCTCAAACCAATTAAAGTAAAAACATAATAATGGGTTTGTTATGAAATTTTCATTAGGATAAGAATAGGAATTGGAAAGCTAGAAAGAAACAACTTCGCTTTTTTTGCTAGTTCCTTTATGGTTGCTTGGTTCTTCCTTTTGTGTGTAGACTCGTCTGTGTGAACAAAACAAGACTGCATTGTACTTTCTGTTTTAAATAATTTTCTAATTCAGGAGCCCCTAAAGTGCTAGATATTGTTTCTCAGAGCTCATTCCAAATGCTCAGAACAGAGAAATAATTGGGCAAGTATCTATCCATGATCCAATTAGCTATAAACAAGAAAAAAAGGTCATCATGTAGAAATGTCAGAGGCAGTTCTAATAGAGGGGGAAATATGGCTTAACTAAGCATGTGCCTTAAAATAGAAAAAATGTTTTTTCACTGTGCCTGGAAAGCAGTATTTATAAGCAGCCAATCACATCGAACGTTTAAATATTTATTGGAAGACCAAGGTTAAAGAAAATTTTGTAAAATATGCTAATTTTTAATTTTCCCAAAGAATATTAAATCCTGAGGTACTTTATATTTTTTATATTTATGTTTCATTTGTAAAGTATATAGTGTTTCTATTTTTAATATTTGTGGGTGCTTAAAAGGTCATTTATTTCTGTCTTTTTTAGAGTAATCTACAAATTATTGGCCTCTAAGAGTGAAAGTATTTGGGTTCAAGCTCTGAAGGTTCTGGGATACTTTCTGAAGCATTTAGGTCACAAGTAAGTTGATGTTTTTCATAATGAATTGTGAAAATATCTATTTAAATTGTATTTTTAGTAAGTTTCATATCTAACATAACATGAAATTTGACTTGAATAATCTTCCAGTAGAAAAGAATAGCTTCCTATGGTAAAAATTGTGAAAGTCTTTTATAAAAGTATGTTTATTAACAGTAGATTATAGAACAGATTCACAATCTAAGTAATATAGTTTATTTCTATTTGTTTGCTGAAAGAAAATACTGTTCATCTTAAGGATATAATAATATATTTCATCAAATCAAGTAAAACTCATACCGATATGTTCTCAATGAAAACTTTTCTGACACAGGGAATACAGTGTATATGAGAGCTGCTCTTTGCTGACATGCTGAGTCATTATTTTGTATTTGAATTTTTTTTCCCTATCATTGAGGTCTTTTGATTATTTTTGTGATTTGAAGATCCTAGAATATTTCTTTTTTCCCCAAAGTTTAGAATTTGGATACTTTCAAATGTCACTTGCTGATATGAGTATTTTTCATATTGTGTTGTCCAGTGCAAAATTATTCTTTATAAAATCCATTTTCTATACAAATGAGCCCAGGAAAGTATCATTTAACTATTGCTAGATGGGGTTCCACTGAGAACCTCACTGTTGCCATTTCATTTTGGTGTTTAAATTTTCAAAGAGTTTATTGATAACACAGATGAAAAGTACACAAGATCTAGGTAAAACATCATTAACATAGTAGGTAGTCTGGAATGGTAGAAATTATTTTTATTTTGGTACCAAACTGATAGTCAAGTAAGGGAGAATAGGCATATTATAAAGACAGGGAATAGTTCAACAAAGGATCGTAGGAAGGAGTTATGCATATATGAGGAACTGTAAATGTATTAGTTGATTGAATGCTGAGAGTGAGAAGCATATGTACTTTTAACACTAAGAGAAAAGGACTGCTCATTTAACTTTGGTCAAGTAAGAGAAATGGACTAGGAGAAATTAAAGGATTGTAGCCCGAAATGCAGTCTTTTAAAACTTGTTAAGAAGACATATTGAAAATCGTAGAAATGTGTAAAACGTAAGCAAAACTAACCAGCAGAGGGGCATGGGCTAGTTGGTTAAGCCTTGACTTTTGGTTTCAGCTCAGGCCATGATCTCCTGGTTTGTGGGATTGAGCCCTGTGTTGGGGTTTGCGCTGACAGCATGGAGCCTCCTTTGAATTCTCTTCTCTCTCCTTTCCCTTTCTATCTGCCCCTCCCTGGCTCATGCTCGCTAGCACTCTCTCTCTCTCTCTCTCTCACTCTCTGTCTCTCAGAATAAATAAAAAACATTAACAATCTTAAAAGAAAAAAAACCTAGTCAACAGATAAGAATATTCACTGGAAAAATATTGCTGTAGAGTACATAATAACTGTGATTAGGTATTTACCGTTAAGTTTAAAAAGTAAGAAATGAATTGCTTCTGAGGAAGGAGTACTGCTAAGCAGAGTTTCAAGAAGTTGGAAGACATGGCATGATAACAGAGGTGTTGGATCATGGACTAACAGAACTTTGGAAGAAAGTTTCTATTTTATTTTTATTGAAGTAAAAAATTTAATACAAATAAAAATGAAATCAGAAGAAGCTCAAAGGAAGATAAACTGTGTGGCTGATATAGTAAGATACACAGAAGATAAAAATGAAAACAAGGCAAATAATATGAGAAATAAAAGAAATATAAGAGTTTAGAAGAATCAGAGAGAAAATGATTGCTGTAGAAAGCATGGAGGTTCCAGTAGTGGTGTAAATTGAGTTCCCAACTAAGAAAAGCAGAACGATAGAACTAAACAAATATTTAAAGCTGTAATTCAGTGAAGTCCTAATATAAGATTTTGCCATCCATCTTAAAAGCTCATTCGGTGTACCAGGGAGAATTTTCCTAGAATGGTCATCACAAAAGATTACTATTGGATTTAAATATAAGTCAAGAATCCTTCGTTCAGCATTGTGCAAATAAGGTGGACATTTGAGTCAGGTTTTAGACTTTTTTACAATATCTTTTAATACAGAAAACTATAGAGTGACAACTGTAAGATATTTAAGTGAAGGAAATGGAAGCCAAAGTATCATTTAGGTAAAAGGAATGCTGCCAAACAATTTTTAAGCATACAAGGAATTGTTTTTCTGAATAATTATTGAGAAAATCTCTGGGGACAAAACTCAGCCACTCAGGATAACTGAACATACTCTAGCTAAGTACTGCTGGTGAACTAACTTAACAGTAAAACTAAGACTAAAACAGATGTTTGAATTAGAGTGACTCACCAGAATTTACCTTTATATGCACTAATACTATATGACATCCTTTATCAGATATGTCATTTGCACATATCTTCTCCCATTCTGTAGGCTGCCTTTTAGTTTTGTTGTTTGTTTCCTTGGCTGTGCAGAAATATTTTATTTTGATGTGATCCCAATAGTTTATTTTGGCTTGCCTCAAGTAACAATATATCTAGAAAACTGTTTCTGTGGCTGATGGTGAGAGATACCGCCTGTGCTCTCTTCTAAGAATTTTATGGTTTCACATTTAGATCTTTAATCAATTTTGCATTTGTTTTTGTGTATGGGGAAAGATATTGGTCCAGTTTCATTCCCTTTTAAAAAACTTTTTTAACATTTATTCATTTTTGAGACAGAGAGAGACAGAGCATGAGTGGGGGAGGGCCGGAGAGAGAAGGAGACACAGAATGTGAAGCAGGCTCGAGGCTCTGAGCTGACAGCACAGAGCCTGAGGCGGCGCTTGAACTCACAGACTGCGAGATCATGGCCTGAACTGAAGTTGGACTCTTAACTGACTGAGCCACTCAGGCGCCCCTGTCCAGTTTCATTCTTTCGCAGGTGGCTATCCGGTTTTCCTAACACCATTTGTTGAAAAGGTTGTCAGTGTCCCATTGAATATTCAGCCCTTTGTTGAAGATTACAAAATTATTGTGCAGAAATCTGTTGCATTTCTATACTCTAACCGTGAAATAGCAGAAAGTGAAATTGAGAAAACAATTCCTTTTACAATTGAACTAAAAACAATAAAATATCTAGGAATAAACCCAATCAGAAAGGTGAAAGATCTGTACTCTGAAAACTGTAAGGGGTGCTTGGGTGGCTCAGTTGGTTAAGCAGCTGACTTCAGCTCAGGTCATGATCTCTCAGTTCGTGTGTTCAAGCCCCATGTCAGACTCTATGCTGAAAGCTAAGAGCCTGGAGCCTTCTTCAGATTCTGTATCCCCCTCTCTTTCTGTCTGTCTCCTGCTCGTGTTCTGCCTCTGTCTATCTCCCAAAAATATATAAACGTTAAAATGAAACTATAAAACACTGATGAAAAAAATTTAAGAATACACAAAGAAATAGAAAGACATTCCATGTTTATGAGTTGGGAGAGCAAATAATGTTAAAATGTCTGTATGACCCAACACAATTTACAAATTTAAAGCAATCCCTATCAAAATACCAACAGCATTTTATACAGAACTAGGATAGACAATCCTAAAATCCCCAAAAAATCCTAAAAATCCTAAAACCACAAAAGACCTCAAATATCCAAAGCAGTCTTGAAAAAGAAAAACAAAACTGGAGGTATTATAATTCCAGATTTCAAGTAATATTACAAAGTGGTAATAATTATTGGTGCCTGGGTCGCTCAGTCAGTTAAACATCCAACTCTTGATTTTGGCACAGGTCATGATCTCACAGTCCATGGGATCAAGCACCACATTGGGTTCTGCACTGAAAATGCATAGCCTGCTTGGAATTCTCTCCCTCCTCCTCTCTCTGCCCCTTCTCCACTTGTGCATTCATGTGCATGCTCTCTCTCTCTCTCTTTTTCTCTCTCAATAAACAAACAAACAAACAAACAAACAAACAAATGCACCTGAGTGGCTCAGTCAGTTGAGCCTCCAACTTTGCCACGGGTCATGATATCGTGGTTCATGAGTTCAAGCCCCACATCAGGGTTGTTGCTGTCAGCACGGAGCCTGTTTTGAATCCTCTGTCCCCTTCTCTATCTGCCCCTCCCCTGCTTGCACTTTCTTTCTCAAAAACAAAATATTTTTTAAAAATTAAAAATAAGTAAATAAACGTTTAAAAGAATAACAAAGTGGTAGCAATTAAAACAGTATGGTATAAAGTGTAGATACATAGTTCAGTGAACTAGAACAAGAAAACTTAGAAGTAAACCCACAATTATAGGGACAAATAGCAGAATTAAAAAAAAAAAAACCCAACTTTTAAAAACCTATGAGATACTGCCAAAGAAGTATTTATAAGAATAACCATAGTCATAGGACAATAAAAAGGAACTACAGAGAAAAATAATTAAAATGTAGAAGTTAGGGAAAGAATAACCAAATAATGGAAGAAAGTACTGATAAATAGACAAATAGGAATTTAATGATTCAGGACACAGAAAATCACTTAAATAAAAGCTAGTTTTTTAAAACTCATGACATAAATGGATAAGTCATCATTAAGCAACTCAAGAAAGGACAAAAATATGAATGTATAAAATAAATGATAATTCCCATAATTAGTACAAACTGATGAAATTAAAAGAATCTCACATGGTAGCTTTGAACAACTTTCCATAGAAACTGGGAAGACAGCCTAGTAGAAGCGGAAAAGGATGTAAATGAATGGCCATCTTATAGAGGAGAATATGCATGGCATATAAACATTTGAAAAGAATGGAGTCCTACTTGTGTAAGGGAAATATAACTGGAAACTAAAGTAAGACATCATTTTCACCTATTAGATTGACAGAATCCTCAAAATGCCACATCCTGTCTTTGTAGCAAGGTTGGTGGGGGAAGCAAGCATTCTCCCACGTTGGAGCTTAAATTAGCGTAGCCCCATTTGGAATGCGATGTTAATTATCAGTGTCTGGCGAAATTGCAAATACGTATACTTTTTAACACAGCAATTCATCTCTTAAACACAAGTGAAATAATGGTTCTTCAGAGTTATTCATTGTTGTGTTGTTTATAATGGTAAGGATTAGGATAAGCCTTAAATTTCTGTTAATAGGGGATTTGTTGAAAAATGATGGCTCATTCATTAAATAGAAGACCATGCAGTTATAAAACATAACTAGCAATTCTCAGTATATTGACATCACAACTACATTGTTGAAAACAAATGGTGTAGAGAAGTATGCATTTGATTTAATTTTGTGTAAAGAAGAGGATATAAGTATATATTTCCTATATTACATTAAGAAAATCTAGTAGAATATGTAAGAAACAGGATAAAAACAGTGGCCCCTAATGGGGAATTGGTATATATACATATAATTCATTGGCTCTCGAAGTTGGCCTGTATTGGTTTGGATCCTGGCGTAGCCACACATTTTCTGAATGGTATTGAAAATATCCTTGAGCTTCAGTTTTTACTCTATGAGTAAAATTGTACTGCTTTTTTCACTGAGTCTTAAGGATAAATGATATAGTAGATTTAAAATAGTCAATCATAGTATATTACAATATGATGATTTAAATATTTGGCAAAAAGGTAATAGGTACAATTTAACATGTAATTCCGATAAAAACAGAACATATCTTAAGTATAATAAGACATTTATCTTATAATAAAATTTAAGCATGAAATACTAGTAGCATTTAGACCAACGGTAAGATAAGTATTTCTACTATATTATTACTATTAATTGTTCAAGATTTGAAACAAAACACATAGTTAGTATTTGTAAAGCGTTAGATTATATACCTAAAAACCTAAAAAAATCATATTTAAAACTGTTAAGAACTGAAATATCACCCAAACTCAGGGTCTTATTTGTGTCTGTCAGTGAATCTGAGTTGGGTCCCTGGATGCAGCTAAACTGAAGTCTGGTGCAATGGTCCTTGTAATGCCTAGTTTATAATTTCTGTCAAGTGCCTGGCATACAGGTTGAGATAATCCATATACTTTAATTGTCAGCTGAACTAGAGATGGGTTTGACATCCATCATTAAAATTGAGAAATATGTTCCAAAGAATATATACACAGCTACTCCTTCCTCCTGAAGATGGAACTCAAATAAATCCTCTCTCCTTGAGTGTGAGATGGACTTGCTGACTTTTTTCCAAAGGATAGTGAAACCTGGAATGATTTTCACTTCTGATTAGGTTTAACATCAACAGTTCTATACCATGTTGATATCATGTATTCCCTGATATGATGTGATGACAAAGGCACTTCATCTTTTAAAAAAATAAGAATAACCCCAGTCTAGTCCAGAGAAAGCATCATACATCCCCAAATTGAGGGATATTCTACAAAATACTTGACCAATGCTCTACAAAACTGTCAAAGGACATGAAAAACAAAGAATGGGAAACTGTTGCAGAGCAGAGGAGTTTAAAGAGATATGATGACTAATTGAAAGATGGTATTCTGAATTTGGTCCTGAACAGAAAAAGGACATTAGGGGAAACTGGTAAAATATTAATAAAAGTCTGTAGTTTAGTTAATAATCTTTTTTTTAATGTTTTTATTTATTTCTGAGAATGAGAGAGAGACAGAGAGACAGAGTAAGCGGGGGAGGGTCAGAGAGAGAAGGAGATACAGAATCTGAAGCAGGCTCCAGGCTCTGAGCTGGCAGTCAGCACAGAGCCTGACGCGGGGCTTGAACCCACAAGCTGTGAGGTCATGATCTGAGTCGAAGTCTGACACTTAACCGACTGAGCCACCCTGGCGCCCCCTAGTTAACAATCTTATAATCATGTTGATTTCTTAGTTTTGACATATGTATCATGATTAGGTAAGATGTTAACATATGGGGAAGCTGGGTGAATAGTACATGGGTACTCTCTGTACTGTCTTTTCAACATTTCTGTAAATCTTAAAAATCTCCAAAATAAAAAACTATGTAAAATTGAGAAACTTAACTTGGATGTATGCTTGAATAGAAAGCCAAACTGTTCTTTCATAGAAGTGGTCTGATTATATTTATCCTCAGAACAGAATCTAATAAAAGGTTCAAATAGATCAAAATGCCTAAACAGCTGGACTATAATACATCTCTGATAATTTTAGCTTATAAAAATTTAAAAAACCTATGTTATTGAATGTCCATTGTGGAAATTAAAATTCTCAACCAAGTATTTTTGTCTGATGTCTTAACTTCAAACCCTGTAACTCTGGGTAATTTCTCCAGGTTAATCACACTCTAAATGAATCAACTTACTGTCTGTGGTGTTGACTATAGGCCTGACAGTTATATACTGGCAGTTGTTTAACCTAATGCTTTCTTTGTCAACTAGTTGAAATTATTCCATTTTTTCTGGGAGAACCAATTGTCTGTTAACAAAAAGTAGTGATGTAGGTTCTGGGAGTCTGAGAGGTGGAAAGAAGCTTCCTTCCCATCTATTTTCAACATTGAAGCTATTTGGCTTTCTTCAGGCAAATATTGGTTCCTATGTATACCTGGGGTAGCAGCAGAGAAAATAAGACCACTGGTGAAAGGTTTTTCTGTCCCATGGGAATGAGAAGCAGCTGAAGAATTATGTTAGGAGCCTAAAAAGAAAAGGCCAGAACAAATTTTGAGAGATCGATTTTCTCTCCAAGATCTCTGCCAATTTTCTCTCCTATGCGCCCCCACTCCCTCCTGAGGAGTGTAAACATTGGTTTCTATGTAAGTTACCACCAGGAGGCCAAGAGGTACCTGAAATGATGGGTCTTCCCTGTCCTTGAATTTGTGGGAATGTAGGAATATTGGAGTGCCGCGATGCTGGCTTCAGGACTTAACAGCAAGCTGAGTTTTATACAACAAATCAGTATACTTAGATGGTCTTCTGCCATACAGTAGCTGCAGGAATCCCATCATGTAAAATTCGCAGCAGTGAGATCTTACCTCAACTGTGTAAAAAAGAAAAATAGCAACTCATTAAAGGCTAGTAGCCAGAGACACGAGATAAGAGAGAGTCATCAAACTATGTACTCATTAAAATAGAACTAGTGATGGGGGCTGTGGTGCAATCTTTGAATTTTATTTTTAAAAAGATCATTTAAAATTGAAGTAGAGAACCAAAAATGATATTCTGCCTCTTTAGCTCATGATTTGTTTTACAGTTCATGCAAATTAATGGGCTGGAAGTTCCCAAAGCACAGACAAAAAAATAAAGTGAGAAAAAAGATAAGAGAAAATAAGAGACTAAACATGTGAATGAATAAGAATTCTTGTAGGAGAAAATTAGTGGGAAAAGCGATATCCTTAAACACTTTATACTACCAAAAACTTAGGAATTTTCTCTAAAATATAACAGAAATCCTTTCAGATGTATAGCTTAACACCCAAAAGTAGGTAAAATCTCATATGCCAAAAATGAAAATCAAGCATAATGTAAGAAATAATTCTTAAGAAACAAGGTAATATTAAAACAAACAATGCAGCTTAAAAAATCAAAATAGCTTCTAGAAATTAAAAGGTAGTAATTAAAATTAACTCCATGGATATATTAAACAGATTAGATAACACTTAAGAAAGAATTGGTGAACTGAAAGATAGAAATGAAATTACCCAGAGTGTAACATCAAGAGACAAAGATTACAAGTAGGAAATGAGGTTAAGATACAGAAAAATAATGGAAGTTTTAGTAGAATAGAATACCCAGGAATGAATTTAACCAAGGATATAAAAGATCTACAAACTGAAAACTAAAACATTGATGAAAAAATTTAATAAACAAATAGAAAGGTATTTTGTGAACAAAGATTGGATGAATTAATATTGTTAAAATGTCTGTACTACCCAAAACAATCTATGGATTCAGTGCAATCCCTATCATAAAAAATTATTTTTAATCTTTTAATGTTTGTTTATTTTTGAGAGAGAGAGAGAGAGAGAGATAGTGGGGGAGGGGCAGGGAGAGAGGGAGACAGAATCTGAAGCAGGCTAAATCTCTGAGCTCTCAGCACAGAGCCTGATGTGAGGGTCAAACCCACAAACTGGAAATCATGACTTGAGCTGAAGTCAGTTGGCTAACCAACGGAGCCACCCAGGCACCCCTCAGTACAATATCTATCAAAATTCTAATGGCATCTTTCACAGACATACAATAAATAATCCTAAAATTTATATGTAACCACAAAAGATCCCAAATACACAAGCATACCCTCTTATGAAGAAGAGGTTATGTAGTGCCCGGGGCCTGGTGCTTCAGGGAGTATTTCTGGTGTGTGCTGTGTGTGTTCTGCTATTGTGTTTTGACTGCTCTATCCTTCAGGCCAGTCATCTGCAGAGGCTCTCCTTGCCTGCTTTGGGCATTGCTTGGTACCTAGCCTGAATTTGGTGAGTTTTAACTAGATGTGTTCTGGTCTGCTTGTAAAATGAGACCTGACACCACCTCTACCAGAACTGAGGCCCTGCAGAACCTACTGGTCAGGAGATGTGGTATGGGCAGGGATTAGTGCTGGTCTTCTGGGGGAGAGTCCTGCCACACTGAGACAGAGGCTAGCTTCACAGAGAAGGGCCCATGTATCCATCAACTGATGAATGGATGAAGACAGTGTGGTGTGGACTTGCGCGCGCGTGCACACACACACACACACACACACACACACACTCACAGGAATATTACTTGGCCATAAAAAGGAATGAAATCTTGCCATTTGCAATGATATGGAGGGAGCTAGAAAGTATTATGCTAAGCGAAATAAGTCAGAGAAAGACAAATACCATAGGATTTCATTCAAATGTGAAATTTAAGAGAGAACACAAATGAGAAAAGGGGAAGAGAGTCCTTACAAAGCTGTAGTAATCAAACAGTATGGTATTGGCATAAAAACAGAGTCAGATTAATGGGACAGAATCCAGAAATAAGCCCACATATATGTGGTCAATTAATTATGACAAAAGAGCAAAGAATATACAATGGGGAAAGGACAATGTCTTCAGTAAGTGGTATTGGAAGAACTGGACAGCCACATGCAAAAAAATCAGATTGGACTCCTCTATTTTACACTACATACAAAAGTCCATTCAAAGTGGATTAAAGACTTGAATGTAATATTGAAACTACAACAGTCCTAGAAGAGAATCTAGGCAGTAAGCTACTAGACATTGATCTTGGCAATGAGTTTTTGGATTTGAAAACCTAAAACGAAAGCAACAAAAGCAAAACTAACCAGTTGAGACTACATCAAATTAAAAAGGTTCTGCAAAGCAAACTATCGATAAAATGAAAAGGCAGCCTATAGAATGGAAGAAAATATTTTCAATTACGTATCTTAAAGGGGTTGGTTAACAAAAAATAATTAAATAATTCATGCAAATCACACAAAAATAAACAATCTGACTTAAAAAGTGGGCAGAAGATCTGAAGAGACATTTTTCCAAAGAAGACATACACGTGGCCAATAGTACATGAAAAGGTGCTCAACGTCATGAGTCACTAATCATCAGGAAAATGGATGTTAACATCAGGATGGATGTTAATTCACTTTATTGTGGTAATTCCTTTACAGTATATGCCTACATCAAGTCATTATGTTGTACAGCTTAATCTAATTCAGTGTTCTGTGTTATCATATCTTGATAAAACTTGGTGATTGAAAAAACCTGATAGGCAGTTATAACAAATGTGGGGGAATGTTAGTTGTTGGGGAAGCCATGAATATGTGGCATACATGAGGCCAGGGGATATATAAGAACAATCACCTTTGATCAATTTTTCTGTATAACTAAAACTACCCTGAAATGCATATTTAAAAGAATGTGTGTGGTGGATAAACTGATAAGGAAATAGGAAACCAGGAAAAATATTTACCTGTATGTTGGGAGTGGGGACTGTGGATGATGGAGGGGTAGGAGTTGGCTGTGAAACCTTTCATGATCTTTTTATATTATTTTTTTAACAAGGTAAAAGTATTATTTTTAAAGATAAATGGTAAAAACAAGTAGATCAGTATTTAAATAAACTAACATAAGCTTTAACACTAAAAGTTAATGAGGCTAAAGAATAAGGAAAAGGTACAATTCACTATGAAGATAAAACAATTTCAAATCCATATATATGTTAACAGTATAGAGGAGGCATGGAAGGCAAAACTGACTAAATTTGAAAACAGAAATCAAAGTGATTTAGAGGGGGCCCTAGGTGGCTCTGTCTGTTAAGCGTCTGACTTCTGCTCAGATCATTATCTCACAGTCTGTGAGTTTGAGCCCTGCATTGGTCTCTGTGCTGATAGCTCAGAGCCTGGAGTCTGCTTCAAATTCTGTCTGTCTGTCTGTCTCTCTCTCTCTCTCTGCCGCTCTACAGCTCGTGCACTGTTTCTGTCTTTCTCAAATACAAACAAACATCCAAAAAGAAAATTCAAAGTTGTTTAGAGATTTTAACATTATCTTTTTAAAAGAGCTGTCACAAAAAAAGTATAAAATTGAACAGAAAGTCTGTTGCCTTGATTGACATATTTATTATTTTCAAGCACACACTAAAATGTAAAACTTGTCAATTGAAATCACAAAATTGTCCAAAAAAATTTTTTTTAATGTTTTATTTATTTCTAGGAGAGAGAGAGAGAGAGAGAGAGAGCGCGTGAGCAGGGGAGTGTCAGAGAGAGAGGGAGTCACAGACTGAAACAGGCTCCAGGCTCTGAGCTGGCAGTCAGCGCAGAGCCTGACGCGGGGCTCGAACTCATGAACCGCGAGATCATGACCTAAGTGAAAGTCGGACGCTTAACCGACTAAGCCACTCAGGCGCCCCAAAATTGTCCAAAATTTTAAATAAATTCTCATAAAGGTGACTTCTCACCCACAACTCAGTTAAGCAAGAAATCACTGATAAAAATAAAACTAAGACAGTGGAAATGTAAATATTTTAAATAACTCCTAACAAGAAATTATTGTATACATTATAAAATGCTTACAGTAAAATATTGAAAATGTTTTGTATTTACACTTCTGAGACTTGGCCTAAGTGATATTAGAGGCAACTTATAGTCATAAATATTTATATTAAAAAAGAAAGCTGTTTTGACTTTTTCCCTTAGGTTTTCAATTGTATGCTGAATGTAAGGATAGTTTAACATCAGAATATCCTTTAATATGATCTCCTTATTAACACATTAAGGAATAGCTATGTAATTACATGAATGGATACGAACAATTTTCGTAAAATTCAGTATCCATTAATCAACAAAATCCTAGGAAGCCAGGAATAGAAAATGATTTCTTTTTTTTTTTTAAATGTTTTATTTATTTCTAGGAGAGAGAGAGAGCGCGCGAGCAGGGGAGGGTCAGAGAGAGAGGGAGTCACAGACTGAAACAGGCTCCAGGCTCTGAGCTGGCAGTCAGCACAGAGCTTGACGTGGGGCCCGAACCCACGAACCGCGAGATCATGACCCAAGCGAAAGTCGGACGCTTAACCGACTAAGCCACCCAGGCGCCCCAGAAAATGATTTCTTTAACCTGATAAGACATACCTACTTGAAAGTCACCATAGTCCTATTTAGTAGTAAACTATTAGAAGCATTCCCCTTCAATAGCTAAAAGTTAGTGTAAGCCTGTTTTTATCAGCCCTATTCAAGATCATATTAAACAGTATATTGACATTCATAGAATAGTCAACAAATTGTTTTAATTGTAGAATATATTATGGGCTGAGCTATAAAACATAAAATAAGTTTCAAGAAATTGAAAGGAATTGAGATCAAACAGTGTATTTTCTTTGACCACAACAAAATTAAATAAGTAATCATCAGCAGAAAAGCTTTGGTAAATTGCTCAATACTGAGAACCCCTAGGTCAAAGAAATGTCAAAGCAAAATAGAAAATAGTTTGATTTGAATTAATCCAACATACAACATATAACCAGAGCATATAACAAAACAACTTACTGAATTCTCATGCGTTGCTGATGGGAGTGTAAAATGCTCCAGCCATGTTCCAGAAGAGTTTTTTAATTTTTTGAAAAATGTAACGCCTACCACATACCTTGGCATTTCCATGCTTGGGTATATACTCAGGAGACATGACAGCATATGTTCACAACTGGACTTATGCATAGCTATTCTTAATACCATTATCCATAATAGTTCAAAACTGAAAATACTCCAGAGTTCACTTAATTGGTGAATGGATAGAGTATCATATGTCCATACAATGGAATACTAGTGCACAATTAAAAGATAACAAAGTACTGATGCATACTATGACATTAATTAATCCTAAAAATCATGATGCTAAATGAAAGAGGCTTCATGCAGAAGAGCATGTATGTTTTCATTCATTTGAAATGTTCAAAATGCAGATTAGTGATTATGTTGGGCTAGTGATGGGAGTGGGAACTGACTATAAGGCACTTTTTGGGGCGATGAGACTGTTGGAACTTGAAATTGATGATAATTGCATGACTCTGTAAAGTTTTCAAACAGTTACTAAATTATATACTTACAAAATGTAAATTTTATGTTTATGTTGGTGAGAGAAGCTGCTGATACAATGCGTTTACACTTTGATGGTAGAAGTATGAATGTACATATTTGGAGGTAATAAATTGCACAGAGTCTCATAAAATTAATAAAAGCTTTTAACCCCCATCATTTCAGTTAGAAGAATTTATTCTAAGTAAAATAGTCATGGATATATACCCAAAGATTTACCTAAAAGGGCATTTTGTTCATGGTAGAAAAAAATCGGAAATGGCATAAATGTCAGCAGTCATGAAGGGATGTAAATGCTACATACTTATTACATTTAAGGATTGAAAATTCAAGACAGGATATATTTTTGGTTAAAGGGAAGAAAGTTATAAATTACCTTATATAGAGTTATTTTCATCATACTGATATCATCTATATTTATCATCTATATTTATACGCATAGTAGTTAATCTAGAAGAACATAAACTGATACTTTAATGATTTTCTCTGAGTTATGGAAATTATGGGGTCTTTAACATTTGTCTTATTTCAGCATACTGTCTGAGTTTGTTACAAGAAGTATTAATTGACCATCCAGAAAAAAAAAGGCTTGTTTATTTTGTGAAGAAGAAAATTTGGTTGTATTTTCATTGGAATGTTTAGTAAGCTAATAAATATAATTTGTATGACATTAAAAGTTTACTCATCTTTTAAAAAAGGTTACATTCTTAACCTAAATGGAGAGAAATCCTATAAAATTCAAAGGGTAAAGCAAATAGGCACTAAAGCCTGAAGTCTAGGTACACCTGGGTGGCTCAATCGGTTGGGCATCCGACATCGGCCCAGGTCATGATCTGACAGTTGGTGGGTTCGAGCCCCGTGTCAGGCTCTGTGCTGACAGCTAGTTAAGAGCCTGGAGCCTGCTTAAGATTTTGTATCTCCCTCTCTCTCTGACTCTCCCTTGCTCACGCTGTCTCTCTCTCTCTCTCACAAATAAATAAAAACATTAAAAAAAATTTAAAAAATAAAGCCTGAAGTCTATTTAGGTCTTAAAATTAAGTACGTTCAAGTTGTTAGTTTCTCTAGTGTATGCCCTATTGAAGCCTTTCTGAGCAGAATGCATTGAGTTGGGTCTTTTCATTAGAGATTCTGTGGGAAACATAATCATGTGGGGACCTTTGGGAGCATAGCTCACTCACACTCTGCCTGAGATAATGGATGGCATTTTTGGCTATCTCTTCACTGATGTGCAGCAACATTTATTGGTACACATTGTTATAAAGCAAACTGCAGGAAGAAGCTGACCCGTCTCTTCTCTGGTATATGCAGAGCATTTTTCAAGTCCCTCACAAAAGGCTAGAATATAGCCACTCTGTAGACATTTATATTGTAGAAGATAATCAGGAGGGCATGAATTTCTTTAGTAGCTGAAGTTATACTGGTGCAGGTAAGATTATTACAAATTCCTAATTAGCCAATTAGCCTATTCCAGATAGCCTAATTTGGATACCTTTTCCCAGCTTTATGTATCAGAGAGATATATTAAGGAATACACTTTGGCATTTGTTCTTTCTTGATTAGGGAGCAAGTGAAAGTTTAAGTTCTCATTACCTTGGGTGTAACCTGAATTGGAAGAGACTTAAAGCCTTCCCTTCCTATAATCCCATAATATCTGTTAGTCCTTTTTTTTGTTTGTTTGTTTGTTTATGACCAGTGGGCCTTTTTTCGATCTTGTTTAAGTGTTTTGCAAACACAGTCACAAGACAAATGTATGCCTGAGCTCTTGGGTTTAGGTTATTTTGCTGTTTCCCTCCCTGAACTGAGAATAAGGTGAGGGGAAACAGCTGCTCTATGTCTTTTGTTGTACAGTGTGGAGCTTGAAGGCTGATGTTAGAAGAGAGGATTTCCAGGTGAGTGGTATCCAGATAAATGGTTCATTCTTTGATATCTGTATTAATTAAAGTAACAATGGCTACTGCAGCAAACAAAATTTTAGTTGCTTAACAAACTAGTAATTTCTTATCCATTGAAAATCCAAATGGGTATTTCACAGCAGGTGATTTTCTTACAAGCTGTGATTTAGAGACCTGGGCTGCTGCTTCCATCTTGTCCGCCCTGTCTTCATCATGTGGCTCCTGTGTTTCTGTCTTGGGGAAAGAGCATGGAAGACATGCATGAGTGCTTTTCTATTGCCCAGGCCTGAAAATGGTTCATGACTATCCTGCTCACATTTCACTGCCTAGAACTCAGGAAGGTGGTCACACCTGACTGTAAAGGAGGCAGAAGTCGATAGTATAGCTGTGGACTCAGGAAGAAAGGAATAAGAATTGGTGAATACCCAGTCAGTTAATATCATAGTTGCCAGATCTGAACAGGGAACAATAGCAAAGCAAAGGTAAGAAATGAACCTCCTTGGATTAAGAGCCAAGAAGATCCAGATCTTGAATTCTAAGACAGTGACACAAGTGAGAGGTTTATCACAATTCCCTGAGTAGAAGTAAGTGTTGTAGGCAACCTTGAGTACAGCCTTCTGTTCTATTTATGGATTTGGTCCAGGGTGTGGGGCAGTTAAATGAGCCAATAGCAAGTGACTATGAAAATGAGTGTGTGTGTGTGTGTGTGTGTGTGTTTGGCTTAAATCCAATGGCAGACCACAAATACAAGCAATAATGAGCTAAGTATCCGACTCTTGATTTCTACTCAGGTCTGCTCATGGTTCGTGAGTTTGAGCCCTGCGTCGAGCTCTGTGCTAACAGTGAAGAGCCTGCTCTGGATTCTGTCTCTCCCTGCCTCTATCTCCCCACCCCATCTCAAAATAAATGAATAAATAAACACTTATAGACTTTAAATTTAGACAGAAAAGATTTAAAAATTCTGTGGTCTCTGTGTTAGGGGAAACCAGTAGTTTTAAACTTGATAAAAATAACTCCTTAATGGTTAATTAAAAATTTGGAAACAATAGCTGTCAATGTTTATATAATATTTATAATATATATGTTTCACATTTTATATGAGAAATTTAAATAGTGTTTTTGGAACTTTAGAAGATAGCTGTGTTGTAAATGTTATTTTACTGCAGATGGAACTTAGTAAAATAATTACTTGTATGATTCTATATCTGATAATAGATTGTACTTTCTAAACCAAAGTCATATGATTAGATAATCATATGTATTTCATAGTATTTTGTTTTCTTTCCCCCTTTTTCTCCAGGAGAAAAGTGGAAATTATGCATACTCATAGTCTTTTCACTCTTCTTGGAGAAAGGCTGATGTTGCATACAAACACTGTGACTGTCACCACATACAACACACTTTATGAGGTAAAAAAAAATGTGTGATGACAACTTAAATGTATTTAGTGGAAGCCTTCTGTGTAATTGGGATCAGTAGTTGGTCAATTAATCAAAAATCCAGAAATCATTGTTTAAAGAAATGAACACCTTCTTAAATTTTAAAATTTTATTTTAAAACATACCCATGTACCTTAATTTGCCAATCTTTTTATGTTGGTCCAAGGTCTTTTCTTTTAGTATGGGTTTCCCGATTGACTTTGTGCAGTTTTTCTCACATAAACCACACCTATTATGTATTATATATTAGGTTTCTCCCTCCCTCCCCCTTCACTAATTCTTTCTATCTCTGTCTCCTTTGCAACTACCAACATTAACCTAGAGTTGATAGTGAGATAAGTTATAGGTTAAAATTATTTGTGAAAGCAATATCTTGGAGGAGCAGTAGATTTCATCATTTCAATTCACAGATTCAATTCTCATCATTTCTACTATATGGCCATATAGCTTAGGCTCCATATTTTCTATGAAATATATGTACTACCTTCCAAAGTAGCTATTTTCTGGGGGTGCCTGAGTGGCTCAGTCGGTTAAGTGTCTGACTTCGGCTCAGGTCATGATCTTGCGGTCGTGGGTTCGAGCCCCGTATCGGGTTCTGTGCTGACAGCTCCGAGCCTGGAGCCTGTTTCAGACTCTGTGTCTCCCTCTCTCTCTCTGCCCCTCCCTTGCTAACAGTCTGTCTCTATCTTAAAAATAAATAAACATTAAAAAAATTTTAAATAAAGCAAAACAAAAAAACAAAGTAGCTGTTTTTATTTTTAAGGACCAGTAAAATATGAATAATAATCCCTATGTTAACCTAAAAACCTTAATTCTACTTTCCTGCCGCTGGCCTTCGCTGGCCCTGTTTCTTTTCTCTAGTATGAAGATTAGCAAACTACTAACACCTGTCTTTGTGTGGCTAGGAGCCAAGTCTTGTTTTTCTATCTTAAAATGGTTAAAAATAAGCAAAAGAAAAATAAAATATGACACATAAAAAGCAGACAAAATTAATTCTCAGTGTCCATGAATACTTCTGTTGGCACACCTCTGCGCTTACTCCTGTACATACTGCTTGTGGTTGCTTTTGTGTCATAGCAGCAGAGCCGAGTAAGTGCAACAGAGAATGTTTGTCATGTTCTCATCTCACTGGGTGCTGCTCTGTGCACTACAGATCACAGCAGGCAATAACTTGATACTGTTTCACATTTCACAGGTATTTTGAATCTGTTTGTTTGATACCAGTGCATAGCCATCATGTCAGAATAAGAAAAGGGGACTTCATATTAACCCTTTATCTGATATGTCATTTGCGACTATCTTTTCCCATTCCGAAATAAGCCAGGCAGAGAAGGACAAATATCATATGTGTGCACGTATAGGAGGATTAGGAGGAGCTTAACAGAGGACCAAGGGGGAGAAGAAGGGCAGAAATGGTGGGGGAAAGGGGGAGAGGCAAACCATGAGAGACTCTTGAATACTGACAAAAACTGAGGACTGATGGATGTGGGGGGGAGGAGGGATGGGCATGGAGGAGGACACTTGTGGGGATGAGCACTGGGTGTTACGTGGAAACTAATTTGACAATAAACTATTTGTAAAAAAAAAAAAAAAGTGGACTTCAGATCTCACACTTTTATTTTTTTAATGTTTTCATTTTGTTCTGAGAGAGACACACACACACACACACACACACACACACACAGCTTGAGTATGGGAGGGTCAGAGAAAGAAACAGGTTGAAACAGTCTCCAGGCTCTGGGCTAGCTGTCAGCACAGAGCCCGATGCGGGGCTCGAACCCACGAACTGTGAGCTCATGACCTGAGCCAAAGTTGGGTGCTTAACTGATTGAGCCACCCAGTCGCCCCTCACACTTTTAAAATACAGTGGAGTGTGAATTATTTTGTTACAGATTTAGATGGCAAAGCATTTTACTTGTTATACAAGGACACTATTATACATCGATGCTAATAGATTAAACACTTGTAATATGCTCAACTCAGAAAAACAGTAGTCATAAAATTATAAAATATCATCATTGCATATTTCTTCCCAAAAATAAAATAATGAAATGAGAGACATTGAGAAGGGCAGTTGCTGAAATTCTGAATGGAACTGAACTACTATTTTAAATTCATATGGAACAAATTCAAACTCCTCTAATACTACATTTGTTTCATCTAAGAGATAGTATATCTCAGTTCTAGCTTTGGATGGCCCACAAGCAGAGGATACTTTTTACATTTTTAAATGATGAGAATAAAAGAAGAATATTTTGTGGTGTATAATTTGATAAAATTCAAATTTCATATTTATAAAGTTTTATTGGAACATAGTTACACTTATTCATTTAGTCTGTGAGCGATTTCATACCATAAGGACAGAATTGAGTTGTTGTGAGAATGATCATATAACCCACAAGTTCTAAAATAGTGTTTTATCTTAACGTTCTGTAAAAATTTTGCTGCAAAGATAAAATTTTCTGCTGCAATAGAGAAATGTCTCTCCTCTCTGTTGTTGTTTTTATTAAAAAGTACATTTTAATCTGATATCAGAATGAATATGCATTCATTATAGAAATTTGGAAAATACAGAAAAACACCAAAAAAGTTTACCTTTAATTTCTCCATTAGTGCTGAGTTATAAAATTTTTTTTTTTTAATGTTTTATTTATTTCTAGGAGAGAGAGAGAGAGACAGCGAGAGCAGGGGAGGGTCAGAGAGAGAGGGAGTCACAGACTGAAACAGGCTCCAGGCTCTGAGCTGGCAGTCAGCACAGAGCCCAACGCGGGGCTCGAACCCACGAACCGCGAGATCATGACCCAAGCGAAAGTCGGACGCTTAACCGACTAAGCCACCCAGGCGCCCCAGTGCTGAGTTATATATAAAGTTTTCTTTCTCAACTCACATACACATACAGACACACATACAAAAAACTCCTGAAATATCATCCTGCACGTAGCTTTGGATTCTCCTTTTTCCATTTAACAACATACTGCAAATATTTTTATTCTAAGATGTTCATCTTAGTTGGGGAGGACAAAATTTTCTGGTAAAGGGCCAGATAATAGATATTTTCTAGGCTTTGTGGTAGTCTTAGTTGTCCAGACTGCTGTAACAGAATACCACAGACCAGGTGGATTATAAACAAAAGAATTTGTATCTTACAGTTTTGAAGGCTGGCAAGTCCATTATCAAGGCACTGGCGGATTTGGTGTTTGGTGAGGACTCACTTCGTGGTTTAGAAACCATCTTTTCACTGTGTCCTCACATGGCAGAAATGTCAAGGGGGTTCTTAGATTTCTTTTATTTAGTCTGACCTTCATGAGGGTTCTGTAGCCCTAAACATCTTCTAAAAGGCCCCACACCTCTAAATACCATGACACCGGGGATTGGTTTTCCACAAAGGAATTTGTGGGTTCACAAACGTTCAGTCTGTAACAGTAGGCGATATGGTGTCTGCGGAACTACCCGGCTCTCCATTTGTGGCTCAGAAGCAGTTGTAGACAGTATGAACCAAATGGGTGTCCTGGTCAATAAAACTGTATTGTGTCTGTTTTATTTTATATGCGTTTACAAAAGCAGATGGTATCTGGATAATATTTTGACCTCAGATCTGTAACATTACTTTCAGCTGTTTTATTTCATCTTTTTTCCTCTTTTATATTATAATCAGTACATTTAAGAGTAAATTAACAAACTCCTTTGGCTGCTCTGTTTCTTTCATTTCTAAGCTTAATATTACAAGTTTGTGTTAGTCATTCATCTAATTACATGATTTGTAAATGCTTATTGTCCAGAACACTGCTTTTGTGAGTTGTTTCAGTAGGTTTTTTTTTTTTCAGTATTGCTCCGATATTTGACCTACAGAACTGAATAAGAATTAATAATAGAAAAAGCTTACCATATACAAATCATCTTGATTCTGATATTATATTTCCCTAATAATAGTAACTGTTTTAGATGACATATTTCCTGTGACATTTTGGTGTAAGTACTTTACATAAATTATCTCAGAATCTTACACCAAAAGTATGAAACTGGATTTGTTTTTGTTGCCTTTTTAAAATAACTGAGAATCATAGGTTAAACAAATTTTTTCTGTGTCTCACCACTAATAAATGGTCATAAGTTAGGCAGATTCCATAATGTATGTGCATAAGGTAAAAAAAAAAAAGTCAGTCTGCCTTTGGTGGATAACACGAAAGTCCTCTGAATCAAAAGTGTGCTACAGTATCAGATTAGAGCTCTATCTATTTGTGTTTCTATCTGCTTGTGTTTCTATCTTGGTTTTCTTAGACTAATCCTTCTCTGGTTGATGATCTGTGTATGTCTTTTAAAATCATTTTTTGCCTACACGAATTTCTAACCCTCTGCTTATTTGACCAATTCATGTCAAGAGAGTAGAATGTCTTTGTAGTTAGTGAAACCTTATATTAAAATAAGAATGTAGCATAACACTGTATTATGTTGAATTAGAAAAATCATTAGGTGCTCTTAACCGTAAAGTAAGAACATATATATTTCTATAATTTTCCTACAAAGTGGCTCAGTAGCAAGTGCAGCAGCATTTTTACCTACCATCTATATCATATGCACTCTCTTCGTATCCAGAGTTTACTCTCCAGTGATTCTCTATGTTAAAAGAGCCAAGTTGTTGCCAATTCCATGTCTTAGGTGGAGAGCACCAAGCAGGACTTACATCCCTGGCAACAATTATTTTGTTGATAGTCTTCAGTTTGAAAGCTCTTTTTACCTTCATTACTTTAACCCCAAGCAGTGTGTCAAAATCAGTTTCAGTACAACTGTAGGAGAGTATAAAGTCAAGTACAGAAGCCATAAAGAGCTATGTCAAACCTGTGGTCTTGAAAATGATACTTTAGAATAGGAGATTTTTGTAAAGTTTTTGGAAGGCCAGTTAAGATAAGGACTAGGCCACTGTGATCTTTAAAATTCTAAATCTGAGGCCCCTGGGTGGCTCAGTAGGTTAAGTATCAGAGTTTGGCTCAGGTCATGATCTCACAGTTCATGAGTTCGAGTCTTACTCACATTGGGCTCTCTGCTGTAGGCGCAGAGCCCACTTCAGATCCTCTGTCCCCCTCTTTCTCTGCCCCTCCCTTGCCTGTGTGTGCACTCTCTCTCTCAAAACAAACAAACAAACTGAAAAACAAACAAACAAGGAAATCTCTCTTTAAAAGCCATTCAGAGTCCAATAATGCCTATCATAGAATAAACAACAGGTATTAAAAGACAAAGTAACTTAGACCTTTTGGCAGTAACTTAGACCTCAGCCACCATTGTATAAGAGATATAAAGATCTATCTCTATTGTGAAAATTTTTTTTAATTATTAAAGAAATATCTTTTTCTTAGTTTTCTGTAGTGAATTTATTCTTATAGGTCCTATACTACGAAGTAAATTGGCTTTAATGAACTCTTATTTGAAATAACTCAAAATTATTTTTTATACAAATACTTTTTGAGAATTACACTCTGCAAAATTTGTATCTGAGTTGATTTATTTGCTTTACTTTTGCTTTTTTATTCCATCCCTAAATTATGGGTAATTATATTTTCTTAATACTTGGTAGGACTCTCGAATATACTTAATAATAATTTGTTAGATTTTAAAATATGTCTTCTAAGGGCAAAACTGGATTTTTCTGTTTGATATAGATCTCCACAACACTATCTGATTACTTACTTTGTTAAGTATTGGGATATTAATTTTACCTCATAGGTTTGGGTTTACTATTTCCCTTTATATACTCTTCCTATAATTCAGTTAAATATTAATGTAGAATTAAATATTCAGTTAAATATTCTGTAGACAGAAGAAACCAGGTATGGGACTTCTCATCTAAAGAGCTCAATGTCTTACAGAAATAGTGACCTGATTTTTTTTTTTTTTTTTTACTTTCAAGTTTTTATTTAAATTTCTATTAGTTAACGTATAGCGTAATATTCGGTTCCGGAGTAGAATTGAGTGATTCATGCATCCAGTGCTCATTACAACAAATTTTGATTTGTTTTGTTTTTTTTAATAAAAAATGTATATTTATGTATTTTAGTTACTTTTTTCTGTTAGGGTGTAACAGTTTCTGAACACAAATATTTTACAAGGTGGTAGCATGTTTAAAACTTCTAAATTCTAGTAATGAAACCCTTTTCTCAAAAATACAGAATCTCATAGATGGACAGTATGTTAAATGTCATCTTGTTCAAATATTCTTTTCACAGATAAGGAAACTAAGAGTGAAAAATGTAATATAGTTAGTTCCAATTATAAAGATATAAAGATTCTCTGACCCCAAATACTTACAGTGGTAAGTTGGGTCAGTAGTTTGCCATTTTAAGAAATAGCCTAGTACTACTTTGGTCTTAGAAATGGAGCCTACTATCCAAAATGACTTCTACGTGATGAATCTGAGGAGTGAGCAGGTCAGAGGAAGCTTTAACGGCTCCTACTTAAGCCTAAGCTCTTTTCTGTGGCCTATGAATTGTGAGACTATTCATTTATAAAATAAAATTTAAATGTATAATGCTAGGCTCAGATCTGTGTCTCTAAATGCATACTTATCAAGTTACCTCCATGCTTATAATTCATTATTATTCCTCAGCCCTGTCCAAAATGATAGCCACTAGTCATAGGTGGGTATGGAATTCATAAAATGTGGCCATGAATTGAGATGTGCTATAAGAGTTGAATACACATTGGATTTCATGCCCATTTCTGGCTGTGAACCCTTCCTACAATTTTGTTTTTGTAGGGGTTGGGGTTAACATCCTATGCATACCTCTGATCAATACTAGTCAAACCCTCATGACCCATCTTGAATCATATCCTTTCATTAAAATGTTTATATCTATATTCATCTCTTCTTGTTTATATCTCATTATTTCCCTTCTTCTTTTAAAAACTCACATAGGTTATCAGGGCGCTTAGATGGCTCAGTTGATTAAGCTTCTTCCTACTTCAGCTCAGGTCATATTGCGGTTCTTGGATATGAACCTGAGGCCTGCTTTGGATTCTCCCTCTCCCTCTCCGCCCCTCCCCTTCTAGTGTTTGCAGGCTCTCTCTCTCTCTCTCTCTCTCTCTCTCTCTCTCAAAAATAAGCATTAATAAAACTTTAAAAATAAAAATATAAAAAAATAAAAACTCACCTAGGTTCTTAATGCCAGTCTACCATGTTTTATTATTTAACAGGAGCATATATTTATGCCTGTATTGTGTATTAATTAAGTAATTGATTCTTAAAATATAGTTCCACCTAGTATCTATGTTTCTCATTCCAACCATGTAGCAGAGTGTGGGCATATAATGGTTCTTAATAAGTACACGCTGGGTTGAGTTTCTAAATATGTTTTTGTAATTAAAAAAACTCATATTTGAATATGTTACAGTTTTCAAATCACCTTTACTTACAGAGCCTTCTTTGATCTTCCTAGCAACTTTATTAGATAGGCAAGACCTTATTATCCTCATCATTAGAAGATTAAATACAGACTCAGAAAGGACAGTATAAAATCATAGATTTTTTGAGATAAATTTTATTTTCTGTGCAATGAGGTTTCTTGTTTTGGGGTGAGAAAGTGTTAACTAATCATCATAGAAGAGTATTGCCTGGTCTTTCCCAAGCTTGTCTACAGTTATTTTGAATCTGTAACCAGGATTTTAGGGATGTTGTCCACTGGGCTGTAGGGCCACACCAGGGCTTTTTTGGGCAGTCTGGTGTGAGAACTTCTTGTACGCATACAAAACCACTGAATGTTCTTTGGTATTTTCAGATTCCTAGGGTTTGCAAAGAAGTTTTTGTCCCATGCCTCTGCTCCATCTGACTAGTATGTCTGTTGCGCACTGTTCAGTTTCAACACGAGTGTTTAGTTGAAACACAAGTATAAGAAGGAGGGAGGAGAGAGTTTTTTAAACCCCCTATTTAATGTTTTAGTAATAGGATAGTTTTGGTTTCAAGGCAATACCTTTTTGATAAACATTCCTAATATACATAAGTCAATTTCCTATCTTTATCTTCTTTTTGTTCTTCTCATTTCTGAGCAGAAGGTCAGAAGAGTGCCTCTGCTAGATATCATGGTCTTTTTCTAATCAAAAAGGATCATTTCTGGCTCATAATTAATTTCCTTTCCCCATCCCCCACTTTTATAATATGGCTAAGTACAACTAGGCTCTCAACGAACTTTTATGGTTTCTCCATAGATATCGTACCTGAACTGAAAGTTATTCAGAACTTAGCATATTAATTTAAACAGGAACTAATATAAAATTATATTCTTATTAACTATAGTCTCATTGGATTTTTGACATATGCAAGAATAGGTATACATGGGCTAAAACCTAAAACATTCTGAACAGTCCTATATCCATTGTTTATATATAATTCAGTTATCTATTCTTAAATTTAACGAATGTTTGAATACTGGCATTGTCAGTATTCACTGTGCTGTGAATACTGTGCTGATTGCTAGGAATATACAATGAAAAAGATGTGTAAGAATCCAGCACTCATAGAGACTGCTAAATTTTAGTGGAAAAAATTAGAAAATGTTTTAGAATTCTGTTTTTTCTTGATTTGGTTAATTTCTTGTCATTTTTGTTACTTGAAAAAAAAGGTTAAAGAAACATTCATTAGTAAATGACCAAGAGCCACATTTTTAATAAAGACTTTTGCTTTATCACACTTCATTTTGAAGTTGGGACCCAGCTCAGACATTATTTTTTCTTTAATTGTCTTACTTTTTCCTTCTGTAGATATTGGTTCTTTTTTGCCTTTATCTATTTCCAACAAAATTTGAAACCTGAAGAGTTAAAGAGTATAGAAGTTTTGGAATTACTAGAGGACCCTTGTAAGAAGGTTTCATTTGATTTTGACAGAATTGACATTTTTGCAGATTCTTTGTATATCTATATATTTAAATTATGATTTAAATTATTTCCTAAATGAAATTCAAATTCTTCATCTTTCAGATCTTGACTGAGCAAGTATGTACTCAAGTTGTACACAAACCACATCCAGAGCCAGATTCTACAGTGAAAATTCAGAATCCAAGTAAGCAAATAGCAACACACACACACATATATATATATAACCTATATATGTAACCTATGCTATACTTTTCATCCCTGTGGCTTACCTATTGTACAACTGGGAGTGTGTAATTCTTAATTACTTTCACCTGTTTCATTTTCCCATGTCCCTACCTCCCTCTCATTTGACAACCACCAGTTCTTTAGTTATGAGTGTATTTATGTTTTTTGTTTTGTTTTTTAGATTCCACATGTAAGTCAAATCATGTGGTATTTGACTCTCTCCTTCTGACTAATTTCTCTTAGCATAGTACCCTCTAGGACCATTCATATTGTTGCAAAAGGCAAGATCTCACTTTATGACCAATATTCTATTGTGTATAAATACCACATCTTCTTTAGCTGTTTATCTGCCGATGGACACTTAGGTTGCTTCCATATTCAGCAACTATAAATAATGTTGCATTGAACATAGAGGTACATATATCTTTTATATTCAGTTTTTGGTTTGCTTTGGGTCAGTACCCAGTAGTGGAATTACTGGATCATAATGTTATGTTCTATTTTTAATTGTTGAAGACCCTTCACACTGTTTTCCACGGTGGCTGCACCAAGTTACAGTTTTGCCAACGGTGCAGGAGCGTTCCCTTTTCTCCACACTCCACATCCTCACCAACACTTGTTATTTCTTTTTTCTTTTTTTTTCTTTTTTTCTTTTTTCTTATAGTAATCCAGATGGCAGTTTTTTATCTTAATGCAGTGGTGACATGGTGACATGTGAAACTAAATCAAAACATTTCCTCACCACCTTAATTATTATGGCGATTACCACAGTTCATGTTACTTCTAACTCACATACTATAGGGCTAAGTTGAAAATGAGTAAAACTTTTTGAGTGGAAAATACGCAGTTATTAATCTTGACTTTTTTGTGTGTGCATTTACAGTGATCCTTAAGGTGGTGGCCACTTTGTTAAAAAACTCTACACCAAGTGCAGAACTGATGGAAGTTCGTCGTTTATTTTTATCTGACATGATAAAACTTTTCAGTAACAGCCGTGAAAATAGAAGGTAAGCAGTTTCAATACTATAACAAACCTTTATTCCATAATTATTTACTCTTCTTTATTTTCAATCTCTTTCAAAAAGTTTTTCAAAACTTTCCCATATTGCTAAATGCTTGTAAGAAAAGGCATTTTATGTTTCTTTGATGTCATGTACATTCACAATACCTATATTTACTTTTATATTTTTATTTGGTCATGCGGGCATTATATTTTAATTATGGATATGAGTACACATACTCACACAAGCTTACTTCAAATAACCATTCCTTTCGGTGATACCTGTGCATTATAATTGTGTTGGATTTGCTCATATTCATCTCTGCTTTTCTCAATTTTTGTCCGATAATGGATTACTGTGATGCATTTTTAAATTGGTTAAGACACAGGGTACAGTCTAAGGCAAGGGTTGCTTCCTGAGTCCTTAACAGATACTTACTGAATGTCTGGTATGTATCAAGCACTGTGCTGCACACAGGTGGTCTTAGTGTACAGTCTTGGTACAGTTGAGTGGAGAAGATAACAATAAAACAGTGCTTAATATATAATCTGTTAAGTGCATTGTGAGTGCTACAGGTGATGAAGGAAACAATAGCTAAATCTGACTAGGAGAGGTAGGAAGCCAATTTGAAATGATAATTTGGATTTTTCCAGGTAGAAAAATGAGAGACAGTCATTCCAGGTATATAATATAGAATGTGCAGAATGACTGCGCATCTTGCTTTACCTAGGTCAGATCATATTTCACCCTTTATATAAATTTTAAAATAGTAAATTCCCATATAATTTAGGTATTTTTAATGAGTTTTTTCCCCACTAGATGCTTATTGCAGTGTTCAGTGTGGCAAGATTGGATGTTTTCTCTCGGCTATATCAATCCTAAAAATTCTGAGGAACAGAAGATTACTGAGATGGTCTACAATATCTTCCGGATTCTGTTGTATCATGCAATAAAATATGAATGGGGAGGATGGAGAGTCTGGGTGGATACCCTCTCGATAGCCCATTCCAAGGTAACAAGAGATGCAGCATTTTATATCATCAGGTTTCTTTCAGCTGTGGATTCAGTGGTTATAGACACGCTTCTGGTGCCATCTTGTGGGCATGTTACATTACGGCCAATTCCTTTATCTCCGCTTTCTTTTCTGTGTTTGGTTTTATTTTCTTTCTGTTCTGTAGCACTGTTAGAGCTTGAAATATTTTGTAGATCATTTATTTGAAATCCATGTTTAGGAACTAGCAATTTTAGAGCCCGAACATGACCCCCACATATGTTTGATAGCTTGAGTCTGAGCCAGTAGTTCCTTTACCTCAAGCATACCGACTGGTTCTTAAAAGAATAATTCATGAAATACACTTTGAAATGTACTTTTTTAAAAGCAATGAGAAATTGCTCTTATTTCCAAGTGAATTATGAATAAGTATTCAAGTTCAGTGCTATTTTTAATTGCATTATCTTTTCTTTTTAATTCTAAGAATCTGTATATCTATATTTTAAATGTCATCTGATCTTTGGTGAGAGAAAGTAGTGGGTTAAAATGAACATTTCTGTACACATTAGATTCTGGAAAATCAGAGTTAAGATTTCTCATTATGTGGTGTCCTAGAAAAACCATGGATGTCAGATTTTGGCTTTGTCCAGTCTGTGCCACAATTCAGTTTTGTGGCTTTAGGAAATTCATTTAGTCCTTTTGTTCAAGGGTTAGAAGAATGTTCTTTTTAATGGTTTTTAAGATGTGCAGATCATAAATATTTTAGGTCTTGGGGGCTGTATAGACTCTGAAGCAGCTATTTAACTCTGCTGTGTGGTGTGAAAATACCATAAGCAACATGTAAGAAATGAACATGGCTCTGTTCTCATAAAACTTTACTTGCTAAAACAGGTAATAAGCACATTTGATCCATGGGCCATACTTTGACAGCTTCCACTATGGTCACTTGATTTCCTCTTCTGTAAAATAAAGGAGTTTTTGTGTGAAGATAATCTCCAAAGGAAGATTCTTCTCAATTTAAAATCCTGTTATCATTTAAGTCATTATCATATGTGCCTATAAGGAAAGATTTTGAACTTTATTATTTTCAATTTTAGAAGAGCTTTTATTTCTGTTAAAGCTTACATTTAATAATGTATTGGCACACTTTATCATTACATTAACAAATTTTAAAATAGCATTTGATAAGAAAAACATTGTATGTTTTATGAAAAAATATGTTTCATAATTATTCTTAAACAAGCTTATGTAAAATAACCAGTTAGTCTATATAAAGATAAAATTGTGATGTTTTAACAGTTTAAAAATGTGTATATTTATAGATATGTGTGATTTTAATAAAATCTCAGTTGTTAGAAGTAGGCACACATGAATAATAGATGGTGAAACTGATATGGTAATACTTTGGATATTATATGTTATTAGCCAATTTTCTGTTTTAGCTGAACTCAAGTGTAGGAATTCAACTGGCGTATTAGGTGAGGGTAACACTGAAATTTTCACCCTAAAAGAAAAGATTACTTAAAACTCTAATGTTGCTAGTTTACTTGACTGTGTTTTTGGACATGATATGAATATATATAGTACACATACATACACATATATAAAATAAATCATATATAACTGATGATTATTTCCAGTTACTTAATGAAACTTAAGATTCATACGTGCTACATTTGAAATCTTAAAGATTTTGATACGATTTTTGCTACTAACATAACTTTATTAGTATTTTTTTCCTCCTTGGTATATATATATATATATATATATATAAAATGCCTTAATATTTTCTTTGCTTATTCCTAAGGTGACCTATGAAGCACATAAAGAATACCTAGCCAAAATGTATGAAGAATATCAGAGACAAGAGGAGGAAAACATTAAAAAGGGAAAAAAAGGGAATGTGAGCACCATCTCCGGTCTTTCATCCCAGACAACAGGAGCAAAAGGGGGAATGGAAATTCGAGAGATAGAAGATCTTTCCCAAAGCCAGAGCCCCGAAAGTGAGACAGATTACCCTGTCAGCACAGATACTAGAGATCTGCTCATGTCAACAAAAGTGTCCGATGATATTCTTGGAAATTCAGATAGACCCGGAAGCGGTGTACATGTGGAAGTGCACGATCTTTTGGTTGATATAAAAGCAGAGAAAGTAGAAGCAACAGAAGTAAAGCTTGATGATATGGATTTATCACCGGAGACTTTAGTGGGTGGAGAGAACGGTGCCCTTGTGGAAGTTGAATCATTATTGGATAATGTATATAGCGCTGCTGTTGAGAAACTCCAGAACAATGTACATGGAAGTGTTGGTATCATTAAAAAAAATGAAGAAAAGGATAATGGTCCACTGATAACATTAGCAGATGAGAAAGATGAACTTCCGAACAGCAGTACATCATTTCTCTTTGATAAAATACCTAAACAAGAGGAGAAACTTCTTCCTGAACTTTCTAGCAATCACATTATCCCAAATATCCAGGACACACAAGTACATCTTGGTGTTAGTGATGATCTTGGATTGCTTGCTCACATGACTGGGAGTGTAGACTTAAGTTGTACATCAAGTATAATAGAAGAAAAAGAGTTCAAAATCCATACAACATCTGATGGAATGAGCAGTATTTCTGAAAGAGACTTAGCGTCGTCCTCTAAAGGGTTAGAGTATGCTGAAATGACTGCTACAACTTTGGAAACTGAGTCATCTGGTAGCAAAATTGTACCAAATATTGATGCAGGAAGTATAATTTCAGATACTGAGAGATCTGATGATGGCAAAGAATCAGGAAAGGAAATTCGAAAAATCCAGACCACTGCTACAACACAAGTGAGTTATCCTACATGGGTTCTAAAAATGCACTGGACAGATACTGAGTTGTTAGTAATACAGCAGGGTCATTTCCCAACAGTTACATCATATTTATACTAAATTATGGTCTTATTTAACTTATGGAATCATGTGCTGTGGTAGTATATACAAAAGACGTTTAAAATATCTGAATTATATTTCCAACTCCACCACATTCTGTCTGTGTACCTTTGTTGAACCACTCTGGACCTGAATTTCCTTATACAGTACAAGTGTTTGTACCAGATTAAAATATGTGTTTAAGGGCTCTACCCATTCTAATAGTTTGTGACTCTGTGTCTAAACTTACACATTTTGTACTCCAGATCTTCATTCTGAATACTTGATTAATTTTAACCTTTTAAGCTTCAGGCCCAATCCTATTCTGTGGACTTGGAGCCCAGATTGAACTGATAAATGAAATGAAGGGAAAGGGAAAGGGGACTGTTATTTCTCACGTGCCTACTGTGTTCCAGGCGTTGTGCTATATGTTTTCAGATTTAATCCTCACAACCACCCTGTGATGTATGTAGTATGGCTGAGAGAATTTGGGATCATCAGCAGTGAAAATTTTCTTTACAACGACATAGTTAGGAATCGTGGTTATGAGAAAATTAAAGACTCTTGGGCCTAGTGGTGAGGATACGTTAGCGCTGTAGTTCTCGCCTCACCAGAGCTAAAAATAGATGATGTTTTCTGATAGGAATTTTAGTTGTGGAGCTTTGAGATTTATGACTACTTCCTTATTTTCTAGGCTAAATTACCTTATGATTAAGAATTGAAGAATACTTTTACCCTTAATTATTTGTTTTTTTGTTTGTTCTCTGGGTTTTCCATTCACCATTTAATGTCATCAAAGATAAAGTTAACATGTTTCCATTAGGATTGAATTTTATAGAGTAAACCATACCTTTCTGGTGTCTTTGTACTCTAATAACAATCCTTAATAATATATTCTGTGTGGAAAAAACAAAACAAAACTAACGAAACATATATTCTGCATGTGGGAAAGATATATTTATTTTTTTCTCTATTAACTGCCAGTTTCTATTTTTGTGGGGGTTGTACTACAATGGTAATGGGAAGGGAGTGGGCATATTGCATTAGGTGAAGATTTAAATGAAAGGAAAGCATGGTGCATTGTTTATTGAACATAATAATCACTAGGCTTGCCTGATTTTCAGAGTTTGTAGGTATTTTCGGGTTTTCTAACTGGTCAAATACGTGTACTATTTTTCTAATTTGAAGTATTGTGAGTAAAATAGACTTTTGAGTTCACTTTAATCTGTTCAAATAATATTTTTTAATCTTGTGTTTCTAAGTATAGTTAGTTGATGACGTATATCCAGTATACTTCAGTGTGAATTACATGCTCACTTTCGTAAGGGAGAAATGTATCTAATATGAAAACTCCATAAATAAGGGGAAAGAGGACTTGGTTTTCATTGTGAACCTTGGTGTTAGACTTGAGGTATTTGATTTCCTTGCCTAGTTCTTGAAACAGGAAAATAAAAGTAATAGTAGCCTCTAAAGCTCAAAAAGGTTTCTGTCCATGGAATTCACCAGAGAATATGTGTAAAATAGATTAACGTATCAAAGTTACATGCAAAAGCTTTCCTCACTCACCTAACTATACTTACTGTTTTTTCTTTTTTGAAATCATATGTTTCTTTGGCAGTCTACAGAAGTTCACCTTTTCTTTCCCTAGGCTGTTCAGGGCCGGTCTATTACACAACAAGACAGAGACCTCCGAGTTGACTTAGGGTTTCGAGGCATGCCGATGACTGAGGAGCAGCGACGACAGTTCAGCCCAGGTCCACGCACTACAATGTTTCGTATTCCTGAGTTTAAGTGGTCTCCAATGCACCAGCGACTTCTCACCGATTTACTGTTTGCATTAGAAACAGATGTACATGTTTGGAGGAGGTAGAAATATTTCTTTTCTTAAATAAGACAACTTTCACTTAAAAAATGAATGTTTTAGATTACTGACATCACTTGATCCGTAGTGAACTTTATCATTGAAAATCTCACAACTGAACTTATTAAAAAATAATCCAACATTGTGGGGCGCCTGGGTGGCTCAGTTGGCTAAGTGTCCGACTCGTGATTTCCGCTCAGGTCGTGATCTCATGGTTCATGGCACGCAGCCCCGCGACATCAGGTTCCTCACTGACCCAGTCGGGCTTGCTTGGGATTCTCTCTGCCCCTTCCCTCTTGTGCTCGCTTTCTTCCTCAAAACTAATAAACTTAAAAAAAGAATAATCCAGCATTAAAATTTTACATAGAAACATAGTATTTTCATAAAGGTAATGTTACAAGGACAGGGGCTCAAATCAAAAGGTATCCAAGAATTTAGGACAATTAAAAAGTAAAAATTTTGCCATCTGCGGTTGCCTGTCTATGTATAAAAGGAATTTAACAACAACAAAAAGGTTCAATTTTGGTTCAGAGCTATTTCCACATTTTTATTCTTCTTCTGCTAAAATTAATAGTGTATACTAAATGTATTCTGGGTAATAAAACTACATAGTGTTAAAATTTAAAATCACCTTATGGCATCTATTTTTAGAGCCCTTGCCCTTGAGGTTGTATCAGTTCATATATAATCACTTAAAGAAAACAGTCTACATAAATCATTACCCTTCTTCACTTTCACTTAATTTTCTAATAGCAGATATTTGACAAATTAAGCAGTTAAAGAGCACATGCACATAAATTAAGAAGTTGGTGGCGGTAACAGAGTACCCCTCTGCCATCGACTTAAACAGTCAGCGACATGATGTTCTCTGACTCAAGGAAACTACTCTGCTCTCATTTTTCTTCTAAGATTCAAGGTGGCTGACTCAGCTTCTAGCACCACTTCAACATTGGAAACCTGCCCAGACTAGAAGGGAAGTGCTCTCCTTCTTTGTCCTTCATTCCCCTGCTTCCTCTCTTCCTTTTTTCCCTCTTCCCTCTTCTTCCTCTCTTTCCTCTGTTTTCTTTTCCCCGTTTTCTTTTCCTTCTCCTCTACCCCTTCCTCCTCCATCTCCTCTTCATCTACTTATTTTTTTCCCTTTCTCACTCCTTACCCTCCCCCTTTATTCTTTTCTAAAAGAAGCCCTCAAGAAATCTTTCCCTTACCTCTCACATGCCAGAAGTCAATTGCCAGCAAAAGGGAATGGAATTATAACGGCTGGCCTACATAGAGCCATACTGGTTAATAACCTAGTAGCTGGGTAAAGCCGACCTTTCCTATACTTGATCTAGCTCAACAATAGAACAAAATCTAGATTGTGTTAGCAGGGAAGAAGGAATAACTGTTATGGAGAACGGTCGATGTCCGTTCTAGAAAGCTTTTACTTCTAATTTTATTTGACGAGTTTGTCCTTAGTCTACTCATGTGATAGAAACAATGGTCTTTCCATTATTAGTGTTGTTATATGCTTAATTACCTGGGAATGGTAAATAAATTGGAACGCAGTGAAATACATTCCTGTTAGCAGGACATAAATGGAGATATATAGTGTAACTTACTAATTATAATATTAGTAGTCCTCAAATGAGTGATATTCAACTTTGCTTCCCTTAACATAGGATGGATACATAACATACACAAAGATACCATGTGTCTCTGTTTTCGTGAGCTCTCATAAAATTTCCCCAAACAGAATTTTACTTAATTTTTTAAAAGACATCTAAGATATCGTAGATGATAAGTTTACAATTCTGAAGAATGAGAATCATTGACTTAAAATTGATCATGGAGTAATCTCTTTTTTTTTCCCCGTTAGAAAACAGTTCATATTCTTGACAGACATCAAACTAAGGCAGTATATTTTGGGGGTATCTATAGTGCATGTTTTATATGGGAAGGCTGCACTGCTGACCTTTAAGGTCTTTTACCTTTTTAAATTCCGTAAGTCCTTGAATTTTCACTGATTCATTTCTATTTCCCCATCATGTCACTTCTGGGACTAGACGCACACATATGCAATATTGCGGGTCACAGGTGGGGCTGCAATCTGGTGATAAAACACACAGAAAATACCTGAAAGGTAAATGTGGAATTAAATATCCAGTTGTTCTAGATTACCTGAGGATGGTAAATAAGGAAAACTTATTACAACACAAAATAACAAGCTTTTGTGAATATAAACTTTTTAAACTAAATTCATTGACTTAATAATTTGCCTTTGAATCTAGTTAAAGCACTATATTTTTAAAGCAGAAACCCAGGAATGAATTAATATGCTAGGATACAAAGAAACTCTGCAGAGCTTAATGTTGTTTTTGGTAATATGATATATCAGTTGTAAATTGTTTTCTTTTCTAATAATTCCGTTTTAAGTTTCCCTAGTTCTTAATATTTTTTACTTTTTAAATGTTACAAATAACATTAAACTAAGAAAATGTTCACTTGTGTTTTGTTTTTGTGCTATTTTAGCCATTCCACAAAGTCTGTAATGGATTTTGTCAATAGCAATGAAAATATTATTTTTGTACATAACACAATTCACCTCATTTCCCAAATGGTAGACAACATCATCATTGCTTGTGGAGGAATTTTACCTTTGCTCTCTGCTGCTACATCACCGACTGTAAGTACTTTGCTTCCATCTAGTGGTGTGTTTTATAATTACCTGGAAAGCAGATTCTAACAAGATTTTCCACCTAAGATTTTTTCCCTTTTCTTTATTTGTGTTGAATTTCAGTTATGTATGTTTATGAAAATATTTCTCTGGTAATTTTGACAAATACTTTTGAAGAAGAGCCATAACTAGAAATGACTTAACTTTATTTTCTATATATGGCCTATCTTTTCAAATATATATTATAGTAAACTTAACATTTTTATTCTGTAACTCTTGAAGTACTAAATACAAATACATGGTTATTGTGTA
The DNA here is from genome assembly GCA_017311185.1 of Proteles cristata cristata. Classification (NCBI taxonomy): domain Eukaryota; kingdom Metazoa; phylum Chordata; class Mammalia; order Carnivora; family Hyaenidae; genus Proteles; species Proteles cristata. The sequence goes on along the minus strand of JAESUZ010001430.1, from coordinate 352,006 downwards.
AGTAAGTAGAGTCATAAATCTAAATTTAGAAAAAATTATCATTAGATATGCAAAACCTTATGTAAATTACTTGGAATATTATTTCTAAACTTAATATTATTTTAAACTACATATGGGAATTTTATATTCCTATTCTCTGAGAGTATACTTAAGCCAGCAATTTTCTTCCACAAGGGAACCAAATTAATGAATTCTTATTTAAAACTTAGGCCCTTCAGATAGAAAAAATATAAATAACATACTATAAATATAAATAGCATACTTTTTATGCTGTCTGAACAATTTCATAATCTTTAAAAACCTCAAAAAATTTTTATAGACATAGGAAAATAATAGCATATGCATCTGACTTTATCTGCTAGTTCAGCATTTATTTAAAATATATAGATAGCTGTCTTTCATTCTATATAAAACATTGAAATGTATTAATAAGTTTGAAAGGCACTTAATTATATATATTTAAAATAAAACAGGTCAATGTTAACTTTAGATTTTAATTGTAATTTTAAAAAATCTCTGATTTCTGTTAAAAAACTACACTCCGTAGCTACTTGCTCAGATAGGAAAGAATGTAGAACTCTGCTTCTCGTATTGCCTGTGTTCCTGCCACCATATTGGAAACTAATCCATAGCTGAAATAGTATACTCTTTCCACAGAGAAAACTGCTTTTTTTGTTAAGATGTCTTTTACTTGGTGCAGCAGTGTTTCCAAATTAATCACTGGCTTTATTTCATTATTAACCAGCTTTCCTACATGATTCCTTTCTCACCACGGCATTGCCAAATGCCATCACGCCCCAAAGCAGTATTATTGAAACTTAAATATTAGCAGCAAAAGGTTGTATCCTCAAAATCTCTTCCCCACTCACAGGCACATACACTTTGATTTCATCCATGAATTTATTCAAGAAGTCTACAAAGGCAAACAGGCTATTTTAAGATGGCAGAACAGGTCATTATTATTAGAGCCTTAATCGAATTAGCAAGTAAGCAAGGAAATGGAGCCAGGAAGGGGAAAAAAAAATGATGTGAGGGATCTGGATGTCCTGTGAGATTAATGTACCATCCCTTCTCTTTAATCTCTGATTTCCTCTGGTGATCTATACAAAAATTCTGGTAAATTGAGAGTTGTATATGATTTTTAAAATGCATTCTAATATTGAGGCAGGGAGAATTTTTTCCCCCTTCTACACATTCAGAGCTGAATAAATCAATATTTTCTTATGGCATTTTTTTACCATATAAAATTGTTTAATGTTTTCTAAAGAGTCATTTGTTGTCAAGAAATTTTAAAAGTTGAATTGAAATTCATTTTATAATATTTTAAAATTTTGTACAGAATGGAAAATGATTTCTATATAAAATTAGTAAAGGTATTAAAATTTTATAGGTTTGAAGTTTGTTTTTTAATAAATATGTAATAAAGATATTGACATTTTGAGGTTTGGCTTTCAAAATTATTACCTTGGTAGCTTGGATCACTATATTTTGCACTTTGAAACTACTTATTTGCCCAGATTGTTCTTAACAGATTCAGAACATCATTCAATTGTAGACATTTTTCTTTGTTTTCTATTTCTCTATCTTTCTGTCATTTTGGTCCATTAACTGATTGTACTTATGCCTGGTTATATACCATGGCTGATTTTATGTTCTTTGAAGAAATTGCTTCCTTAAAAGGTGGAGTCATATCCTTTTCTCCCACTTTTTGCTAGTAGAACTGTGATTGGTGCTGACTTCTGATTATTGTTTTCTCTTCCTTGATTGTGTAATAATATTCCTGGTAAAAATTGTACTGTAGTAGAGGGGGTGAGTTTGGAAAGAGGAGGATGAATAAAAAATAAAATTAGAACCGAATGGATAGATTTTTGGCTTAGATTGAAATGTAAAAATCGAAAAGAGAATTTTGGAAGGAATAAGTGAAAAATGAAACATGGGCAGGTACACAGATTAGCAAAGGAGAACATTGTCATGTAGATACTGTTATAATTATAATTTCAATCCTAGATACATATAGAGAGAAACATTTGAAACTGAAATGTAAAGGATCTCATGATTTTGTTTAGGTTTGTGTGATTTTAAAAAATTTTTATTCATTAAACATATATGCATTTAGTGAATAAATATGAACAATGATGAATGGTTGTGGCTGGCAAACTTTTTCCGTATGGGTCCGGTGATTCATATTTTCAGTTTTGTGGACTATATGGTATCTGTCTCAACTTATCAACCCTGCTGTGCAAAAGCAGCCACAGACCGTTATATAAAGGAATAAGTGTGGGTTTGTCTCAAGAAAACTTTATAAAAAAGGCAGATTTTCTTTGTGTCATAGTTTATAGACTGCTGACTTACAGCATAATCCTCACATAAAATACAAATGTTATAACATAGTATAGTGTCTCGGTATGAAAACTTTATTACTGAACATTGAAAATTCAATAGTTAGAGCTTAAGATAAACCCCTCCTTTTCTATTAAACACGAACCTAAATTTGACTTCCTCAGTATTTATTAAAGTTTAAAAATTAGAACTATTTCTTTGAATGTTGTGGCCCTTATATTCTATTAGAAGATATGTAATTTTCACACTCAGCCATACTAATTTTTTCTAGTATTTGACATGTCTAATGCTGAAATTGTATTTAATTTTGAGAGGGTAAGTAGAATGCTAAGTATTTTTTTTATTTTACCAAGGCCAACAAAAACACTAGTTGAATTACTTCTACTAACAATGAACATGTGGACACAGAAATCAAAAATACAAAAACCATATGTAATCACTCAAATATGAAATTCTTAGTTGTAAATATAACAATAAATATATGGTACCTTTACTCTGAAAACTACAAAAGCCTGGTAAAAGCAATCAAAGATGGTCTAAATAAATGGAGACTATACCATGTTTAAGGGTTGGAGACTTAGCCTAACAAAGTTAACACTTGTCCCCAAATGGATAGTTAGATGTATCATAGTTCCTATCAAAATCTCACCAAATTTTTCTTGTAGATATAAACACTATTTTAAAAAAATTCACATAGAATAGTTAAAATAATTTTGAAAGACCTGTTATGTATTAAATGCAGTAGTCAAGACTCTATAGTATCTTAGAGAGATTTAGTTCAGTGGAACAGAAAACACAGAAGTGTATACCCAAGCAAATGCACAGCTTTTTTTTTTTTTTTTCCCCACATAGGTACAGAAGCAATTCAGTTGATGAAGGATAGCCTTTTCAAAAATAGTTTAATGCTAAGTTTTCTTTATAGTTTTTTATTGAAAAAAAAATCATGATACAAAGCTCAACTCAGGAATATGTCTTTCTCATTTCTCACTATAAAGATGGGTCTCAGATAACTATGGAAACTTCAAAGTTTCATCAGAAACAGACTTGTTTCCCTTATCAGTGAGATTCAGACACAATATGTTTGAATTTAAGGATTTGATACAAAGTATATGGATTTTGGCATAAAAATAAATCTGTTATTTCAACCTGGGTTCTACCAATTACTAGATATGAACACATTCTCGATTTCTTCATTTATGAAAATGTGTTGATTATACTTATCTAACAGGGAGTTTGTGAAAATTAGGGTAAGTAATATGTGTAAAGCTCAATAGTTAGACTCTTAATGTTTCCTTCATTTAGTTTTTTTGGAACTATTTATTCAGAATTATATCATGATAGAATAATTTTCTCATTTATAAACTAATCTTGTCATATTCAGGATTCTAAGATAGGATATTTGAGAAAAATTTATTCATGACAGGTGATTCACCTGGATGGCAAAAGACTAACATAGTATAATCCTTTCGTCTGCTATCCCAGTGGGATCAGCAGAGTGGTGGTCTATTTTCTCCCCTGGGATCTTATAGGAATGTACTATTTCACACTAAAGATAACAGTTGTGTATTGCTGTTATATCGTCACATAAGAAAAGTTGAACTGTTCAGATAAATCTTACTTGTAAGTAAACATTTCAGTAGAAATAAGGGGGAAAAAGAGTATACTTACACCTTGAACTTCATATTCACTGAAGAAGCAGGACGTTTTGGAATTTCAGTTTTGCTTAGGTTAACTATGTGGCATAAAAATAAATTACAAAAATAGTTTCAAGTTTCTAAATTAGATCAGTGATTTTAACTATAGTAGTCACAGAAAAAATTTAAACCTCTTAGTATGTAGTGTGACCAATCTTTGGTTTTGGAAAAGGACATTATTTTTATTGTTGTTTCTGTGTCTAGTCAATTGAATCCTTTCTTTTATATTCTATGCATTGTTCAAGTTGCTCATGAATAAAAATAAGGAGACGTAGAAAAAAATGAAGAGAAGCAAAGAACATGGATCAACTACAAATTGCATAATCACTTTGTGATTTTAAGTTGATCATTTTGGCCAACCATCCAGAAAACTGAATGTTTAGAATTTAATTCAGTGTCTTGTATGGTTTCATTTTCTCTCTTAAGGAAAATAATAGACTGATATTTCTGGCTTTCCTAACAGTTTCATAATCCTGAAAAAAGAGCAGTGTTTTCTGTCAAAAATGATGATAAAGTCTTGAAATTACTTTATATTTAATTACCATTATAAGAATGTGTGGAAAAATTACTAATTTTTCTTTCATATATCTCATACTTTTATATTCTCAGAAGACTTTTATGCGTTTTTCCTATTCAGAGTACCATTAAAATGGTATATTTGAAATTTACGCTCACATGTATTTGTTGTCAAAAATCAGAGAATAGGAACAGTTGATGACTTTTATTTCGAAACTTAATTCTAGCCAAACTTTTGAATATATTGAATATAATTCTTGGTTAAGATTCTGAAGCTTAGTGTAATATCTATATAATTAGCTTAGTTCACAAGCAGGCCTCATTAGTGCATCGTTCAGTGCTTTCCTGCAATAGAAAGTGGTTTTTAAGTTATAATCACTACAGTATTTTATTCTTTAACTCCTGGGATTTAGATCTATAGGAAGAGCTTCAAACATTTAAAATAAAACAAATTATAACATGATTCCTTAATGAAAATTCTGGAAGGTTGGTATAAATAGTTTATTTCCTTAAATTATTTCTGCCTAAACCACTACTGAGTTAGGGGTTTTACAGAGATATCATATTAGTTTATTTATTAAAATACCTCCTTAGGCATCTACTGGGAAAATATATTTAGTTTATAAAATAGAGTATGCCTAATTTCGAGTATATGAAGTATATATATTATTTGGGCAGAGATACTCTAATGCAAGAAATAAATATTAGTCTAAATATTTGATATTGATCTTAATCATATGTAGTATATAAAAGAAATATCTCTTTTGAGAACTTTGCTTTTAATAAAATAATCAAATATAATTTTTAAATGTATTATTTTATGTTTCAATTTTACATTGTATTTTCATTTAATTTTAATAATTTCCTTTTCTTGTACTTTTTTGATCTGTTGTCTGTTTTGTCTAATGCATGTCCAGGGTTCTAAGGTTAGTATTACTTTAGTAATTTTCAGGTTTTCAGTTTTAAGTTTTATTTTTGCTTATTTATAAAATTTTTGACTTGGTTGTATTTTGAGTTTCCATACCATCTTTAATAATAGACATATTTTTGGTATATTTAAAAGATTCATTAAAAGGATTTTTTTCTGTGCATTGATTAACTACTATCTTAGTACCAACAATAATCTTTAGACTAAACTATTATAATGAAAACAAATTTCAGTCATATGTACAATCAAATGTTAATTGGTTCCATTGAAAGGAAATTGGATGGAATATATGTTAAGACTCAACAATAATAATATGTGAGTGATCTTTATTGTTAAATGTATGTTATAATGTTTATAGAACATTTCATCAAAGTCATAAATTATAAAGATTTAATAAGAACTCTCCTGGCTATTTGTGTTAAGAATACTTTTTATTTTAAAATTTTATTTGGTTAGGTCAAAAATACAATTTGGTAAGTTACATGGATGATAACATTTTGTTTATAAATGCTGTATATAGTTCAGTCTTTTAAAAATGAAAGCAGACCACAAAAGACATGAATATAGGACCATTCACTAATATTATTGAGTTAGATTTCTTATAATTTCAGTAATTCAAAATGATAAATTTCTTTGAGAATCCATCTATAGACATCTTAAAATTCTCACATTTTTAAAAAATTTTTTAGAATATCTGATAGATCCAAGCAATGGCCAGATCTTCCATTCCGTAATGAAACACATTAACTGAGATTTAAAATGGGTTTTATGTGAAATTATTATTTTTTTGCTTTTATTATGAACTGTTGTATTGTGATCACAGATTTTAATTCCCTGCTGTGAAATAATGCTTTATATCCGTGAAGTGCTAGGAAATAAGGGATCTGTATTTAAGAAATCCAAGTAATGAATTATTTCTTTACACCTTGGATATGGAGTTGACATAATGTAAATCAATACTTGAAAGCAGATTTTTGTCTATTTCCAAGCTCATTTTAGAGAAAATGGTTTTAACACTATTTTGCTGTTAAATGGAAGGAAGAAAGGTTGTTACATTTTATACTTCATTTAGAATCTTAAGTTTAGTTATGTAGTGCTTGCAGTAGTCACCTATCATTTTTATTACCAATCTTGTGCACAAGAAGTGTTTTAAGAGGTTTTTTTTTTTTTTCAATCAGTGTTTCCTGCTGACATTTCCATTGTAATGTGAGGAGGAATATGTTTAAGTAGAATGATGGGCATAAACAATGTCAAAATGTTAACACTAAATAGGAGTAGATACCTATAAATATATGCTTACCTTGTAGTTGAATTTATCATCTGGTGAAGAAGTAAGGTTAATCAATATGGCTAGTATGCCCATTTTCAGAAGAATTAAGCAGTAGTATTTTTTATTTAAAAAGCCCTTCTTTTCTCTGTCTTCTTTTGGCACTGAGAAAATGAGGCCAAGTTACATGAACCAAAATAATTAAAATGTTATATAATACAAAATGAAAATAAAATACAATATGTTGCTGTTGCTTACAAAATACAAAGTTACACATCTCCAGAAGTAATACTTTGTAACATTCCCTTTGAAAGCAGGAAATTATATTTTATCATAGTATTTCAGTGTAAGTATAGTTGTACCTAACTATGATGCTACTGAATCTTCTTAATGCTAGTGTCTTACAGGTTACAAATTAATATCTGTAGAGGAATTAATGGCTTTCCTAATTATTTTTCTCTAGATTTTCAGTGTATGTATGAGATACCTAGTGGCTTAGTTTTTTTCTGAAATGGGTAGGAAATTGTCCTATGTTCTCATTTGACAGTCGCCTCATTTTGAGGTCCACTGGAAATGCCATATATCTTTCCTATTATGATACATTTATAGTAAAGAGAAATTAAAGCATGTTTTTATGAACAGGAGTGAAGATTTTAAGAAGGTATCAATTTTACATCTTTGTCAATAAAATAAGACAAAAGTAATATAAATATAGATGTGTAATCATTTCTAAATGTCTTTGTAGAATGATCCTAAGTTTGGAATATAGTTTTTACAAGTGATGACATTTAGCTTTAACCTTGGTTTTAAAAATGAACTTTTCCTTTATTCAAGGATAATTCATAGGTAAACTAATTAAATTTGATAGCCAGCTCTTTTGATATATGGAATTAGTTTATATTTTATAACTTATTTTCTTACAAAATATTCTAAATATGCTGAACTAGTGTTTATCTATAGAATGTACGGATATGTATTATATGTCCAAATTTTAACAAGACTTAAACCTTCTACTTTCTTAAAGACGGAATTGGAAAATATTGAAGTGACACAAGGCATGTCAGCTGAGACAGCAGTAACTTTCCTCGGCCGATTGATGGCTATGGTTGACGTGCTTGTATTTGCCAGCTCCTTAAATTTTAGTGAGATTGAAGCTGAAAAAAACATGTCTTCTGGAGGCTTAATGAGACAATGCCTAAGGCTAGGTAAGTCTGTTAAGAATAACAGTGCATGTTAAATAATTACCTACAGATTAGTTTTCTGATGTTCTGTGATACATAAAGTATTGATGATACAAGTTAATGATTATGTAGTAGAGAGCTCACCCTGTAATTCTTGAAAATTGCTAAATTAAAATTATGGTATCTTTATCTTGGAGATTTCATGAAATTGATCATTTTTCATGGATTATAATTTGAAGTTAAGTCAAATATATTATGAATTGTTTCAAAATCTATAGGACTATAACATTTTTCATTGAAATGATTTTAATGTGAATCCATTTAGGAGTTGTTTTGGGAAACTAATACAGAAAGTAGTTGTCCTGACCTACAAATATGTCAGAAGAACAGTGACATAATTTATATACAGACTGCTAAAGGATAGCACTGATATGCCAATGTCACTCTTTGTCAGAATGAGCAGTTGATGCTAATAAACATTACTGTACTCATACTGTTCATTTTTATCCTGTGTCGCAAAGAAAATTTATCACTGAAAACTCTTAGTAAATGTAGTTTATCTCTTTACATCCATTCTTACATATCTTACCTTTCTTAAAAGGGAAATTTATTTATACCACTTAGTCTTTACAAGGAACCAGAAAGCTATTGTTTTTATATTTGCCTTAGACCATGAGTAGGACACAGAAAAGTAAGGCATTAAAGAGGAAGGAAATTTCTGACGTATGTTTTTACTAACCATAATTTTAAAAATTGTATAAAAATTGGGGCAGCTGTGTGGCCCTGTCAGTTGAGCACCCTACTTTTGATTTTGGCTCAGGTCATGATCCCAGGTTGTGTGATCAAGTCCCAGGTCCAGCTCTGCACTGAGCGTGGGTCCTGCTAAAGATTCTCTTTCTCTCCCTCTGCCCTTCTCCCCAGCTTGTAATCTCTGTCTCTCTAAAATAAAGAAAACAGTAAAAGAATAGAAAAGAAAAGAAAAATCTGCACATGTGTAGTTTCAGGGGATAAATTGTTTCTGATCCAAGGTAGGAACAATAACTTGCTTTAAGAATGATGGAAAAAAAACCCCACTTTTTTGTTTGTTTTGCATTTTTTAAAGATGCGTAGTCTAAGTGCAGTCATTTCATAATCATTATAATGGAGAGATTGACCACACTGAGATCTCTCTGACAACTAACAGGTGCAGGATAATTCACTGTGGCCTCCATGGACATATCCATTGATATTTAACAATAGCTGATAGAACGAACTTTGTGAGAAAGATAAATTTTTTAAAAATATCTAAGTATCTTAAAACCAGCGTGTATTTGGTTATTCTGAACTTTCATATTTGTTTTTTTTTTTTTAAAGATTTTATTTTATTTTATTTTATTTTTTATTTTTTATTTCTAGGAGAGATGGAAAGAGAGTGTGAGCAGGGGAGGGTCAGAGAGAGAGGGAGTCACAGACTGAAATAGGCTCCAGACTCTGAGCTGTCAGTCAGCACAGAGCCTGACTCGGGGCTCGAACCCACGAACCGCGAGATCATGACCCGAGCAAAAGTCGGACGCTGAACCGACGAAGCCGCCCGGGCGCCCCTGAACTTTCATATTTGACTATATATGACACCTTTGCTACTAGTTTCATTTTTATCCCGGAGCAGACTTGTTTTTTGCGACCCACAGGAATTTTTTTTTTTAAATAGTTCATTGTCAAGTTGGTTTCCATACAACACCCGGTGCTCGTCCCCACAAGTGCCCACAGGAAAGTTTTATAACTGAATAATAATGAAGCAAACAATTATAACTCAGTCCATGGTGTTTACTCTTCTAAGCACTGTATAAATATATTAATTCACGTTTCCATTCATTTTACAAACGAGAAGCTGAGGCACATGTAGGGTAAGCAGCTGGCCCAAGATCACACACTCACACATAGCGGAGCTGGGAGTCAGATTCAGATGGCGAGATTCCAGAATCTATTGTTTATTAATACGGCTGCTTAAAATAAGGAAATAAATAAAAAGCTTGTACTTGATGGATGCTTATTGACAAGGCTGTAGACGTTCCCAGCATACAGAAAGGTGGACCCTGGGCCTCGGTGCTGCCTCTGCTGAGCTGCGCCTTCACTGCCTGACCCAGGGGCTGTGCTCCGTGCAGTCGCCAAGTATTAATATCACAGGAAGAGTCCTGTCAGTAAAAACAGTTTGTCAAATATGAACATGAAGTTTCAAAACATTTGTACTGATCTGTGAAATTCAGAATTTTAAAGAATGGAGGGGGATAGACTAGGAAGGGATAAATTGTGCGTTTCTGTAATCTTGTTTCTGCATCTAGTTGGTAGTATATGGGTATGTTGTTTTTATTTTTTAACTACACATGTGCTTTCTATGTATTTTTCATTATTTCATAATTATTAAAAATATCTGTTTGGTCTAGTTGATTTTAAGAAAGATGAACAGAGACAAGGGAAAGAAATAAAGAAAAGAAGAACGTATCAACTCTTGTAAACATGTCAGAGTCAACAATGTATATTAATAATATGGTTTTGGTTTGTAAATAGTTTGTTGTGTTGCCGTGAGGAACTGTTTAGAATGTCGGCAGAGACAGAGAGACAGGGGGAGCAAATCTTCCCATGGCAGCAGTAAACCTCAGGAAGCCCCCCAGGGTGTGGCTGCCACGGCAGCTTCCAAGGTAACTAAACATTTTCTATGTTAAATATACTGTACATATATGTACATGTAAACATATGTTTATACATGTATATTTACGTGTAACGTTTTTTTAATGCAGGAGAAAAGTAACATGGTATTAATGAAAGAGCAAAGATTTTGTAATCAGTGGGCTTCGGTGCTGGCATTTCTTTTTCACAGTTGTGTTACCAAGATTATTTAACCTCTCTGAGGCTTACACTTTTTGTTTAAATAAAGATACTAATAACTTCTACTTCATAGCATTTTTATAAGGATATCAGTACACATAGCTCTGAAGTTCCTAGTTACTGTGGTTTTTCATAGTTAAACGTATTTTCACAGAGCTGAATGTATGAATAATGTGCTTTTTATATTGGATGTGTTTTTGAGGATAGATATTCTCATAATATTAAGTATATATATATAGAGAGAGAGCGAGTGCACGCAAGCGAGCAAGCCCAGGACATGACTGAATAGTGTATTTTGGAATATACCAGTAATCCTTGTTCTGAACTAGCTCTTTATCAATATGTTTAACTGACCCTTTGTTTCACATCCAGAGTTTTATCAACACGGTCTTTAAGGTCCTGCATGTCTGACCCATGCTTACTTCTCCAACTTCTCCGACTGCAGCCTGTATCCGCTTACCCTCTTACTTTTACACCATTTTATTCACGTGATAGCTTTATTTAGTTCATCAGAAGATTCTCTCTCTCTCTCTCTCTCTCTCTCTCTCTTTTTTCTTTTTCCTTTTTGCCATTAGACTTTTTCATAGTTTCACTTTACTTGAAGGGTCAAATTTTTCACATCTGGCTAAAATCCATTCCACTCTAGCTTCAGCTTAAGTGCTACTCTTTGAGGAAAATGTTTTCAGATAAACTTACTGCCACCCAGTCTAGGGTAGTTTCCTGTATTTGATATGTTCATAAAGCCCTATATGTCAGTTATTAAACTACACTTGAATGAAATGTTTGATATTGACAACCTGATTTTTCTGAGCAATAAGTGAAGACATGAAATAGAAGTTTAATTCATTTAAATACTTCTGTGGCTTCAAACTTCTGCACTCTTTAAGCAGAACAACCACATACCTAGCATATCTATATTGCAGCCTCATTTTCACTTCTGTCAAAAACATTCCTAAAATGATTAGACCATATTTTGTATAGCTCACAGGTCTCCAAAGTGTTTGCCATTACTTAGAAAATTACATATGAACACATCAGCAAGAATGCGTCATGTTATTTGTGTAGGCATAGTAGACTGTAAGTTAGTTGAGGGCATGCCCATATCTTGTGCATCTTTGTAATTCCAGAGCACGTATATATAACATTGGCAGTGCTTTGTCAAAAGAGCACTTGATCTATAATCAGACAGGTCTGAGTTTGTATTCTGGCTCTACCTCATAACAAGTTTTGTGACCTAAGTCAAACTCCTTAGTCTCCTGTGCCTCAGTTTTCCAGTCTTTAAAATGGATACAAATCTTTTTAACTTTTTAATTTTAATTTTTAATTTATATCCAAGTTAGTTAGCATAGAGTGCAGTGATGGTTTCAGGAGTAGAATCCGGTGATTCGTCTCACATGTGTGACACCCAGTGTTCATCCCAACAAGTGCCCTCCTTAATGCCTCTCATCCATTTGCCACCCTCCCCCACCCAGAGCCCCTCCCGCAGCTCTCAGTTTGTTCTCTATATTTAAGAGTCTCTTATGTTGTCCCCCTCCCTGTTTTTATATTATTTTGCTTCCCTTCCCTTATGTTCATCTGTTTTGCATCTTAAATTCCACATATGAGTGAAGTCATTTGATATTTGTCCTTCTCTGACTAATTTCACTTAGCATAATACCCTCTGGTTCCATAAAATTGATACAGATTTTAATTTTGCAAAGTGTTTATATAAACTAAATGAAAAGCAATAATGTGTTAAAGAATTTAGTAATTCTTGACACAGTGAGCTTTCAATTAGTACTAATTCCCTTCCTTTCTCTAGCAGTTAACCACTCTATACACTCATGAAATGAATAAATCAATTAGTATTTTTGAGAGCTTTGGTCTTAAAGGTGTCTATGCTTAATTCAGTAGATAATAGAGAGCTCTTTGAGACTGTTGAACCAAATATTACTCTGATTGTAGAATGTGGAAAGAAAAGTCCAAGGTGAAGGAATTTCGTAGTAATTTAGTTGAGCTAATCACTGTTTCTCTATAAAGACCCTTAGCAATGAAAAATGGTTCATAAGTGATGGGTATAGAAATATTAGGGGGAAAGTGGACTTGGTAACAAAAGACATTTCAAGAGAGAGAATCAATTGACCTGGTTAATGAGGATTTTCTTATGTGACACTTTAGTAAGTAAACCATAGATAGTTTTGATAAAATACTAAACTGTGTAGACTTAGGTGATTCCTACATCTTCATTAAGGGCCTCATTTTCTATACTTTGTAAAAAGGACCAATAATACAAGCTTTATCCATAAAAAAAAAAAAAACTTCATAAGGATCAAATTTGATTATGGACGTAGAAACACTTTATAAAATGGAAAATGATATATATATATATATATATGTTAAAATATAAATTTTTTCACTTACGCTATAAATTAGGTACTTTTTCATCTCTGTTCTGCACAATGTGTTATTTTTTTTAACCATCCTGTGATAAATATTACTAGTTTATTATTTAGATGATACAGCTGAGGCTCAGAGAGGTTACGTTTCTCACCTAAGGTCATATGACTGATAATCTTTGGAATTGTAGTAGAAAGCAGATAACTATGCCATGTTCTTTGCACTATCCTGTGCTGCAAATGAAGCAAACATCTTCATTTAGGAGTGAAATATCATATTGAGGTATATAGAGGATTAGGAGGAGGCCTATTCACTGTCAATTAGTTAAGGTAACATCAAATTATTCTATTTGCAGGAATTATAGGTAGTACTCTGTGTATATGATATAATTTAATCCACACTTTTCTTAACATACTATGTGAGTGAAAAAGTACTAGACTGAATTTCAGGAAACCTGGCTGTCTCAGTAGTTTGCTATGTGATACATGACGTAAAAATTGTCACATTTGTATCTTCATCTATGAAAAGGATTTTTGGTGGTTAAAATTTTTTTTAAAGATTTTATTTAAATTCTAGTTAGTTAACATATAGTATAATATTCATGTCAAGAGTAGAATGTAGCTATTTATCACTCACATATAACACCCAGTGCTCATCACATGAAGTGCCCTCCTTAATCCCCATCACCCATTTTAGCTCATCCCCTGCTCACCTCCCATCCAGGAACCCTCAGTTTGATCTCTGTCATTGAGAGTCTCTTATCATTTGTCTCCCTCTGTTTTTTCCCCTTGCCCCATGTTCATTTATTTTGTTTCTTAAATTCCACATATGAGTAAAATGATATGGTATTTGTCTTTCTCTGACTTATTTTTCTTAGCACAACACACTGTAGCTCCAAGGTGCTTATTATCTTTAATGTCTTTCAGCTTTAACATCAAGACTGTGGCTTTTCATAGATCATAAAGTGTTTATACGTATAAAATCTCATGCAGTGTAATATAGTGATCTCATATATTATAAAACCATGATGGAGAAATGAACCCAGTGACTCAAAAAGATACATTAATCAGAGATTGAGAAAGTGAGGCTCAGAAAGTATTAGTTATAAGCCCAAAGTCACACAGCAGAGTTTCAATCTTATTATTCTTTTACATCTATAGCAATTGCTATGGTGATGAAGAACAAGAACACTACTAGAAAGTGAAACTGTGACCAGAGCAGAGGGGAGAACAGAAAAAGTATTCTGTAATAGAGTGCTGTTGTCAATAAATGTTACTTAGTGATGTACGAAGAACATGGTAAAGAATGTGGCTCGTGTAATGCCTAAAATTACTGGAAATTACACTCCTATATAAATTTCTGTATTATGCTATTTTCTTTTTAACAATTCTCTTTCTTTTTTTAAGACTCCATTGGAAAGTGTTCCAGGTAACCTTTCTCCTATTAAGGATCCTGATAGACTTCTTCAGGATGTTGATATTAATCGCCTTCGTGCCGTCGTCTTTCGGGATGTGGTAAGTTATGCCGGCTTGATTTCCCAGGAAAACATCTTCCACAGTCATTTGTGTAAAGTAACTTCAATTTTGTAAGAAAGCTGCAATTACAACCAGACGTCCTAATGTTAGGCATTGTCGGTTTAGAACATACTTCTGACTGTGAAGTGGTTGAGCCTTTGCTTTCTCTGAAAGCTTATTGATATATCAGTTTTTTACACAATGTGAAATTTTGATTTAGATTTTGTGTATACTAAGACCAAAGGGATAACCTTGAATTATTTCGATTCATTTTATGTTGAATCACCTACTTTGTCTTTTAGTATTCCTCGTTCCATCTCTAGGTACTGGCTCTGTTGTTATTATCAGCGTTCCTTGTTTTAATCTTTAAAAAAAGATTAATTCATTAAGGTGTTGATGGCAGTTTTTGCGGGGCAGCAGTTTTTTAAAAGAAGATCTGCATTTTAAAAATATAGATATTTATGAAAATTTGAGTTACAAAGGTAGCTTTTTAAAGCTTAAGGAGAAGATGGCTTACAGAGATGGTTTCTTGGAGCATCCCAATTCTATGATCATTTACTCACATAAAAATAAGATTGGCCTTTTCACAAATCACATAGAAACATATAGTATTTTGCAGCAGATTCAATATTGACAGTGCTTCTTAAGATAGTTATTATTTTCCAGCACTTTAGATTCTGTTTTTCTTATTTTGATTGCTGATTTATGAGACTCAGAAAAAGTTTTTATTTTAAACTTATACTTAATAAATTGGAGGAGTCCTAGTTAAAATATTTTTAAGTCACACAGCATAATACTACACGGTAGGAATATACTACAGAAAGATTGTCACTCTCTTTAATGTATACCCATTCTTATAAATCACTAGAGAAATTATAAGCATACCAACAGAAAATTAGATAGTGGACATAATATATGAAAGGTAACAAGTATATGAATAAGTCAGTACCACTGGTAATCAAAGGAATGCAAATTAAAATAACAGTGAGATATTTTTACTGTTAGACAAATTTTTAAAGATTTAAAATTTTTATTTATTTACTTTGAGAGAGAGAGAGTGTGTACCAGCAGGGTAGGAGCGGAGAGGAGGGAAACAGAAAATCCCAAGCCTAGGGGGAGGGCGTAATTCACAAACTATGAGTTCGTAGCCTGACACTTAGCTGATTGAGTCACTCAGGCAAATAAAGACATTTAAATAATAATTATACCCAGCATTGCAAGGGGGCATTGAAACATGCTGTGTCATATATCACTGGTAGACATTTACATTGGATAAACATTCTGAATTGTTCTTTTCCATTATGTCATAAACTCTTGCAAATATTGATGCCCTGTGACCAAGTGATTCTACCAAGAAGTTAGCTGACCTCATGTGCTCATCAAAGATGCCTACAGGAAAATTGGCAACAATACAAATATCTAACAATAGAGTTTCAGCCTAATAGATCATAGCATATTTGTTCAGTGGGACACTATGCAGCCATTAAAGTTATACTTTTGAGGAAATTTTAGTACATAGAACAGTGGTCATGATACATTTTAAGGGAAAGCAGCAGTATACAAAAGTACTTGTATTACATAAATACTATGTTTTTATGTTGTGTGTACGTACATGTACAGGTGCAGCTTTAAAATAAAAAAGACTAACAAAAAAAAAAAAATACCAAGTGCTGCTAATGATCATCTCCAATTCTTATTTTGTACTTTATTCTTTTATGCTTTTTGCATTTTCAAAAGATCTATAATAAAACTATATTTCTTTTGTGAGTAATAAATAATAAAATGTATTTTACAAAATGAATGCTAGCATTAAAATCATGATGTATGAGTCCCCCAGTAATCTGGAATCTAATCCAGACTTGGAAAAAAAATCACTAACAGGTTAGTCACTTAGAAATGAGAGTTACCATGGAAAAATATGCTATGGAAACAATGTAGTTCATATGAAGAATGATTAGAACATGGAGCAAATCAGACCTAACATAAAAGAGGTTTATGTTAAGTGTGACATGGTGTTTAAATTGTTAGTAAATTCTACATTAGGTTATTGTGGTGGATTATGATAATGTTCTCTAAGACTCCTAGATGTTAAATATGTTAGATAACCCAACAGCGGTGCCTAGCTTTCTTCCTGAAGGATGGGAATTAAGTGTTCCTAAATGTACCTTCCATACAACATCAAGGTAGTATAACTTGTGTTTGTTGAGTTATAGTGTGTTTCAGACACTTAATATAAATCCTAAACTTTCGTTTAAGGGTTAAGAGACAGTTGAGACTCAGAAACATTAAGATCACATACGTAGTGTGAGGTAATCACTTTCCTAAGGTAGAGCTCACTAAAATGTTTTCTGTTTCATCACCATGTTTTTATTTTATTTATTTGTTTTTTTATTAATCTATTTATCTATTAAGTTTTATTTAAATACCAGTTAGTTAACCTACAGAACATACAGTGTAATAGTAGTTTCTCTTAGACAATATAGTGATTCAACACTTCAATACATTACCTGGTACTCATCACAAGTGCCCTCCTAAATCCCCATCACCTATTGGAAGTTTCTGACAATTGATGTATTTTAGACTCAATTGTAGATACCATGCCAAGAATTCTACTTGACTTTTGACATTTTTGTGAACCAGTAGTCATTTTTAGTTGCCTTAATTTCAAAAACAAATGAGATAAAAAATTGGGTTCTTAAAGAAAAGTCTATGTACATTATATTTATGAATATAATATGTAATAGATGTGTAAATATCTTGCTCTTGTTTATTTTTCGTGACATTTCGTGACATTGCTGATTTAAACTCATGTGAACTGTTTAAATCTAGGTAAAAGCGTTGTGTGGCAAAATTTACTATGTGGTAAGAAAAAGAATCAGGGGCACCTGGGTGGCATAGTCGGTTAAGCGTCCGACTTTCGCTTAGGTCATAATCTCGCGGTTCGTGGGTTCGAGCCCTGCGTCGGGCTCTGTGCTGACTGCCAGCTCAGAGCCTGGAGCCTGTTTCAGAGTCTGTGACTCCCTCTCTCTCTGACCCTCCCCTGCTCATGCTGTCTCTTTCTCTCTCTCCTAGAAATAAATAAAACATTAAAAAATTTAAAAAAAAAAGAATCAGACTTTAAAAATCAGCTTTGTTTTCAGTGTTCACCAATAAGCTAAAATTTTAAAGGAAATTCATTATGCTTCTCTCTCTCTCAAGTCTAGATTATACTAGGTCACTTATATACGAATTATATAAACTGAAGTAATTTTAATCCTTAAAAGTTGAATTAGAAATAGTATCCTGGTTGAAGCATTAAAATTGTTAAAGGATTTCAGAGTTAATTATATTACTAATTCAGGATTGACTGGTGGAGAGACCCATTTTTAAAAAAAAGAAAAAATTTTAATGTTTGTTTATGTTGAGAGAGAGCGACAGAGTGCCAGCAGGGGAGGGGCAGAGAGAGAGGGAGACACAGAATCTGAAGCAGGCTCCAGGCTCTCAGCTATCAGCACAGTGCCTGACATGGGGCTGGAACTCAAGAACCATGAGATAATGAGATCATGACCTGAGCCGGAGTCAGATATTTAACCGACTGAGCCACCCAGGCACCCCTCTGGGCTATTTAAAAAAAATTTTTTTTAATGTTTATTTATTTTTGAGAGAGAGAGTGACAGAGTGTGAGCAAGGGAGGGGCAGAGAGAGAGGGAGACACAGATTCTGAAGCAGGCTTCAGGCTCTGAGCTGTCAGCACAGAGCCCGATGCGGGGCTCGAACCCACCAGTGGTGAGGTCATTACCTGATCCGAAGTTGTACGCTAAACCAACTGAGCCACCTGGGTGCCCCTGGAGAGACCCCTGTCTTAAGCAGATGAGAGAAACATAAGAGTTTGTCTTCATAATAATAAAATATGTAGGAAAGACAATTAATTTGTATAAAAATTGAGTTGCTCTCCAGATGTTTAGCCTCCGTGTGTGTTGTGCTTACTTTTTAAAGACAGAACTGGGAATAAGCGCAATTGGTTTGCGGATCTGGATTTGAAAAGAAAAGGCAACTGTTTTCATGCCATACATATGGGAGGTTTTCACTTGGCTAAGACACCACTTCATAGTATCTGTTGTTTGCGACTCCGCAACTTTGTAGTTGACATGCATTCATTCCACACATGCTTTTTAATTGTCTGGTCCTGAGTTTCCATGTGGTGGAAACATCCTAGAATATTACAGTTCATCACAGCTTGAGCTGTGTTTGAATTCATTCCTGGTCAGTATCTCTGTTGGTTCTCATTGCACTTCAGTTTCCTTTAGAGGACTGTTTAAGTATTTGATTTTGCCCATTCTCTCTATATTTATTCCATCAGCATTATAATCACAGGGTGATTATAATCACACACTTTATAAGAAATTATATCTCTAGAAAAGCTGTTACTCACAGAGTATGAAATACTAAATTCATAATATTTCAGAACAAATTTTATCTGTTTTTGTTGTTGCCTCTATTAGCAGTACTAATTCCATTTCATAGTATTAAATTATTAGTAAATATGTCTTGTTTGCTTATTTTCTGACAAATGCACATAAATTGTGAATCTTGATGGCATTGGTGCTTCCATTAAGTAATAAATATTAAGCGCCTTTAATGGAGTTGCTGGACTTTAATGCATATTTGCTCTCCTTACCTGTATCCTGTTTTGTTTTATTGTTTGTTTGTTTTTACCTGCTATCTCTGGGCCACAGTAATTACTTGGCAGTTATGGTTTGAAATGTCACTTTTACTAGCTTGGGAAAAAAAGGCTTTAAAACCATTTACATTTTATTCCTTAGATATAGTTTATTTTGAAAGTGGAATTAGAGGCTTTAAGTTTGCCTCCTTATCAGTTTTTACCTTGAGTTAGTTATCTAGGCTTCAAGGTTCTGTGCAGCTCTTTATAGTTCACAAAGCATACCTGAGGAGCTATCTTTTCTACCAGTTTGCAGTCTGCTGTCTATGTATCCTAACTTGACCAATTGTTTTCTGACCTTATACCAATTTGTTGCAGTCCTCTGGAAAAGCCCCCATTTTGTCATTGAGATTTTGAAGTTCAGAGCCTCAAATACTGGCAGTGTTTTAGAAGTCATTTTCCTAGTGCAAAATAGTGGGATTGTTACTTCTTTTTTTTTTTTTTTATTTTTTTTATTTCTAGGAGAGAGAGAGAGACAGTGTGAGCAGGGGAGGGTCAGAGAGAGAGGGAGTCACAGACTGAAACAGGCTCCAGGCTCTGAGCTGGCAGTCAGCACAGAGCCCGACGCGGGGCTCGAACCCACGAACCGCGAGATCATGACCTAAGCGAAAGCCGGAGGCTTAACCGACTAAGCCACCCAGGCGCCCCATTGTTACTTCTTTTTTAACCACTTATGCAGTCAAAAGTTGCATTAGCTTTTCTTAAGCTCCCACATCACACTTGTAACTCATATTGAGCTTGTGTAGAGTTCACATTTTCTGCTCCCCCATTTTTTATATTTTCCCAATTTGTACTCCTATAGTCTCCTAAGGTAGTAGTATGTTAGGATTGTGCATGTATCTCAATTATATTTTTATGCTATTCATTTTTTTAAGTTACAACATTTGGAACTGTTGATTTCTATCCAGATAGTATTCTTACAACCTTATACTTTCCATATGTTTTATAAATATACATTTTCTGTTGTTATAGAAGTAATGGATAGTAATGGTGAAGAGGGCAAAGAACAAATTTTGTGACATAGTCAGCAAAATTTTTAAATTCTTATTTTTTGAAATTAAATTCCAACCTAGAATTCAGATGATATATTCCTGGAGTCTTGTATTTATACTTAAATGATACTAATTACATAATAGTATATACTTAGAAGCTTTAATACAAATTAAACGTCATATTGTGCCTCCATAAATAAAATGAAATAGGAGTAGTTTCTTGCACTCTAATAATTAAAAGAAATTGAATGTCAAAACTGCCTTTTTCTTTTCCACAGGATGATAGCAAGCAGGCACAATTCTTAGCTCTGGCTGTTGTTTACTTCATTTCGGTTCTGATGGTTTCCAAGTACCGTGACATATTAGAACCCCAGCGAGAGACTGCAAGAACTGGAAGCCAACCAGGTAGAAACATCAGACAAGAAATAAATTCGCCAACAAGTACAGGTACTATTTATTTTTAATTATTTGAATTTTTATCATCATTTATCTCCTTTTTATTTCGTTTATACACCCAATTCAAACTAGTCTTATTTATAAAATCATGTCAAAAATTTATAAGTAGATGGTATATAAATACCAATTTAATATTCCTTAATTCTGCAGAAATGTGGAGATTTCCACAATATTTGCTGTATTCTCATTTTATCATGCTATTTTGGTTTTAGGGTTTTCCATCTGTTAATACAAATCATTTACCACTTAATATGCAAATAAGTGATATATTTGAAATGTATTGCTTTTTAACTGATATGAACATGAAAGTAGGAGATACTTATAAAGACTTTGAATAAGCAAAAATATAAACCTTTAGAGCCAGTTTTAAAGATAGCTTCTTTCTTGCTTTCTCTCTCTCTCTCTCTCTCTCTGTATCTGTCTCTCTCTCTTTTGCCATGTATTGCAATTTAAGGATATAAATATTTTATCAAAAATTCATAATCAAACATACATTCTAAACTTTATAACAAAGTTGCTTCAACTTAAAGACTTACAACAAGGAACCATCTTGGGTCATATTGTTTTTATTTTTTGGAGAAGACGCTTATGTTGTGGGAGTTCTTGACTCATCAGCTTTGCCTATTCTGCTTGAAAATGATAAACTGACATTTTAGTATCATGGGGTGCCTTCTATCAGTTGCATTTCCTGCCATGTATTTATATCAAGTTTGTTTCTTGGTTGTTTGCAGTGTATCCTTGGTAACCTAGTGTTTATTTCATGTACCACTGGATTAATTTGTAGTTGAGATTGTCTTTCTTAAATAAACGCATATGATATATAAATAAAATGGATATTTTAAAAAGTGAGTAGAAATTAGTGGTCAAATCTCTGCATCTTGTTTTCCATGAGCATATCATATCTCCTTTTACCTTGCCATTGTGGAAATATGAATTGTGTTTTAGCTGTTATACTTTATTTTTGCATGCTATATTTACTTTGAACACATAAACATGACACTATTCATTGTAGTGTACTTTTAACTTTATTCTTTAAATTAAACATTATCCTACCATTCCAGTTTATGTCTTTTGACCATTCAGAATATGAAGACACTACGTTAATCAATTTTTTCTTCATTTTTAATGCACTCATGTCAGCTTTATATGTATAAAACAAGCAATATTTTAGTCAGCCTCCTGGTTCTGGTTTTGTGTGCGTGTTTGTCTTTCTGTATGTTGCCAAAATTACTCTACTTAACAAGTGTATGATTTCTCCTTTCTCTTAATATGTAACCTCTTTCCTTCCCCCAGAGATGCAGTGTTTATTTCTAGTCCTGCTTGCATGTTGCAGTAAGACAGAGTTGTCATGGGCCTCCAGTGGACCGTTTGCAGGTTGTTACGTGCTGGCTCAAATCTGATTCCATGATTTTCTCTACAGTTGTGGTCATACCATCTATCCCTCATCCAAGTCTGAACCATGGATTCCTTGCCAAGTTAATTCCTGAGCAGAGCTTTGCCCACTCATTTTACAAAGGTAATACTGACCTCATCTCCTGACCTGTTCGGGTATTCATATTTCATTAATTGTTGTACAATAAATATCCATAATGTAATTGTTTATAAACAAGTATACACCTCAGGTTTCATGGAGATATGATATGTTGTAGTTATATTTGGCTGTTGAGAGCAAAATATAATTTGTGTATTTGTATTTCATCACACTTCTTTAAAATGTCATCTGCAAATTAAGGATACTTAATTATATATGTCATAATATTCACAGTGGTGCTATTTTCTGGAGTTTGCAGAAGAGAGCATCAAATTGATCTATAAGTTGCTTAGCTTTCTGTCAGAACAAGGTCCTTTAAAGGAATGCAAATAATTCTTCAACAAACAACATAAAATTCAATATGAGGCATTCAATAAAAATTATTAAACATGTAAGAAGCAGGGAAATAGAATATATAAGCTAGAGAAAAAAATCATTCCATAGAAACAGATTCAGAAAGGGCAGAGATGGCAGAATTAGATAAAAACATTCAATCAGGTGTTATAAGTATGTTCAAGATGTTTGTCAATCTAAAAGGAATAGTGAATGTAATGAGAATAAAATGGAAGGTTTTTTTTTTTTTTAAAGAACAAGTTGGAAGTTTTAGAAATAAAAAATAAAATAGCTGATGTGATGTCTCTGCGTAACATTAAAATGGGATTACTTTCTGCAGAACAAAGGATTGTGGTAAACAAAATTCGGCTCCCTGCCCCACGGAAGACTTTCCCATGCATTAATTCCATGCATAATTCCTGAAACAGTGAATATGACGGATTTTGCTCCTGGGACTATGTTGTATTCCATAGCACAGCTGTTTTTAAACTTTTTTTTTTTTTTTAAATTTTATTTCTAGGATAGAGAGAGACAGCGTGAACAGGGGAGGGTCAGAGAGAGAGAGAGAGGGAGACACAGACTCCGAAACAGGCTCCAGGCTCTGAGCTGGCAGTCAGCACAGAGCCCGACGCGGGGCTCGAACCCACAAACCGCGAGATCATGACCTAAGCGAAAGCCGGACGCTTAACCGACTAAGCCACCCAGGCGCCCCAACGGTTGTTTTTAATAGAGAGTGATTATCCATATAGTCCTGACCTAATTCCATGAGCCCCATAAAGACAGAGAGTTTTCTCTGGCCAGTTACAGAAAAGGAAGTCAGAAAGACTCGATGTAAGGGTGATTTGACTTGAAGGAAGTCCTTTATTGCTGAGACGAGGGTGACTCCAGTTCAAAGACCTGAGATCACTTTGTGGGGCCTTAGAGCACTACCTGGCTGACAGAGAGTAAGTGCGGGACTTCAGCCTGCAACAACTGAGAGTTGAATTCTGCCAGTAACTTGAGTGAGTTTAAAGAGAACCCTGAGCTCCAGATGATAGCATAGTTCAATGTATTCTATATATTGGCTAATAATATGAAGACCGACTTGTCGAACAAATAGTGAAGAATTTTTTGTTACAACTTGATGAATGCACAGAATTATTTTTATAAATGTGCAACCTTTGAACATCACGGTGAAGTAAAGGAAAAATTCTTTCTTTGCAGCTTTATTGCTTACAAACATCTAGCTGTGAGCTAAGAGGAATTAGATTAGATTAAAAGTCAAGAGTTGGTTTTGTATAGAAGTGTATTTACAAAGGCTTAGATGTAGTGATTGGAAACTATCCAAAAACAGTTATCCAGATTAAGGAGCCTACATCAGAATATCAATGTACTGTTTTCTTTACCAAGGATATTTTCTTGTGAAAGCAGTATAAGTTGAACTGCACAGTGTTCTTCGTGGCATAATAAAATTTTGAATAACTTTAAGACTGATACGACAAATTTGCTGTTTTCATTACTATGTGATAATATGGAAGGTGATCGTAAGTAACTGTTATTGAATGCTGTGGTACAGTGGGTATTAAAAAGAGTTCTATTCATGATGCTGGAACTACAAAGTCAACTCTTGGTGTTTTTACAGGATAAGAAACCAGTCTGATTCCACTCTTAAAAGACTAGTAGGACTGGCTGCTTTCTCAGACCTATAAAATATTTTTAAGGCATTCAGTACTTACAAATGGGGGATGATTGCAATATGTTTTTTAAGTGGCACAAAAGATCAAAGGGCAAAGGTTAGAATCTTGGAAGTAAACAGTTTTTTGACATTTTTTACTATTTAATAATTATTATATAATATAATTTTAAATGAAAGTTTCTTGATCTTTAAGGATGATCTTGATTTTGCTCATCCTTGAAAATCTATCTCCTGACACATTATATATTATCTATCTATCTATCTATCTATCTATCTATCTATCTATCTATCATCTATCTATCTATCTCTATATGATAGAAGGTTTGTGTTTAATTTTCCACCAGAAGAAGATTTATACATAAGGGATTCATAGAACTGGAATCCATTGCTTTTACTGAAATATAATTTATGTTTGATTATAACACAAGATACATTCCTGGAACTGGTCATTGATGAGCATTGAGAGTATATTTTGAAGGAACAGCATTTCTAGTTTCGTTTTGGATGAAAGTTTAAAATGAATATCCTGAGCTCTCTGAGTTTTCATTCCTTGAAGATACCTCTGTGACAGTTTTTTCTACTCTGTGTGATATTAAAATAAAACAAAAACAGGTTAGCTCTATGTTATTCCCATGAGGGGCATTATTGCCAGTTCAGCTTGGATTAGATAAATTAACAAGGAAAAGCTCATTGCCACATTATCAGCTTTAAATATTTATATTCCCAGTATTTATATAAAACGTATTTATATAGGCATCTCTTTTGGGGAATCACTCTTTTACTGAAACTTATTTGTTTGTTTATGGTGTGTGATGAAAAAACTCACAAGTATAACAACATATGTGTATATTGATCACGTATACATACACTTTCAGTGAGCAACATGGACCATTTATAATTGTTTTCTTTTTCCCAGTGTTATCTTTGTTCTGATTAAATTGAAATTTATGTTTTGTCTGTGGAGCCAAATAATAAAAATATTTGCGCTTTTATTTTGTGTATTTATTTTTAAAAATTATTTTTAATTCATTTTCAAAACGTCAATGATAGATTGAGAAAACAGGAAATTTTCACAGATAATTTGAGAAATACTGATCTGGACTACTTGTTAACTCCTTCACACTTCTCTTTCTTCTTTCAGCTCATTATTGAGCCTTTTAAAATATTCTGAACTAGGTGTTTTTGGCTTCTCTTGCTCTCTTTTTTTTTAATCTTTGATATTCCCTTTGTTCAAAGTCTTACCCCTTTTTGGAGCATTCCCATAGTTTCTTCATTGGCCTTCTTTAGTCATTTAGTCTAGTACTGATGACAATAAATAGTAACATTAAGATATATAATAAAGTAATGAAATGTAATTTATATTTAATATAATACATTTATATAATAAATATAGCTAATACATAGCAAGTATAATAAAGCAATTTTTCTTTCTAAAAATTTCTAAAAGTATCCTGTAATTTAAGAGACAAAGGTAAAATACTGTAACTTGTAGTGGCACACTACTTTAGTTCTAATTTACCTGGATTCTACAATCGTCTCTAAAGTAGTTTCTTCATCTCTTAATGTCTTTATTCTAGTTTCTACAATTTTGTTGTGATTTGTTTTAAAATGTAAGTGATATATCTTTCTTCCTTTCTTTCACTTAAAATATTCTGGTAGCATTTAGAGCAAAAATATGGGCTTCGGACAATAATTTGACTGCTGATTACCTTTCCAGATTTATCTCATGTTATTCTTCCATTTGCTCACTATGCTACTATAATCAAACTATCTTTTCATTCTTTAATAATTATAAGCGTTTTCCTGACTCTTTGTATTTTTGTGACTCTTTGTATTTCTGTACCTTTGTATTTTGGTGCTGATGCTTGACTCTCTCTTTTTCCTAATATTTGTATCGCTGTTGCATGTTCACCTTTCACGTGTCTCCCTAAACATGCCTACCTCACTGCTGTACCTGAGTAGCTTCCTCCCCTTGGCCAGCCTGTTCTCTGCCACTACATCCTCTCCCATTTCCCTTTTTGCACTTACACAGTTTATTTCTTTGTTTGGTTGTTTATTGGAATGTGTACTTCAAGAGAGATGTCCCTGACATCTAGCATGGCACTTGGAAGTAAATATAGTAAATATTTGTTAAGTAGGTGAGTAAGCCAGTGAGAAAACTAAACAATTTTCTAAAAATTTGATACTGATGATAACCATAAAGTGTATTTCATTATTAACCATGTAAAAAAGAGGCAAAAAACTTTTATGGATAACTTGGCCTAGATGCTTAAGAAGTTTTATATTACTCATTTCACTATAGGTTTAATAAGAATAAAGTTAATATTTAGGTGAACTTGTAAATAAATATGTTAGTTTTCCTCTAACAATTTATTATTAGGGGAAAGAATTAACACCTGAAACAAAATAGTTAAGATAATGTAGTACTGGTAAAAGCGCAGGCATATGGCATGAATGGTCTATAAATATGCTGGAATTTGCATCAGTATTTCTTACAGTATAAATATATTGCATATAGGATCATACATTATAAATGCAACTTTTCTAGTCAAATAGAAAAAGAAGTATCATTTGTCAGATGGTATTGAGGTTACCGAATGGGTAACTATTTAAAGAAATTAATTTATTTCCTTATCTCATTTATTATACCAGATAAACTTAACATGCACTAAATTTAAAGGTAAAAATGAAACTGAAAATAATTAAAGAAAATTAAAGTTAATATTAATATTAAAAAAGTGTTTTAAATTATAACATCAGAAACTGAAGTTCAAAGTATAAGATACAACCAAATAAAAGTTTTGTATATCTGCATGTTGAAAACGTTGACAAAATTTTAAGCAAATACAAACAGGAGAACTTTTACATTTATATGATAAAAATTAATAACTTTAATGAACAAACAGCTCTTACAGATCAACTCAAAGAATGTATCACACTAGGGGAAACATAGAAAACATCAAGGACTTGACAAAAGACAGTCCTGTACAACACAGATAAGAACAATATATTTAAATCTAATAAATTTATATTGAAACAAAAATACGCCATAATTTGCAAGTTGGGCAAAATTCTGAGGGATTAGAATGCAAATATGTGTACTTAATAAGGCATAAAAATATTTATAACCCTTAAGCTGATCATTTTACTTTTAGAATTATTATGGAAAGAAGTAAGCAATGCCAATAATTTATATACAAATATTTTATCACTTAGTTTTTATTTATTGTGTGTTTAGAAATAAAGTTAACATTTATTAAATAAGTTGTTATATATCAAATAACAAAGGTTTTCAGTGTTGCACATTTGTTATTTTCTCTTGCTTTTGGAATCATTTTTAATGTATCCATTGTATTCCATTATGTGGATGCATTAGAACTTATTTTATAAGTTATAAGGGGATATATAATAGCAAAACGTTCCTGTCCTTGTGAAGCTAACATTCTAGCAAGGTAGATACATTTATAGAAACCATACACTGTGGGGCTCCTGAGTGCCTTAGTCAGTTAAGCGTTGGACTCTTGGTGTGAGCTTAGGTCATAATCTCACAGCTTTGTTGGTTTGAGTCCCGCATCGGGCTCAGTGCTGATGGCGCTGGGCCTGCTTAGAATTCTCTCTCTCCCTCCCTGCCTGCCCCTCCCTGGCTTGCACTGCATCTGTCTCTCTCATAATAAATACATAAACTTATATATATATATATATATATATATATATATATATATATATATATATATACACACACACACACACACAAACACATATATGTATATATATGCACATAGAATTCTAAGTTATGCTTGATTCTAAGAAATAACATTACAGACTATTATGAAAAACCACAAAAGAAGAAACCTAATTTAATTTGGGGGTTGGGAATGACTTCTCATTGAAGAGGTATTTAAGCTGGGAACTAGAGATGAATTCAGTGAGTTTGAGAAAAATGACGGGATAATGGAAGTATATTACTGAAGAGATAGCAACATATTCAGAGAAATTTCTTGGCATATTTTGGGAACAGATATAAGCGGATAGGAGTCAAGAAGAGGGTGCCTGCGTGACGACTCTTGATTTCAGCTCAGGTGATGATCTCATGGTTTGTGGGGCTGAGCCCTGCATGGAACTCTGAGCTGACAGCAGCAGTGGGCTTGGATCCTCCTTTTTGTCTCTCTCTGCCCCTCCTCCACTTGGTTTGTGCGCATGCCTGCGTGGGAGGTCTCTCTTTCTCTGTCTCTTCTCAAACTTAAAAAAAAAAGGTTAAGAATCAAGGGAAAGAGAGATATGAGTTTAGATAGGTATGCAGGTACCAACTCATGTAGAGCTTGAAAACTATTTTAAGGATTGAGTTTTAAAATAAGTAGAAAGGTATTATATTAATGTTCTATTGCTGCCATTACAAATTACCACAGACCTACTGGCCTAAAACAATACAGTTATATTATCTTAGTTTCATAGATCACAAGTCAAACGTGAATTTGGCTAGGCGAAAATCAGACCTTCATCAACACTGCATGCCTTTCTGGAGGCTCTTGAGGAGAATCCGTTTTCCTTGCCTTTTTGGCTTCTAGAGACCACCTATATTCCTTGGTTCATGGCAGTCTTCCTCCTTCCCCCATCTTTAGAACCAAGAACAGTGCATCTTTCAGACTGTTCTTCTGGAGTTACATCGTCCTCTGAGCACAGTTAGAAAAGGTTTTTTTCCTCTGAGGACTTGATGTCAGATTAAGCCACTTGGATAATCCAGGATAGTCTTCCTTCTCAAACCCTCTCCCTACCCCCATTTAATGTCCTTTTTGCTATCGAAGGTAACAGTCACAGGTTACGAGAATTAGGATATGGACATCTTTAAGGGGTGTTGTTATTCTATCTACTATAAGTATTGTAATCTGACTTACACTTTTACAAGAGTGTTTTGGGTACAGTGAGGGAATCTGGATAAACCAGTTGGAGTCTGTTGCTTTCTAGCTAAGTGATGCTATTACTTGATACTAAAATATGGTGTCACTGGAGATGAAAGAGGAAAATAAATTAGACATACCTTGAAAGTAAAATTGAAAGTGTATGGTAATAGGTTAGATGTGGGGCATGAACTCTCCCAAGTTTTCAAAGTCATGCCTGGCCACCTGGTCTGAAGTTCTGAGATCAAATGGCCATTTATCAGTGCAAACAATATAGGTAGGTAAGGTTGAAGAGAATGACCAAGACTTCCATTTTCAGTATGTTAAATGTATTTTTCTTTTCTTTTTTACCTTCTGATTCCCTTTACCCATTTCTCTCTCCTCCCCAGAAACCACAATCTATTCCTTCTTGGTATGTAAGAGCTTGATTTTTTTTTTAAGATTCCACATATAAATCAAATCATATGATATTTGTCTAGTTCTCTCTAATTTATTTCACTTACCATAATGCCCTTGAGGTCCATCTTTGTGTCACAAATGACAAGATTTCATTCTTTTTAATGACTGAGTCACATTCCATTTTGTTTATATACCACAATTTCTTTAACCATTCATCCATCAGTGGTCATAAGTGACACTTATGTACTATTATGTACTATTATAAACAGTACAATAGACATGGGGGTGCATTTATCTTTTCCAGTTAGTGTTTTTGTTTACTTAGGATAAGTTCCCAGAGGTAGAATTGCTGGGTCATATGGTTCTGTTTTAAATTTTTTGAGGAACTTCCATACTATTTTCCATAGTGGCTGTGCCAATTTACATTCACACCAACAGTGCACAAACATTCTCTTCCCTTCATATCCTTACCAACGTTAGTTATTTCTTGTATTTTTGATATTAGACATTCTAACATATGAAGTGATATCTATCTCATTGTGGTTTTGATTTGCATTTCCCTGGTGATTAATGATGATGAACATTTTTAAATGTATTTTGTGGCCATATTCATGTCTTTTTCAGAAGAGTGTCTATTCAGATCCTGTGCTTTTTTTAAAAATGGGATTTTTTTTTTTGCTTGAGTTCCTTATATATTTTTTATATTAGCTTCTTATTGGGTGTATAATTTGCAAATACTTTCTCCCATTTGGTAGGCTGCTTTTTCATTTTGTTGATGATTTCCTTTGCTATGTAGAAACAATTTAGTTTGATGTAGTCCTGTTTGTTTATTTTTGCTTTGTTGCTTTTGCTTTTGGTATCAGATTTTAAAAAATCATTGTCAATACCTATGTCAAGGAGTTTACCACCTATGTGTTCTATGGTTTCAGATCTAACATTCAAGTCTTTAGTCCATTTTGAGTTAATTTTGTGTATGGTATAACTTAGTCATCAAGTTTCATTCTTTTGCATGTGGCTGTTCAGTTTTCCCAGCATCATTTATTGAAGGGACCATCCTATCTCCATTGTATATTTTTTGAGTCCTTTGTTGTAAATTAATTGACTATATAGGTGTAGGTTTATTTTTGGACTTTATTCTGTTTCATTGAGCAATGTGTATATTTTTATGTCAATACTGTTTCATTACTTTAGCTTTCTAATCTAATTTGATATCAGCCAGTGTGAAGCCTCCAGCTTTTTTGCTCTTTCTCAACATTGCTGTGGCTCGTTGAGGTCTTTTGTGGTTCTGTACACATTTCAGCATTATTTATTATATTTCTGTGAAAAATTAATAACATTGATTCTTCCAGTATCTAAGTACAGGATATCTTCTATTTACTTGTTTCTTCAGTGTTTTCCATTAATGTCCTGTAGTTCTCAGTATGTAATTGTTTGCCTCCTTAAATTTATTCTTAGGTATTTTACTCTTTTTGATACAGGTGATGAGAATGGGTATTCTTGTCCTATTCCTGTTCTTAGGAGAAAAGCTTTTAACTTTTCACCATTGATGGTGGTAGCTATGGGATTGTCATAGATGGTCTCTGTTATGTGGAAACCTCTATACCCACTTTGTTGAGAGCTTTTCTTTTTTTTTTTTTTTTTTTTTTTTAATTATGTTTTATTTATTTCTAGGAGAGAGCGAGAGACAGCGTGAGCAGGGGAGGGTCAGAGAGAGAGGGAGTCATAGACTGAAACAGGCTCCAGGCTCTGAGCTGGCAGTCAGCACAGAGCCCGACGCGGGGCTCGAACCCACGAACCGCGAGATCATGACCTAAGCGAAAGTCGGACGCTTAACCGACTAAGCCA
Source organism: Proteles cristata cristata (assembly GCA_017311185.1). NCBI lineage: Eukaryota > Metazoa > Chordata > Mammalia > Carnivora > Hyaenidae > Proteles > Proteles cristata. The sequence goes on along the minus strand of JAESUZ010001430.1, from coordinate 320,503 downwards.
CCCAGGCGCCCCGAGAGCTTTTCTAACAAATGGTTGTTAAATTTCGTCAGATGCTTTCCCTGCATCTATTGAAATGATCGTGTGATTTTCATCTTTGCTTTTATTAAAGTGGTTTATCACATTGACTGGCAGATGTAGAACCATCCTTGTGTCCCTGAAATAAATCCCCCTTGATCATGGGATATGGTCCTTTTAATGCATTGTTGAATTTTATTTGCTAATTTGCTAATGTTTTGTTGAGGGGTTTTGTATCTGTTAATTAGGAATATCAGCCTATAATTTTCTTGTCTCTTGTATCTCGTGTTTGGTTTTAGTATCAGGATAATGCTTGCCTCAGTAAAATGAGTTTAGAAGAGCTTCCTCCTCTTCTGTTTTTTTGAAATAGTTCGAGAAGGATTGTTACTAATTCTTCCTTTAATGTTTGGTGAAGCCATCTGGTACTGGACTTTTGTTTGTTGGTAGTCTTTTTTTAGATTATAGATTTCTTTATAATTTAGTTTTGGTAGATTGTATGTTCCAGGAATTTGTCCTTTTCCTCCAGGCTGTCTAATTCATTGGCATGATATTATTTGTAGTAGTCTATGATCCTTTGCATTTCTGTGATATCAGTTGTAACAGCTCTTCTTTCATTTGTGATTTTATTTATTTCAATACTCTCTTTTTTCCTTAATGAGTCTAGCTAAAAGTTTGTCAATTTTCTTTACTTTTCAAGGACCAGCTTTTAGTTTCATTGATCTCCTCTATAGTCTTTTTACTATTTTACTTATTTCTGCTCCAATCTTCATTATTTCCTTTTTCCCTGCTAACTCAGGCTTTGTTTATTCTTCTTTTCCTGCACCTTTTTTACAGTTTGAGGTGTAAAGTTAGATTGCTTATTTGAGACTTTTTGTCTTTCCTGAGGTAGGCATCTGGTCTAATGTAGTATTTAAGGCAGATGTGTCCTCATCAATTTTCTGTCTGGATAATCTATCCATTGATGTAAGTGAGTATTAGAATCCCCTTTTATGATTGTATTGCTGTCTCTTTCTCCTTTAGGTCTGTTAATATTTGCTTTATATATTTAGATGTTGCTATGTTGGATGCATGTTTATAAATGTTACATCCTTTTGTTGAATTGACCCCTTCATCCTCATGTAACTGCCATCTTTGTGTATTACAGTCTTTGTTCTTTTTTTGTCCATGTGCTTTAATATAAGTATAGCTACTGCACTTTATTTTGGTATGGAATATTTTTTCCATCCTTCACTTTTACTCCCTGTGTGTCCTGACACCTAATGTTAGACTCTAGTAGGCAGTGGATATGATTGGTCTTGTTTTTTGGTTTTCATTCATTTGTTTGTTATTGAGCCCCTCTGTTATTTTTTGATTGGAGAATTTAGTTTACATGTGTCTGGTGCCCCAATTTTTGTGGTTGCCATCCAAGGGAAACCTCTTGACCACCTGACTCCGAAGACCAGAGGAGCTTGTGTGCTTGGTGTTTGGGACTGTAATAATCTGTGCCACCCAGAAAGGAGCACATGCCTCAGTCTGGCATCCCAGGCTTGCAGTTTGCTGCCGGTGGGCAACTGTGTATTGCCTGACTCTGGCAACTTACGCTTGTGAGTGTAATAGGGTTGTAACCAATGGAGGAAAAGTTCTTAAACAGCCACCACCCACAGGGCACATATAGAAGCAGCAGACCCATGAACTCTGTCTTTCTGAGAAGGCTTATTAGCTAATCATCATGACTGTACCCTAAGGAGCAGGCTTCTAATTAAGCCTGTATCTCGGGGCTGACTGTAATCATTTCCAGTCTATGGCGCCCTAGTTTTTTGCAGCTGCCACCCGGGGAAGCCCCTTGATCACCTGGCTCTTATGGATGGGGAGCTTTCCTTCCTGGGTCCCACAGGACTCTGCCAATCTAAGAGACAATTCTTGGCAGGCTGTCACCCCAGGGCAGACAACAAACTGAGGCACACCCTTCAGTCTTTCTGTGAAGGAGAACTCTTGAGACCTCTTGGCTTATCCTGGAGCTTGGCCTTTGGCATGTATCTAGTGGCCGATGGAGTTTATCCCAAGGAATGTAGCCTGTGGATGCCACCTTGGTGCTTTGCTTCTCCCTTGCTCCAGCATACTGGTGCCTCTCAGAAAAAAGTATGTGCACTCATCCCAAATCCCTGGCTTTTCAGTTGCCACCCAGGAATGCTGCCAGGGAATCTGCCTCTCGTGGCCAGTGGGATTTACACTGTCGGTTCCAAACCACCATACATATGTACATACTTTAAAGAGCTGCCACCTGAGGGTGTATCATCTAATTAACCTGAATCTAGGTCCTCCTGTTAGGGATACTGGTAGGTCTAAGAACATCCTCAACTACTGAGAGCTATTAACATATAATAGGCTGCTTGGACAAGTGCAGAGGTTTGAGACAACAGAGAGCTGGGGCTCTTTGAGTGGAATGATAAGATATCTCTTATAGGAGCCCACTCTTTCAAGCATGGGAGAGGTGGTGGTTTTATCTAATGCATAGAAACCAAGACAGAGAGGCAAGCAAAATGAAGAAACAGAGGAATATGTTACAAATGAAAGAAAAAGTTAAACCTCAGAAGCAATCTTAGTGAAATATAGAGAAGTTAATTTACCTGATAAAGAGTTAAAAATAATGGTCATAAAGATGCTCATTGAAGTGGGAAGAAGAATGTGTGAACATAGTGAGAACCTCAACAAAGAGATGGGAAAAATAAGAAGGAACCAATTACAAGTTATAGAGCTGAAGAAAAAACTGACTGAAAAATTTGAGTGGTTCAACAGATTAGATGAAGCAAAAGAAAGGATCAGTCAAGTCAGAGACAAGGTAGTAGAACTAATAGAATCTGAACAGCAAAGCATTAAAAGAGAGAGAGTGAACAAGTCACCTGGGTGGCTTAGTTGATGAAGCATCCGACTTTGGCTCAGGTCGTGATCTCATGGTTTGTAAGTTCAAGCCCCACATTGGGCTCTCTGCTGACAGCTCAGAGCCTGGAATCTGCTTTCGATTCTGTGTCTCCCTCTCTCTCTGCCCCAGCCACATTTGTGCTGTCTCTGTCTCTCTCTCTGTCTCTCTCATAAATAAATAAAACTTAAAAAAAAAATTTTAAAGTGAAGACAGTTTAAGAAAAAGAGTGAAGATAGTTTGAGGTTCTTATGGGACATCAAAACACACAAACATTTGCATTATAGGATTTCCAGAAGGAGACAAGAGAAAGAAATCTTATTTGAAGAAGTAATGGCTGAAAACTTCCCTAACCTGAGTAAGGAAACAGATATCTAGATGTGTTAATTTTGAGATGTCTATGGAAATCTGCCAAGTCTTTGGAAAACTGAATCAAGGAAGAAGAGTAAGATGATAGACTGACAAGTTTCTCCATCCTTACAGCCTACTTAAGATCTACATTTCCAAGTGCAACCCCTGCAATTCTGAAAGCAAACTTATTTTTGTTCCAAGACAACATGGAAAACTTGTGAGTTCTGGAGCCAGAATTGGAACTTTGGTCAATTTGATTGCATTACCATGGTCTTTCAGTTAGGACATACTCCCTTCAGAAAGGAGGGAGAAATAACCAAAACAGCTTAAGGGCTCGAAATAAAAGGAGATAGGGGGTTGAGATGTTGATCCCTTAGGTTAGGAGATCTTGGTTGGCACATAGAGGGAGCAGAGCTAGGAAAGATAGACAGAAGTTGAAGATACAAGGCATTAGGATGGCTCAGTCAGTTAAGCATCCAGCTTTTTGATTTCGGCTTGTGTCATGAACTCACAGTTCGTGGGAGTGAGCCCTGCATAGAGCCCTTTTGGGCTCCATGCTGACAACCGAGAACCTGCTTGGGATTCTCTCTGTCCTCTCTCTGCCCCTCCCCCCTTTGTCTCTCTCAAAATAAATAAACTTAAAGAAGATGAAGATGAGTAAAGAGAATAACTGATAGATGACTTGGCTGTATATTTTCTTATGCGATACGGTGAAGGTGATGATGATGGTAATGATCATAACAGTAAAATCAGTAATGGCAGCAGCAAAGTACTAAAATTTATAGTCAGGTTACTCTGTGCCAGGCACTGTTCGTAGGTTGTGTTCTTTAATCATCCCAAGAATATAATTTATAATATGTACTCTGTAATGTATGTACTGTCATTACGCCAATTGTACAGATAAGAGAATACAGACATAAGAATGAAGCTGAGAAAACTTAAACGATTCCTCAGCTATCACAAAGCTGATAAGGGGTAAATTCATCTTCACCACAAGGCAAACAGACTTAATTTCAAAGCCTCAGCTTTTTTTTTTTTCATATTGAATAGTGAAATTTTTTTTTTTTTTTTTACAAATAGTTTAATGTCAAATTGGTTTCCATATAACACCCAGTGCTCATCCCCACAGGTGCTCTCCTCCGTGCCCATCTCCCCACTTCCCCCCACATCCCTCAGTCCTCAGTTTGTTTCTCAGCATTCAAGAGTCTCTCATGGTTTGCCTCTCTCCCTTTCCCCCACTATTTCCCCCCTTCTTCTCCCCCTTGTTTCTCCATTAAGTTCCTCCTAATCCTCCTATACGTGCAAACATATGATATTTGTCCTTCTCTGCCTGACTTATTTCGCTAAGCATAACACCCTCAAGGTCCATCCATGTTGCTACACATGGCCAGATTTCGTTGTTTCTCATTGCCATGTAGTATTCCATGGTATAGATAAACCACATCTTCTTGATCCATTCATCTGTTGATGGACACTTAGGCTCTTTCCATGATTTAGCTATTGTGGAGAGTGCTGCTATGAACATTGGGGTACATGTGCTCCTATGCATCAGCATTTCTGTATCCCTTGGGTAAATTCCTAGCAGTGCTATTGCTGGGTCATAGGGGAGTTCTATTGTTAGTTTCCTGAGGAACCTCCACACTGTTTTCCAGAGGGGCTGTACCAGTTTGCATTCCCACCAACAGTGTAGGAGGTGCCCGTTTCTCCACAGCCTCGCCAGCATCTAGAGTTCTCTGATTTGCTCATTTTAGCCACTCTGACTGGCGTGAGGTGGTATCTCAGTGTGGTTTTGATTTGTATTTCCCTGATGAGGAGGGATGCTGAACATCGTTTCATGTGTCTGTTGGCCATCTGGATCTCCTCTTTGGAGAAGTGTTTGTTCATATCTTCTGCCCATTTCTTCACTGGGTTGTTTGTTTTTTGGGTGTGGAGTTTGGTGAGTTCCTTATAGATTTTGGATATTAACCCTTTATCTGATATGTCATTTGCAACTATCTTTTCCTATTCCGTTGGTTGCCTTTAGTTTTGTGGATTGTTTCCTTTGCTGTGCAGAAGCTTTTTATCTTGATGAGGTCCCAATCATTTATTTTTGCTCTTGATTCCCTTGCTTTTGGGGATGTGTCAAGTAAGAAGTGCTGAGGTGGAGGTCAAGGAGGTTGTTTCCTGCTTTCTCCTCTAGGGTTTTGATGGTTTCCTGTCTCTCATTCAGGTCCTTTATCCATTTCGAGTTTATTTTTGTGCTTGGTGTGAAAAATGATGAATGTGAAATGTGAAAAAATGATCTAGTTTCAATCTTCTGCATGTTGCTGTCCAGTTCTCCCAACACCATCTGTTAAAGAGGCTGTTTTTTTTCCATTGGATACTCTTTCCTGCTTTGTCAAAGATTAGTTACCTTTGGGTCCACTTCTGAGTTCTCAATTCTATTCCATTGGTCTATGTGTCTGTTTTTGTGCCAATACCATACTGTTTTGATGATGACGGTCAAAGCCTCAACTCTTAATCATGTGTAACTTGCAAGTGTGGCTTGTCTGATAGATACAAACAGATTTATACTATATTTGGTTGTTTCTGTTTTTCTGCGGCTGAAGACCTGTTCTTGGCATATATGTTGGCATTTTATTATTAGTGCCATTGGTTGCCTCTATAACATTATGGAAATACATGATGTATTTCAATAGGAAATGCTTTTTTTTTCCTTTGAAAAGAAAAGAGATAAAAAGTACATACACAAAGTAGGGCAAAGGAAAAGCAGAATATGTGTATATGGATATAATTGATAATTTGTTTACAGTATACAAATAGGAATTGTAAACATCACTTAGAAGTAGGACTCCTGAAAGAGTGGGGTAAGGACCTCCAAAAGCAATGAGAACACTGGGAAAAGTTTTCAAATCATCTGTTCCACATTTCTGGAAAGTAATCAAAGGCTTGCAACAATCCAGAGAGTTCTAATCAAGAAAAACTGCAGAATCTTTATGAGAAAAGGAAGCTTTTTGGTAATTTATCTTGCCCTGTTGCCCTCCAGTTTTCCTCAGCTCTGTGATAGCCTTAAAAATCCACATCGAGACACCTGTGGTAGCTGTGAAAACCAGCAGCATCGCAGCACTGGAAGGAGACTAGTTATGGTGGGAGTTCCCAGGAAGTCCCATCCTGGAGCATTATACTCTCTCTGCCTGGCAGCTGCCTGGTAAAGTTCCAATGAGCTTGTCACTCTTTAACCTGATTTTAGAGCTTCCTCCATGAGAAAAGTCCTAGATGTTTTTTGAAATAATCAGCATCATTTTTTTTTTAAACATTGCAACTGCTCAACATGGCAGTACTATTCGGGGAAATAGGAACCTTACCAAAAAGCTTAAAAGAAAGACCTGAAAATGAGATGTTCATACTCTGGGGCCTGTATTCAGATCTAGGAAAGACATGAGAAGGTCCCAGTCATTTACCTCTGACTATCCTTGAAGTCTCTGTGCAAGTAAGAAATGAAGACTAAGGGAGCGTTTAAAACAAGATTGTTGGAAGCATGCTTTACCACACATGCAAGGCCTCTGGCAAAGAGTGGAAGACATACTGGTACAAGATATTTAAGACAATCTCTGTCTAGTCATTACCTGATCACTAAGCTAACTGAACAGAAATCTAGGGTGTAGATTTCATAGAATCTGTTTAGGCAAGTCAACAAACAAAATGATCCCCATCGGAGGAGTCTGATTTCTAAGATCTCCATTTTAAATTATTGAATATGTTCACTTTTCACTAAATTTTTTTTGAAACTTGTAAAGAAAAAGGAAAGAATGGCCAATACATGGGAAAAAGCAGTTCATAGAAACTGCACTTGAGGATACCCTGATGTTGGACTGACTAGACAAATCTTTTAAGCTAGCTATTACATACATGCTTAGTTAAAGGAACCATTTTCTAAAGAATTATAAGTATCAAGCTGATATCTTACCAAACAAAGACAATCAGCAGAGAAATATTATAGAAATATTAAATAGCAAATCTTTAGGTGACAATTACGATAACTAAAATAAAAATCTATTAGAGGGGTTCAGCAGAAGATATGAGTTGGCAGAAGAAAGAATCAACATACGTGCAGACAGGCCAGTTTCTGTTATCTCACTCTGAGGAACAGAATGAGGAACAGAATGACGAAAGATGGAGATCCTCAGAGACCTGTGAGACACTATCAAGTGAAGCAACATAGAAATAATTGGTGTCTAAGAGGAGAGGGGAGGAGACAGAAATAGGAAGAAAAAAATTTTAAAGAAATAGTGGCCTGAAAACTTTCCAAATTTGTTGAAAATCATTAGTATGTGCATACAAAGCTTAATACACTCCAAGTAAGAGAAATTCAAACAGATCTACACATGACTGTCAAAACATCAATTAGAAGTACCTTCTTGACTCCTAATTGTTTATTCTGAATTATAATTTTGTCTGCTATGGTTATATTCATTAATAATACTCGATTCTTAAAGTTTTATTCTTATACATTTATTGCAACAAAAATTGAATCATATATAAATAATTGCAGAAAATACTCAGTGCAGACTTTTGTTGTGTAAAATGAATAATAATGACTTTAAAATCTTTTAGTATATGACAGACCTTTTTTCTTCCTTGGAGTTTAGGTTAATTTTTGTGTAACTTGGCATTTTTGGATTTTATATAAACAAAATAAACAACTTAGTTATATACAGGTTTTCAGGTTTTATTTTAAATTACTCTAATGTGATTTAGTTTACTTGAGCAAACAATATAATTTTTAGTGCTACATTAAAAAGGAGCTGTATCCTCCTTTCATGTTATTTCTCTTTTTTTTAAGTTTACTTATTTTGAGAGAGAGTGTTAGTGAAGGGGCGATGGGGAGGAGAGAGAGAGAGAGAGAGAGAGAGAAGGAGGGAGAGAATGAGAATCCCAAGCAGGGTCTGCACTGTCAGCACAGAGCCTGACACAGAGCTCGAACTCATGAAACTGATATCGTGACCCTGAGCCGAAACCAAGAGCTGGACACTTAACCATCTGAGCCACCCAGGCGCCCCTCATATCGTTGCTTATTTAAGTAGTTTGGAAAATAGCAATTTGAATAATTTAATAGGGAAGACATATTGAAACACTTTATAAATCACTGTAAGATGAGATTTTTGGAGAAATGAATGTGATAATTGAGGTCACCATACAGAAATCATGTCATTTGTTGAAGTTAACCCTTTATGTTTCCTAGAATTAATTAGGTTGAGTGAAAAACAGTAAGTAAAAGAGGCATCTGACATCCAAATGCCCGTTACAAATAAAGTTAAGATCACTTAGGTCAGTCATATTTGTGTTTCGTGTACTAACATGGCCTCTTGCTGCAGAGACTGATAAAGAATAAGTGAAAAATTACAAGTCTACTGTCATTGATCTAACCAGCGCAGATGCAATCTTCTGTACTCTCTTTGTTGTTCATACTTAACATCCTATTGAATGAATCACTTGGGTTAAATCCTCAAAGTACTTTGGTTTCCCAGAGAAGCATTCTGGAAGTATACAAGTTATCCAAGTAGAAGCTGATGTTATTTTCTAAGAGCATGCTATGTACAAGATGTTCATGCATAATGAGAAATTAAAGTAGGCTGTTTCACTACTAATCTGCTTTCTATTTGTAATTACTGTTATAAAATTTTCCATTTGTGTTTATTCTACATAATTTGATGACAAGGTATGCCTTACACAGTTTATTTATTTGAATGGAATTTTTGTTGAAATATCAAACTTTACTGCTTTATTTTGAAATCATTGGTATATCAGTCACAGTAAAAACAAAATTTTATTACTGCTTAAATATTTTCAGGAGTCATTTGAAAATATGTACATTTTCAATTTTTTTTTAATGTTTATCTTTGAGAGAGGGAGAGAGCGCAAGTGGGGGAGGGACAGAATGAGAGGGCGACAAAGCAGACTCCATGCTAACATCAGCAAGCCGGATGGTGGGCTCCAACCCACGAGTCCTGAGATCATGACCTGAACTGAAGTCGATGCTCAAGTGACTGAAACACCCAGGCACTGCTCAATATTCAGTTTTAATAAAATTAACTGTATTTTGTAATTTAGAGGTCAACATTCATATTTGAGTACTAAGTATCTAGTTAGTGAATTATAGATTTTCATTGTTCCTTGAGAGTCAGTTCAGAAGCAAAAAATTGCATAGTTGGAGGAAAAGTCTTTTAAGTGGTATCTTGTAGACACTAAATTTAAGATTTTATCTTAGGTATTCTGTTTGTAGGAAAATGCTTGTATTTCAAGTTCATATAACTTGAGAAGGTTACATTTTTCTGTAGCTGTTAATATAAAACACACCATAAATTAAGGTACAGAGACATTACATTATGATAAACTCGGACTCTAGGCTAAATATATCAATTAGCTAAATTCAAACTGAGAGCTACACTTGACTATATTCCTTTTGAGAATTAAATTCTGGAAGAAGTTAGCTCATGCTAGTAACCATGCCGCTGTGATTTATTGTTAATGTTAGAGTTATTATTTTGTTTCTGCATTTACATTCTCCTGTTGTCATAGACACTTCACTACTGCTATTTAATTTTCTAATTTTCTGCCACCTCTGTTTTCACTGCCAAATATATAATTATAGGTGCAGATGTGCATTAAATAAATTCAGTGGTACCTCTAATAGTGGAAATAACTACATTAGCAGTTGTTTTCTCATTCTTTATTCATAGGTTTTTTTTCCATCAACTTTTAAAGTTTCCATTATCATCTTAGTTTGAGTCATCCCCAAATACATGGCTATATTTTTTTGACTTAATACATGTAAATATTTCAGAGATTATACATTCAGTTGATTTCAATATTTATTAAGTTTCTGAACAAACTTGCTAATCCTTTGCTTCCTTCCTCAGTTAGTGACATATCTCTATTCTTCTTTTTCTTAAACTAGGTATTCCAGAAGCATCTTCATTCTTTTCCTTCTTTCTTATTCTCAGTGCTATTCTGGGTTAAGTCTTCATTTTCTGTCACAGAGTTTTATTAAAAAAAAAAAAGAAGCCAAACTCTTAACCTTACCTCTTACCTTTTCCTTCTCCAGTGTTTGGCCAGTGGTATTATTAAAATTATATTTCTCCTCAAAACTTTCATGCGATTATCTTAATTTTTAGGCTTGTAAAAACAAAACATAGGTCTACACTGTTTTTATGTTGGTCATCCAGTGTTTGAATATTATTATCATGTTCTACATATTAATCTTTTCTTCCTTGAATTCTGACTTCCTTGACCAAATAAACTTATTAATAAATATGAAGAAAACTACAATAAAACACTGAAATGTGAGAAATGTACATTTTTAGGCAAATTAAATGAATATTATATATTAAGTTGAATAATATGAAGATGTTATATTTTTAAAGTAATGTACGTATCTAATGCAATTTGAATCAAAAGGTATTTTGTTTCTTTTGAAACCTTGACAAAATTATTCTGAAATCTGGAAAAATTAATAAATTCATCTCAGTTAATTTCAGTGTCATGACGTTTATCTACATTTAAGAAATTAGCAACTCTATAGTAGAGTCTAAGAATTAAGCCCTGTTGCCAAAGAAATCCCTTCACGTTATATTTTATCCTTTAGCATGTGTGTATAAAATTTTGAACAAATTAGGATCCCACCCAAAAAGTAGTATCATCAGAACATTTCTGTGTGTTTTTACTAGAGACTTCACCAAAGATTTTGTGAGATGTCTTGTTGAAATCAAAATAGCCTGTTCCCTGTTGGGCATTCTCCTGATTTCCTGTTTTAATAACCTTTCAAAATAGAAACAAACAACCAAAACAACAAATTTCTAAGGGTAGTTTTATAGAATTTATAGATGTTCATTTTGAAGAGACTTTAGAAATAATTAGTCTGTCCTCATTTTACAAAGGATAAACTTTAAACTTAAATATAAGTCTGAGTAATACAAGTAGCCAACAATTTACTAAGTATCTACTTTATATGGGACCTGCAAAAACTTTACCTATAGTATCTTATTTTCTTCAACATAACTTTATTAAGACCTGTTATTCCTATTATACCTAGATTATATCAATTTTTCAAGGTCACCATTTAGAATTTGCTAAAGTTTTTATTTACACGGGGAATTCCATTATATTAATGTTTGCATAATGAGATTTGATAGGCATTTAATATCTTAAAGATAGTTTTCTATTTTAACTGGTAATATATGTATATTTCATACCTGTCTGTATATATTTTATTAGCTGCAGTTTTCACAAAATGAAATTTGTGTTTGTTCACAAAAAATGAATATGTGTAGTCCAAAATAATTGTTCTTAAAGGCACATATAGGTTAAATACTTGAGGAGCATTATTTTCTTATTAAAGAAACTGAAGTTATCATTTAGCTTGCTCTTTGCTATTAACTCTTCAGAATTTTGGTATAATATGTATGTGATTTTAAATATAATTAAAAACAATATCTTCAATTAGCTTAAATATTTCAGTTAGATATTATATTATTGATTATTGCAGTACCAAGAAAGGCATACAATGGTTTCATATTTTAAAAGATAATATTAGGAAAGTATAAGAATGTGATTGTATAATTGGTAGCTAACCCCGAAAGAATGGAGGGTAACTTCATATTATTTATAAGCCACCAGAAGAAATTGTTGTGGGTGCTAGTTCTCTATGCTTTTAAAGACACAAGTTTTGAAATGCCAAATGGCTTATAAAAGAAACAGGGTTCTGTTATGCTTCCTGAACAAAATGACAGGTGTACATGGATGATATGTTTTATACAGTTGTACTAGTTACACACATCTGTTTAGCAGATTTTTTGTTCCTCATAGGTTTTATATTGTTTATTTCTAATATGTGAGAATATTTTATTAAATATACTGGATTTTCACTTGTGAAGCTTGTTGTTTAAACCAGTTTCTTTTATTACAGAAACACCTGCTACATTCCCAGACACTATAAAGGAAAAAGAAACACCAACCCCTGGTGAAGATATTCAGCTAGAAAGTTCTATTCCACATACAGATTCGGGAATTGGAGAGGAGCAAGTGACTAGCATCCTGAATGGGGCAGAATTAGAGGCCGGCACAGGTCCTGATGCCATGAGTGAACTGTTATCCACTTTGTCATCCGAAGTGAAAAAATCACAGGAAAGCTTGACTGAGAACCCGAGTGAACTGTTGAAACCTGCACCGTCCATATCTAGCATTAGTCAAACCAAAGGCATCAATGTCAAGGAAATATTGAAAAGCCTTGTGGCTGCCCCAGTTGAAATTGCAGAATGTGGCCCTGAACCTATCCCATACCCAGATCCAGCACTGAAGAGAGAAGCGCAAGCAATTCTTCCTATGCAGTTTCATTCCTTTGACAGGTAGGTACTTAACTGATTACTCACAGGGCTCTATATAAGGAAGGAAAATTAGAGTGTATTAATTTAAAAATATTAGGAGGAATCTTGAAGACCTTATATTTAGGAATGTAAATTCTTACTATAAAGAGTATCAAGGTGCTAGGCCAACCAGATTGATCTCCTACATAGGAAGACATTTTAATTTTAGTAATATATCTCAAAAAAAGAATTTCAATATGATATGCAAGGATAGCACATTAAATTAGAAAGAGGGAGGGGCACCTAGGTGGCTCAGTCAGTTAAACATCTGATTTTGGCTCAGGTTATGATCTCACAGTTCATGGGTTCACGCTTCATGTCCAGCTCTCTGCTGACAGCTAGGAGCCTGGAGCCTGCTTCCTATTCTGTGTTCCCCTGTCTCTCTCTGTCTCTCCCCTGCTCATGTTCTGTCTCTCTCAACAATAAATATTAAAATATTTTTTAATTAGAAAAAGAGAAATCCAGATTCTGATTCCATCATCAAGTGACTACACTGTATTGTGGAAGTGATTTTATCTTTTTGGACTTAATTGTTTCATGGATAAAAGGGGGAAAGGATAGGGTGTATCTCTCCAAGGTAGAGTCTGGCTCTGAAATTCCTTTATCATCGCACTGAAAACTGTAATAATTATTGGAGATTATATAGCTTGCTCCAAGTAATAAAATTCAAATTTGAGTTTTAGATGCAAGTATATAAAAAGATTTTAAAATATGAATTATCACCTGGGCGCCTCAGTTGGTTGAGTGTCTGGCTTTGGCTCAGGTCATGATAGTACAGTCCGTGGGTTTGATCCCCGCTTTGGGCTCTGTGCTGACAGCTCAGTTGGGAGCCTGCTTCAGGTTTTGTGTCTCCCTCTCTCTCTGACCTTCTCCCGCTTGTGCTCTGTCTCTATAATAAATAAACATTTAAAAAAATATTTTATTCATTATCACCTACCTTATATAATTTTCCCTGAATCAACGTAAAGGTCATTTTTTGAGGCATATATTTGAGGGTAAATACTGTCGAAAAGCCTTTTAGGTTTCTAAACTATTTATAAAATGGCTCACATACCTACATTCAATCATACAAGAGATTTTTAGTTGGAAACAACTGAATTTTCTTTTTCTATTTCTCTGTACAGACCTTTAAACTGATAGTGCACAAGCAGGGTAGTAAAACATTTTAGAACCAAAGACTTAGTTGATGTATTTTATCCTGCTGTTTAATAACTCAGCAGTATTAGAAAAATATTTTAGAATGGTCATAATTACTAAGAATAGTACTTAAATTTGAGTACTATTTATAGTGGAACTGATGAATATTTACATATTAGCATATAAACTAAGGAATCTGTTTACCATCTTAATTATATTGTTTTTGATGTCAAAAACACTTTCCCCTCCCAAAATTTATATATGTGTGTGAGGTGATTAGTAAATAATTGTGTTTTTTTGTTTGTTTGTTTTAGAGAGAAAAGATCAAGTTAGGAACTCATATGTTTCTTAAACTGGAATGTCAAAAATAAATATAGAGGCAAAATGTAATACCTATTATGTATTACTTTTTCCAAAATAGTCAGACTGCTTTGTCCCAGTCTGAGGCAGTATTTTTTGGTGTTTAGGGAGTCAAGGTGTGACAGTAAAGCCATTTGTAGTTAAGACAAATTACCTTTTTCACATATAAATATAAATTAGACTTTACCTTGAAACATTTTAACCACTATTGCACAGATATTTCTTGAAAATTTTTTTGTAAAAATGTAAACAGTCATCATGACAGATATAAAGATGGATAAAGACAATGTTGTCTACATTGAACTTACAGAGTAGTAAATGGAGATGAAATGTTTGTAAAAAACTTGTCATATAAGATAAAGTGTGTTCAGTTGGCGAATTCTTAATAAGCTAAAAGGAAAGGGGCTATTAAATGTAGGGAAATATTTCTTTTTTTAATGGCTTGTGTTAATATTGTATCTGGATGTTCATTCATAGAGTTCCTTGGATCTTTCTTATGCCATTTCATACTGATGCCCTCTATTTCACCTATTTAGTTTATGTTCCCAGGTTGTGTAGTGTATGTGTGTTTATGAGTATATATAAACATATGCATGTAAGTATCTGTAATTGTATACGTCTATAAAAATGTTATAATAATTTAATTTAGGGTTATAAAAACCATATTCTACTTACTTTTAGGTTGTATATTTAAGTTTTCTTAAAATAAAAAACAGTACAGAGAATTTAGTGTGATTTGCATAAGAGAATCCAGTGAACTAAAAGTTAAATATTTTTGTTTTAATTCGGATTATTCGTAGAACTGTTTTTTCATTAAAACTTAACAGAGCTATCACTTGTGTGCCCATATTCTCAGCTACTCAGAATTTTTTACACTTCTGTGAGTCCGGCTTTAAAAGAAGTAGAACTTTCCATTTGTTCCTGGTAGCATCTGCGCAAAGTGCAATGGGTGGGGAATCATTATTCTAAATTGCATAAGTAGAAACGAAATCGAGGCCCACAAAGCACATTTCAATTCTTCTTAGGAAAAGGGTCTCTAGTGTAGTTAATATATGCAGTAGCTCAAGTACTATCAAATGTAAATGATGAGGTGATATTGATGAAAGGAGGGGATTGAGGTCTCAGGGGGCGCTGATGACGGATTGAACAGAAGCGGCCTTGCACTGCACGTAACTCAGGTCTGTCGTCTTCACTGCTCAAAGCCATAATGGGAGGTGGCAGTCTGAAATGAGTTGCCACGGCAAAGAGTATTATTTTTGAAATGCTTTCACACAAATCACTAGGCCCTGCATACAACTTAGTTTCATGCTTTAATGTCATCAGGAGGCACAAATTGGTGTGTCTAATTGTTTGCCACCTGCCAGCAAAATGAGCTGCCAGCCAGCCAGACGGGTTTGATTGTCTGTCAGCCGTTCAATAGATTGAGAGCGACAACATCAAAAATTTAACTTCCAACTCTAGAGCTTTGAGCAGCTTTCCAGAGACATCATCCCCACAAGTGCTTCTGGACAACTGCATTTTTCAATTATATTTCCAATATATTGCTACCATTTGCCTTATCTGTCTTAAGGTAGCTATAATTACATTATGAAGTATATAAACATATTTCTGAAGCACTGAAGTCTGAAATCCAAGTTATGACATGTCTTTTAACATCAGATTGAATTCCTTGAAAATAGGATCCAAGATGACAGGCCTTAGAAGCAACATCCTGAATACTACCAGTTTCAAACACAGAGTTATCATGGGTCTTACCCTACGAATAATGTGTTTTTCATTTTTAGCTTGAGTTGGAAAATAGCTGTAGACTCTGTTGCTCATTTCTTTGTACCTAAATCATACTTCCTAATAATATTGTGCAATCCCAGTGGAGATCACCTAGGATTTTGCTTTTGTTACCCAATAGTTTATTGGTTTTATTGCAAACATGCTAACAATGTATTCTTTATACTCATTCTACAGTGTAAATTTGAAAACAGCTTCCAAAAACCACTGATACAATTTGAGTTATATTAACTTATGTTCCATATGGAGTGTTTCCCCCCACTTGGGATGTAGCATTTATGAATTTCAGTTGTGAAATTTACAATATTGTTTTCTTTAGGTGCATTACAACATCAAATTTTAGAAACATTCAGATTTACCTAACATAAAACATTTTCTGTCAGTATTATTTTATCAGATTGTATTATGAAATATTATATAAATATTTTTATCTACGTATCGGGAAAGTGCTGATTCTTTTTCTTTTGTTTCTTCCAGTCATCATCTGTGCAGATTTGTGTATATGTTGGATTACACTTGAGTGACCCTAAGAAACCTGTATTTATGAATTGTCAAGCACTAAAAATAATAGGGATTCTCTTGTACTGTTTTATAGTAAAGAAATCCTATGTGTATGGAGGAAATACAATTATGAAACGATAACATTATCATGGTCTTATTTCTAACAGAAGTGCTTTAATAATCATAGAACACACAAACCAAATTGCAAAGTCCTCCAACAGTACCGTCCCTTTTGATAGATCTAAATATAGATCTATAGTCATGGAACATTCTAGCTGAGCTGTATTTTTTTATGCATTAGGACCTGTGTAACTTTTAGGTTAGGGTAATGCTTTTCCCTAAAACCATCAATTAAGCTTTATCCTATCTTTTATATTAAAATATAATTTTGTATATCCACGTGATTTATACTTTTGAGAACTTAGAATATATCTGTGATTTAGGCCAGTCTTCATGCCCCAGGGATTTTCAAGATATTTTTCTCCCTTTAAGTTGGACAAAAGGCAAAAAAAGGCACAGGGTAATATGCTTCTCCATACGCTTTAATTGTTTTTATGTTTTAGAAAATTGTTTTAGGTCTGGGATAGCACATAAAGCTTACAGTTGTATTACTTCTCTGGCTAACAAACATTGATCTTACATGATTTATATTTCATCCCTTTTGATTGTATAATCCCACTTACGTTTGAATTACTAGGTTTGATAAGTTCGGGCAGACTTAGTGTATAGTCTATATATTGTTCCCCTGAAACATTTAATTTCCTTGCTTTCAAGTGTTTTATTCTCTGAAAAAGAAAATCTCTAAAATAAAAATTTTAAAAAAGCAAGATCGACAGCCTTCATATTATTAAACTTAAAGTACAAGGTGAGGCTAGCTATTTTCTCTCTAGCTTTTTAAAGTAACATTTTTAACATTAGTGCTAAATGACAATTTAGGGAAGATAATAAAGAAATGTTTGATAGAGATGATGGAACCTTCCTACATTGGTATAAGATTATAAGAAATTATAGTTACTGCTGAGGACTTCAATTTCGGTTCCTATAAGGTTCTAATTTTGTGAAGTGTTTGCTTTTATCAGTTTAAGGATGAACAATTGTAAGCCAATTTTTTTTTTTTTTTTTTTTTTTTTTTTTTTTTTACAGTTTGAAGTTTCTATGTTATCTAGCCTCTGAAATTCCAGCTTTCATTATTCTCCAAGTGTCCTGGGTATGGTATTTTAAGGATAGTTGCCAGTGGATGCAGTTTTGACGGAGCATGATTATATCCTAATATCCCCAGTCTTGATGCTTTTGTCTCCCCTGGCATTTACACAGACAATTCAGTGAGCTGAAAAAAAAGTATCTCTCTTTAAAGGGTAGATTAATGGAATACTCAATTATTTCTTAAACACATTTTTCATTGGTATTCTAAATAGTTTACAAAATAAAGGCATATAAAGCATGAAAATGTCATAGCAGTAACCTTGTGATTTCTGATGAGCTGAAGTAAATTGTAATACTGCCCTAAAATCAGTAGTTGTTTTCTTCCTAAGCTTCAGTTTTCTCTTTCCAGATAAATGTTTAACATTTATATAAACTTTGTTAGGGAAGAGTGTTAGTCTGAAAATTAGGAGAATTGGATATTAGTAATCGATCTCTTTGTAATTAGTTGTGTGATGTGGCTTTTATTATCTTTGGTTCTCTGGGACTCAGTTTCTCAGCATATAAAATGATGCATTGTTTCTAAAAAAAATCCCATAGATTTCCGAAATCCTATCATAAATGAAATGACCTTGTAATTAGTCTCACAAAAAGTAGAAGACAGTTATTTTTGACTTTGGTTAAAGACTTGAATCCCAGGGGGCACCTGGGCGGCTCGGTCGGTTGAGCATCTGACTTTGGCTCAGGTCATGGTCTCGTGGATTATGAGTTTCAAGCCCCACGTCGGGCTTTGTGCTGACAGCTCAGAGCCTGGAGCCTGTTCCAGATTCTGCGTCTGACTCTCTCTCTGCCCCTTCCCCGCTCGTACTCTGTCCATATCTCCTTCAAAAATAAACATTAAAAATTAAAAAAAAAAAAAAGACTTGAATCCCAGAAAACATCGGATATGTCCTTTCCCAAAGCTGTCGCCTCACTTTAGGCTTTAGTATCTCTCAGTAGATTCCTTCCCTTAACCTCCTAACCAGCCTCACAATTTCCAGATGCCCTCCCACCTTTCCAGTGTATCTTACACAATTATGCCAGAGTCGTTTTTCTTAAATGAAAAACTGATTAAAATTTCAGAAATAATTTTTACTTATTACAAAATAAAAGATGAACTTCTTAGTTTGGAATGCCCTCACCCTTTACCAGTCATAGGATCTATGTTTGTTAGTCTGCTCAGTCTTCTGTGTTTTTTCCTATCTCTTTGTCTCACTGAAGTTTTACTATTGAATTTTTCTCCTCTTGGCTAATTCCCATTGCTACTTTTAGATTCAGCTCACTGTTCCCTGATATTGCACATCCTTTGTGTTCCTGGATGATCCTGCGCATAAACTCTGATCAGAGCAATTAACGAAATATATTGCACAGTTCATTTGTTGGTTTCTTGCATTTCTTCCAAGTATCTCTAAGACATGGGTTATATCTTTACTTCTTTTTATTCTTCAGATTTGCAGTGAAATTGTATTCCTTTAACCTGTCAGTGCTCACTGAGTATAGCAGAAAAGGGAAAGGGAGCAGAAGGAAGAGAGTGGTTATTATAGGGTTCCACAAATGATTATGAAACTCACTTGCCTTCATGAGTCACAGTTGAAAATCCTTTATCCTCACTACCTCACTTTATACATAGGATAAAGTTTGAAGTACACAGATAAAGTAGTAACCTTTTTGCAAAATTCACAGAACTAATTAATGGATACCTCAAGATTCTGTCCATGAACCACCTGTGCTATCCATTCGCACTCATTTCTTTGGTGATTTCATTCACTTTCCTGGCATTAAATAGAATATATGTGATAATTCCCAAATTTATGTCTCACCCCAGTCCATTCTCCTAAACTAGAGACTCATCTATCTAGTTGCTTATTCAACATTACTATTTGGATGATTAATAACTGCTCCAACCATGTTCATCCCTATCTTAGTTCATGGCAACTCTGCCCTTCATGTTGATTAAGGAAAAAAATCTTTACATCATCTCTCACTTTTCTCTCATACCCAATCCAGTCTTCCGCAAATCCTGTTTACTCTGCCTTCTTAATACAGTCAAAATTTGCCTTTTCACTACTTTCATTTTGCCATTCTGATCCTAACTACTATCATTTCTCGCTTGATTATTCTAGTAAACTCCTAAGTAACTCTTACTCCACTTGTCCTTCTCCCTTTAAGTTTATCCTTAATACAACAGCCAGAATGTTCCTACTTAATCTAAGATCATATCTTTCCTTGTTCATAAGCTCTTGATGGCTTTTTCAGAGTGTCTTTTGATCCCACTCTGAGAAAACCCAGAGTCTTTAGGATGGACTACAGGGACCTATGATCTGAGCCCCTTTTACTTCTCTGGTGTCATCTCTTAAAAAGTCTCCACATTTTCTAAATTCACACTAGCCTTCTTCCTGCCCTCTCTGCCTGTGACACTCTTGTTCTCTTCCCTGAATGTCTTTATAACTTGTTCCTTCCCCCTTCAGTGTTTCCTGAAATGCTACTTTATTTAGTGAGTCTTTTCTTAGCCACCCTTATAGTAATTCTCCTTATTTCTGTCGATGTTTTATTTTTCTCACAGCACTTTCCATTCCATATGCTATATTTATTCATTCATGTTGTATCTTCTGTCTCTCCCTATTGGAATGTAAGTTCCATGAAGCAGAGATTTTGTCTGTTCTATATATCACTTTATCTCAGAATTTAGAAACGCCCCCACACATCATAGTGCTCAATACAATATTTGTTGAATGAATGAATGAATGAATCTTAGATCACACCCCCAAATCTTTGCTTTTAATATAGGATAAATTCAAAGGTAGAAAAATGTACACTTCTATGTATTATATATTACTCAGAGTATTACAACTAATAGTTAACGACTCAATGGAACATTTTGTTGAAGTGGGTTAGATTGAATAATTTCTTGGCTTGTGTTAGTTTGGTGATAACCATTACAGTCCTGGAACATACGTGAGTTTTATGTAGTATGAAAGAATCATCTACTTTTTTATAGTTTGTAGTCTTAAGGTATGGAACAGAGCTGTAAAATTGTGTGGGGAAAACATGGAAAGAATATTCTTTAGAAAAACAGAGTTGGTAAAGTGTGTGTACTAAAGAGGATTCTAAGTATGCATCTGTATGAATAGCAGATCTAGAAGGAAAGTAGAATATGTTAATAGCTTAGATTAATAGCTCTTAACATTTTGTGGATATATTTTTGAAATACAAATAAAAATTATATGCTCACCCTAGAAAAAGGGTATGTAGTTCAGGATTTTGTGTGTATTTAGGGTATGTATTAGGGTATCCATTAGACTTAAAATGAGTACCCACAATGGTTACATACATTACTAGGGAAGCCTTTTAATGTAGGTAGAACAGGTTATCAAGTGGGACATGTTGAGTAATAATCTGATAGAAAGTTTTGTAAGAGCTGAAAATTGCAATTTTCACATATAAGTAAATGCAATGCACATATAAGCAAATATAGAATAAAATTCCAAATAATGAATGTGTTACGAACACACTGATACGTGTACAGTTTCAAATTATTTGTTAAAATAAATTGTTAGGGCAGAGAATGGTTTGAGGTATTAGGGAATGGGCAGTATCGATGAAGAAATTATATTAAGGACAAGAATGTACAGTTCTCTGATTCTAGTAAACAATCTGGCCATTACAATCAATGGAGAAATAATGGTCTGCTTAAAGTTGTAGGCTGAAAAAGAATCAGAGGAGTTAGTCAAATCCAGCTTCCCACCTCTCTCAGTACAGCCCTGGTAGCATGATCATCCTAGTCATGAACCCATCAGTAGTTGGAAATGGAAGCTCATAAAAGTTATGAGATTCTTCCTCCTGTTGACCTTAATTTGATATGGAGATATATAGGAGTTTCATATTATTTCCTTTCCATATGTACATCGGATATATATAAAATATATATATATATGTATGTCTATTATATATATCCATATATAGATATAGATATGTACCTTTGGAGTTTTTAATTTGGCATAATTTTTTATACCTTTTCACTATTATTTTCTAGTTTCTCATCCTTCCCTCAGATGATTCATTTTCCAGATCTGTGGTCATCCTACCTGTTCTTTTATGGGCATGATGTCATTATTCTCAAAATATGATACTTAAAACAGCACATAGGATTTTGTTTATGCGGTCTGACAGTCACCTACTGTTGCTGACGTAGACCTAGATTGCATAGGCACTTTGGGGAGCACAGCAATACTAACAATAGCTAAAATGTAATGATCATTTATGATATTTCAGGCAAAGTGCTAAACATTTTATATGTATTATATCCTTTTATCTTTTTAACAATATTATGGAATACAAGCTATCATGAGTCTCATTTTAAAGGTGAGGAGAATGGAGCATAGAGATTCACTTGCCTAATACCACATAACTAGTGATTGTTGGAGGTAGAATTCTAACTCAGGTCTGTATGTCAGTGAAAATTGGGTTTTTAGCCACTCACAGTATATATATCTGTATATGTACTCACTGTATATATACAGTGAGTACATATACATATACATATGTACATATATATATGTTGCACTAGCAGACTTTGCTGGGTTTGCTGTCAATGAATGGAGGCTTTTACATTGCTGTTGAACCAGATGTTTTCAGTTTTTTTGGTAGATTGGCACTAATGTTGTTTGCATTTACTTACAAATCATCCCTACTGGTTGTTGAGATTAGCTTTTTTTCCTTTTTCATAATGATAACTAATTTTTCTCAATATATTTTGCATAGTCTAAGTACTTGAAAAGATGCCTATAGTAGTCTGTTATAGAGGTTTTGCCCAAAGTTGTTAATGACTTATTAATCAGGAATTTTTGGTGATAATTTTCCTATGATCTACAGATCTATCTCACAACACTATAAACCATCCTGTGTTTCTGATTTTATCCCCAGGGATTTTAATGAATTGTAGAAAAAAATGTATTATAGTTCACTAACGACTTTTTTCAAATCAAGAATTGGTTTGGATACCCAGTGATCTCAACATTAGTTTAGGAGTTTAGAGAAGAGTTTTGAGGATAAACCCAAAATGCTAGTTTTTATTTCTATTGATAGATGAGTATAACTTGATACCTTATATGATATAGGCAGAGAATTATTTCATTTTACCCAGTGGTAATAATTATTAACATTATAAGACATCTTATACTTGAAAAACCTTTTTAATACAATCTGGTTTAATTTCCCCATTACATGTGAATGCATTCATCTTGTCATTTTTGCAATAAGGGGCTGAAATTTAAGATTATGCAACTTGAGAGTGATTTAGATCTCAAGACTTAGTCTTCTTGCTCCACATCCTATATTCATTCCATAATGTTAAACTGCTTCTCAATGTAATAAATGAAGGCATTAGATGATGACTGGCCAGTGAAGGGGTTGAAAGCATAAAGTGTGCTTTTGCTAATTAAATAAGATATAGTTGAGCGTTCAAGATTGAGTCCTATGAATTAGACTCCACCCATAAAAAGAAAAGAAGAAAATACCCAGAAAGAGATAATGAAGAAGTTTTTTGACACAAGTAAAATTATTTAAGATTATAATACTTTTGGTCACAAAAATGTTTTAAGTACTCCTAAAATTGAGACTAATAATTTATATGAATTTAGATTTTTGACATTAAAGAAATCGTTAAAGACATCAACATAAGTGTTTCTATGAAAAATAAGTTATTAAGGAAGTTTAAGCCATAGACTTACTACAGAATGAGCCATTGATATAATTTCCTTTAAGTAAAGCTTTTTAAGAAAATTTAAAAATTTAAATGTAGATACTTACATTAAAAAGATCTGGTTTAGATTAAAGACTATTTTACTGTCAGTCACTAGTTACCAACCATTACGTTTAAGCTGACAACATCTTCTACGTCCACTTTCTAGATGAAAAAGCTCAATAATGGTTGAGTAACACTGGTAAGAATTTTTTCTATGAAACCATAGTCCTATAAACTTGAGAAGAGTGAAGTTTCACTACCTGGAAATCAATATTTTTTGATAGATAAATAGTTTATCTTTTTAAATGATATTTATTCTTTAAAGTTAACACAATGTCAAGGTCAGAATTTTTTTTGTGAAGTTTATCTAAATATGCTAAAGAAACATCAGAAACTCCTGTGTTAAGAAACGTCAAGGCCTAAAAGCAACATAGATCTTTAACTGAGTGTCTTGTGTATCATCTTAGTTCCTTTTCATTAAAACAACTGTGAAAAACAACTAAATTTTTTTTCAGAACAATAAAGTATAATTTTACTATGCCATTAGATGTTACTCAGTATTCCTTGGTTAATTTTTAGCTTTACTGTGAAGAGGCTTCAGAATTTAGCTTTCAGAATTTTTTTATGTTTTTATGACAGTATTACACATGGAGAATATAACAGATAAGAAGGCTATTTTATGCATATTTTCAAAAAAAATCCCTGCATATGCAAAATATTCTAACTTGAGCATACATTTTTCCAGATTCATGACTATATCCCTAATGCCAACTTAAGAAAGGTTTGCAAACTCCATATTCTCCATAAATATTTGCCAAATGAATTAAAGTCAACACACTTCACAGTATATCCTAATGTCCATATCCTTTTCACCAGTGAAATTGGGCTCAGAAGTTAAAGAAAGAGAAAAGACCATTGAATGTTGACTGTAAATGCATCTGTCACCGCAAGATTGGATTTCATCTTAAGCCTTGTGTTTGTTATTTTCCATCATTTCTTTCTTTGCAGGAGTGTCGTGGTGCCTGTTAAGAAGCCACCTCCAGGTAGTTTGGCTGTAACCACTGTGGGAGCCACAGCGGCTGGAAGTGGACTGGCAACGGGCAGTACCTCCAATATATTTGCTGCTACCGGAGCTACCCCAAAAAGTATGATTAATACAACAGGTATTGTCCTTACATATTTTTGTGATACCTCATCCTTTTCTTTCTGTTTTCTATATCTTCATTTTTCTGCTTATTTGAACTTAAAAAATAAAATATTAAGATTATCATAATCTTTAAGAAGATTCTACTTTTTGTTACTACCTTTCAGAATTTGTACTTCTAAGACATTTTTTAGTGATCTTTTTTGAAGACACTATTGGTTTTTGTTTAGGGTCTGTCTTCTCAAAACACAGTGCTATTTTACTTTCAGAGTTAAATCAGATTGCCAACAAGTATTTGGGGAACAAAACCAAAAGATAATTGGAATACTGAAGTTTGATATGTAAAAATTAGTAACTGTTTCAAGAAGATCACTAAATATGTTAGTAACAGAAAATAGATTTAGTGACGTTCACTGGTTGAATCCTAATGTATATTTTTGCTAAATTCTCTAAGGAAAAGCAGCAGAGCTCCCCGAAAAACCTTGACGATATGCAAGAGCCTCAGCTTGATGGAAAAAAATACATGTGAATAAGAACCATTATTTGACATTGAGTTAATATTTAAGTGTTTTAAAAATACAGTTGTATTCAATTCATTGTCCAACATTTTCCTAATGATTCTAGGAACAGAAAATTCCAAATCACTACGAATTTTAAAAGCCTGCCTAAAATAACCTTTTTTTAAATTTTTTTTTTGTAAATTTCCATAAATGTTCCTGTTGATTATTAGCTAAATAAATCCTTACCCAATCTTTGTGATTCCATTTTAGGTGTTTATACAACGCAAGATGATCCCTGACTTTTCTTCCCTGACTATAGTAGCCTTCTCTTCTCCAAACTGTATAGCTTTGAACTTCTCCATCTACTATCATTACTTAGATTCTTCCCATTTTTATTAATTTCATAGCTCTTCTTTGTGCTTTCTGTATCTATCTTGTTTATCATACCACCTGAGTCTGACATATCATGAACAACACATTTATGGGGTTGTAGTAAGTAGAATGTACTCTATCAAGCATATTTATATTAGCAAATAGACATTATTAATGGCATTGTGTTAAAGAACTTAACATCTCTGATTTATCTATATTATAAATAAGTATATCTGGCTTGTCTGAAGACTTTAATTAACTTTTTCTATACACTTTATAATCTTATTCTTTATACTCATTCTGCTTTCTAGAAACATGAAAAAAATATTTTTCTTGTACCAAAATATACATCAAAAATAAGAATGAGTCCTTATTTTTAAGAGATAGGTTAAAGGAAAATTAAATTACTTCTTTTTGATCTTTGTATGAAACAAGTTATGATATTATAATGTCTGTCTTGTGAATTAATAGATATTCGAAGTGATGGTTGCAAAAAGTTTAGTGAAAGTATAACATAAAGTATACAGTATTACAGTGGAAAATAAAATGTAAGTAATTAAACATTCTCCTCAGAAATATGTACAGACAGACAACACACGGACATCCACATTCTATATGCCAACACCCGAACTGGGCCCATTGTCCGGTTTAGATTTTGGCAAATAGATGCTATATAAAGGTTGTAGCAGAAATCCCAGGAAGCAATTCAGTTTTATGGGAATTAGTGTGAGATAAGATAATACTCAGGAACACTAGATGTCCCTCAACTCCACAGCTCTTTAATATTCTTACATGCTGTATTAGAGAAAAGTCTGTTCCAAAGTGGCATCTTCATATCGTTGAGGAGAACTCATTATTTTAAAATCAGGTACAATTACATTCATTACAGCCCTTCTTAAAGGAATCATTTTATTAAAGTAAGCATCTGATGCTGCAGTGCCACAAATTTATGCTCAATTTATTGTAAATTGTATCTTAGTAAACTAAAAATTTATAGTATAGCAATAAAAACATAAATTTTTCACTTCCAGATTTGAATTGTTTTGTCAGCCTCATTTTATCTAAAATTATTTTCATTTGTTGTTGTCTTTTATTCATACCCCGTTTGTAATATGTAGTTCTGTTAGATTAATATAAGTAAATAAACTGGCTTTTAATACAACAGCTATTGTTTATAGTTATAGAGTTACTAGTGTACTAATGTCCAAATGATTTTTTTAATTGTTGAATTCTGTTTTGACATTCAGATGAATAAATCTTCAAAATCAGATAGTAATGATACAATGAAAATTGTTTTGTTAAATAAATTTATGTTTAAGGCTAAAAATTATTATTTTGGGAACAGGTGCCGTGGATTCAGGGTCCTCCTCCTCTTCCTCCTCTTCTAGTTTTGTGAATGGTGCTACCAGCAAAAACCTCCCAGCTGTACAAACTGTTGCTCCGATGCCAGAAGATTCGGCCGAAAACATGAGGTATCCATAACTCTTTGCTTATATTCATTTTACAACTCCACCCCTAGACATAGTGAAACGATGCACAGTAAATACAAAGGTAGAGTTAAGAATTCTTGAAAATGGTTAATTGTGAATTTTGTGACTACGTTTCATAATTGTATTGTTTTGATATTTTTAGCTAGGTATTCTCTATCTATAAAAACACTTGCTGTATTTCAGAGCCAAAATAGAGATCTTGAGTGGCTCTCTGACATTGACTACTGAATTTATAATCCATTGTCAGTAATGTAAAAAGACTCACAAATAGTGACATAATAAAATTGTGCCTCTTTGCGGTGGCAATGAGAAGTTTAAAATACAGACTTTGAAAATAACTCTGCAAAGTTATATGTAATATAAAACATATGTAATTGCAACTTGAATAAATATTTTCCAATTACATAGGCAGTGTTATATATTACATATATATTGTTCATTTCATAAACACATGAAAAAACATTGCTTTTTTATCATGATTAATAGATCAAAATTATTTATAGTAGCATACCACAGAAAATTCCTGGAAGAGACCAGTCTACACTCTTACAGTACAATTGAACACACACAGGTAAATGTGTATATTGACATTTTAAATTCAAGTATGATGCAAATAGTGTACAAACTCAGTGAAACAATGAAGACACTCATTTTACCATCACCCAAGTCAAGAAGTATAATCTTTCAAGTACCCCAGAAGCCCCACCTTGTGCTCATTTCCACTCACTAATCCTGCTCTTCTTCAAATTCATAACCCTGACTTTTAATATGAGGTTGGGTTTATCTTTTATGTATTTTATTTAAATGGATTTGACAGTATATATTGTTAGGTCTCTAGAGTCTTTTGTTCAGCATCATATTTGTGACATTCATCCATGTTGCATGCACAATAGTTTATTTTTATTCCATCTTTATTCCTTTGTGGATGGATACTGTAATTTATTAATCTGTTTTACTGATGGTGGGCACTGGAATTTTCTAGGTTTAGGCTATTACAAATAATGCTCCTTTTTACACAATAATGCTGCTTGCACATTTCTCTTGGGTGTACTACACATTTGCATGAATATCTGCTGGATAAATAATATGGAGTAGAGTGGAGTAATATCAGTTTTATCAGATAATGCAAAATAGTTTTCCTAAGTGGTTATGAAAGTTGACTAATTCAGCAGCATGTGAAGGTTCCTGTTTCTTCATATCTTTAATGATACTTAGTACTGTCACTCTTACATTTTAGCCATTTTGGTGGAAGTATTTTACTGTATAGTTTCCATTTTTCCTGTGATTAATGGGGTTGAGCAGCTTCTTACATATTTATTTGTCTTTTGATTTTACTGTTTTGTGATTTGCCTATTGAAATCTCTTGACACTTTTTAAAAGTTGAGTTGTTTTTCTTCTTGTTATTAATTTGTAAGGTCCTTTATGCATTTTAAAAAATAATTCCTTTAAAGATTATGTCATATATGTTATGTTAAGATTATGTTATACACACACACACACACACACACACACACACAGACACACACATATCTGTCAGAATTCAATGGCCCATAAGGACAGTGAAAAAAAAAAACCCTTCCTGTCATTAATCATTAATGATAAAAAATAAAACCTAATGAGATATGCCTACTCAGGCATTATAAAAGTTTAATCATATATATGAACATTCATATATATACAAATATATATGTGTATATACTTCTCTATTCATTTATATGAGCTGTTTTGATCCACAGAAGTTGTAATTTTACTGAGACTCAATTTTTCAAGTTTGTTAGTGCTTTCTCTGTTGTAGATGAAATCTCTGCCTACATTTTCCCCATCCTATCTTTTAGCTGCTTTATTATTTTTTATATTTAGATGTACAGTCCATCCAGAAATAGATTCTGTGTATTTAATGAGATAGGAGTGAAATGGATGTCAGGATGACCCGGCATTGTAAATTGAAAAACTCTTCTTTCTTCCCATGCTTTTCCATTTTATCAAAAATCAAGTGCCCCTATAAGCTGGATTCTAGTCTGCCACTCAATGCTGCCCTGTTTGTCTCTCTGTGTACCCTTGTGCCATACTGTCATAATTAGCTGTAGGTTTAATAAAGATCTTTATCTGGTTGAGTAAGATCTTCCCACCTTGTCCTTTTCTTTTTCAAGAAAGTCGGTGGTATTCTTGATACTTATAGTCTCTATTTAAATGTTAGAATCAGTTTGTCAATATCCATATGAAAAAAAATTTGTGGAGTTTTGACTAGAAATGGAATTCATGGATCTGTTGCAACTATATTGATCTATTTTGCCTCTACAGATCTCCTTCAGTAATGAATTTCAAACTATGAGCATTATATATTTCTTCCATTTCTTATTTTTTCTAGTAACAGTATTTACTTTTCTATGTAGAAGGCTCACATATTTCTTATTTGATTTATTCTTAGCATTTTACTATTTTGTATTCTTTTTCTCTAATTTTCAAATCAATATTGAGACCATTTGTTTATGTTGTTTCAACTTAAAAAAAAAAACCTCATTTCGCGTGTACATTTTACTGAGTTTTGATCAGTTTAGATACCCATGTAAGCATTTTTAGTCAAAACACAGAATATATCCGTCACCCAAGAAAGTTCCCTTGTGCTCCGTAATTCGCTCCTTCTTTGCCCCAAGCAAACATTCATGTGCTTTTTAATATTGTAACTTAAATTTGCCTTTTTCTAGGGTGTCATATAGATGGAATCATGCAGAATATATTTTTTTGTGTCTGTCTTCCTTCACTCAGCTTTTGAGATTCTGAGATCCATCCATGTCTTTTTAAGTTTATTTCTGTGGGCATTTAATAGTCTGGACAGTTGAGCATCAAGTCTTGACTTAGACACATTCTCAGGTCCACAGATAAGACTAAAATTACTGGTTGTAAAGTAAGTATATGCTTATCCTTCTAAGAAACTGCTGTTTGCAAAGGGATTGTATCATGTTATATTCCTGTGAACAATGTGTAAAAGTACCCTTTGTCCAACATTCTTGTTGACACTGGTATGGGTAAACTTTTGACTTTTAAACTTTATAGTGGCTGGATAGGCATATCTCATTAGGTTTTATTTTTGATTTTCCTAATGATTAATGACACGAAAGTTTGGTTTTTTTTCTGTGTTTATGGGCCATTGAAATGTTTTGCTGTTTTTTAAAAAAAAATTGGGTTTTTCTTTTCGAGACATAGTGTTCTTTATATATTCTGAGTATATGTCCTCTGTCAGATATATGCATTGCAGAATTTTTCTATTCCATTTTATATTTTTATTTTGTTAAAACTGTTAAGAACTGAAACGTTCTAATTTTGATAAAGTCCTATGTTTCAAAAAGACTTTTCTATTATGGTTTGTACTTTTGTGTCCTAAGAAATCTCTATCTTCCCCAAAGTCATGAAGATATTCTTAAAATTCCTTGTAAACATTTTGTAGTTTTTATCTTTGCGATTAGGTTTGTGATCCATTTTCACTTAATTTCTGTGTGTATGGTGGGATAAAAGTTGAGGTTTGTTTTTATCTATTTTTATAAATCACTGTTTCAGCACCATTGATTACTTTGGCACATTGATTTCAAATCAGTCGATCACCTATGTGTGAGTGTGTTTTTGGATTCTATACTGTTCCATAATCAATATGACTATTGTTCTGCCAGGACCCCTCCTGTCTTCATTTAATGCAGCTTTATACTAAATCCTGAAAGCAGGTGGTACAAGTTTTCTAACTCTCTTCTCTTCTACAATTGCTTTGACTGTTATAGGTTATTTGCATTGTCATATAAATTTTAGAATTTGCTTATCAGTTTCTACAAAACAGAAAACAAAACCTGCTGAGGTATTTAGTGTGATTGTGTTGACCCTTTACATTTAAGGAGAACAGATGACTTAATATTATTGAGTCTTTCCAGCCTGTGAACATTGTCTATGTCCATTCATTGAGATCTGTAATTTCTCTCAGCAACTTACTATAGTTTTCATTGTTAAGGTCTTATGTTTACTTTTGTCTTATTTAGTATTTTTTCATATTTTTGCTGATATTTCAAATTAAATTTTTTACTTTAGATTTCCAATTTTGAGTTGGAAGCCAAATAAAAAAGAATAAATACTGTATGTTTTCATTTATACAATATGCAAATAAATTTATTTTAACACAGAGTAAATTAACAGTTGCCTGTGTCATTTGTAAATTAATATAGCTGGGAAAAGGGAATCATTTTAATTGTGTGTTGATAGTATATAGAAAGACAATTTATTTTTGCATATTTGACCTGTATCCTGCAGTTCTGCTTAATTCACTTAATTTTAGTAAGACTTTGGGAGATGATTTAAAACTTTTCTCAATAATTCTAATTCTGTCTGGAGTTTTCTTATTATTTTCTACATGGAAGATAGAGTTATTTGTAGCCTTGGTGATATTTATCCTTAAATGTTTAAGAATTTACCATTGGAGCCATCTCTAAATGGAATTTTCTTTATGGAAAAGTTTTAAATTACAAATTAAGATTCTTTAATGGATAAGTGATTATTTAGATATTTTGTTTTTGAGGGGGGGGTTTGGCATCAGTTTTGGTCATTTGTGACTTCCACGAATTTAGCCATTTTATCTAAGTTGTTCAATTAAGTGGCATAAAGTTTTATTTATTTGTTACTTTAAAATACTTACAGGATCTCTAATGGTGTTCTCTCTTTCCAGATTTTGTTAATTTATGCCTTTTGTCACTTTATCATTAACAGAATAGCTATTGATTTTTCAGTATTATGATTTTCCCCAGAAATTAGCCATTAGCTTCATTATTTTTTTTTTTCTGTTTTCTATTATACTGAATTCTGCTCTTTACTTCCTTTACATAGATTAGTAATTTATAAGTTATGGCCCATGGGCTATATCTACAGTTTGTATTAAAAATAAACTTTTATTGGTATATAGTCATATCATTTGTTTGTGTATTGCTGTGATTGCTTTCACATTATAGTGGCAGAGATAAGTTGTTGTAAAAGAGACAGTATTGCCTAAATGCTTAAAATATTTACTGTCTTACCCTTTAGAGAAAACATTTGCTGCCCCCTTGATTCGATCATTGATTTTAGATCTTTCTTCTTTTCTGATATGAGCTTTTAAAGCCACAACTTTTCCTCAGAGGACTGTTTTAGCTTTATTACACAAATTTCATTATGGTATTTTAATTTTCATTCAATAGTTTTTCTGTGTTTACCTACAATTTCTTTTTTGACTCATAGGTGTTTCAGAGGTGCATTTTGATACTAACCTTTTCTTGCTTAAACATAACACTCTTGAGATCCAACCAGGTTGTTGCATGTTCTTTTAATTAATTAATTTTTTCAAATTTTTAGTTAAATTCTAGTTAGTTAACATACCGTGTAATATTGGCTTCAGGAGTAGAATTTAATGATTCATGACTTACATATACATATAATACCCAGTGCTCAAAACAAGTGTCCTCCTTAATAGCCATCACCCATTGAGCCCATCTCCTACTCGCCTTCCCTCCATCAACCCTCAGTTTGTTCTCTGTATTTAAGAGTCTTACTGTTTGCTTCCTCCTCTTTTTTCCCTTCCCCTGTGTTCATATGTTTTGTTTCTTAAATTCAAGAAAGTGTATGGTATTTGTGTATGAGTGAAAGTGTATGGTATTTGTCTTTCTCTGACTGACTTACTTCACTTAGCATAATATAATCTAGTTCCATCCATGTTGTTCTAAATGCCAAGATTGCATTTTTTTGATGGCTGAGTACTATCCCATTGTATTTATATACAACATCTCCTTTATCCATTCATCACTCAATGGACATTTGGGCTCTTTCCATAATGTGGCTATTGTTGATAATGCTGCTGTAAACATCGGGGTGCATGTGTCCCTTTGAATCAATATTTTTGTATTCTTTGGGTAAAATATCTAGTAGTGCAATTTCCAGGTCATAGTGTAATTCTATTTTTAATTTTTTGGGGAGCCTCCATTGTGTTTCCCAGAGTGGCTGCACCAGTTTACATTTCCAACAACAGTTTTGCACATTTTAATAGTTCCTTCCATTTGTATATCTTAGTAATATTCCATGGTATGCATATATGAGAGTTCATTCAACCATTCACCCTCTAATGGGCGTTTAGTATTTTTCTAGATTTTGGCTTTTATGAAAACAGATGTAGTGAACTTTTGTTTTTATGTAAGCATAAGTTTTCATTTTTCTGGTATAAGTGACTAAGAGTGAGGTTACTGAGCTTTATGGTAATTGCCTGATTAGTTTTATTTAAAAAAAAACTTCTGCTAGCAACGTATACATAGTCCAGTTTCTCTTCATTTTTTACCAAATTTTGATGTTGTCTTTTTTTTTTTTAAAGGCATTCTGGTAGGTATGTAGTGATAGCTCATTGTGGTCTTAATTTGTCACTTTCCTAATGGATGATTCTCAACTACTTTTTCTCTGCTTATTTGCCATCAGTATTGAAATGTCTGTTCATATGTTTTGCCCATTTCACAATTGGCATGCTTTCTTAACTTTAAGCCTTGAGAGTTCATTATATTTTCTAAGTACCAGTCCTTTTTCAGAAATGTAGTTGGCAGTTATTTTCTTCCAGACAGTGACTTCTTTAAAAATCTTAATTTTTGTTTTTATGTTTTCATTTTAGAGAGCACAAGTAGGGGAAAGGGGCAAAGGGAGAGAGAGAAACTTAAGCAGCCTCCACACTCTGCAGAGAGCGCAATGCAGGCTCGGTCCCACAACCCTGGGATCATGACCTGACCCCAAATCAAGAGTCAGATGTTCAAGCAACTGAGCCACTCAGGTTCTCCTGGACTATAGCTTCTTGTTTCATCCTTTTCATAGCATCTTTGGCAGAGGAAAACTGCATTTTTATTGTAGTCTAACTTACCATGCTGTCATCTCTAAGAACTCTTTACCCTCTGAGTCCTAAAGATTTTTTCTCATATGTTTTCCCTTAAGTTCTATGGCTTCATAAATAGTTTCACTTTTAAGTCTGTAACTCATCTTGAGCTAATTTTTGTATAAGGTATGAGGTTTATATTGAGGTTTTTATTTTTGTCTGTGATTGTTCAGTTGCTCCTGCAACATTTATTCAAAAAGCTATTCTTTCTCATGAGGCATGCTTTTAGGGCATTTAAAAAAAATATTTTATCCATTTCTGAGAGAGAGAGAGAGAGCGAAAGAGAGAGCGAGCAAGCTGAGCAGGAGAGGGTCAGAGAGAGAGGGAGACACAGAATCCGAAACAAGTTCTAGCACAGAGCCTGACGCAGGGCTCGAACCCACGAACCACGAGATCATGACCTGAGCCGAAGTCAGACTTAACCTACTGAGCCACCCAGGTGCCTCGAGGGCATTTTAAGTAGAAACTAGAGTACCCTTTATTCTTGGGCTAATTTTGTGACACTCAGAAAGTGCTGGGATTTCTCCTGAATGCTCAGTATATTTAATGGGCCCTCTCCTTTCTGGCCAGAAGGACAGACACTTCCCAGCCCTGTATGAGCTGTAGGAAATGTTTGTGTTATAGCTCCTTCATAATTGATCTTTCCTCAAAATTAGCTATTCTAACGTTTGGAGCTTTCAGGTATCAAATATATATATTGTTATTCAGCCAAAGACTCAGATTATTGGAACTTTTCTGTTTATAACTCTTTCCTCTTGGGTATTCTGTCTTCCTAATTCTGTACACCTTGACCTTCCTTAACTACAGTTTTAGCCTTGTCAACCAGAATGGTTGCTGGATTCTGTAATTGCCCTAATAGGGGAAATACCACCCTAAAGGAAACCTGAATGATAGTAGGAATTATTTCATTTTTTTTCTTTCCTCGAGGTTTATGGTCTTGTGTTCCCCCTGTTGTATGAAAATAATTATTCTCTGTATTTTTTACAATTTTCTAGTTACTAATGTGGGAGATAACTCTAGACCATCTTATTCCTTCAGGGTCAAAAATGGAATTTGACATTTTTACACTGTAAATTATTTCTTTTATAAAGTGCATTTTTAAATTATTTGCTGGCATATATAATGAATTTTAGTATATCGAACTAATATCCTGAATCATTTACTTATTATTCCTAATTATTTATCTATAGTCCTTTCTAAATGAATATATGTGTACATAGTCTTTTACTCTGAGAATATTGGAAGTTGTATCCCCTGTTACAGTCCTTAATTCTTTTTGTTTTTTTCCCTTGTCTTCTAGTACCACCTGCTACGTCCATTGCAATTTTTCTGTAAAAGTGGTTAGAAAAAGCATTCTTTTCTGCATCTCAGATGGAAAGCTTTGAACATCATTAATTATGATGCTCCCATCTATTTACTATAGATAACTTTATCAAATGTGTGGCATCACTTATGTTTATAATTAACTAAGAATTCCTGTGATTTACCTATATTGAGTTTTTTTGTAATTAAAAAAAACCTTTTTGCATGCTTCTTTTTCTGCTGATGTGGTCTATTACATTGATTTATTTTTAAAATATTAAACCTTGAATTCCTTGAAGAAATCAACTGGTTTTTTTTTTGGGGGGATGTGAAACCAATTTCCTCTTTTGAATAGTTTGTGTAAGATTATTATTTTTTCTAAAATATTTGATTTACTTCACATGCAAAGACATCTGGTCCTGTTCTATATCCTCTTTAGGGAAAGTTTTTAAATTAAAATTTCAATTCAGTAGCTACAGGTCTTCTCAGATTTTCTGTTGTGTCTTTTGTCAGTTTTGGAAGATTCTATTGGCATAAAGTAGATTCTGCTATTCTCTTATTGTTTGTTTGTTTTTTTTAACATTCCTGTAACCTGTAAGGAACTCCTTCTAATAATTTCTGATATTCATTATTTGAATCTGCTTTCTTTTTGGCTGTTTTCCTTCCTTCCTTTCTAGTCTTGGTAATGAGTAATCAATTTTATACATATTATTAAAGAAGCATTCACTAGAGAGAAGTAACAAGAAACTGTGAGGGGAGGGTTGTACATTATTATTAGTATGTTTTCCTTAGTACAGAAGTTCACAAACACTAGCCTGCAACAGAGTTACGTGGAAGGCTTGTTAAAACATGTATAACTGAGTCCCACCCCCAGAGTTCTGATTCAATGGATTTCTGGAGTATGAGAAGTCCCCCAGCAAGCTAGAGATTCAGAAAAGCCAATTTATATATTTCAAATCCAAGTCTAAAGGCTTGAGAATCAGAAAAGCTGATGGTGTAAGTTTCAGTCTGAAAGCTGGCTCAAGACCCAAGAGGAGCCAATGTTTTTATCTGAGTCCAAAGGCTGGAAAAGACCAGTGTACCTGCTCCATCTGTGAGGCAGGAGGAGCTCCCTCTTACTCAGCGTTTTGTTCTATTCATGTCTTCAATCAAATGGGTGAGGTCTATCTGCATTCCGAAGGTCTAGGGGCACCTGGGTGGCTCAGTTGGTTAAGCACCCGACTTCGTCTCAGATCATGAGTTCGAGCCCTGCATTGGGCTCTGTGCTGACAGCTAGCTTAGAGCCTGGAGCCTGCTTCAGATTCTGTCTCCCTCTCTCTGTGACCCTCCCCTGCTCACGCTGTCTCTCTCTCTCTCTCTCTCTCTCTCTCTCTCGGAAATAATAAAAACATAAAAAAAAATCAATCACTTTAGGAAGGTCTATCTGCTTTAGTCAGTCTTCCCATTGAAAATGTTAATATCATCCAGAAACACCCTTACAGACACAACAGAAAAATATTTGACCAAATATCTGCATACCCTGTGATCTAGTTATGTGGATAGATAAAATTAACTATTAAACTAAATAATCTTGATGCTCCTCTTCCTGAGAACACACTCTGAGAAACAGTGCTTTAAATAATCATCCTCCAGATTGCAATATTAATCCTTAGCTTATCTAAGTCCTCTTCCAGGACAATGCATCAATCTTAGTATAATTTAACTTCATTTACCCCTGATTTTACAAATATACTTGTACACATGTATACATGTTTGTGTGCGTGTAAAATTTTAAACCCCAGAACAGCATAATTACTATTTTGCTAGAACATCTAGATTTACCTACATTTTATAATTTTTTGTTGCTCATCATTTCTTTCTGAAAGTCTGATTTCCATCTAGTATCATTTTCCTTCATCTTGAAGAGTACCTTTTAGTATTTGATTTCATGTAGGCCTACCACTTATGAATTCTCTCAGTTCTTATGTGACTAAAACCCTCTCAAATTTACCTAACATTTTTTTTAACAGTAATATTGAGCCAGTATAAATTTTAGGTTGGAGGTTTTTTTTTTTTTTTTTCCCCTGCACTGAAATTATTCTTCAACTGTTTTTGATTTTTGGTCTTTCTATGCTTTCTTTACTTTTTTGCCTTAAAAAAGATAACTTTTAGTCTTACTGCTATTTCTCTGCTTTTATCCTATCTTTCCCACCATTGCTACCTGTTTTTAAGATGGTCTGTATCTTTGGTGTTTAGCATTTGAACGGTGATATACTCAGGTTCTGTTTTGTTTCTTTTTATTTATCTAGCGTGGGCTCTGAAGAACTTCTCAAATATCAAATTTATTGACTTTCATCAGTGGCTGGAAAATTCTTAGCCACTACCTCTTCAAGTTTTGCTTCTGACTCATTCTAAGGACTTGAATTACACATATATCAGATACTTTATTTGTTATCTATTTATATCTATTCTCTCTCTCTCTCTCTCTCATTCTTTAATTCTGAGTATATATATTTTTAACCTTAATCTACTTTGCTATTTCTTTTTTAGTGGTTTCTAATCTTCTAGTTTTCAATTTGATAAGTACTAGAATTTCCATTTGATTTTTTTATAGTTTTTCTCTTCTAAATGTCTACCTTGTCTATAATTTGTATGAGTATAGGTTCTTCAAGTCATTATTGGGCTTCTGGACTATGTATGATTTTGTGTTTCTCTTAGTATTAGATAATATATTTTTCTCTAATGTCATTTAATTCTAGTGTGAAGAACCTAGTATGTGAGAGATTATAAGGCTACTAACTGGTGGATTTTTCCAGAAAAAACTTATATTACATTTTTTTTCTGGTAGGCACTATCAATTCTAGATGACATTATACAGCAAAGGTTATAGGGCTAGTCTTTTTTCTGGTTTACTCTAGGGCATAATTCTATAGGGTTCAAACTTGAATCATAAGGACTTTTGTAAGCTCTCCCTGCCTTTGGTGGGTCCTGAACTTCAATTTTCCTCCATAAATTTGTTAAAAATTTATTCAACTGCTGAGTCACTGAACTGCTTCTTCAAACTATATCCATCTGTTGGGGTGCCTGGGTGGCTCAGTCGGTTCAGCGTCCAACTTTGGCTCAGGTCATGATCTCACGGTTCGTGGGTTTGGGCTCCGCATCCGACTCTGTGCTGACAGCTCAGAGCCTGGAG
Source organism: Proteles cristata cristata (assembly GCA_017311185.1). Taxonomy (NCBI): domain Eukaryota; kingdom Metazoa; phylum Chordata; class Mammalia; order Carnivora; family Hyaenidae; genus Proteles; species Proteles cristata. Next base: position 282,245 of record JAESUZ010001430.1, on the reverse strand, counting down.
CCTGTTTCGGATTCTGTGTCTCCCTCTCTCTCTGGCCCTTCCCTGCTCACGCTGTCTCTCTCTCTCTCAGAAATAAATAAACATTAAAAAAATAAACAAATAAACTATGTCCATATGTAAAAAGTGGCCCAAGTGCCAAAATCACCTCTTTTAGGATTTCTTCTTTTTAAGGATCATCATCAAACAATTGGCCCCTGTCTTAAGGTTCTATTGCCCTTGAAAAGGTATTTTTCTTTTGGTTTGGTTTTTGTCTAGTTTTTTTTAGCTGTTCCCAGCAGGAAGATATGCCAATTAGTAACAGTGAAAATCTGAATCATTTTTATATACATAGTTTGTTTATTATCATATATTAAATTACTGTAAGCATTGAAATAGCTTAGTTTTATTTTTTAATCACTACTTTAAACTTGATTATGTCATATCCATTTATTTTGTCCCTTAATCACATCACGGACAGATTTGATTTTCTTAAAATCTTCAAGTTATTCAAAAATTTACTCAAATATAATGTAAATTCTAATATCTCATCCAATAAAAATCTCTTCGGTCCCTTTCTCTGGTTCTCTTTATGTTAGGGTCTTAATGGCAATTATTTTTCCTATCTTTAAACGTGTCTTTAAACGTATCTATATTTTTACTTTTAAAGTAAGGTCTTCATAGTGTGTCATAGCATTGCCCAAGGTTTACAATATAAATCTTTAAATATTACGGTCTTTATTTTTTAATGTTGTTGTTTTGTTTTGTTTTTTTGAGAAAGAGAGCAAGCAGGGAAAGAGCAGAGAGGGAGTGAGAGAATCCCAGTTAAGCTCTGTGCTGACACTCTGTCCCTGTCTCAAAAATCAGTGAACATAAAAAAAAATTCTGTCAATTTTTGTTTCTTTGGAAAAGTTCTTCTCTACCTTCATGAAAGATTTTTTTTTTTTTTTTTTTGACCAGGTAAAGAATTGTGGGCTGAAATTTTTTTGAAGTGGAATTGAAATGGATTTCATGCCTCTGTCTTCTGGCCTCCCTCTGTCTACTGAGAATGTCATTCATACCTTGTTCCTCTTTGTGTGATGAGTCTTTATTCTCTGATAGCCTTCTTCAAATTTTTTCTCTACCTTTGGGTTTCAGTATTTTATTATGGCAAATATATGTTATTAGTTTTTATTGTGCTTATTTCCTGGGCTTCTTGCATCCATGGTTTGAGAAACTTCATCATTTTGGGGAAATTCTTACTCATTATCTCTTCATATATTTCTTCTGCTTGATTTTCTCTTTCTCCTTGTATGTTTCATTGCTACCATAATAAATTGCCACAAATCTAGCAGCTTAAAACAATACTAATTTATTATGTCACAGTTCAATAGGTTAATAATTTACCACAGGTCACACTTCACCTGATGTCACCAGGAGGGCTTTCTGCTCTTTAGCGCTCATGTGTTTACATTGGGCCCACCTGGATAATCCAGGATAATTTCCCTGTCTCAGTACATGAAATGTGAATTTCATTTTTAGAGTCCCTTTTGCCATGTAATATAACGTACACACAAATTCCAGGGATTAGGTTTAGATGCCTTTAGGCAGTCATTTGGCATACCACATTTCTCCTTCTGAGATTTTAATGACATTTATATAGACTATTTGATATTCTTCCATAGCTCTTGAATGCACTTGCATTCAAAGAATATATTTTTTTTTCATTTTATATATATAAGTGTGTGTATATATATATATATATATATATATATATCCTCTTTTTATTTCCATATGTCTTTTTAAATTGGCCTTTCTTCAAATTTGCTAATTCTTTCCTTAACTTTATTGAATCTATTGATAAGCCCATTGAAGGCATTATCTCTTTTTCTTAATTTTTTTCATTTCTAACACTTTCTTTTTTATAGTTTCTTACTTGGCTGAAATTCACGGTTTATGCATGTTGACTTATCTTTTCAACTATTAATTAACTCCTAACATGTTAATCATAGTTATTTTAAATTCTTTGATAGTTCCAACACTTGATTTATCAGTGATTCTGATCCTTTTTGTGATTCTGACTTTGTCGGTTTTTCTTCTTTGTATACCTTTTTCCTTCTTGGTTGAAAATTGGACATTATATATAGAATAGTAATAACTGACACACATAGTATTTATTCTGGCAGTGTGCTTGCCTCTTATGCTAGGCCTCTAATATTGTGACTTAAATCATTCTACCCAGGAGATGAACTAGGTTTTAATTACCCTCATTGTGCCACATGCCTGAAATTTCCATTTATCTTGTCTTTATGTTGGAGCTGGTTTGTCAGAATGTTTCACTCAGTGTTGCAATTAAAGGCTTTCTTTCAATCCTATATTTTCTGTATTTCCAAGAGGTTCCCTCCACAGCAGTAATCTGCTGTTATCTGTTATTGGGCACTTGCAAGCCTGGCATTTGGTGGACCTGGGTTGTTTCCTATTATTCTGCTTCAGACTTGGTTTTAGGCAAGTGCTGCCCTAGGTCTTGGAAGTAGGAGTTTCCACTGATCCTGCCCATTTCCATGTGGTTTGGATCTCTAAATACCAGGACTTCTGCTCTCCCTCAGAATAGAGTTTTTTCCTGTTCCCTTTCTCCAGCTGCAAAAGGCTCTCCTGGTACCCTGACCTTGACAGGTTTTGCTGTCCTCTTTTAAGACAGATAACGTTTTTGTTCCATAGAGGTTATAGGGAAGAAGGTCCCTGCTGGGCTTTGTCTTTTCTACAACAGTGACTGCCTCTCTTGCTCAGCCTGCAGCAGGGAGGGACTTTCTCAGCCTCCCAGGCCACCCTCACTCTCTCTTGTGAGTAATTGTGAGGTTTGTGGAGAGGAGCCTGACAATTACTGCAGACTCGCCTTATGCTTGCAATTCAGAAGATTTCATTCTCTCACATTAGCTTGCACTTGGACTTGAGCAATTTATTAAAAGTATTAGCTGATTTCCTCTTACCAGTTTATGTAGTCCCCAGCGTTTCTTCTTCCTGGGCTCTACCCCGAGGAAGTAAGCTCTTCATTGCTCTCTTGTCTTCTTAATGGTCTGGCGTTTCTTCCTATTTCAAGGCTGGATGGTTGTCCTACTATCTCAGCATTCTCCTAGATCCTAAAAGTGTTCTAATTCTATAGATTATCTGACTTTTTCTTGTGATTAGTGTGGGAGTGACCATTTCCAGCTTTCCTCATCTTAGGTGGAAGTTTTCTATTTTTTTTTAAATTTGAATTCCTAGCCCATGATTTTTCAAATTGCATTTTGAAAAAATATTACATGAACCAAGCACTATACTAAAAACCCTCCTTAACCGACTACAACCCCAGGAAACATTCTCAGAGCACTGTATACAGGCGGTTTACTGGAGAATGCTCTCCATCACATCGCCTAAGGAAGTGGGAAGGGAGAACTGGTCTGAGGGAAAGCAATGCAGCTATAAGAGAGGACCTGGGCCATTCTGTGCGAAAGCACCAGAGCTAGGAGTGAGTGCCTCGCAGCCCCAGTCGGAGGCGCATACGACTCTGGTGTTAAACATATTATTTACTAGGGAAAGTTTTATTATTTCATTTTTTAAATCACCTACTTAAAATACATTTGAACTTCCTCTTTATAGCACTAGGTGTGTTGTTTGCTCTCAGTTAAATGACATATATTCCGAAACTTATAGTTAATTTTTATATTTTATATTTATATTTTATTTGACTAGTTAACTAGAAAGCAGGAGTGTGTCCATTTCAGTTTGTTTTGTTTTCTTTTTGTCTAAGCCACATGCAATTAACAATATCCAAACATGCACTATAAGAAAGCTTTTATGCCTGTCTAAAGACATGCAGCATTACATTTCTTGAAACTTGAAAAAATGTGTATTTGGAACTTACTTTACCATATAAATGAGTGAAATACTTCCATGCAGTTGAATTCTATTTCTCAGTCTTCTGTAATTTCATCTACTTTTTTAACCTGAACTCATGCACTTGAAAATGTATATGATTGTGTTTAAAAAGAATAAGGAGAAAATATCAGGTTTTCCTTTGGCAGTCCACAGGGAAATAAAGTAAGCAAAATTTGTTTTCAGCTTCATGTTTTGATTAGTGGCTATTCCCCTAGAAAGTTATAGTTGAAAAAAAACTATTTACCAGTAGGTCACAAGGTTACAGAACCTGAGATTCAGGATGCATTTATTCTTCAATTGTCTAGTATGTAAATTATATTTCGCATTAGAAACTTAGTGAAAACTAAACAAAGTATTTAAAGCCAGTGTTTGTCAATTTCCGTAGTAGGTAGCCAATTAAGAGTTTAACTTTGCAATTTATGATTTTGGTCCATTAATACTCTCCTAATCTTTTCTTTTTATCTAAATTTACTGAAGTAAATCACTTCACTTACTTATGCCTGTCTTCCTAATTTACATAGGAGCATTTGATTACTGAAATCTGTTGTGGAATATCAGTAGTGTAATAATGTCTTTTATATCTGAGTTGTATCTTTCATTGTATGTTGCTTAAAGTTACATAATTATTTTCATTCTAGATTTTATTATTATATATAAGCATTTTTATGATGTAAGAAGTAATGAAATTTAAGAATTTTAATGTGCCAAATTAAATTTTTAAGTTTTCATTATATTTATGACATGCTAATAGGACCTAGGAGAATACAAAAGTTAAAACCAAAAGTAAGAATTGTAACTTTATGAAGTGGCACAAACATAAAGGAGTTATTAAAATAAAGCTCACAGGGTACCTGCGTGACTGAGTAAGTTCGGAGTCCACCTCTTGGTTTCAACTCAGGTCATGATCTCATGGTTTGTGAAAATGATCCCCGCATCAGGCTCAGTGGTGACAGTGCAGAGCCTGCTTGGGATTCTTTCTTTCTGCACCCCCTCACTCTCAAAATAAATAAATAGATAGATAGATAGAAAGATAATAAATAAATAAAATAGAACTCACAACATAAGCAGTGTCCTAAATGAAAGTAGAATTATTATTATTTTCTAGAATTCCAAAGTATATAACTTTGTAAAATAATACCTTGTAGCGAACATATTTATAAGGAGATTAATTTAGAAAATAAGAGACAGAAATCATTTTGTACTTATTTATTTACCATTTCCTTGGCCTTGGATATGTCCCAAATCACTTAGATATGGTAAGATTTGATAATAATTTCATCCATGAGCTTTCATACATTTTTTTCTATCATGGGTTAATTTATATTTTTATTCACATAAATTTTTTAGGATCTGGAAGTCTCTATAAATGAGGTTTTTTAAATACAAGTAAAAGCTAATACATAACTTTTTTTTTAATCATAGTAATAAAACCTTTGTGTTTTAAAAAAGATATTGAAGCTTTAAAATTTCATTTAAGCATTATTATTTTCTTTGAATGTTTTGCTTTCCTATGGTTGGTAATTTTGATAGAGTGTTTGATACATTTCCCAACTTGGAACAGTAGTTTTCTTCATGGAAATCAGTTATTCTCTTTCTTAAAAATTTGCATTTAACTATCAAGAAAAATGGCCAATGTCAAAATAACATCAGATAGCATCATTAGTGTGACTGAAAGGAATGAACGAGAATTGAGTGGGGAGAAAGTAAAGAGAAGCTTGAGATCATGCATTTCACTCTAGAGTTGACAAATTTAGGGCCAAGAACTTGCCAGACTGTTAAGATTATAAATCTCACTCAAGACTGTGTAGTAGGGCAAATTCCCCATGTAGTACATCTTTATATTATTTCTGTGCACAAAATATCTTACACTAAATGAGGGGTTTTTTTGAATAAAAGATAATAAGATTGCAAATAAAACTGAAAAATTATTACTTAATCTTTTCACTTAATCAAGTAAAATATGCTAATTTTTCTCACGAAATAACCTTGTTGTTTTCTGGTGCTGTTTAAAAAAGATTCAAAATGAATGCTGACAAAAACTGAGGACTGATGGATGTGACGGGGGGGAGGGGGGTGGGCATAAAGGAGGGCACTTGTGGGGATGAGCACTGGGTGGAAACCAATTTGATAATAAACTATTTGTAAAAAAAAAAAAAAGATTCAAAATGAAGAAAATAATTCATTTATTTTTAGAGGACATAAGACCAAGGAGTTCTCTTGTATTAAAATGTTTTATATTTTTTTACATGTTAACAGATAAATTTTCATGTATGCTGTGGGAAAAGGGTGCTTTAAATTGTATATTTCTCTCAGATAAGAATTGAAAAAAACAGTATAGGCACAATGTGTCTCTTCTTTTTTTTGTAATTGGTGTTTATTTGTCTGGTGATAGAGGAGGGTATTAAGCTCAGATCTATGTATATATTATTTTTTTGTGAGAATTTACATTGTGTTAGGATGAAAATCACATAGTTTATCTGAAGTTTACTTTCCTTTAAAAGAGATTGTGAGGAAGCAATAGATTTTAATAACAAAGATCCCTGTCCATTTTCTTCACTGTAAAGAAGTGAGGATGATACATTTCCACTTAGAATAGTTTGCTGTTTGATAGAATAGTGTGGCAGTGTTCTTTAATGATGATTTTGTATACTTAAAACTTTTGGTCTCTTGCTGGGTAAAATGTTGCTTTGTTTGTCCCTCAAGAAAATTAAAATTATGGTTACAGAATGATATGTAAGAGCATCATGTAATATTCTATTGAGTTTTATAAGAAATTAGTTGCTCATTAAAATCCTGTTGTAGGAGGGCACCTGAGTGGCTCAGTTGGTTAAACTTCCAGCTTCAGCTCATGTCATAATCTCACAGTTTGTGGGTTTGAGCCCCACGTCAGGTGCTGTGCTGACAGCTCAGACTAGAGCCTGCTTCAGACTCTGTGTCTCCCTCTTTCTCTGCCGCTTCGCCCCTGTGCTCTGTCTCTGCTTCTCAGAAATGAAGAAATGTTTAAAAAAAATTTTTAAACTCTATTGTAGGGATTCGCTCACCGAGAAATATCTGTTTTTATCCATTACCCTTAAGTCAAGATAATTAGTACATATGTATACACAGTCATGTAAATATTGGCTTAGGTTAATTGAAGTTTCTATTTGATATGTAACTTAATCACCTAGAACATGATTATTGTAATTCTCATGCCTCTAAATCATACATAAACCCATAAATTATGGGGAAAAAGTCATAAACTAGGGGAAAAATACACCTGGATTTAATTACATAATAGTATATTTTAATAGGATAACTATGATGTGAACCTTTATGCATCTAAAATTTTTCTAAAGTAATTTCACTCTCATTAATTAATCTTAAATAAAACTATTCATGCTTCACTCAGAATTCAAGTACAGAAGCAAATAATAATGTCTGGATTTTTCTCCTTTTCATAGGTTTTCTCTTATCATTCATACTCATTTCTCCTTAGAGGATGGGATTACTTTAGCTGAGAAGTCATAGGACATGATCCTGGAGATAAGAAGGAATGAATTAAGTAGATATAGAAAAGGAGTTTTGTCTATATTCACTAAAAGTCAGACATAAGTTACTGTGACTTCAGGTAGCCTTCCCTTTGCTAGCTGTTTTATTCTAATTTACTTGTAGTAAATCCTCTCATTGAAACAGTTATTCTTGAAGTGTGTTTCTTGGATCAGCAGTAGCAAACCACCTGAGAATTTGTTAGTAGTACAGATTCTCACAGTACACCTAAACCCGCTGAATCAGAAGTTAGCAGGGTTGGGTTCTAGGTGTCTGTTTAATCAGCATAACAGATGATTGTAATCTATACTAGAGTTGGAGAACCATCATGTTAAAGAAGGTGCTTGGTTCAGAAATAACAGAGTAAGGGAGAATATTGAAAATTCTGATTATCTTCAGTGAGTCTTCAAAGCCCACCCAAGTCCCTTTTTCTTGCCTGAAATTGTTTCTCCAGAATAATCTTTGTGAAAGTGCTCACACCAGTTTCCTGAGTTCTTTCTCTAAAACAGTTGTTCCAAATAATAGAAAACAAAGTCAGAGAGAAGTGCTAACTGTGAGGCTTTGGGTACACACATGAATCAGATCATGCTATTTCCAATTAGAAAAGAAGGAGTCCTATCTATTCCCTTATCCCTATTTAGTCACTTCACAATGCAGTACTTTAGTTTTAAGTATTAGTTATATAGAAAATTATTCTGTGATTAATTACCTTTTTGGCATTTATGTTTTTCCTCATATGTAGCAAAAATGTTACTTAGCTTTGTGTCCCAACTTTTATTATTGTGAAACATTCTTTAATATTTTACATGTAGATGTCTTAGATGTAGGACAATGTGTGTTCATCTTACATTATATAATTATATTGATTTTGTTTTTTTAAATCAGTGCCACATTTTGTAAGAGTAAATATAGTTTTGTTTTGTTCAAAGTAGCTGTCACAATAGTTACCATTACTGACCTCTCACTGTGTGCCAGGTACTTTTCTATGCACTTGACATGCCTTAGCTCATTTAATCCTCACCGGTAGTAGTATGGTCATCTTCATTTCATAGGCAAAGGAAGTCTAACACCCCACACTCACCTAGGTAGCCTCAGAACCAGTCCAGTCCAAACAGTCTTACTTCAGAGCACTTTTAAGACAGATAGTTAGATGTTACCCGATTAGTTATTTGCTTGAGCAGAATTGTTTTCTTTACCCCTGTTATTTTTACATATACTACTTGAAGTATTTTTAAGAATGTCAAATAGTGTTTACGTAAGGCCATATAATTTATGAACTAATATAAATCATATTGCAGGGATCAATAACTAAAAGCAAGTGGGCATATGAAATGGAAAATGCCTACTTTAGCACAGCAATTTAATTGTATTACAGAGAATTCTAGCTATTGCCTTATTAGTATAGCCTTTCAGGGAATTTTAGGCAATTCTTGAGCACAAAGGTTAATTCTTCGTAACTGACATAATGACCCATGTAGAGGGTGTTCAAAAAAGCTCTCTTTCATAGATAGAAGGATAGTCACAGAAGACCCAGAAGAACTTTTCTTGAAGAACCTTAGAGCTACGAGCAAAGTCTATGGCCCTTACAGGTTACAAAATCCCAGTAGCTTTTCACAGAACAGTCATTCCGAATTAGCTGTAGTCTTTAGAGTAGCCTTGTGTCTGATGTGAAACCATACAGGGTGTCCCTTCTACCGAAACTGTTATGATTCCAGGGGTCAGAATTGTATTTTCATGATTTTTCAAGATTCTAATTTAGAAGTAAACTTTATTTGACTTTTTTATATTGAATTATATTTACTAGTCTTTATGTCTTAATTTCAACAGCATCACTGCAAAACTTGAAAGAGCTTTAGAAAAAGTTGCTCCTCTTCTTCGTGAAATTTTTGTAGACTTTGCCCCATTCCTCTCTCGTACACTTCTTGGCAGTCATGGACAAGAGCTATTGATAGAAGGTATGATTTCTCTCTCTATTCTAATTATTTTAGTTTCCTATAATGTATCTCTTAATCATGACATAATTTGTACTTCTGGAGGAATATTTATTGCCAAAAGAATATAAAGACATTGCTTCCACAAATTCTAATATGATATTTATATATGATGTCTTCCTATTCATATTTTTAAATAACATGTTTTCATAGTCAGTGCTAATAACAGAATGCAAACTTGTGAAAAAGTGTTGGCTTAGGAGACTCTGGCTTTTATAATCCTAGTCTTCCAGGGCTGCGGGATCACCTTCATTAGACGATGTGTATACTAAGCAATACTCTCTAAACTTTCCTAGTAAGAGCCGTGCTTCTGTAAGTGACGTCTTATTCACCTAGCATTTGTAATGTGAGAATTCTTAGCGGAGAAAATGTAAAGAAATACTTACCCTGGAGTTTATGAAGCTATTGTCTTTCACTCAACAGCAGCTTAAATGGAGTGAGGAGGGAAAGCAGATAGATTAATTGTGGTGAAGATGTAATTAATGCACCTGTATTAGGAGAGCAGCTTTGGACAATACGGTTATTTGAAGCCTTATTTCATCAAAAAGTTTGTTTTATGAATATTCATGAGCCCCAGAAAGGGACCATCTCAATATCCAAGTGACCCTGTGAATAAATAATGGCCTCACAGGTACTGTTCCTTGGATTTAGCAGCCTTACATACATATGATGTTGCTTTGTGCTCTCTATTTACTGCCATTTTCCTGTTACTGTTCTATCATTGTCTCAACTGCTTTTACACCAGAGAGGCAGTAATAGTTAGTAACTTGCTTGGGTTAGCTTAGAAAGTAGCTGAGAAAGTTACATGCTGTCTACAAAATGTTGTCAGTGGTAGCACCTCCCTTCCAGCGTTCTTGTGAGAATTAAATTATGTAATGCACATAAAATGTCTTAGAACAGTGACACACAGGTGGGCTATTTATTAAAAAAAAAGAAAAAACAACACTTTGAATTCTTGTTCGAGGCCAAGCGTTTTCTTAGGTACTTAGAATATATCAGTATATCAGAGACAAAGGTGTTGATTCTAAAAACGAAAGCAAATGAACAAACAAACAAAAGCAGAAACAGGGGCGCCTGGGTGGCTTAGTCGGTTAAGCGTCTGACTTTTGCTTAGGTCATGATCTCGCTGTTCGTGGGTTCGAGCCCTGCGTTGGGCTCTGTGCTGACTGCCAGCTCGGAGCCTGGAGCCTGTTTCAGTCTGTGACTCCCTCTCTGACCATCCCCTGCTCACGCTGTCTCGCTCTCTATCTCCTAGAAATAAATAAAACATTAAAAAAAAAAAAGCAGAAACAGACCGGTAAATCTGGAGAACAAACTCCTGGTGACCAGAGGAGGGGGGGGGAGGGAATGGGCAAAATGGATGAATGGGAGTGGCAGACGCAGGCTTCCAGTTACTGAATGAATAAGTCACGGGGATGAAATGTTACAGCACAGGGAATACAGTGAATGGCATTATAATAGTGTTGGATGCTGACAGATGGTGAGCATAGCATAGCATACAAAGTTGTTGATCACTATGCTGTACACCTGAACTAATGTAACACTGCATGCCAACTATAATATAATAGCAACAAAAAAAACACACCTTAATTAAAAAAAATAATCCCTGCCTTGAGTTTATATTCCAAAAAGGAGAGGACACTTAGATAAACATTAGACATAATAAATTATATAGTCAGAAGATGGTAAATGCTACATTAGAGGATAAGTCCAACATAGGGGTTAGGGATTTTAAAATGGCAGGGTCAGGTCGCAGTTTTAAAGAGGATGATTTATTAAATAAACTGCAGCGTGACCCTGCTGTGTTTATAATCCCAAACCCCTGTGTTGAACTTAATTCTTTAACGTAGCACTTACCATCTTCTAACATGTTATATAATTGTACATAGACCAGTGGTAAAAATTATATTTGAGCAAAGACTTACAGGAGGTGAGTCATACAGCTTACTAGAAAAACATTCTAGACTGAGAGAATATTTGATGCAATGACCCCTTAACACACGTTACTTTACAATAAGAGAAAAAATCAATAAACATTATTGAAAAAATAAATCTTAAATGTTTCTTCATTCACTAAAAGTCTTTTATTTTTTCTGTATTTATATATATCTTTTCCAAAAGTTATTTGACAAATTTATACAAGAAATATATAAATAGTGGTCAAGACGTGCTAAAATAAATGAAGAATAAATTTAGAAATGTTAGCATGGGTCCTGTAGTGTTATTAAAACTGGGCCACAAATCAGCACTAAGTTTTTCAGCAGCCAAAGAAAAGAAGAAATTATGTTAAGATTCACATTCCTGGTTCCTCAGTGATGCTTTGTGACAATTTTAAGCTCTGAGGAATTACTGTCAGATAACTGTTAACTGCTTTCTGTTGATCAGGCAAAACCCCACATATGTAGCCCCTTCCCAGAATTTTCCAAGACCAGACATCTGGACTGTTTTTTGTTTCTTCCCAGTATTGCAGAAAGGAGGTAGAAGAAAGGCCTGGGTAGGTAAATGAGAGCTGTTTTTCTTGGGCTTCCCTAAGTTTATTTAAAATACTCTGAATTGAGTTGAAAGAGTAATAAGAACATGCCTCTTGGATTTTTAAGAAAAAAAACTGTGCTAAAAATGAAACATTCGAACAAGTTTTATATTGAAAGCTCTTGTGGTGTTCATCTGGCAGGATGCAGTGTTATAACTTTTCTGCATCCAGAGTTTATCATATTTTTTAAAGTATGAAGATGTTATCCTCATATTCATTTTTGTCTTAACATTAATTTACTTAAAACATGATGATATCAAATGGTACAGTTTTAGGTTTGAGTTTTATTTTTTTAAATAGAATGTTGACACACTTAGGATATGTCCTCCAAATTTCTGCCTAACTATACATTCCAAAAACCTAGAAACATCTGCTGTATAACAGAACAATATTCTGTATCCCTCATAATTTACTTATAACTTTCCTTTTCAGATTCACATAGTCTCCATCCTCTTGCTATAGAAAACATTAATTATTGAAAACAAGTTACACAATATCACATTTCCTTGTTTTTGTACAACCATATCTTCTGCATTGGATCTCTTTCCTTTTTTCTCTCCCCCAAATTATTCTCATCCTTTGAATCCAGCTTTAGGTTCCTTAAGCGTTATTAACGACTTCTCTTCTGTGATCCTGTGCTGTTTTATTTAGATAATTTCTATAAAATCTTTCCTGACTTATAAATAAGAAGTATCTTATTGTTTATGTTAAATTGCCTAGCTTATAATATTCAATACTTTTCCCTATTCTTGACTAGAATATTATTTTTGTTACTAATAATTTCTGGTAGAGGTAAGTTTGGAAAATAAGGTGGTAAGACAGGTAAAATGCTGTGTTCTATAATAAGCATTTCCAGTATTGATCAGTCATCTACACTCATGAATTAGCCACCATGCTTATCCAATGTCGATTCTTGCTCTCCACCCCAGTCTCTGGAAATACGTGCCCTTTTATGTTCTCATTCTTGAACATGTACTCTAGATCATTCTCTTTTTTTCTCCCTTTTCTCCATTTCCCCTATTTCTCTAATTTGAAACACTTCCTCTCCTCTGGGGGGGCGGGGGGGAACTATCAACTATTGTAAAGGACTTAGGAGATTTACATGATAAAAATACTTGGAGAGTGTAAACGTGTAAATGTAAATGTAGGCACTGATGATAACCATCAAGTATACATGTATTTATCGAACTAAGCAAATGGTGGTTATATGGGAGAGAATATAGTAGTATATAATGGCTGTAAACTCTGAAAACTGAAAAAAGGAGGAGGACAGTAATTATATTTCTGATGGCATTATTGATATTTTTATAAAACTGTTACATAATGTATAAAACCAATTAATAATTGTTGATATTCTAATTATTTTATCCTATGTGCCTGAAAATCAAAATTTTCATCAAATAATGAAATCTAGATATTAAATACAGGTTAAGCAAAAGCATTTATTTTGAATTTGAATGGGATATTATAAAAGCTAAATTATTATCTACATACACACACAAGCAGACACACACTCACATATGTCCTGTAGTCCTGCCTACTGTTTGCCTAGGAACAATGACCAGTTAGTAGCAAAGAGTACACCTGGGTTCCAGATTGTAGTCTTGAAATATCATTTGCCACTGAAAGTTCGAACCTTGGAGAAATGAGTGATGTCAAGGCCAGAACAGTAAATGTTGATGATTTGCCTGCAACACTTGGTGAGACCAAAGCCAAGGAAGGTATTGACCACTGTCAGAAGTACTCAGGACCTCACTTGAAAGCTGTCTTATTGGCCAAAGATTAGGCATTTTCGACAACAGTAGGTATAATTAACTGCAGTGCATCCAAAGGCACGGATGTGTTTAAATGTGTAAGTCATAAGAATGATTTTTAAAATGATTTGATTGAATTTAGAAGATAGGGAACCAACTCATTATTTTGAAAACTGATCAATGAAGGGAAAATTTTGTCCTGTTATACCTTTGTAAGTTATATCATTTATGTTATCCATTCATTAATGAGGGACGTCTTCTTTTACAGAAATATAAATATATCTGATAAATGATAGATTTTTGGGTTAGCTCATTAACATTTAGCATCCTCTGAGAAATTAATAGACCTTAGCATCAGTTACTGCTAACATCACAGAAGGAGAGACAAATAGATAGCCAGATGGAGATAATGCTGTCACGCATCAAGACTGACTGACTGACTGCATGAATGAATGAATGAGTCAATTAAAGCTGAATCTGACTGAGACTATACACCCAATATGTTAAACTATGCATTAAGAATTCTGTCATGAAAATTAACACTGTTGGAAATTCTGTACAATAAATATCTTGGTTCCTTCAAAATAATTTATACCGGGAAAAAAGAGATAGAAGGAGTTCTGTAGCTTAAAAGAGCTTTAAAATCTTAAAAAATTAGTAAAACTGAATTGTTCACAGATATAACTATCATTTGGGTAATAAACTTTAAAAAGAAAAACCAAAGTGATTATCATAAAAATTAGATAATGATTTGTTAAAAGTAAGGAGAATAACACAAGACACATGGAGGGCTTCTGGGATACTTGGCAAAAGTCTGTTTCGTTAGCTATGTCGTGGTTATAATGATCATTTTAAAATAATTCATAAATTCGTGTTTTATGTATTTGACTTATCTGTGTTATATTTTACAGAAGAATTCTAATGTTCTCTAAGGGAGAAAGTTATAAAAAGGTTTTATTGACATTAAAGACATATGTAACATTGAACTAAATTACAGAAGTAATTTCTGTCCATGATAATCCATCACTTTCAATAAAACCTGTTTTTAAAATATCTCAAATTATTTTAATAGAATTTGATGAGTTTTCTTTTAAATTTCTATAGTTGAATAGAGGTTGAAAATAACCAACATAATTCTGAAGATGCACAAGCTATTATAATTTTAAAGGTGTGGTAGTGGCCCGAGCTAAACAGATCACTGTGTCAGAAAGAAAATATCTAGAACTAGATCCCAACACAGAGAGACAGGGCTGTGACAGAGCTGTCATTGCAAAAAGAGATGTATAATGCAACAAGTGCAGATAAAGCAATTGGATCCCTTCCTCACTAAAGACACAGAAAGTCACTACTAAGATGGTTGAAAAAGTAAAACTTCAAATGCTATAGAAGAAAATATAGGACAATATCTGTATTGCCAAACTCGGGAAATATTTCTTTAACTAGAAAAACAACAACAACAACAACGAATAAAAACATAAAATTTAGAGCTTGATAAAATTGACCATCTAAAAATTACTCTAGTTTATCTAAAGACACCATTAAAAAGTGAAACCATGTAGAATGACATCAGCAAGATTGTGAACTACAAAGCTTCAGGCCCTCATTCCTCCATAGAAACACTAAATAAACAATGTATGGACTAAAGACCTGAATAAAACTGTAAGAACCAGTTAAAAAACTTCAGCAACCATGCAGATATTCCAAAAGTTAGATATTCCGTGGTATTTTGTTAGTCCTTGGGCTCTTTCCTTTCTAGTACAGTATGGCAGGCATGGTCAGGAGGAAATCACTGAATTCCCATTTCTTCCCTTGGAATGACAGGAAAAGAATACAAATTTCTTGGATCATTCTAGATTCTCTGGTGGCTTCCCAAAAGACTGATTTCTGTCTTGCCTATCTCAAAGCACAGTGGGGATAGTTATACCATTTCAATAATAGATTAAAGGGTACTAAAAGCAGTGGCAGGCAATATGGCATATTATTGATGCAGGAGGTATACAGTCCTATGGGCAGTTGGGAGCATGAGATTATGGGAAAAGTTTTGAGAGGATCCTGAGCCTTTAAGCCAGCCACTTAGTGAAAGTCTTCCCTTATACAAAGTTCATAAAGACTGAAAGACTTTTTTCAAATGCCCAAATTTCAGCAAAAGTTCACAATTTACAGAAAGAACAAGGAAGCATGACTGTTTCAAATGAAGAAATAAGTTTCCAAACACTGACCCTAAGAAAAGCAGTCTTCTGACTTATATGATAAAGAATTGTTTTTAACCTTCTTTAACATGTTGAGTGAACTAAAAGAAGATACAGACTGACAACAAAATCATGAAAATATTTTATTAATAAAAGAAGAATATCAGTGAAGAAATATTTAAAAAGAGCCAAGCAAATTTGGGGACTCAAAAAATGCAATAGGTCAGTTGAAAAATTCACTAGGGATGTTTAATTGCAGATTTGATGAGACAGATGAAAGAGTTTGTGAGCTTGAAGACAGGTCATTTGAAGTTACTAAATTAGAGGAGCAAAAATTTAAAAAAAAAATGAGACAAGTGAACAGAATCTAAGGGACTTATGATGCTTCATTAGACCAATATAACATTATGGCAATACTAGAAGAAGACAGAAAGGAGCAGAGAATGCATTTGGAGAAATAATGCCTGAAAACTTAATACAGTTTCATGAAACAAAATTCAAGTAAAATAATTCAAACAGACATACAGCAACATACATTGTAATCCAATCAAAGGAAGGCATATTCAAAAAAAAATCTTGGAAGCAGTGAGAGAAAAGTCATTTGTTACATATTAAGAAGCTTCTCTAAGATTGTCAGAAATTTTTTCAGCAGAAACCTTGTACACCAGAAAATAGTGGGATAGTATATATATTTTTAAATACCATTAAACAAATATACTATATCCAGCACAGATATATTCAAAACTGGAAGAGAAAGTGAGAATTGTCCATATTAAAAAAAACAAAACAAACAAACAAAAAAAACTGATGGAGTTCATCATCACTAGATCTAATCAGGAAGCAATGGTAAAGACAGCCCTTCCACGTGAAACATAAAGATGCTAGACAATAACTTGAAGACATAAAAAAAATGTAAAGTTCTCCAAAATAAAGATAAATATATGGACAAATAGAGAAACCTATGTTATTATAATTTTGTTTCATAATTCTACTTTCAATGATTTCATACAAATCATACGAGTAACTATAAGTCTAGGCTAATGGGTATACAATATATAAAGATGCAGTGATAACAGCAATGACATATCATGGAAGTGGTGGTAGAGATGTAAAGGAGTAAAGCATTTATATGCAATTTAATCTGTTCAGTTTGAAACAGATTGTTAAAATTTTGAGATGTTTTTTTTAATCCCCATAACTACAAAGAAAGTATCTATAGGGGAACCTGGGTGGCTCACTTGGTTAAACATCTGGCTCTTGGTTTTGGCTCAGGTCATTATCTCATGGTTTCTTGAGATTGAGCCCCACACAGAACCCACTTGGGATTCTCTCTCTCTTTGTCTCTGACCCTCCACAGTTCACAAGTGCATTCTTTCTCTTTCTGTCTCTCTCTCTCAAAATAAATAAACATTAAAAAAATATATATCTATATGATTTATGCAAAATAAATTGAAAAGGTTGTTAAAGCACATCATTATAAAAAATTAAATGCAAAGAAAGGCAGTAACGGAGCAAATGAGGTCCCAAAATGCTTTAAAACATACAGAGCATAATTCAGAAAATGGCAATTGTAAGTTCCCCCATCAGTAATTACTTAAAAGGTTGAGTTTATGAAATACTCCAATCAAAAAACATAAATTGAATGAATGGTATGCAAAGAAAAATGATTCAATTAAATGGTCTGTACAAGACATTCATTTTAAATCTGAACACAGACACACAGATAGAAAATGAAAGATGGAAAAAAGATATTTCATACAAATAGTAACCAAAATGGAGTAGTGGTAAATATACTAATATAAGACAAAATGGACTTAACTCAGAAATTGTTATAAGACTCAGGGATAGACAGTACATAAGTATAAAAGGATCTATTTACCAAGAACATACAATAATTATAAGTTTATATGTATCAAACATCAGAGTCCCCAAATATATAGAACAGAAATGGACAGAACTGAAGGGAGAAATGCAAAGTCTACAATAACAGCAGGATATTTCAGTATGTCACTTTCAATAATGGATAGAACAGCCAGATAGAAAGAAGGTCAATAAGGAAACAAATGACTAGAACAAAACTTATAGACCAATCAGACCTAACAAACATATATAGAAATCTCCCCACAACAACAAAACACCTGTTTTTCTTAAGTACACTAGCAGCATTTTCCAGGATAAACTGAAAGTTAGACCACAAAACAAGTCTTAATATGATTAAAATTATTAAATCATACAAAGTATCTTTTCTGTTCACAGCGGAATAAAACTAGAAATCAATAGCAAAAAAAATTGGCAAATCCACAAATATGTGGAAATTAAACAACATGCTCTATATAACCATGAGGGCAAGGAAGCAATTAGAACAGATCTTGAGACAAATGAAAAGTGAAACACAAAATATCAAAAATACAAGATGTGCAAAAGCAGAGGTCATGAGAAAATTTGTAGTTATAAAGTTTTACATTAAAAAGAGAAAGATCTCAAATCAATAACCTAACTTTACACCTTAAAGAACTAGTAAAAGAACAAATTAAACCCCAAGCTGACAGAAAAAATGAAATAATAAAGATTAGAACAGAGATTTTAAAAACAAATAGAAAATGGAAAAATAGAGAAAACCAACAAAAACAAGAGGTGGTTCTTTATAAAGATCAACAAAATTGACAAACCTTTAGTTGGATTAACCAAGATCAAAAGAGTCAAAGTTTAACTAAAATCAGAGATGAAAAAGGGGATATCACATCCTATGCTAGTAAGAAGGATTATAAGAGAATACTCCGAACTACTGTATGCCAATAAATTGGATAGCCTAGATGAAACGGAATTCTTAGAAATACATAGTTTATGTGTACTGAATCATGAAGAAATAGAATATCAGAACAGACCCAGAAATGAGTAAGGAGATTGAATCAATTATCTCCCAACAAAGAAAAGCCCAGTATCACATGGCTTTACTGGTGCAGCATTCCAAACATTTAAGAATACCACCAGTTCACTGGGTGTTATATGGAAGTGAAGAATCACTAAATTCTGCTCCTGAAATCATTGTTACACTATATGTTAACTAACTTGGGATTTAATTAAAAAGAAAAATTAAAAGAAATAAAAATACCATTAAAACTCATAATTTACAAGCAGAGAATTATAAGTTAAATTGTGAAGTATCTACAGAATTAAATATTAAACACCCAATAGAAAGCATCATATATAGAATGTTTGACAAACTTGTCTGATCATTGGAACCTCCTGGGATGATTTATAAAAGAATAGGGCTAACCCTAGACATACTGATTCAAAATCTTCATGAGGAAAGAATGGATATATATTTTTTCATCAGGTTGCCAGGTGATTTTTATGGTGAGGCAAATGTATGAAATTCTTTTGTACCACATGTATGCTTAATGACAAGAGAATAAAATGCTATCAACTAATACATACCATTTCTTACATTTTCATAAAAATAATAATTAAAAAAAGAGAAGCTCAAAAAAAAGAATACCACCAGATCTTCTCTAAGTTTTTTTTTTTTAATTTTTTTTTTATGTTTTTTATTTATTTCTAGGAGAGAGAGAGACAGCGTGATCAGGGGAGGGTCTGAGAGAGAGGGAGACACAGACTCTGAAATAGGCTCCAGGCTCTGAGCTGGCAGTCAGCACAGAGCCCGACGCAGGGCTCGAACCCACGAACCGCGAGATCATGACCTAAGCGAAAGTCGGACACTTAACCGACTAAGCCACCCAGGCGCCCCGATCTTCTCTAAGTTTTTTAAAAAATTAAAATTCAAGAGAAATTAATACCTTCAAACTGACTATATGAGGCCAACATTTCCCTGATACCAAAGCCAGACAAAAACATTAAAAGAAAATACAGACCCAAATCCTTTATAAAAACCTCTGCAAAAATCCTCATCAATAAAAATCAGAATTCAGCAGCATATTTAAAAGGATTATACAGGGGCGCCTGGGTGGCTTAGTCGGTTAAGTGTCCGACTTTCGCTTAGGTCATGATCTCGCGGTTCGTGGGTTCGAGCCCCGCGTCGGGCTCTGTGCTGACTGCCAGCTCAGTGCCTGGAGCCTGTTTCAGTCTGTGACTCCCTCTCTCTCTGACCCTCCCCTGTTCACACTGTCTCTCTCTCTCTCCTAGAAATAAATAAAAAAATAAATAAAAGGATTATACATATAATCAAGAAGGATGTATTCTAGAATGTAAGGATGGTTCACATAGGAAAACTGATATAAATGTAAGACACCACATTAATAGAAGGAAGGAAGAGGAAAAACTTAATGATCATCTCAATTGATGCAGAAAAGGATTTGACCAATTCAACAGCCTTTCATGATTAAAAAAAAAAAAAACACTTAAGGAGGAAGAGAGAGAAACTAACTCAACATAATAAAGGCCATATATGAAAGACTTAACAGCTAACATGCTTAATGGCAAAAAACTGAAATCTTTTCCTTTAAGATCAAGAGCAAGATAGGGATGCCCACTTTAACCACTTCTATGGAACATTGCACTGGAAGTTTTAGTAAGAGTAATTATGTTAAAAAAGAAATGGCATCAGGGGTGCCTAGGTGACTCAGTCAGTTAAACATCTGACTTTGGCTCAGGTCGTGATCTCATGGTCCGTGGGTTCAAGTCTCGAGTACTGACAGTTCAGCTCCTGGAACCTGCTTCAGATTCTTTGCCTACCTCTCTCTCTCTCTGTCAAAAATAAGTAAACATTAAAAAATAATAAAAAGTACTAAAATTGTAAAGGAAAAGTGAAATATTGTTTGTATATTACATTATATGTAGAAAACCCTATATATTCTACGAAATACCTGTTAATGAATTCAGTAGTATTTCAGGATACAAAATCAACACTCTGAAAATCAGTTGTAGTTCTATGAATGAACATTGAAAAATGCAAGAAGGAAATTAAGAAAAAAATTCAATTTACAATCATATCAAAAAGAGTAAAATATTTAGGAATAAACTTAACCAACAAGCTAGGAAAAAAAATAAGCCTTGTATACTGAAAACTATAAAACACTAGTGAGAGAAATAAAAGAAGAATCATATAATTAGAGAGACAGCCCATAACCCATGCTTGTGGACTGGAAGACTAATATTGTTAAGATGTCAATAATAACCATAGTCTACGATTTAATGTCGTCTCTCCAAAATTCCAGTGGTTACTTATTGCAAGATAGCAAAATCTCTACTAATAAGAATATGGAATCTCAGAGAGCCCCAATTAGCCAAAACAATGTTGAGAAAGAACAAATTTGGAGGTCTCCTACTTCCTGATTTCAAAGCTTATTACAAAGTTCCAGTAATCAAAGACTAACACTAAACACAGACTAATAGACCAATAGGATAGAATCTCTGGCCCAGAAATGAATCCTTGCCTACATGATTAAATAATTTTCAACATGGATTCAGTTGGGGAAAGTACAGTCATGTCAACAAATCATGCTGTGAAAACCTGATGTCCATATATGAGCGAATGAAGTTGAGCCCTTAACCTTACACCATGTACAAAAATTCATGCAAAATAGATCAAAGACCTAAATCTAAGACCTAAAACCTTAAAGCCTTTAGAAGAAAATATAAGGATAAAAACCCCATGTTACTGGATTTGACAATGATTCTTGGATATGACACCAAAAGCACAGAGAACAAAAGTAAAAATAGATAAATTGGACTTCATCAAATTTAGAGTCTTTTGTGTATCAAAGGACACAATCCGTAATGTAAAAAGGCCGCATACAAACAGGGAGAAAATATTTGCAAACCAAATCTATTGTAGGTTTACTATTGAGAATATATGAAAAACTACTACAATTCAACAAAGCATAAGTAATTTCAAAATGGACATATTAAAGCCATGAGCTATCACCTCACACCCCTCAGGATGGCTGCTCTCAAAAATCCAGAAAATGGCATGTTGTCAAGGATGTGGAGAAACTGTAAACCTTGCACGCTCTTGGTGGGAATGTAGAACTATGTAGCCAGTAGGGGTAGCAGCATGGCAGTTCCTCAAAAAATTGGAAATAGAATTATCCCATGAATCAGCTGTCTTGCTTCTGGGTACATATCTAAAAGAATTGAGAGGCTTCTGGGTGGCTTAGTTAGTTGAGGTTTGACTTTGTCTCAGGTTATAATCTTGCGGTTCATGAGTTCAGGCCTCATGTTGGACTCTGCTGACAGCTCAGAGCATGGAGCCTGCTTCACATTCTTTGTGTGCCTCTTTCTCTCCCCTTCTCTCAGTCTCTCTCACTCTCTCTCTCAAAAATGAAAATAAACATTAAAAAAATTTAAAACAATTGAAAACAAGTATCAAACATGCATTTGTGCACTCATATTCATAGCTGCATTATTCAAAACAAGGGGTGGAAACACCCTAAGTGACTCAATATAGATGAATGAATAAATGAAATATGCTATGTACATGCAGTGGAATATTACTCAGTCTTAAAAAGGAAGAAAATTCGGACTTCCTACAACATGGATGTACCCTTGAGGACATTATGCTAAGTGAAATAAGCAAGTCACATAAAGACTGTCTGATTCCCTCTCTGTGAGATCTCTAGATTTGTCAAATTTACAGAAACAGACAGTAGTTGCCAGAAATGCAGGAAAAACAGGAGTTGTTTAATGGTAATAAAGTTTCAGTTTTGCAAGATTGCAAAGTTCTGGAGATTGCACAACACTGTGAATATACTTACCAGTTAGAAAT
Source organism: Proteles cristata cristata (assembly GCA_017311185.1). Lineage (NCBI taxonomy): Eukaryota > Metazoa > Chordata > Mammalia > Carnivora > Hyaenidae > Proteles > Proteles cristata. Next base: position 259,662 of record JAESUZ010001430.1, on the reverse strand, counting down.
GGTTAAGACAGAAATTTTTATGTTACATGTATTTTGCCACAATTTTAAGAAAAGTGAAAAATTTAGCTACAGACTGGAAAGATGTACTTCTAACACCAAAAATTGAAAAAGGTCGATATCCAGGTCACACAGAAAAACAATCAATAAGAAACTCATAATTCCGTGGAACAGTGGGTAAAAGACAAAATCATTTAATTTGCAGATGAGGAAAATGCAGATGGCCCATAAGCATTGTAAAGAACATAAAAGTTCAACCTCATTTTGAATCAGGTAAATTGTACAAAATAGGCCTTTGCTTCCAGTTGGTTAAAAATTTATATTTAAAACCCATCCCATTGGTGGCAAATACATATTTTTAAATCCATGGACTAAAGGTGTAGAGTTTTCTAGTAGGAGTGTAAATTGATGCAAACAATTTGAAATGTAATTTATACTACCTTATAAATTTGAATTTGTAAGTTATATTGACTTGGCAACTTCATGTCTTTGCGTGTACCATGAAGTAATTTTTGCATATTTACACAAGCAGATGTAAATATAAAATGTTTACAGCAACACTGTTCTTGCTGAGGACAAACTAGAAGCAAAGAGTTCACTAAGAGGAGAGTGGACAGTGAATGATATGGTTGTACAGTACAGTACTATGCAATAGCGAAATGTAATTTTGTAAAAATAAAATTTTGACCAACAGAGCTTAATGCATGAATAAGGATAGTACTAAATCTTATTTAGAAATTCATTAATATATAGTAAATTTTTTTTAAAATTTTTTTTAATGTTTTATTTCTAGGAGAGAGAGAGAGAGAGAGAGAGAGAGAGACAGCGTGAGCAGGGGAGGGTCAGAGAGAGAGGGAGTCACAGACTCTGAAACAGGCTCCAGGCTTTGAGCTGGCAGTCAGCACAGAGCCCGACACGGGGCTCGAACCCACGAACCACGAGATCATGACCTAAGTGAAAGTTGGACGCCTAACCGACTAAGCCACCCAGGCGCCCCTATAGTAAAGTTTTTTAAATGTGACTCAAGATGTTAAATTTATAGTAGCTGTTGCTTCTAGGGAAATGGGACCAGGGAACGTTGCACGAGTGCTTCAGGTCTGTAATTTTTATTTCTTAAAATGGGTGTTGATTACCATTACATTACCGGAGGTCAACACACCATGGCTTGACAGCCAAATATACTAGCCATGTGTTTTTGTAAATAAAGTTTTATTGAAACCCATATATCCCATTGTTTTCTGCATACATTTATGCACTACTTTTAAGTTGGTAATGACAGAGTTGTTGATTTAATCATAGACTAATATCCCACAAAATATTTATTGTCTGACTCTTGTAGAAAAAAATTGACCCTTGATCAATACCAATATGCCTTTCAGTATTCTTAACAACAAAAATAATTAAGAAACAGTGTGTTATGTTAGTTTATATGTATACACTTTTAATGAAGTTGTAGAGGCTCTTTGTGGACCAAAAAGAGCAAAAAATAGTAAATACAGTTGATTTATTCCCAGTTAATTATTTTTGGACACAGATTTGGAAATTTCTCCGGTCACATACATTATTTGTTTCTCAAAATTCAAACCATTGTTTTACCAATTATGCCCTGTAGTTTACTATGTCTCCTCTATAACCAAGTCCTTATCTAAGTTTTTAGTTAGCTAAAAATAATGAATTAAACATGACCTTATTGGGGTGTCTGGGTGGCTCTCACTCCGTTAAGCGTCTGACTTCAGCCCGGGTCATGATATCGTGGTTCCTGAGTTCAAGCCCCGCATTGGGCTCTGTCCTGACAGCTCAGAGCCTAGAGCCTGCTTCAAATTCTGTGTCTCCCTCCCCTTCTGCCCCTCCCCTGCTTGCTCTCTGTCTCTCTCTCACTCAAAAATAGTAAACATTAAAAAAAAATTTTTAAATAAGCTTTGTGGCTGGATAAAAGCATTTAGTTATTATTTAATTCTAACTAGAAGCTTTAGGGGTAATATTTTTATTATAAAACTCTTAAGCAATTAAAATTATATTGTAAAGCCTTTCAAAAATTGAATTTCTATAATTTTTATTCCTTTTGATAATAGTGTCAAATTAAATAATACTTTAAGGGTTGTTTTGTGTTGTTTTTCTGAGAGGGAGAGGACATTATTGTGTACAAGCTGAGAAGGGACAGAGAGGGAGAGAAAGAATCCCAAGTAGGCTCCACACTGTCCGCACAGAGCCCAAAGTGGGGCTCAGTCTCACGAACCATGAGATATTATGACCTGAGTCTAAATCCAGAGTTGGGAGCCTAACTGAGCTAACCAAGTGCCCCTAGAGTTTTATTATTCTTGAAATAAGTGCTGACAAGTTTTTCCTAAGTTGAAAAAACTGACAGTTAACTGTCTTAATATTATGTTTTTGCTTATTATATTTGTTGACATACCAGTTTGAGTTCAAATTCTGTTATTTAAATTTAAAAATATTCAAAATGATACTGCAGATATATTTCTTTCCTGGAAAAAAAAAAAAAGACGCTGTTCTAGTGTTCTATCCAATGTGTCAAATAGAGAAATCTGTAAACTGGATTCTGTAAGTCAAATGCTTATTAAAAATTATAGATGTTAACATATTTTTGATACTTGAACAGCCCTGAATTTTCAAATTTACTCTTGGTAATTCTGAGGAGTATCTTGTAATCTGTTTAAAATATTGTATACATAATTAATTTCTGTACCACTTCTGGGAGGTTACATGGTGCCGTAGTCATCAAATTTTTCTCAAAACTTCTACTAAAATTTACATTTTAAGAGTGCAATGGACATGACAACTGTGGTTATGTCTAACGACAGATATTTTTAAGAACATATATGTGGTTAGTTTCAATTTTTACACAAATTTGACTGAGTTTTTAATGCACAAGATGCACAAGATGCTGGTATAACCTGAAGGAAATGGAAGGCAAACTTAAGTAATTCCTACTCTAGACATAGATGAATCTAACAACAACAATAAGAAAACCAATTTGGGAGAAGTTATATATAAAGTGTAGCATTGACCTTGTGAATGGTAAGATGGATAATTACGTTTTGTCAGTTTTTCGTAGGTAGTTACTTCATAAAAGAAACTGAATAAAGGAAAAGTCTCCATATTTTTTTTGTATTTGAATGAATAATTACAATTTTCCAACATCAAATTGTGAGATAACAATCTAACACCAGTAATCTTATGCAGGAAGTTAACTTATATATAAGCTCTGTATTCATAAGTTTTGTCTCCTAAAATTGGAATTATAAGCAACTTTTACAGATTTTCATATTTACTATTTTTTTCTAATGAATTTTGCATATGATGCAAATTTTCATTTTAGAGAATTCAGCATCTCTTGGGGCGCCTGGGTGGCAGAGTTGGTTAAGTGTCTGACTTTGGCTCAGGTCATGATCCCACAGTTCATGATCTCAAGCCCAGTGTCGGGCTCAGTTCTAACAACTCAGAGCCTGAAGCCTGCTTCAGATTCTGTGTTTTCCTCTCTCTCTGCTTTTTTCACCACTCACACTCTGCCTCTTTCTCTCAAAAATAAATAAATGTTGAAAAAATTAAAAAAAAAAAAGGAATTCAGCATCTCTCTTTGTTTTCTGGGTGTATCTTAAATCTAAAAGTACTCTAGAACAAGAGTTTGAAAACTTCTAGATTATGGACCAGCAAACAATCTCTCTCAAATAGTCTTTGTTTTCGTGTTACTTGTTCTCCCAACCCTTTAACAAAAATATAAAATCTGTTCTTAGCTTATTGGCCATACAGAAACAAGCTGCAGGCTGGTTTTGACTGTGGTTAGCCAACTCCAGGCTGGAGTAAGAGATAATGGCATCATCAAAAAAATTAAATTTAGACACTGTTGATAACACTGTTTTTATTTTCATTTAATTGGCTGTGATTATTATACTATATGATGGTATAGCTTGAAAGTCTCATATAGTTTCAGAGGTTCCTTTATGTACTAAGCACTTACAAGGTTTTCCTTAATAAGTGGTTATAAGCTTTTTGTATTTATTTTATTCATCACATAGTATTCTTGATACCATTTTTTTTTTTTAATTTTGTTTAAAAAGATGATTTTCTTTTGGTTGAAAGCCAAGATCATCTGGTATAATTTTTGAATCAACCACAATTCAATGCAGTTACTTAAGATTATATTGACTGCAGATTGCATTTCTCTTGCTGTTTTTGATACATTTCATTAACTGGTACTTACGTATCATTGTCCATTCTTTACATAATTCTATTTTGGCAAGTGTGTATCTTTAATTCTTAGAGTTTTTTTTTTTTTATAATTTTTAAATGTTTGTGTATTTTTGAGACACAGAGACAGAACATGAGTGGGGAAGGAGCAGAGAGAGAGGGAGACATAGTATTCGAAGCAGGCTCCAGACTCTGAGTTGTCAGCACAGAGCCCGATGTGGGGCTTAAACCCACGAACCATGAGATCATGACCTGAGATGAAGAGATGAAGTCGGATGCTTAACTGACAGCCACAGAGGTTCCCCCCCGCTCCAACAGACTTGTTATTAATGTTATTTTAAGAAAGTAGTCACTAGCATTTTAGGAAAGTTTCACCAACATATACCAGTTATGTTTTCTGTAACATTCCATGTTTTTTGCAAATAATCCATATTTCACATTTTGTGCTAAATATCTCAAAATTTAGGAATTTATAATCAATCATTTTTATTCAAGCAAAGTATTTTCATGCAATTTAAAAATTTTTATCAGTCTTGGGGCGCCTGGGTGGCTTAGTCGGTTAAGCGTCCGACTTTCGCTTAGGTCATGATCTCGCAGTTCGTGAGTTCGAGCCCTGCGTCGGGCTCTGTGCTGACTGCCAGCTCAGAGCCTGGAGCCTGATTCAGTCTGTGACTCCCTCTCTCTCTGACCCACCCCTGCTCACACTGTCTCTCTCTCTCCTAGAAATAAATAAAAAAAAACATTAAAAAAAATTAAAAAAAAAATAAATAAAAATAAAAATTTTTATCAGTCTAAATTATTCTTTGGAGGTATTTGTTGGTATATGAATAGTAGATCACTTTAATTTTTACAAATATAGTTAAGTGGCATTTTATCAAGGGATCTTGTTATTTCAAATAGCTACTGAAAATTTTTAAATACTTGAGTTATTTGGGTTGTCAGAATGTCAAAAGACCGTAGTATAACATGACTTTAAGAAATTATCCCTCAGAAATGACATCCTCAAAAAGGTTTTCACGTGAATCAACAAGATGGAAAAGAGATTTGCATGACTGATCAGCTATTTCACTTAACACTGACAATCAGTGCTTTTACAATTGTGACAGATTGCCTTCATATAAATATTATAATCTGTTGTGAAGATCAGAATATCTTTTAGTATCTGTTCCATGGTATACAGTATATGTTTACGGATTTTACTTTAAATGCATAAGATCCTTTCTTATTTTCTCTGTGCTTTCAAAAAAGCAGAGGTCAAATTAAAACCTGTGAAATAACAAGGTGTCTTTAGTCAAGATTAAAGCTTTTGTAGTAATGTTGGTTAAATATAAATACATATGGTAATATACAATATAATAGAAATGCATATGATATTGACAGAAACAGGGAGAAAGGGGGAGTGACATAATGTTTTGAAGGAAAAGTGTAACATATTTATTGTGATTTCCTCTTTTTCTCATGATAGAATAACAGTGAGTGGATTGCCCTCCAAATGTAACCACTAGAAAATTGGACAAAATATATAAATCAACAGTTTTTTAGATATTGGACAGTAGGACAGTGCAAACTGTAATCTCTGAGAAAATGGAAATAATTTCATTGGATTCAATGATCTCCCTGACATTTTGGCTGGAGGGACATTCTAGAGTGTTGTAAAAGAAGGGGAATCTGAAGTAAAACACAGCAATTTTGCTGAACTTAGAAGACGAAGATTGAAGGACAGGAAGTTGTAGAAAAGAAACCTGTGTATGGGCCCCTTGAATCTTTGCTAAATGGCATATGTATAGGAAGAAATTCCATTAAGCCTGGCAAAATATGACCAAGGGGCTTCAAAGTGAAGAATATCCTTAACTCACAGAAGAGAGAGAGCATTGTTCTAGCTCTGCCCATCCAGCACAGTGAGTCCTCACAGTTTACTGGGGGGAGCGAGTAGAGAGCTCAGGAGGGTAACACAGTAGTAATGGAGTTAAATTATTTTTAGAGTACAATATACTCTAGTGTAGATCCACCCCTCAAAAACCAAAACTTAAAAGTGAATCTCTGTGGAATCATATTGATCCACCGGTAATTCAACTGTCACAACAAAGCCTAACCCACGTTAAAAGAACACAGAAAAATATAAACACTAAACAGTGCAACAGTTGGAATTGCCAGCATCCAAATAAAATTACTAGACATAAAAGGAAGCAGTGAAGTGTGCACAAAACCAGAAGGAATATCACTTGATAAAAATGACAGAGATGATGAGTTTAAAAGACAAGAATTATCTGCTTTCATAAAGATGTTTAGGTATTTAAAAGAAAACAACACAATGTGGAGAGAAATGAGCAATATAAAAATATGGAGCTCTGAGAAATTAAAAAATCAAGGGAAAAATTTGTTTAATGGATATAACAGCTAATTATACACTAAGACAGTAACAGTGAATTACAAGATATAGAATAGTATCTTCCCAAACTGAAACAAAACCAAAAAACAAAAACAAACAAAAGAAGAGACTAAATAAATTAAAAGGAAAGAGAGCTGCAGGAGCCTATGAGATAAATCAAGCAGTTAATATATTTAGAATTGGAGTGTAAGAAGAAGGGTTTTAAGACTATATATATAGTCTTTATCCACACACACATACACACACACACACATATATATATATATATAAAGAGTGTCTATTTAAGACTCTCTTTCTCTCCCTCTCTCTCTATATATATATATTTGAAGAAATAAGAGTCAAATAATTTGAAAAGTATAAATCCTAAAATTCAAGGAATTCAGCTAATTCCAAGCAGAACCAACACAAAAAAAAATTACGCAACATTATAATTAAAGTGTTCAAAACTATCATTCAGAAGAAAACTTCAAAAAACAAGTCATCAATACTGAGAAAACCAACAACTGATTTAAAACTCACTTCATCAGTAGCAATTATTAGGATGTCACATAAGCACATAAAAAGATGGTCAGTATCATTAGTAGGTAAATGCACATTAAAACTACAGTGACTCAGCACTACATACATATGAAGAGTGCTTAAAATAAAAAATAATGGTAATACCAATTGCTGAAGAGAATTTGAGGCAACTGTTAATCTCATGGCTATGAGAATACAAAATGGTGGCCACTGAGGATAATAGTTTGGAAGTCTCTTACTAAGTTGAATGTTCACTTGCCGTATGACCCAGTAATCCCATTTCTTGATATTTTCCTTAGATAAACGAAAACTTATTTTCACACAAAAACCTTTGTATAGGTATTCATAGCAAAACAGTTTTATTTAGCCAAAAGCTGAAAAACTCAAATGTCCTTCCTTGGGTAAAAGAATAAACAAACCATGGTGCATACAAGCAATGGAATACAACCACACAGAAAAAAAGGGAGCAAACTATTGGTAAACCTTACTACTCGGATGAATCCCAAAGACATTGTGTATAAGAAAAGTTTGTCTCAAAGGGATGTATATTTTATGTTCCAGTTATTTCTTGGACAGTCTCAGAAAGACAAAACTGTAGTGATGGAAAACAGACCGGCAGTGGCCAGGGATGATGGGTAAGGAGAGATTGTCGCTGCAAAGGAATAGTACAAGGGACTTCTTGGGGTGATGGAGCCATTCTGTATTCTGATTATGGTGGCCATACATAAGTGAATACATGTGTTAAATCTTATAGAAATTTACACACACGCAAAAAAGCCAATTTTACTCTGTGGTAATTTAAAATTTAAATTAAAATTTTAAGAGTTGTCAGAGGAAAAACCCATTACTTATAAAAATAAAAAATTATTAGCGACACTTAATCAGAAATTATGCAAACCAGAAGGGATGATGAAACATCTTTAAAGTGCTGATAGAAAAGACTTCCGATCTGGAATTTCTTATCCAATGAAAATATTCTTCAGAAATGAAGAGGAAAGAAAGACTTTTTCAGACAACCAAATATAAGATTCATTGCCAGCACATCTGTGATGTAAGAATTGTCAAAAGAAATTTTTCAAGCAGTTAATGATACCAGATGGAAACTTAGACACACACAAAGGAGAATGGAGGAAATATGGGGATAGATAGAAATTTCTTCTCATTTTTAATTGGTGCAGAAAGGACATCTGTTAAAATTCAACACCAATTTATGATAAAAATTTCTGAGAAAAATAGGTCCCAAAGGGAGCCAACTTAACCTAAAATTGGTATCTGTGAAAGGACAACTGATATTATATGTAATACTAAGAAACCAAATGAGATCGAGGAGCAGGGAAAGGTTTTGCCTTTCTAACTCACTTTAACCATTTTAATTTAACATTTTACTGAAGTATGTAAATACTACAGTAAGGCAAGAAATAAAAATAAAAGCCATACAGATTGGAGGAAGTAAAACTATTTTTAATTGGAGGTGAAATTATCATGTAGGTACAAAATCTTACAGACTTCATACATTGCTGATTAAGAAAATTAAATAGTGCAAGTTTGAAAAACAGTTTGACAGTGTTTTATAGTTAAACATTCAATTAAAATTTGACCCAGCAATTCCACTTACAGTTATTATTCAAAAGAGATGAAACATATGTCTACACACACAAAATTTCATAGCAACATCCGTAACAATCACAAACTGGAAACAACTACTATAGTCATCAGAAAGGAATTAAACAAATACTTGTTTATCCATATGATAGATTTCTACTGAAGAATTAAAAAAAAAAAAAAAAATTGGAGCAGCTGAGTGGCCCAGTTCGTTGAGCATCCAACTTCAGCTCAGGTCATGATCTCATGGTCTGTGGATTCCAGGCCTGAGTCAGGCTCCACACTGACAGCTCAGAGCCTGGAGCCTGCTTCAGATTCTGTGTCTCCCTCTCTCTTTCTCTGGAGCTTGTGCTCCATCTCTCAAAATTAAATAAATAAATATTTTATTTTAAAAAGAATTAAAAAATTAACTACTGATCCTTATAGAAAAATCCATGAATTCCCAGGAATATTGTGCAAGAGCAGCCTGGCTCAAGTGAGTTCATATTGAACGATTCCATTTTTATAACATCTTGGAAAAAAAAACAAAACACATTGTTTTTATACTGTAGAATGCAGGAAAGTAGTTACCTGAGGTTAGGGGTGTAGAGAGGACTGAGAGAGGGCACAAGGGAATTTGAGGGGGAATAGATCGTACTGGTAACCACATGGACATATAAATTTATCCTGACTCAAAGAAGTATACATTCAGAATGGTTATGTTTTATGTAAATGATCCTTCAGTAAAGTTGAATTAAAATAACTTAGTCATTGAATATGGGGAATGCATATTTATTCTTAATACATGGAAGTGGTAAATATTCTATAGAAGTGAAGAGAAAGTCTGAAAACAGAGTCATTGATTTCATAAATCACCTTTGGTTACCTTGAGACATTGCAGAAGAGTTGTGGGAACACGTACAAACATTGTAGAAAGCCAAAGTGTTTGGTAAAGAAACTAAATGTAGACCAGTCATTGGAAAAAATGTGACGATGACACAAAAGAGGAAAGATTGATAGAGGTTCGTATGACTATTGAAGATTTTATTCATGGTGGGGAAACCTTTCCCTATTAGGAGATAGAAGGGGAAAAAATGCTTTTGGAGATGTAAAAATGAAGATGCTTGATAGGGATCAATGACATCATTGCATATAGGATATCAAGAGGAGCTCAGACCAAATAGAGAAGTGCACTCTGGGAGAGAGCAGCTTCACATCTAAACTTAAAGGATAATTTATAGAATAGGAGTAGACATGGGTTGAGAGGAACATAACTAGAATTCTCTGTATCCCCCGATTGTTTAGTTAATTTACCTTTAAAGTTCTGCTTATGTAGTTTTAGTTGACGCTGGGTCCAAATGCATAGCTCCTTTTGAGTTGGACATAATATGAGGAGCATCTTGTTTTAATTTCTTTTGTCCTTACAAATAGGTAGAAATTAAACTGTCTAAAAAATAACACTAATGTTTACTAAATGTAGATGTTAACAAAGATTTTTCATCAGAAATAACTTCTCACATGAAAACAATACTCTCTCAAAGTAGAAATCATACCTCACAAATAAAACATATCAAACTGCACAGTGTAGTTATTCAATGTGGAAATTTTCTTTTAGCCAATAAAGATATTAACACAAAAAAGAGACACAATTTGTCAAGAATGATTTTTACTAAAGTCCTCAAAAGAATATTATTTTTTCATTCACTAAAATTATTATCACTCTTTATATACTCATTGACTAGCTGAGCTAGAACTATATTCCAACAGTCTAATATAAAATTAAGTATTGAGAACTCAGAGAAACTGCATTTATTAAAGAGATTACCTAATTAATACAGTCAGAGGTAACACATTATGTCCTACTCTCCCAGGAGAAAAATTCAGAGTAAGCTATACAGGAATTCATCTTCTTCATAGAGACAGGAAATACAAATAACAGCGTACAAATCCCTAGCAGTCCAAGAGCAGTGAACTAAAAGTCATAGATGGCATAGCTAAACTGTTAAAGGACTATCTGAATACAAAGAATTTGCCATCAGTGCCAGACAGATTTATCCCTTAAATGGATCATTGGGACACCTGGGTGGCTCAGTCGGTTAAGTCTCTGACTTTTGATTTTGGTTCAGGTCATGATCTCACAGTTCATGGGTTTGAGCCCCGCAGTGGGCTCTGAGCTTATGGTGTGGAGCCTGTTTGGGATTCTCTCTCTTTCCTTCTCTCTCTCACTGCCCCTCCCTCACTCTCTGTCTCAAAAATAAATAAACTTTAAAAAAAGAATTGGATCATCTCTTTGTAAGGTGATTGGAAAATATTTTTACTTTACAAAATAATATAGTACCTGTATGACATATTACATGATTAACATAACTTAGAAAGGGAACAAGTTTGTCTTTTATTCTAGCAAAGTATTCACATAATTTTTCATGCAAATTAGGACAATTCCAAAAGAGAAAGGGTCCATATTTAGCATAACCACAGATAACTCTTATGAGCTTCAAAAACCAGGATATATGGATGCTCAAAATACAGTTAATGCTATGAAGACAAGGTCTGTATACTCCATGAAACAAAAGACATTGAATAACAAGTCTTTTTTCAAAGGAGTTTATATTGAGACATAGTGTTTTTACATTGTGAAAATATTGCCTGCATATTGATTTAAATATAATATTTACATGCAGATCTTCCAGAAACTAGGCTAGAAATCAGTATTGGTTTTATTATTTTACCCTCTGAGATATTTATGCACTTCAGGTAAATATGTAAACAGTTGGTGAAGAAAAACTAAATTAGAGAATTTAAAAGAGGAGGGGCGCCTGGGTGGCTTAGTTGGTTAAGCGTCCAACTTTCGCTTAGGTCATGATCTCGCGGTTCGTGGGTTCGAGCCCCGCGTCGGGCTCTGTGCTGACTGCCAGCTCAGAGCCTGGAGCCTGTTTCAGAGTCTGTGACTCCCTGTCTCTCTGTCCCTCCCCTGCTCATGCTGTCTCTCTCTCTCTCCTAGAAATAAATAAAACATTAAAAAAAATTAAAAAAAAAAAAGAGGAAATATATTGCTGAGCAGTTCTATCATAGTGGTTATATTTTCTACTATTTCAAAAATATTTTCGTATTTTTACTATGGACATAATGCAGTTCTAAAATACAAATAGTTGGGGCGCCTGGGTGGCTTAGTCGGTTAAGCGTCCAACTTTGCTTAGGTCATGATCTCGCGGTTCGTGGGTTTGAGCCCCGCGTCGGGCTCTGTGCTGACTGCCAGCTCAGAGCCTGGAGCCTGTTTCTGAGTCTGTGTCTCCCTCTCTCTCTGACCCTCCCCTGCTCACGCTGTCTCTCTCTCCTAGAAATAAATAAAAATATTTAAAAAAAAGTTCTAGCAAACTTGAAAAAAAAATACAAATAGCTTACAGAATTAATCGTTAGTTTATTTAGTAGTGGATAGCTTTTTCTGTCCTTCACATTGCTCTAGGAAAAATCCAGATTTTCTAATTGAATTCTGATTATTTTAGAGTATTTTAGATTATTTAGAGTATATTTGGGGCAACTGAGTGGCTCAGTTGGTTAAGCGTCTGACTGTGGGTTAAGCATCTGACTGTTGGTTTTGGCTCAGGTTATGAGCTCATGACTTTGTGAATTCAAATCCCGCATTGAGCTCTGTGCCAGCAACACAGAGGCTGCTTAGGATTCTCTATCTCCGTCTCTCACTGTCCCTTCCTCATTTGTACTGTCTTTGTCTCTCTCAAAATAAATACATAAACTTAAAAAAAGTTAAAAACTTTAATTGTATTAGTATTAATTTACATATTTCAAAAAACTTGAGAATATTGTATACGTTTCACTTCTGTTTTAATAGATTCATGCGAAGCGTGCTCTCTCATCAAAGTGGATGCACGGCATCTATGGCCCTGGGTGGCAGGGATGGATGATGAGGGAAGATACCCATATGTAAAATTTCAGTTATGTTAGATTCATACCTAAGAACAGCTGACTATTACTGTAAATAATGGTTCAGCAGCATCTGATAATAGTGGTAAAAGGGCAGGGACAATGTATTCACCGCATCTAAATACCCTTGTGTGCCAGTTGGTAGTGATTGATCCAAAATAGAAGCCAACTTACGGATTTTTTTTATGTAATCCTTTAATTTCAGCTAATTATAGAATCAACAAATAGTAAGCCTTACATGCACTTCAGTGATTCTTTGTGTGTATATGTATTTACATATACACACACACATATATATAGCCGATAAATTAGAATTTTCCCTTGTTGTTTATGTTTACATAGTACAGCTACAGAATTTAATGAAATCAATGTATTTCTAGTTATTGAAGAATGTAGGAGATCCAGAAGAGTCTTTCCAGAATTGAATTCTTGCTTAATGATTATTAAATACTTCCATTTGCCTGTACTTACCCAGCTAACTCCTTTAGATCCTACGCCATAGACTTCATCTAAGACGACCTGATATTCTGGACTAAGTTAGGTTCCTTTGTTATAACCTTTGGTAGCACAGTGTGCTTTTCTTCAGAGAATGTATCCTAATTGTAGTAAGTCACTTCTCTGTGTGTAAAACTTGGTAATGTTTTAATCACCTAACAGACTAGACTGCACAGGGTCTCCAGGACCTGCCTGAGTAACCCCAAAACCACTAGTGGATAGATAAGGGGATGATAGAACAAACCAGATTGTTTTCTCTCATCAAGTAGATTTCAGTAATTGGTCTTAATGATAGAAGAGAAGGGTATAAATTAACTTACAACAAGTGAAAAGCAAAAATTTCTGGACTACCTTATTACAACATTGCCTGAGGATTTTATGAGTGATGGTGATAGTGACCAATTTTTAATATTGCACTTGGAATAATGTATTTCAGTATCATCCTTGAAGTTTTATTCATATTCCAAAAAGCTGATATTTATCTTGATACTGCTCTATTCCCAACTATATTCCTAAAACAAAAGTTAGTAAAATACTAGTACAACACACACAAAAATACACCATGGATGACATTTTGGTCAGATGTAAACCAGGGCCAGAAAAGCACGTATTTTTTCATGACTGGTATTGAAAATTGTGAAAAGGCACTGGCGTTGCCAGATACACATATTCTGCAGTAACAAACAAACAAACCACTAGATCCTAGTCATCATAGGGACAATTTTTAACAGGAAGGGATAAAATTAAAATAATGACTAAGAAACAATCTATTGAATTGCTAAAGGCCGAAAGAACAAAAAGATTTTATGAGAAAAAATCTAATGCTTAAATTAAGGTCTAATGTGAACAAGGAAATACTTAAAAAGCATAACTGAAAGACGTTTCAACTCAGATAAAAATATTAAAGTGGAAAGGAGCCCTGGCTTCACTTTCTCTGCATGCCTTTTTTATCCTTATGAATTTGGCGTGTACTTACAAATACACTGCAACATTACTGGCCATTTTATAGCCAAAACTAATCCTGCTAAAGCAATTACCAATCTTTACTGGGCTCATCATAAAACTGAGACACTGAAGGGCTACAATTTAAAGCCCTTTGAACTCACAGGAACAGATTCTGTAAATGATTTTAATCTTTATGCTATCACCAAACACTGACTGTTACTTTTCCTTCTTTTCATTCTTGTTTTCAACTACGGAATGAAATAGAAATCTAATGCCTAAATAACTGACCAAGAACCCACACTTTTTTCATATCATTTCCTTTCCACTATCATACATCTGCTTCGCCTTGTTCCCAGGTTAACCCAATAGGGCATGAAGGACTTAAAACCATGGATAGTCAAGCCAGAAAGAACTGTTAATGTCCTTTATCGCAGGAGTCAGTAACTTTTTTGATAAGATGCCAAAAATAAATCCTTTAGTATTTTCAGCCATTCAGTCCCCGTCATAACTTCTCAGTTTTGTCATTGCACTGAGGAAGTTGCCACAGATAATATGTAAAGGAATGAACTTGGCTATGTTCCAATAAAACTTTATTCATGAACAGTGAACTGTGAATATTATATAAATTTAAGTGTCACAAAATATTTTTATTTCTCTTTTTTCCCCCAACCATTTCAAAATGTAAAAACCATTCTTAGCATGTGGGCCACATAATAGCAGGAGAGAGGCGCCTGGGTGGCTTAGTCGGTTGAGCGTCCGACTTTCGCTTAGGTCATCATCTCGCGGTTCGTGGGTTCGAGCCCCGTGTCGGGATCTGTGCTGACTGGCAGCTCAGAGCCTGGAGCCTCTTTCAGAGTCTGTGACTCCCTCTCTCTCTGACCCTCCCCTTCTCATGCTGTCTCTCTCTCTCTCTCCTAGAAATAAATAAAAATTAAAAAAAAAAAAAAGAGCAAGAGAGAGTCCAACTCCAGTGACATTCAGACTATAGACTGTGACCCACTAATAGGATGGTATAATCAGTCAGGCGTATCGTGATAGTATTTTTTAGTGGCATGTCATGACATAGCATAGCAATGATGAGAGCCTAGCACACAGTGAGAGAAAGTGTTGTTTTGTGAAACATTTGTTTCAGTTATATATACTGGATGGTGAAGTAAAATGTACTGCTTTAGATTGTAAGTTTTAAAAGTTTCAAAACAATTCAAGTAGGGTTTACCAGCAAAGAATTTCCTTATCAAGAAAGGCATGTATCTCTGAGATACCACCTCACGCCAGTCAGAGTGGCTAAACTGAGCAAATCAGAGAACTCTAGATGTTGGCGAGGATGTGGAGAAACGGGCACCCTCCTACACTGTTGGTGGGAATGTAAACTGGTACAGCCCCTCTGGAAAACAGTGTGGAGGTTCTTCAGGAAACTAACAATAGAACTCCCCTAGGACCCAGCAATAGCACTGCTAGGAATTTACCCAAGGGACACAGGAGTGCTGATGCATAGGGGCACATGTACCCCAATGTTCATAGCAGCACTCTCCACAATAGCTAAAACATGGAAAGAGCCTAAGTGTCCATCAACAGACGAATGGATCAAGAAGATGTGGTTTATCTATACCATGGAATACTACATGGCAATGAGAAACAATGAAATCTGGCCATGTGTAGCAACATGGATGGACCTTGACGGTGTTATGCTGAGCGAAATAAGTCAGGCAGAGAAAGACAAATATCATATGTGTGCACGTATAGGAGGATTAGGAGGAACTTGACAGAGGAACAAGGGGGAGAAGAAGGGGGAAATGGTGGGGGAAAGGGAGAGAGGCAAACCATGAGAGACTCTTGAATGCTGACAAAAACTGAGGACTGATGGATGTGGGGGGGAGGGGGATGGGCATGGAGGAGGACACTTGTGGGGATGAGCACTGGGTGTTATGTGGAAACTAATTTGACAATAAACTATTTGTAAAAAAAAAAAGAAAGAAAGAAAGACATGTGTCTTAGCTGAAGTTTACATAGCTATTCAGATTGTCCACAAAAACCAGATCTTCAGACTTCCAGTCCAGAGCTTCTTTGACTTAGTTAAAAGCTTGGCTCAGATTAAAGGATTCTGTAATGCTAATTAAATTGGTTTAACCCCAATGTTAAAGTATTTAGAAAGAAGTGTAAGAACTAACTGGTTTGTTACTAACTTCAGATAATTAGTAACATCCACTTACAGCGTGTTTGAAACATCAGCACAATCAAAGGGAACACAAAAAGCACACCTTTGCCTAGTCCCTGGTCTCTGCTGTCAGATTTGTTGTGCCTTGTCTCTAGTTTCTGATACCGAGGTCAGGCACAGGGCACGTCACCCCTGACCATCACTCTCCGGTCTGTACTTCTCATATATCAAAACACCGTTTTTCACATTACAGACGCCCATAATTAACTGGAGTTACTGCAGTTTAGGGGGGGCTCTGGATCACAAGAAGAATAAGCGCTTTCTACAGTAACTCTTTCCCTGGGAACCTCTTCATTTTACCACGTGAGCATCTTTGACTTCCTGTAACTTTTTCCTAGACCTCACCTCATACCATCCTAGTATTCTTCCAATTTAAATGGACTGCATTTCACCATGCCCCTCAGAAATTGCAGTAATTCATAAACTTCCTGTTTCTGGTCCCATTATTGCAAAGGACAGTAAGATAATGATTTCATCTTTATGTTTCTCCTGTATACTAATAGAAACCAGGATTGTGTAGTTATGCCATGTATGGTGACATTTTGATCAACTTGATGTTATTTTTTGTTTGTTTGTTTCAACTATTCGTAAGCAATGTGAACATTTTCTCGAGGACTAAGTTTATTCCTTTGTGTCTCCTTCAAAGCTATTTTCCTGTGTGTAACTTCTTTGTTTTCACTGCTCTCTTTTGTATATACACTGCCCCTCCATGTAGTATCAATGCTTTTAATCTATTTTTGCTTGGTATCCAGCTAACAGAATTTACTGGCTTGTACATAAAATAAGGTCTAATGTGTGTAATAGAATCCGTGAAAGCTACAATTTAGACTTGTGACCAGTTTTAACTGCTAGGGGATGATTTTCTCCTTTTTCTCCTTCATATGGAACTATGACCTATAATACATTATCTACATGTATCATCCATGCCTAAAATGTTGTTCTCTCCGTATTCAATAGTGTTCTAATTAACACTAAATCCAACCAAAGACAGTTTTCTGTAAGGATATTATTTTCAGTTTGAAACTAATTCTTTAAAAAGTTTATGCAGGTGATTTCAAAAGCTTACTTTGTGACATTTAAGTCAGAAAATATTCTTGTATTAAATGTATTTTCATCTTGAGGCTGGATACACTTATGAGAGTAGAGGAAGTTGTTCATATCAAACTGATTCTGTTTTACAAATTGAATAATACTATTTCTGATTACTGATCTTGGAGTGATCTCTTGTACTTAAATAGTTTCTGTTGTTATGTCCACCATTTTTTTTGTAATCACAGTAGGAATTACTTTAACATTATATATCTTGCTTACTAAATCAACACTCTTGGTCTCTCCACATTAAATTGACTCTTATCTGCATGCAACTTCTGTTAGAATGTAGGCTTCTTAAGTACATGGAACATATCTGTTTCATATTTGTGCTTGGCATATAATAAGTATGCAATACTGAATCATTGAGTCTTTAACTCTTGGAAATTACTAGCTTTCTATTTTTTCACAGTCATTTTTTGTGGTTATTTATTTGATTCCATTTTGTTCCTTGTTTATACTGTTTCAAAAGGTAATTGATATTTGTAATAGATCTATTATTACAAGAAGGGTTGGAAGAAATAAAAGCAACATTTACTGTTGGTATTTAAGTACATCAAATATTTATACTTGAAGTGTTATTTTTTAATTGCTAAGCAGTCCATATGCTGATTTCTTTATTGCATCATTATTGGATTGTATTCTGGTATGTGACTATATAATTTTACTCTTGGAATTCAAGACATCACTTGGAATTGTGGATAGATGTGAGTTTAATTGATGTAGACAAAATAATGTTGTTCATTCAGTGATCCCATACTTTTTGTTTATATAACACATGGTATATATTCCCAGTAAATTATTGCTTACATGGAATCATATGCTTATAAATAATTTCTGTAACTTTTGAGAATATCTTCAATGTTATAAAATTTAAAGAACTTCCAGGGCACCTGGGTGTCTCAGTCAGTTAAGCATCTGACTTGGGCTCAGGTCATGATCTCACAGGTCGAGGATTCGAGCCCTGGATCAGGCTCTGTGATGACAGAGCAGAGTCTTCTTGGGATTTTCTCTCTTCCTCTCCTTCTACCCCTCCCCCAGTCTGTCTCTCTCTCTCTGTCTTTCTGTCTCTCTCTCTCAAAATAAATAAGTAAACTTTAAAAAAAAAAGTAAGGAACTTCCAAGTTCTTCCAGATCCCAAAAACTTCCTCTTTTATCACTAAGAATGAATAGAACTGGATTGGTTATTCATATCTATTTAATATTATGCCCTAAATGCAGAATTTAGTAAAGAAAATGAGCTTGGGTCAAAATGGAAACTTTGTTGCTTTGAGCACATATCAGGAATTTTGTGAAGGTCTTATTTGTCAGAGTACTTAAACAATTTAAGCCTATAAATTATTGGATAAAGATTATGCACTTTTGAAAATAAGTGAGGTTCATCTGACCGACAGAGCCAATGTGGGACTCGAACTCACAAACCATGAGATCATGACCTGAGCCAGAAGCAAGAATCTCACACTTAACTAATTGAGCCACCTGTGTGATCATGACCTGAGCTGAAAGCATGAGTCTGTCATTTAACCAACTGAGCCACCCAGGAGCCCCCAGTTTTTTACTGTTAGAAAGCTGTCACATTTTGAGGCATCTGGGAGGCTCAGTCGGTTAGGCGTCCAACTTTTGCTCTTTGCTCAGGTCATGATCTCATGGTCCCTGGGTTTGAGACCCATATAAGGATCTGTGCTAACAGTGTGGAGTCCTGCTTGGGGTTCTCTCACTCCCTCTCTCTGACCCTTCCCTGTTTGCTGTCTCTCTCTTTCAAATTAAATAAACATTTAAAAATCAACCAATCAATCAATAGAAAGCTGTCACTTTTTTAAAAATTTACTAAATGTGTAAAATGCTTTATTCAAAACCATAGACCAGATGTGCCTTCTACTGCAATTACCTTGGGGTTTAAGAAAGGTAAGGGGCACCTCGGTGGCTCAGTTGGTTAAGTGTCCAGCTCTTGATTTCAGCTCAGGTCATATTAAGGTCCATGGGTTTCAGCCCCACTTCTGCCTCCATGCTGACTGTGTGGAGCCTGCTTGACACTTTCTCTTCCTCTCTCTCTCTGCCCCTCCCCTGTTCTCTGTCTCTCTCTCTCTCAAAATAAATCAATAAATAAACTTAATTAAAAAAAATAAAGGTAATAGATATCTGTATGTATTATTTCATAGCTTTTTCAGGAGAATATAGGGTAGCTCATTAATCAGACACATTAATATAACTGCAGTAATACCTAAGGATATTCACACTAAGTGGAATAAAGATTGTGAATAACAACCACATTATTTAGGTGAAATTATGCTGATAATTGAGTTTGCAACAAGTTTACAAGAAAGCTATTTTTCAGAGCTGTTTGGATTTGAAATTATAAAGTATCATAGATGTACTTCTAAATTAATCATCCCTGCAGTTTAAAAGATCTATAGATGTATGTGTGTGTATATGTGTATCTTCTCTCTCTTCTTTACACAGACATACACACATGTGTACACACATACACCTTGCAGTGAATAAATAGATTTTTTGGAAGACAGCCATGCTCATTTGTTTTACGTGTCATGTGGCTGCTTTTGCACTACAGTGGCAGAGTAGTTATAACAGAAATTTATGGCTGCCACCACCCTAAAATGTTTTACCTGTGCCTTTGTAGAAAAAGTTTGCTGATACATAGAGTTCAGTTTTGTTCCTATTCTAAAGACCTTAAGACCTCCATAAGTTGGTGACATCAGGTTTTTGTGAACTAAAATAAATTAGTGAATAAATTAACACTCACTGTCTCTACAGTATTTTGAGGTGGGATTTTTTTTTCAGTTAAAATGTATAATCTAATAATAAAAATAAGCCACAATAGTTTAATTACACTTAAAAAGCTTTTACTTAGTAAACGAACTTAATGTTATTTTAGTCTCTGGAAGGTAATATTATAATTCTTTTCATTTGTAATGCAGTTTTAATTTAAATCTTTACATGTAGCCTAATCTTGAAATATGAAAGTAGTAAGTAATATTACATATACACATATTAATGTTAGTTGTAGAAATAATTGCTATTCAAGCCATTGTTATTATTTCAAAGGATGTTTAATATTGAGTTTTTTATTTGGTTTTGGTGTTTTGGTTTTAAATGAGAAAGCCACACAAGTAACCTGCTTTGCTAATTTTTAAGTTTTGACCTTAAAAAGTTCAGATGACTTAAATGGTAAAACTGGAGATAACTTTTTACATACAGGAGCATATCACAGTGATGAAGTAGAAAAACAAATTTCACATTGCAGATAAGAAAGTCAAAGATTGGTAAAACAAAAAAGGAAATTGCTATTATGCTGATAGAGATGTGTAAGCATTGCAGAGGTCATAAATGATAGACACATATGACACATATGTATATGGTGTGTATGGTGTACACTGTATTTTAGAATGCTTTATAACACACTGTGAAAGCTGCATAGAACAGAGACTTTCAAAGAAATTCCCAGCTGTGGACCACTGAAACTAAAACGAGTGAAGCACAGCAAGCCTGTACAATTCCTTTCAAGGGCCATAGTTTTTTTGTTTTTGTTTTGTTTTGTTTTGTTTTAATTTTTTTAATGTTTTATTTATTTCTAGGAGAGAGAGAGAGCGTGAGCAAGGGAGGGTCAGAGAGAGAGGGAGTCACAGACTGAAACAGGCTCCAGGCTCTGAGCTGGCAGTCACCACAGAGCCCGACGCGGGGCTCGAACCCACGAACCACGAGATCAAGACCTAAGCGAAAGTCGGACGCTTAACCGACTAAGCCACCCAGGCGCCCCCAAGGGCCATAGTTTTTATTCAACATTTATTACTATTTCAGCTATTCAACATTTGAAACTATTTCAGTTTCACTCAGTCTCTACCAATTTTGGAATTTAAGAAAGTTAAAATCATTAGAAAGTTTTCTAAAAATTTAGTAGTCCTGGGCAGACTTGATTTTTAAAAATCAAACTATCAGAATACTCATGTCTATTAGATGGAAAATCAATTTGTATATTCTGTTATGAGGAGAAATAGAAAAACTAGATCATAAAACTACTAGTAGGATTATTACTGGGAGTCTACTTTAGGGACTCTTCTAAAAACTACACAATTAGGTTTTCTTCAGCACCTTGCTATCTGTCTGACTTTTTTAGATCTGGTTCGTCAGAGGTAGGACCTCTATACCTAAAAAACACACACTCCTGAAACTCAACATTAATTTTTTTTCCTATAGTTCTAATTTTGTCCAGAATGAAACTCAGCACTCTCTTTCCACATATCTGCTTCTTCATTTGCTGTTTCTAGCTCAGATAAAGGCTTCGCCACTCACACCTTCATTGCTCCTCTAGCCTGCTGTGTAACCTCCTATTCTATTGTCTCAAATATTGTCCTGTCTCATTCCAAAATGGCTTTCAAATCTGCCTCTGTTTGCATTGTCGCTGCCGTCAGCTCAGGCTTTCATTATCTTGACTGGACTCTGCAATGTAGATTTCTTCCTGTACCACTTACAGACAGCGATCTTTCCAAAATAGATGGGATTCTGTCTGCCCCCGTGGCTTAGAGTCCTTCAGGGCTCCCTGTGGCCACTCGGATCACTCAGCATATATGCTCTTGCTCCCTGTGTTCCTCTCTGTCTTCATTTCCACTGGCTGCCTTCCATCCTTTGCACAACACAACGTAATACTCCAGCCCCATTTTACTAGCTATTTCATGTTTCTACCTCTAATATTTCCGTCGCCTCAGATGACTTTGCCTTCCTTCCTTTTTTTGCCTAGATAAGCGTAACATCTTCCAAATGACCTATCGCGTACCCTGGAAATCCTCAGCACAGTTGCTACCTGCCTTTTTGTGCTTCTAACAGTTTGCACTTTCTGTCTACCTCCTAGGATTCTATACATGATTATTTATATATAAAATCCGTGCCACTTTCCTAACTTCTTTTTTTTTTTAATTTTTTGGAGGAGTGCACGGAGAGAGGGAGACACAGAATCCAAAGCAGGTTCCAGGCTCTGAGCTGTTATTAAAGAGCCTGATGTGTGGCACGAACCCATGAACCATGAGACCATGACCTGAGCCAAAGTCAGATGCTTAACCAGCCAAGCCACCCAGGCACCCCACCTTACTTCTTTTCATACTTAGTACCTGACGTGATATTTGGCACGTTAGACATTAAGCTCAATAAATGCTTTTTGAATGAATTGGGCTCTTGTTCCCCCCAAAATACTCTTATTTTTCTCCATATCTTATGTTTTTTCTCTGTCATCTATACTGCTCTGTCACTGAGCAGTTACTCAGTGAATAATGGTTTCCAGATTTATTCATTAATTGGTATTTATTGGGAGCATACTCAGAGCACTGCCTTAGTCACAGACATCCATAGGTCTCCTCTCCTGGGAAAGAGCCCTTTTGAAAGAACATTCTGATACTGCTTAAAAGATGAGTCCCACCTATGAGTATGATTCCTTGCTTATTACTGTAAGGCTTCACACCCCTCACTTCCCACTGAGAGGAACATCCTACTAGAGATAGAATTTCTCCATCCTAGTTTAAAGCTTAAGTGCTCTTTTAATTTGATCTAATTCTACAAATACGTAGCCAGACTCACAGATTGACTCAGAAGAGTCTGATAGCTCTATATTAAAATAGCATCACTGTACCTTTCGGTGTTCCTTGTGTTAAAGCAAGAGATTTGTCCCAATGGTCAAACTTTTAACTTCCCATTCATCTTACATTTCAGTGGGGTTTGGTGGGGTTTGGTGGGGTTTTGTTTGTTTTGTTTTGTTTATGGTAGGGATGTGCAGTTCTGAAAATAAAGCTGGCTTCTTACCCCCAAAAGAACTGAAAACATTTTGGATGATGGTCTACTCAGATCTCTTCATTCTTTGCTTCCTGCATCTGGACCCTCAAATTTGTCCATCCAGTTAATGTTCTCAAGTGCTTCTCTGTTAGCCACTCAGTTAGCTGACCTTACCTTTCAAAAGTGTAGTTCACAGTATATTCAAAAGGTCTTACTAGACACTTTTCTTCACTGTTGGATATCTCCTTTACATACATATTTATTGTCTTTGCTCCAGTAGTTGATTTTACACTGGTAACTTGTATGGTATACAGTATTAGATTAGTATTTCTAGTCAGAATAGTCTGGAGAATGTGTATTTGCTGGTGAAATTACTCTAGTAACTGATCAATACTTCTAACTAGATTTGTGTTGGAGAGGAACATGTGTACAGCACGTTCGGGGTCTACCTCTTAATTGAGAGGCTGGGAAAGTGATCAGAGGATAGGAATGCATATCTCAGCCGTAGTAACATTTCCCCCATTTTATAACTTGCTCTACATCATTCCTATTTCAAACACATTTATAATTTTACTGCTTTCAATCTTTATTTCTCTTTGAATTTTACCCTAGCCCTCAGTCCCACTTTCAGATACCTCCAGTACTCTGCTCATCCATCCCCCAAGCAATAAAGGTCTTTCAGATTTATTTTTTGTGCCTTTCCCCCTCTGTGCTTTTGCTAAATATAGTGCTTTTTGTCCCCATGTCTAACACATGCTCCCTTCTCCAAGAAAACTGTCAAAATCATCACAGGTGGAATCAACCATTATGACCTTTCTCATAGTCACATATTGCCGTCCTATTCATGTTTAATTATTTATGTAGCTCTGCAGAAGACATCAAATGGGCTTTCAAGTTAGATGACTTGAATTTAGGTTCCAGCTCCACCACTTACTAACTGAAACTCCTGGGGCGCCTGAGTGGCTTAGTCGGTTAAGCGTCTTACTTTCGCTTAGGTCATGATCTCGCGGTTCGTGGGTTCAAGCCCCGCGTCGGGCTCTGTGCTGACTGCCAGCTCAGAGCCTGGAGCCTGTTTCAGTCTGTGACTCCCTCTCTCTCTGACCCTCACCTGCTCACGCTGTCTCTCTCTCTCTCTCTTTCCTAGAAATAAATAAAACATTAAAAAAAAAATTTATAAACAAAAAAACCTAAGTGAAACTCCTTGGGCCTGTCACTGAATTTCATATTTTGTCTATCAGATGACATAATAAAAACTAACTCAAAGAGTTGTTGAGAGACTCAAGTGAGATAGCAAATCTATAAAAATGATTTATAAATGACAAAGCTCCTGGTAAATGTTAGATAATCTTAGATTTGAATTGAAAATGTGGACCATATGGGAAGGTATAGATAATGTCTTTAAGTCCTCAGTGTTAACACTGTTTTTTGCTCATATGAGTAGATACCAAATGAGTCGATTTGATGATGAATTTCTTGCCGGGTACAAAACGGATAAAATCAACCTCTTTGAAATATACTAAACTTTCAGATATGGTTACTTTTTTACTTAAAATGCAAGGATAGAGTATCATCAGACATTGCTTGGATTTTTAGTATCTCTAATAAAAACCATTGGAGTTATCCTTTTTGGTATGGTAATACTAGAAATAGTTCCAACCAAGTGATTCTGTAGTATTGGAAGGCTGATATGTTTTCCAGACTTGCCTCTGCTTGTGTTCTCATTGTCAAGGTTAGATGTTTTTATCCTTTTAAAGAGAATCCTTTAGTTCATTCTGTTCAAAACCAGTTAGACAAAACATGTAAGTAAAGGTGTGAGGATCTCTGGAGTTGAAATCACAATGGCTGTCCTGTTTGCAAATTGCAGTTTTATAATCCTGTCAATTTGTTGTCATGTCCTTTGAACAAAACATTGATGGAGCATTTGTTTATTTTTCCTTATGACAGAATTTGTAAAAATTTTGAACATTGTTGTAACATAGAAGTCTTTTAGAAGTTAATGCAATTGCATATTTTTCCTAATTTTACATTAAGTTGTTATGTATTTTAAAAAATTCTAATATGCAAAATAAATAGATTGTGAATAATTCTTTATATAGTCATCTTTGGTATAGCCTGCCGTCTAAAGTCTAAATTGATATGGACTACATATCATAATTATGATTCTTTTGCTATGCATAGTCCTTTGGCCTTTTACTTAGTTTTTCTTTGCAGAATTTCAAATAGTTCAGTAGCCAACAGGTGATAAATGTCCCATTAATCTTTTTGACTCTCTAGCTCCTGAGCATGAGAATTGCTGATCAATTACAGCAATTGTCTCTTAAATGAGCTTTTCACATCTGCCTCTTATTTCATTAGTTAACTGTCTGCCCAAAGATCTGATAAGATGGAATACTAGTGCCTTTTTACAGCTTTTTCTGTCATGTGTACAATAAGGATGGGGTCGTTAGAGTGGGCACAAAAGGGTATTTATCCACTACCTGCAATAAATAAACATGCTAGAGCCTAGAAGGCATTTGAAACTGTTTATTGAAATCACCTTAAGAGGAAAAAGCTGGTTCCACCCCAGCTTTCCATTTAGCAACAACTAATGTAAGACCATGGCATTTCCTACTATATACAATGCTTTTACTGATTACTTTTTTTTTCATATAAGAAGACAGAACAAACCTATTATTTTTTTTAAACAAAAATATTTTAAAACTCTTTTTTTCAAATTAGGAAGCATCGTGATTACATACTCTCCACCCAAGATTGTTAATCATTTTTAGTTACATCTTCCTCTATTGATGGCACTTTTTTTTTTAATTTTTTTTTTTTAAATTTATTTCTAGGAGAGAGAGAGAGAGAGACAGCATGAGCAGGGGAGGGTCAGAGAGAGAGGGAGTCACAGACTGAAACAGGCTCCAGGCTCTGAGCTGGCAGTCAGCACAGAGCCCGACGCGGGGCTCGAACCCACGAACCGCGAGATCATGACCCAAGCAAAAGTCTGATGCCTAACCGACTAAGCCACCCAGGCGCCCCTGATGGCACTTTTAAAAAACCAGTCATGATCTACTTTCTTATTATATGTTATTCAGCAGTCATCCTTTTAATTGGGAAAAGTCTTGATGAATAATTAGTGTGTCAACTATTCGTGGAAGAATATTTTCTTACCTATAGAATGAGTATAATAATAGTATGTTACAGAGTAAAAAATGAGAACTGGGGCGCCTGGGTGTCTTAGTCGGTTAAGTGTCCGACTTTCGCTTAGGTCATGATCTCCTGGTTCGTGGGCTCGAGCCCCACGTCGGGCTCTGTGCTGACTCCCGGCTCAGAGCCTGGAGCCTGTTTCAGAGTCTGTGTCTCCCTCTCTCTCTGACCCTCCCCTGCTCATGCTGTCTCTCTCTCTCTCCTAGAAATAAATAAAACATTAAAAAGAAAGAGAGAGAGAACTAAGGGGCGCCTGGGTGGCTTAGTCAGTTAAGCGTCCAACTCTTGATTTTGGCCCAGGTCATGATCCCATGGCTCCTGTGATCAGGCCCCACATCAGGCTCTGTGCTGAAGGCATGGAGACTGCTTGGGATTCTCTCTCTGCCCCTCCCCTGACTCATGCTCACACGTGCTCTCTCTCTCTCTCTAAAAAAATAAACTTAATTTTTTTTTTTTTAAATTAGAAAAAGGAATGAGAATTAAATGAGACCATGTACAGTGCTCAGCACATAGTAAGTGATCAGTGACTGGTAGCCATTACTCTGCACAAATTGTAACATATCCTTCTTTTCTCTACTGATAGCTGTTCAGAGATTTTGGAAACAGAACAGTGGAAGATTTTATAAACATAGCTCAATATGTTACTTGTGTGTGAAGTTCATTTTTTAAAAATATTTTAAAAATATTTAACAACTGACAACCTATGGAGTGTTATCTATTTGTATATTATTTTAATTTTGGTTTTAAAGAAGAAAATTTAGGCAGATTATTGTTCTTTGCTCCAAGAGACAGTCACATAGCAAATGTCTTTTGATTACAAGTAGCTCTAACAATGAGGTGCCTGGGTGGCTTAGTCGGTTAAGTGTCCGACTTTCTCTTAGGTCATGATCTCGTGATTCGTGAGTTCGAGCCCTGCGTCGGGCTCTGTGCTGACTGCCAGCTCAGAGCCTGGAGCCTGTTTCGGAGTCTGTATCTCCCTCTCTCTCTGACCCTCCCCTGCTCATGCTGTCTCTCTTTCTCTCTCTCCCCTAGAAATAAATAAAAATATTAAAAAAAAAAAAAAAGAAAGGTAGCTCTAACAAGCTCACCAGTTTCAGTAACTACCCTGTACTTTGTTTAAATTTAAATAAGAAATGCCTTGGCCAAATAAATAACCCAAGCATAAAGTCAATTTTTTTCATATTTTTTACAACTTCTTGACTATCTGAATGTTTTAAAATCAGTGCCATAAAACCTATGTGTTTGTGAATGTTTCCATTTGTTTTCAGGAATTCTATTTTAAAGAAAGTTTTGATAAGTTAAAATTACACAATTAATTAACTCGGAATGATGATTCCTACTATTGACATTTCATTTTTTCAACCTTTCTTCGTTGCAGGCCTTGTTTGTATGAAGTCCAGCACGTCTGTGGTTGAACTTGTTATGCTGCTTTGTTCTCAGGTAGGAAATCTCATTCACTGGATTGCATTAAACTCCACAGGATTTTTTGTAACGTCCTTAGTCATGGACTACAATTGCATATATTTGTATATGTTTATACATGTTTAAAACTTCCATCTCCTATCTCGTAGATGAAGAAAATAATTTACATTAAGATATATTCTTATGTAGATGGACTGCATATGCATATATTTGTATATGTTTATATATGTTTAAAACTTCCATCTCTTAACTCATAGATGAAGAAAATAACCTACAGTAAGATATATTTTTATGTAGATGATCGTACTGTGTAAATATTGATGTAGTCTCCCTCTCCCTTTTTTTCCGCTCGCCTTTGCTATCTTATTCTTTCGCACCATCCCTATCTTTCTATTGTCTCCTATCTGGAAATATATGTATATATATACACGTGTGTGTGTGTGTGTGTGTGTGTGTGTGTGCAATTTGTTTTAGATCTTTTGATACCCTTCTTTACATTCCACCTTTTAAAACTGGTATAGTAGAATTTATACTTTTGACATTAATTATTAAGTGATTTCTTCTATTAGATTAGAGATAATGAAAGCAAAGCCTTTTTATGCAATAGCGGAGTATAAAATATAGCTTATTACTAAATGGTCTTTGTTAGGTATCTGTGGCTTTCCTTTTTTTTTTTTAAAGCTATTTGTATATTTCAGTACACATCCAAAAATCTACTTATGCTGTTTATTTTTAATAATCAGATTTAAAAATACAGTTTGTAGTTGTTGGGTTTTCTTTCTTCTTAGCATTTATTAGAAATTAAAATATATGGATTACATTTTTCTTATAACTAAAATTAGGAACCCAGTGGTCTGTCTTCTTCCCAGCTCTGTCAGGTCTCTGAGTGATCCTGATTTTCATATAAGGATTAAACATATTGTAATATGAGATCAAGAAAAATAGCTTATATGTATTTGTAATAAGTAATTATTGCATTTATCCCTAGTTTCATCAATAGAAAGAAAAATACATCTAAACTGTTTTTAGTTACTGACCTTGAGGTCCATCTGAAGCCGCAGCTGTCTCCCAAATAAACAACAATATGGCTTCAATTGATCCTTTAAAATATTAGCAAAAAGAAAACAACCAAGACTTACCTATTCCTTTATAGTCTTCAGGTTGACTTTCTTGAAGAATATATTCATAGGGAAGCCTTTAGGTCCATTTCCTCCTTTTCATCCAGGAAGAATATGAAGAATGTTAATAAGGAAGAAGTTAAAGAAAACAGCATCTCTGGTAGGAGTTCATTTGCAGGACATTTGAAAATTGTTACCTATTGTCAGAGTCCTGAGTTCAAGAGACATTTGGAGATATCTGTTCAGACCTTTTAGGTTCTTGATGATGCACATTTATTTAAAAAAATGCTTTTGTTGAAAAAAAAAGTTCCTTAATATTCCTTCTTCTTTAGCTCTGGGTTTTACCGCAGTTCAGAGACCTAAAGAAGAATGTAGCATTAGGGTCTAGTGTCTTTGATGGCCTCATCATCTAATCATAGGTTTAACATTACTCATTTGCTGGCTCCAGGAATTCCTGCCATTAAGGGCCCTAGAGATGAAACTTTGCCTCAGATATTGATTGAAAGGAAGAGTGAGAAATTTAAGCACTCTATGCAGTGCACTTTCTCTCAGCGTTTCAGCAAAGCAGTATTATAAACATGTCTCTCAGTTTGATTTTTAAGTTGAATTTTTTAAATTATTCAGAGTGTATTTAAATATTTCAAGTGGTTAATTGATTAAATATACTTCATTTGAGTGACTACAAAATGTACATTTGTAAAAACTTGTTCCAATCATTTTGTTATTTTATTAAACTGAAATGTTGCTTTCCATAAAATAGTTTTAAAGAAATAGTGAGTAGTAATCTTACTTTAATACAATTGAGGTAAGATGAGTGTTTTATTCTACTATGAAATTGGCTTATGAAACCATCTCCATCTCTGTAGGTGATTAATTATTCCATGAATGTGTAAAATCTTGGCTTGAAGGACACCCACAAAAACAGATATGCCTTTAAAATTTCTCTTAATCTGCCACTTTTCTCTATTAGTCAAATTCAAGATGATCTGTATCCTGTTTTCATCCATTAGCAGGACGACCATAGCAGTAGCAGACTTCTGATAAAGGAAAATAATTACAGTTAATGATGCTCCGGAGCTCCCCGGGCCTAGCACTCCTCAAAGCTGGGTTCTCTTCTTCAGGCCTTAATGCATCTCTTCGACAATGGAGCTGATCCCTGTAGAATTAGCAAAGTTTGTAGGGCTTTCTTTGTGCCAAGCCAGTCCTGAGGAATCTTTAAAGCTACAGAGTTCTGAGTTGTCCTTTGGTTTTATCTTACAGTCAGCTTCTTATAAATATTTATGGATCTGTTGTTGTGATTTATTATAATATGTTTGATTGTAGTTATGTTATTAAAACTCCAACGCAAATGGATTTTTCTGATTATTTATTTGCTTAAAATGTGTTTTTCTTTTTCCAAATTTAGATAGACTATTGAAGGATAAAATTTTGGTTGGAGAAACTAAGTAGCTAAGGGTTCAAAAAGGAAAAGGCAACATTTCTCTCAATATTTTTTTTCATTTGCTACAATACATTAGATGCTTTAATTTTTATGCTTTTCATTTCGGAAATTTTATGTTAGCAACTATTACTAAGTATATCAGTGTTCTTTTATTCTTATCTGAGCTCCTGAATAAGCTTACTATTGCCACTGGTTTGTGTGCAAAATATGGTCTAAATTTACATGAGATCATATTACAAGTGTCTGAAGGTACTTGTCAAGGATAATTCAGTTCATATGGACAGCCTTTTAAACTCCAAGGGACATGCCATCCAGTCTACCCCCCCAGTGGAATTTTAGGTCGCTGTTGAGAACATATTTTTAGTTCTAAGAAGCTATTAGCATTATCATTGTATTGCATTTATTGTTCCACAAACACCCAAAATGTTTTTTTTTTCCAGTATTTTGTATAACTTTCCTTACTATGCAGATCTTACAACACAAAAGTACATTTTAAGAATTAAGTATTTATTTTTCTTCCCTTTCAATGTTCATTAAAGTGGTGTCCTAGGAGTATGTTTTATAAAAGAATTGGTTTTGTGCTGTTTGGAAGTAAAATGAACTGAAATAAAATAAGTCAAATAATATATATAGTTTTACCAAAAATCACTGCTTAATTTGTTAAGTGTAGTGTTTCCTCGTCTTCTTCAGTATATCACAGGGCTGATACTATCTTTTTTTTTTTATGTTTTACAGTCACATTTGTTTGAGGCCCTCGATGTCATTCTCTATGTGTACCTTAATTTTCCATTACATTATTCTGAGTGTATTGTGGTCTTTGATGAATAGCAGATTCAGTTTTCAAGTAAACTTTTTTAGGTACTATAATAGTTTCTAATTATTTCCAGATTTTTTTTTTTTTTTTTAGGAAGTCTCCATCAGAGGTACTCCAGGAAAAATTGAGTGATGTTATCCCATAGGATTTCTTTAAGTTTTCCTAAGTAAAGTTTAGCAGATGTCATTGCATTTTTCTATGCCTTATCTTTCAATAGAAAATGTTTTATAAATTGTGAAACTTTTATGTAAAAAGTGATGTCGCTCAGTATTCAAGTACTTTCTGACTTGAAGTACTGATTAAGCAAATGCATGCTTAATAAATCATTTTTATTCTCATTTAGAAACCCCGAGACGTATAAGTAACATAAAATAGAAGTCAGCCTTGCAAGTTTCTTTAAAATCTATGTATGAAGTTACTAACATGAATTATCTTGTGGTTCTGTTTGCCTTTATTTTTTCAAAATATTTCATATACTTAAATAAAAAAGACATTAGTGACTTCACTGATGTGATCAAGGCTCTGACCCAGGACTTCTAAACACAGCACTTAACAGAAGAACCACAACTGAGGAATAGTCTTTTTTCAAATGATTTGGCCTTTGAACTTTTAGAATTTTCATGTTTTCTCCAATTTGATACAGCTTTTTCAGATCGCACAAAGGAAGAAGACATACTTTTCTTCCAGTTATAATAAACTAGAAAGAGGTTAAAAAAAAAAAAAGAAAGAAAAAAACATAGATGAGATGAATATGGAGACCTAGTAATGCATATTTGTTCATGAGTGCCCAGTATTGAAAACATTTGGGGTGTGTATAATAAGATGATAAATATAAAGACTAGATTTTTTTTCAGTGCTGTTTATTTTATTTATTTATTTATTTATTTATTTATTTATTTATTTATTTATTTATTGAGAGAGAAAGAGCATGAGCAAGGGAGGGGCAGAGAGAGGAAGACAATCTCAGTTCGCCTCATTGTGCTGTCAGCACAGAGCCCAGTGTAGGGCTGGGTCTCACAAACCGTGAGATCATGACCTGAGCTGAAATCAAGAATCAGATGGTTAACTGACTGAGCCACTCAGGCATCCCTGGATTAGGTTTTTTAAAAGCATCTTAGGAAGCATGAAATCCTAGTTATCTGATGAAATTATGTCACAATTATTTATTTAGTGACAGCTTTTTTATATTAGCCTTGTGGTGGCTACTGGAGATTTATTGGTAACATCCTTCCATTTCTTAATGGAGTCCAGTATTACCTGAGAAACTTGCCTGTTGTGTAACTGAGTTTGAAATCATTGACAAGTAAAAAAATTGTGACATGATATATTTTTAAAAATTAAAAAAAAATTTTTTTTTGAAAGAGAGAAAGAGCGCGAGCTTGGGAGGGGCAGAGAGAGGGAGACACAGAATCTGAAGCCCAGGCTTTGAGCTGTCAGCACAGAGCCCGATATGGGGCCCAAACTCAAGAAGCATGAGATCATGACCTGAGCCAAGGTCAGATGCTTAACCAGCTAAGCCACCCAGGCACCCCTGTAGCATGATATGTTAAGTATAATCCAGTACCACACATGATTCAGAAAATTGGTCCTGTGAACCATCAACAAGACTTTTGTGGGGGGTTTATTGAGATGGACTAAAGACGGACTCCGTGAAGCTAATGGCCTTTCTACACAGCATAAGCAAGGAAGGAGATCAGGCTAGGGAAACTGAGCAAACGTCAGAGAGAAAACAAACCTGTGACATGCTTAGAGCAGCTTCCAGCCTAATTTTAAGCACATCAGAAATTAAGCAACCAAAAATATATTTATTTAGGTTTAATTTGTGATGTAGAGAGTTACCCATTTCCAGACAGTGTATGAAACAATATTTCCTGAAGGGTAGTTTTTAATATAAAATATTATTGTGTGTTAATAGCATAGAATTGAAGTTGATAAGAAATTTCTAACTTGTAATTAGTATTGAGTAGTTCCTGATATTTGCTTTTATAAGTTCTGCTTCTCTTTTTAGGAGAAATAAAGCCTCTGTTTTGTTCCTGAGTATCTCATAAATCCCTACCTTTTTCTCTGGACAGGGCCTGACCCCAACTTCTGTCTGTGGTGTAATATCATCTCAAAGTTAAAGGGGCACATTAGGCATTTAAAGTTTTTGGGAATTGTTCAGAGTATACCCTCTCTCTTGCCATAAAGTTTGTAATTTGTTTTACGTATAAATAAAAGTTTAGCAGGAAATTGAAAATGTGGTGATGCATGGAGATTACTGTCAACTTGGGTCATAATAAAATTAGAAAATTAAAATTACTAGAAAATATGGAGAAGATTCATGGTAAAAATATACAGACATTTTGAAAATAAAAGAAAGATAATATAAATATGAAATAATCCAAAACCTTCCATTTAATGTATCTTGGGGAGAATGCCTACTGTACGAATGCACCAGGAGGGCACACTCGGGTGTGTTATTTACCCGACTCTTTATGGCATCCCACTATGAAGATTTAATCAAAGATTCAAAGAACATACAATTCAAGTTACTTTTGATTATTTCCATGTGATCTTTTACGATTGCTTTTACTTCAACTCCTAGAGAAGTTAGGAGATATAATAAATTTCAAGTCAAACAGTCTTATGTCATAAACTATTTATTTTCCAAGCTACCTATATGTGATATTCATACATGATATAAACACTCTCATCCTTGCATATTAATTAATTCATATCCAACTCAAATTGTAAACTGAAGTAAATGATGAATAAAAGGAAGTTCTGAGCTCCTCTATATGCAAATGGTAAAATATAAGAGAAACAACAGCAGTCCTTTTTCTTATTTCTGAATTCTTATAATTTTACTACAATTGAGACCAAAACAAATCTGTAAGCCTTGGCCATTGGTAGAACAATCCTTAAGAGCTATAATTTCTGTAGGAGAGGAGAAAGAATGTAGCGTTTGCTGAGGTCAACAGATTTCCCTGGGTCACTGACAGACCACCTCTCTGACCTAAAAACCCTTCCCATACTTTGCTGCAATATCCACCTCTTTCCTTTTTTTCTAGTAATTTTGGCGTATATGTTTTCCCCATGCCTATTTTTCTATGTTTACATTTTGTAAATTCTTCAGGCACATTACCACAACTTTGAAAAATAGCAAAAACAATGTATATGCATTTCACAGTCCTACCACTGTTACACATTGTCTTGATTTTTGGTGGTTTGTTTGTTGTTGTTGTTTTACTTGTGTCCTACATATATTTCAACATACTTTATTTTTAATAGTTATTAAGTGATAAGTGATTGTGTGTGTCCTCTTTTACTTCCATTGTTTAAATAATTACAGCCTCACAGTAAGTTGTAAGTTGTAAAAATAGTACCTAGATTCCACGTGCCCTTCCCACAACTTTATTTGCCTTTCACTGTTGTTTTCATGCATTAATTTCGTGCGTGTATATATAGATCAAAGCAATTTCATTCCTTGGTGTAACTTCCAACATTATCAAAATGCAGAATTATTCGTGTTACTTCATATCTTCCCAGTTAATTCAACTTTTCTTTCATGAAACTTTTCTTGTTTGTGACTGTGTGGTTCTGATCACTCCATCATTCCGTTAGCATTTGAAGTACACATATCTACATAGTACAAGTACCTGTTTACATGTTTTAATTGAACCCTCTTACATTTGATACAAGCATGGTTTTCTTTATCAATTTCATTGTAATTTCCTTGAGGGTAAGCATTATGTTCAGTATTTCCTCTCTTTTTGAAGCAGTCCATACAGCCAGTGGAGAAAATTAGTTATATATAGTGTCATCAGTATATTTATTTAATATTTATGGAGAGTATTTTAAATTATAGAATGTTTGACATTATTCAACAGGAAAGACTTTTAACGATGGTGCAAAGCCTTAAAGTCTTACAAGATTACTTTTATGGGTGTTATGCACTTCAACTACACTACAAATTTATACCATAACAAAGTTCATTTTATATTTGTGTTCAGCATTATGTCATCCACACCTTAGCAAACTGTCTAACACATAGTATCTATATCTATTATTACTCACTGTGTTAATGCATGACTAGGGAGAAAACACAGTCCCCGAGATGATTTGATTGATATAATTTTATTGTGGTAAAAGAGATATAACATAAAATGTGCTTTTTAACCATTTTTAAATGTGTAGTTCAGTTGCATTAATTACATTTACAGTGCTTGATAGCCATTACCATTATCTATTTCCAGAATTTTTAGCACCCCAAACAAAAACTCTGTATACATATTTCTCTCTCCACAGACTCTGTTACCCCTAATCCACTTTTTTATCTTTATGATTTGCATATTCTCAATATTTCATATAAGTGGAATTATATAATATTTGTCCTTTGTGTCTGGTTTATTTCACTCAGCATAATGTTTTCAAGGTTCATTCATGTTGTAACGTATCTCAGATCTCCATTTTTTTGCGGTTGAATGCTATTCCATTCTATTTACAGTAGCCACATTTTATCTAT
Organism: Proteles cristata cristata; assembly: GCA_017311185.1. Lineage (NCBI taxonomy): Eukaryota > Metazoa > Chordata > Mammalia > Carnivora > Hyaenidae > Proteles > Proteles cristata. The sequence goes on along the minus strand of JAESUZ010001430.1, from coordinate 224,024 downwards.
TAATCTGTTGATGAACACGTGGGCTGCTTTATTAACATTGGTCTACAAGAATCTGTTTGAGTTTTTATTTTCAATTCGTTTAAGCATGTGCAATTCTTGAGTAAAATTGTTATGTGGTGATTCTGTTTAGCTTTTTGAGAAACTTCCAGTTTTCCAGGATGACTCACTTTTTCCGTTTCCATGAGGAATGAATGACAGTTCCAGTATCTCCATATCCTCTCTAACACTTGCTTTCTATTTTTTGTTGTTGTTTTGATGTGTTGCTGTTGCTTTAATTATGGCCATCCTAGTGAGTGAGAAGTGGTATTTCATTCTTGTTTTGATTTGCATTTTCCTAATGACTAATGATGTCGAGCATCTTTCATGCATCTGTTGGTAATTTGTATATCTTCTTTGGAGAAATGGCTGTTCACATCCTTTTTAATTTCCTAATTGAATTCTTTTGGGAGGGTGTTGTTTTTTTTTTAACATTTGTTCATTTTTGAGAGACAGAAGAAGAGCATGGGTGGGAGAGGAGCAGAGAGAGAGACACACACAGAATCTGAATCAGGCTCCAGGCTCTGAGATGTCAGCAGAAGAACCTGATGCAGGGTTCAGACCCATGGGAAATCATGACCTGAGCTGAAGTCAAATGCTTACCCGACTGAGCCACCACGGTGGTGCCCCCTAATTGAGTTTTTTAGTTAAGGTTTGAGTGTTTTTTATTCTGGATATAAAATCCTTATCAAGTATATGATTTGCAAACAATTTTTCCTATTCTCTGGGTTATTTTCATTCTCTTGATACTGATTTTTGATACACAAAAGTTTTTAATGATGTCTAATTTGTCTATTTTTGTGTAATTGTTGTTTATACTTCTGGTATCATATTTTAGATCCCAAGACCAAATCCGAAGTCATGCAGATTTTCCCCTATATTTTCTTCTAATAGTTTTAGTTCCTAAATGTAGGTCTTTGATCCATTTTGAGTTAATTTTATATGTATGAGGTAGGGATTTAGCTTCATTCTTTTGGATGTGGATATCTAGTTTTCCCTATACCATTTGTTGAAGAGACCATTCTCTTTCCGTTGAATGATCTTGTTACCCTTGTTGAAAATCTATTAACCATAGATGCCAAGATGATACCTAATTCAAAAGTAGTTCCTGGGGCACCTGGGTGGCTCAGTCAGTTGAGCGTCCAGCTTCAGCTCAGGTCATGATCTATCACATAGCCTCTGAGTTCGAGACCTGCATCTGGCTCTGTGCTGACAGCCTGCTTTGGATTCTGTGTCTCCCTCTGAGACTCGGCTTTTCTCTGCTGCACTCTGTCTGTCTGTCTCTCTCTCTCTCTCAAAAAAATAATAAACATTAAAAAAAATTTTTTAAAGGTTAGATTCAAAAGTAGTTCCCAAACATTAAAAGAAAGACAGTTTTAGAATATTGAACAAATAATAAAACTTCTCACCTCATATTTTCACTACACAGGAGTGATAACAGTTAATCATTGAATTAAATATTCTTTCAAACTATACTTCTATATATAAATAAATATATATATATAAATGCAAAGTTCCTTCTCTTGTTATTAGTATAAGCAGAAATTGGTCTTATAACAGTGATGGCTTATAAATTGCTTTCCCAGTTGGTACTCTAGAACAGCACTTTGTGATAAAAATGTAATGTGAATCATGTACAATTTAAAATTTTCTAATTACCACATTAAAAAAGGTAAACAAATAGTGAGATTAATTTGAATAAGAAATTTTATTTAACCTAAATTTCAACCTGTGATCGATATAAAATAATTAATGAGACCTTTTACAGTCCTGTTTTTTATAGTGTCTTTTGAATCAGATAGGTGTGTATGTATGTGTGCATATGTGTATACATATGTGTATGTGTGTGTGTGTATATATACATATATCATGTAGGTATTTACTTGTGAACTTTATTTTTATTGCTTTTGAATTACTTTGATGACCTTGTTACTACCCTGTGCTAATTATAATGACAAGAAAATTTTATTCACAAATAACAGTTAATTGAGGGAGCCAGCTTTACAGGTCACTGTTCTTGTTCAGAAGTCCAAACCACACAAGTGTATCAGTTATTTAAAATTAAACAGGTGTGGGGTGCCTAGATGACTCAATTGATGAAGCATCTGACTCTTGAATTCAACTTAGGTCATCATCTCACCCATGTCAGGTTCTGCGCTGACAGAGAGGAATTTGCTTGGTATTCTCTCTCTCACTCTCTCTGCTTCTCCGCAGCTCACATGAGTGCGCTCGCTCGCTCTCTCTCTCTCTCTCTCTCTCCTCTCTCTCTCTCCTCTCTCCCTCTCTCTCTCTCTCTCCTTCCCTCTCTCAAAATGAATAAACATTTTAAAAAATTAGGTATATAACTTATACTTAGCACACATATCAGTTCATACTAGCAGCATTTCAAGTACTTGTAATAGCCACATGTGAATGGTTATTGATATATAGATGCTGTATTGGTCTCCATAGCTCATCATCCCATGTGTGAATATCTATGCTTTTCTTTTCTTAATATAGTTCAAAAGTAGAACAAGTTGTTCCAGAATCCCAGAAATATTATAAGTCTTCAAGCAAATATCAGCTAATTGTGTGTAAAAAAAAATCTTGCAGTGAGTTAAAAATTACGATAGCTAAGACTAACATTTTGTACTGGCTTATACACCTATTGCTACATGATTACTTATGAAATATATAAACTAACATAGTTGTGCATGATTGTACTTTATGCCAGTGAAGCACACCAGGGTCTAAGTATTCAAGATTTAACATTGAAAGTTCCATCTATTCTTAAGTGGTAACATAGGTAACTGGCATAGTGCAATTTATTATTTTGCCAAGGCAGGAGTTGAGACCACGTACAAATTTGGTACGTGGGAATGAATTCGCCAAGCAGCAAGACAGCATCAACAGCTCAGTGCAGCAGCATGGTTGTTTTCTATTTATTCTTGAAAGTAAGGCAGTTTTATAATGAACTTTTGTTTTGGGATATAATATGAGCCTAGGTGGTAGTTGCAAAACATGACTAAATACAAAGGTCTTGAAATGTGCATCTTGAGAAATATCAAATGTCTATTGTATTATTAGGTTATTTAGGAATTTTTTTTGAGAAGCTAAACTTACATAGTAGCTTAATAATAACCAACACTTTTGAGCCATAGTTGAATACAGTCTAGAGCTCTTATGCTAATGGTATAATTTCCTTTAAATTTATATTTTACTGTATACTTTTCTTAAGTTATGTTTTGAGAGTCAATCTACTGATACACTGATTGTTAGCTCTAGAAAAATATGACATTCAAAGATTATCATCAAAAATGTGATCTCAACAGTATAGTATAACTTAAGACAAAGTAGTACATCAGTCATGACTCAGACACGTGGTGAGCTCTCAAGAAATGAATTTTGCTGAAAAATGTAAATATCTTTTTCATGATAAATCATGGAAACTATAGAAGGATAGTCACTGTTATTGAATATAGACCAGTAAATGATTTTGATTTATTGTCAAATTTTATTTATTTCCTTATTTTTAACGTTCATTTTTGAAAGAGAAGGGGAGACACGGTGCAAGTGGGGAGGGGCAGAGAGAGAGAATCCCAAGCAGGCTCCACATACCAGCACAGAGCCCAATGCAAGATTTGAACTCACGAACTGAGATCATGACCTGAGCTGAAACCAAGAGTTGGACACATAACTGAGCCACCCAAGTTCTCCTCTTTTGGTGTTTAATAAAGTTATCATTTGTTGATATTCTTCTGTTGACTTCTAGTAGCATATATTTTCTCACCAAGGAAGAAGTATCTTCAACAATTTAACATAACATATAAATATGCTTGTTTGTTTATAGTTATAGAATAAAAATAATGTTTAAAAAAATCTTATAAAACAACCTAGATTATTTTTTATTACAAATACAAACACAAGTATATGTGTATTTATATGTATATACATATAAAATATTAGTAGTAAAAAGTGCTGTTAAATGTATTTACATAATTTAATGATCTACTAGGACCCTGGGAAACATATTTATGTTTATATTTATTTTTATGTTTATATTTATAGGAAACACCAACTTTTAGTAACCAACTAGCTTAATTTCCAAATTACCTAATGTTTTTTCTATGGTTGACTTTTGTATTTGTAATCTCTTTTGAGATTGATTATTCATTTCTTATATCCAATTTTCCTCTATGCTTTTAGTAGGATGTCCATAAAAATAAAAAGTGAAAATGAAAACAAATGATACAATGAATATTTGCATATTTATTTCATTAGTTCATTTTTGTACACATTGAAAATATTAGTTATAATCTGATTTTCTTTATATATAGTATATTTTTACTTCAATCCTTATACTTAATAATTTCTCTAACTTAAGCATGCCAGTAATAATGAATATTCACAAGGAAAATATTTGAGGCACATAACCTATTTCTTTTACTGGCAACTAATAATAAGTAGGCATTAAGGATATAAAAGTAAAAAGTCAATTCTGGAGTTCCTGAAGACAAGACCTCAACTTAACCTTCCTTTTTTACCTTGAAATATTTTCTATGTTTTTAAAGATTTTGAGATATATTGAATCTCTAAGGACATTAAGTTGGTTCACCTAATTGTATACAAAGCAAAAGGAAATGGGAAATGTGTATTGAGCTAGCACAGAGGAGGAAAAACTGGTGGGGGGGGAAATGATGTCCTAGGTCTGAGATTTCTACTAGGTCATTTAACTGCCATGAAGTGACTGTTGAAGAGAACATAGGGATTTCATTGTCATCCTTCTGGAACCTATTTGTCTTCAAAGTGTTTAGTTTCAAAGGATCCTTCAGAGATATCCAATTCTCTGAAAAAGTCCTTCATCTTGAGGAAATTTTATGCATCCATATAGAAGAGTTAAAAAATTATGACAAAACTGTCTACAGACTTGGCAGCTCTCTGCAGGCATTCAAACCCAGTTTAGTATGTTTCCCGTGAAGACAAAATTTGATGCCTATGTTTAATTTACACCTTTTCTTATAGATGTTCATTTTTTTCCAGTAGTTGAATGAGTTCACTTGTGCGTGCGTGCGTGCGTGTGTGTGTGTGTGTGTGTGTGTGTGTTTTCTCAAATGGCAGAAAGTTTCCGGAATGATTTGTAGACACGATTTGAAAATATACTTTTTTCCTGTCGTTGCCAAAAGATTGTCTTTGTTGAAATGACAATAAACTATTACACCTTTGTATACATTCTCATGTATCCATTTCCCTTGTTTTAAGTAATTTCTCTAAGTCTCCATGTCAGAGAGATTTGTTAGAAAGCTCGGACAGAGATTAAAGCGTATTCTTGGTTCAGCTATCAGCCGTTTACCAACTCTCAACGTAGTTTATGCCTCACCAGTCACCGTAAACACTGCGTCACCCTCTGTACTAGGTGCCCTTAGTCACCCTCTCCATATTTTACCTGATTGTTCTTTTGAAACTCCTAAAATCAGTTGCATGATAATGGACATTTAGGAAACACTTTTTAAAATGCAGAATCAAATGTGCATCAGTGTGAAGGAATAGAATTATTGCCTAGCCTCTGTCATTACTCAGGTTTTGTTTCTTTTTCTTTTTCTTTTTTTTTTTTTTTACACAGTCACTGGAAGTGAATGTTTTCAGTTTTACAAAAATACCATATGGTGGGAATGAAATGTCATGTCAGAGCAGAAAAGGACCTTAGTAATAGTGTTATTTTAGAGATGTGGATAGTTCAGTAATTATGATGTTAAGTCATGATGTAATTATGAAATAATAATATACTCTTTATGAGTAGAAGGAAATTTAAATAACTGAACAGTTTGAAGGAAAAAGTATGTATTACCTCATAAGTAAATTGCTCCACACTGGGAAGCTAGGTACTTTCAGGTTTGTGTTGTGCAGTCTTTAGGGAAGAGAAAGACATGACCTAAGGCAGTAGTTGTCAACACCGACTTTCCATCAAAATAATTTGGGAAGCTTTAAAATGATACCAGTGCTTGGGCCCTGTCATTGGAGATTATTGTCTTTTGATAGGTACTTTTTAACAACTCCCCTGTTGATTCTTTTGTGCTGCCAGTTTGAGAACCATAGATTGAAGTGATACCCTTGATTTGGGAGGATTCAATTCAGTTCGACAACAAAAATACATTGAGTATGTACAGTGTGCCAGTAACTTTTTACTTAGTAGATATGCCTAGTTCAGTTAAACAAGATCCTGGGGCACCTGGATGGTTCAGTTGGTTGAGCGTCCAACTTTGGCTCAGGTCATAGTCTCATAGTTCGTGAGTTCAATCCCCGCATCAGGCTCACTGCTGGCAGTGTCGAGCCCGCTTCAGATCCTCTGACCCCCTCTCTCCGCACCTTGCCCACTCACACGCTTTCTCTCAAAAATAAATAAACATTAAAAAAACCAATATCCTCCCTTTCATTAACAAATTTATGATGTAATAGGGAGACATTTGTCTGAGTAGATCTCTACAAAATAGATCTCAGAAGGAGTATTTTCTGATTAATGAAAGTATTAAGCAGTGAGAAAATGATGATCTAGACTCGATCCCATTTCCAAAGTTTTAAAATTATCGTTTCTTTTACACACTACCTGGATTTATTATATTACCAACATAAGCTGTTGTTACAAGTTATACTTTTCTTGTAGGATATTTTGCCCTTCACATTCCAGTTTTTCTTTGTACTTACCCATTTTTGTTTACTGTTCAGTACTGACTATGATATTTTACTGAGGTTGTAAAGAGTTTGGAATTTTCAAAAAAGATGCCCAAATAATTATTTGTGTACTTTCACAACTGTCATTCAGAAATTACTAAACAAGCTTTAAAAAAAGAACCAAACAGGGGCGCCTGGGTGGCTTAGTCGGTTGGGTGTCCAACTTTCGCTTGGGTCCTGATCTCATGGTTTGTGGGCTCGAGCCCCGCGTCGGGCTCTGTGCTGACTGCCAGCTCAGAGCCTGGAGCCTGTTTCAGAGTCTGTGACTTCCTCTCTCTCTGACCCTCCCCTGCTCACGCTGTCTCTCTCTCTCTCCTAGAAATAAATAAAAAACATTTAAAGAAAAATACAAAAAACCATACACATTTTATCCTGATGATTTCTGAGAGAAAATCTACTTTATCTTCTGAGGAATATTTTGTTCCTTTTTCTCTCTCTCATTTAGTTTTTTTTTTTCCTCTCATTTGAAAGAAATAAACCTGTGTTCTCTTCATTGCCTTATGAGATGTAGAGAGAAACACAGGCAATGGACATGAAGCTTGAGCAAGAAATACAGTTGTTTTGGTTTTTTAGCCCCTGAAGTTTGGGGGCTGTCACAATGTAATCTTGTTTCTTATAGGGGAGCGACTCCCTCATTTTGGTAGAGTACACCATTACTAGATTCTTAAAAGAGAATGGATGAGAAGCAAATGTTTATGCATGTCTGAAAATATAACTCATCTCTCCTCGTATGTTATTGATACTTTGGGTAGATCTTGTGCCCTGAATGTTCTCCATAACTGTGCAGGTGTTTCCTTTTCTTCTCTTTCTAGATTTGCTATTGAGAAGTTTAGTTTTATTCTACTCTTGATTCTTTGTAATTTTTTTTCCATTTATCCTTTTCCTTCCTAGGGGTTTTATGTCATGTATTTAATTCCTAGGAGCAATTTTAAATTTACTTGATAATTTCCTCTCTTCCATATTCTCCATCCACTGTTTCTACAGTTTCTACTCGGTGGATACGGCCTTTAAGCTGGAGATCCTCCAGTTTCGTTATTTCTTTATTTTTGTTTTTGCTGTTACAGTTATTGCATCCCTTTATCTTTTTGTTGGCACTTTCTCCTTTTTTTCTGTTTTTTTTTTTGGGGGGGGGGATGTTTGCAACTTTGTCTTTTAAGCCTTCTGTTTTCGATGCTTGCAATGTCTTCACATATCTTAACCATGTAATTACAGATTTTTGTTTGTTTCTTCACTATCTCCTTTTCCAAGGTTTTTGTTGTTGTATTGTTGTTCTGTTGCTGTTCCCGGTGTCTCTTTTGTACTCTTGTCTTGGTCTGTGCCTTTCGTATCAAGTTGCCAACTCTAGGTAATGACTTCAAAAGTGATGTTAGTAGTGTGAGCAGCAGCTCGTCTGCCAGCTCTAGCACCAGCTCCGGCACCTGTAGAGTTCGGGACAGTAACTTAACAAGCTCTGGAATCTCACACAGCTCTAGGACCTTCTCCAACTCCAGAACTGAAGGCAGTGTCAGCTCTAGAACTGGAATCAGCTCCACACCAGACAGGACCAAGCTCAGGCCAGCTTCAGGGATAAAGGTAGTTGCATCATTAACTGCTCCAGGAGCAGTTCCAGAGCGAGGGCCAGTTCCAGAACCAGTCCTCGCGGCGACTCTGCAGCTACAGCCAGCTTCTGCACTAGCCCCAGACACAGAGCTACGCCAGCTGCAGAGCTGTCACCCCCTCCAGCGGGAGCTCTCGTACCAGCTCCACACTTGACGCCAGCACCAGTGCCAGCGCCGGCTCCAGAGCCACAATCAGCTCCAGATCTAGAGGACTCTCCACCGCCAGTTTTCACACCAGGTTTGATAACAGTGCCTGAGTGAGAGTCAGCCCAGAACCAGAGCGGGTGCAACAGCCAGCTCTCCACTGCAGTCTGAACGTCAGCTCTAGAGCCGGATCTAGCTACACACCTAGTGCCAAATCCGGCACCATCCCCACTACCAGCATCAGAGGGCAAGTCAGCACCAGAGGGAGAGCCCGCTATGGCACCGGCTCCTGGGCCAGCAGCAAGCTTCAGCCCGTACCAGCTCTAGCTTTCCATCCCTCCCTTGCGATGGCGTCCTTTGTTCTTTCTACTTTTCAATTTATATTGCATCTACTTTGAGGTATACTGTATTTTGTGTTTTACAATTCACATGCAATAAAACGTAAATTCTTGATCATCAAAAAGAGAATGATTTTAGTGACTAAAGGGTTGTATTCGTATCTTTTTGTTTTGTTGAGCCAAATCCAATAAGTGAATTATTTTCTTTCAAGTAGTGCTATAATATTGTGCTACTATTCCTAAATGTTGTTAGACGATTTCTTATCTCTGTTCAATGCTTTCTTTTCTTTCTTTTTTTCTATTTGAAGTTTTTATTTATATTCTAGCTAATTAATATATTTGGTAAAAATCGGTTTCAGAAGTAGAATTTAGTGATTCATCGCTTACATACAACACCAGTGCTCATCACAAGTGCCCTCCTTAATACCCATCACCTATTTAGCCCACCCCCTGCCCACCTCCCTCCATCAACCCTGTTTGCTCTTTGTAGTTAAGAGTCTCTTATGGTTTGTTGGGGCGCCTGGATGGCACAGTGCATTGGGCACCCAACTTTTGATTTTGGCTCAGACCATGATCGCATAGTTGTGGGATTCAGCCCTGCGCTAGGCTCCGTGCCAAGTCTGCTTGGAATTTTTTTCTTTCCCGTCTTTCTGCCCCTCCCTCGCTCACTCACACTTGCTCTCTTGTTCTCTCTCTCTCAAAATAGATAAATAAACATTGTTTTAAAAATCTCTTATGTTGCTTCCTTCTCCCTTTTTTAATTTTAAAAATGTGAATAGTTCCCAAAATTCAGCCTAGGTCTTTTGATCCTCTTTCTGTCTAATCTTCTTTAGAGACTTTTGCCCTGGGTTTGCCTTAACCAGTATTTTTATGTAAATAATTTCAAATTCCACATTCTATTTTGATATGCCATCATCACTCTCAATCCAACAAATATAAACTTAAACAATCCTATGATTTTCCTCGAATGTATACCCTTCTTAAAGATTTTCGTGAGAATGCCACTATTCTTGCCATTCATGTTAAAAACTTAAACCTTATATTACTCCACTTTTTTACTTCAGCTGTGAAATCCAATTGCTCATCCAGCCCTGGCATCTCTTCTTTATAGTGTCTCATTTTCCATTTAGCTATTCAAAGTACCCACGTAGGCCTCTATTTCTCTTCCAGAAAGGCACAGAAAACTAACTTCTACTACTTTCTCTTCCTCAGACTGTCAAATTACTCTTCTAAACCACATAGTCCTTGCATGAAATCTTGCAGTGATAATGTTTTCAGTGGCTTTCTTTATCCTTTAAATCCTAATATCCTTAACTTGGCTCAGACATATTTCTGCTCCTCTTCTATCAAAGATTGCAAATTAAAGTCTCATGAGCTGAGGCACCTCACAGATCTTTTTTGTTTGATCTTTGATCTGAACAGACTTTTTAAAACATTTTACTCTGTGATCTTTTAGACACAGTATAATTTGGGGTGCATATGTGATACCTGCATGTGTACTTTGAAATATCTTCTTGAAAAATCCTATGCATATTAAAGTTTATGCTGATAAAAGAGCTTTGGTGTACAAACAGTATCATAAAGAAAACCATGTCTAAGAAGTTGTCTGTACGAATTTATTCTTCAGAGTGTCATGGTTCTTGTTATATAAAAATCAGTTTTTCCTTTAAGCTAATATCGCAATAAATGTCAAATATTCCTGAGAAACTTGCACATTTTGTGGGATATTGGTATGCAATAAATATAGTATATGTAATGGGAATATACAAAATATATAAAAGGATGGTGATATAAGGCATGTTAATTAAAACATAGAAAAAAGAGCTCCCTGTAATTGTTCGCAAGAGAAATGATTTGAAAGTTTTAATAAGCTCTGTAAAATGGAGTAGTGATCTTACCATGCAGATGAATTTTTGCCAAAGGTCATGTATGATAGCTAGAATACAGTGGCTTTGCTAAAATCATTTAGCCAACCATAGAGCCACTTAGGTCTTTATAAGATCATTATAGTCCCCAGGCTTCCAAATCCCAAGTTGTTGATTCTCTTTCCTGGGAAAATGTAGTTCATGATATGTCCTTTTACAATTCTGCACAGAAAATACTTATACACCGAGTATCTATGTTGGGAGACCACATTTTTTTCCAGCATGTATGCAAAGCTTTAAAAAGGCAGTGTGATCAAGAGTAGAGGGAAGGGCTGACAGAAAGACTGTTTTATGTGAAGCTGAATTTGTGAGGAGACAGGTGACTACCTCTGTGTGTAGCACTTTATTAGTAGGAAAATCATGGAGAAATACCTATAGATGAGTGATGTGAGTGATCAGTAGGTTTTATTAAATAAAATATATTAGGGAAGTATTTATTTATAGTACTATTGAAAGGGATATTATTTTTAATCCAAAAATTATACTTTTCCAGCTATATAAAAAAGCAAAAAAAAAAAAATTAATCATGACAATAAACCAGGACTCATTCAAAAAAATTGGTCAAAGCATATTCTAAATATGTCACAAGAAAAGTTTAAAATAAGCAGTATACTTTCCTAATCCAAAAACACTATATAACAATCACAAATTTATAATGATTATAGTGTGGTACTACCATATTCACAAATATTTCTAATCTAGATCAGCAGAGAGAGGTTACATTTGGATGTAGTATTAATATTTCGTCCTTTTTTTGTTTGTTCGTTTTACAAATTCAAAAGAATTCACTTGTCAACTTTTTTTTTCCTCTGTACTTTTCAGTCATTTGGGATGCACATGTAACTAGAACACTTCATCTCCAGATCAATTTAAATATGTTGTATATATATCTGATTTTCATTTTGCAATCTCAGTGAAAAAATCTATATATTCAGAGCTAATGTTTTCTATCTCAAATGTTTCTAGTCCTTGTATGGTGGCATTGCTAGTTGTTTGGTTTCTTCCTTTCTTCCTTTCTTCCTTTCTTCCTTTCTCCCTTCCTTCCTTCCTTCCTTCCTTTCTTTCTTTCTTTCTTTCTTTCTTTCTTTCTTTCTTTCTTTCTTTCTTTCTTTTTTGGTTTCTTTTGGAAGGAAGCTTTGTGCTGAGAGCCTTCTATACCTTTGTTTCTCTTTCTGTCTCAGTCTGCATCAAACCTGAAATGTACTAGGAATTCAAAAGCACCTTCTAAACTAAGTAATATGCAGCTACTTTTAAAAATCAGACTTCCTACAAAATAACATTTGTTAAAAATATTTTTCACAGATTTAGAACTGATATTATGTGGAAGTTATTAACAACATCAACTTGGTCCTTAAACCAGATATGATTTTTGTTTATGTGCTCATTTTCCTTATATTTGGTTTGGTTTTTCCTTTCAGGAATGGCAAAATTCTATTCAGAAGAATGCAGGACTTGCATTTATTGAACTCATCAATGAAGGAAGGTAATTAATTTTACAATTTTTAGACAATTAGTTCGTGTACATTTTATTCCACTAGGATTGCTCTCCTACCATCTGTTCCAAAAACATATAAGGAAATATTTTATTTAAATCATTTATCATACAGGTAATTAAGCTTCAAAGAAACTAAAGTTTAAGATACTAATCATTTATTTTGGGGTGGGGAAAAAAACATGTGTGAAATAAAGGAACAGACTTTCTAAGGTTTTTGTGTGATTGGAGCCTCGGATTACTGGGTAGTAAAGTTGTTTAACACAGATCAAGTGAGCCCACTCTGCAAGCCCATCTGCCACTCCATCTGTTTTCAAAGCCGTGCTCGGCATTCGCTCCTACAGCCCATCTCCGTTCATGTGAAGGAGTTTTATCTGAACATATCATGCTTTCTGATACTCAGCTTAAAATGTGAAGGGTATTAAATATGGGAAGGAGAACAGCCAGGCTGGGAATTTATATATACCATTGGTTTTGTGTGTGTGTGTGTGTGTGTTTTGTTTTTGTTTTTTTATAGTTTATTGTCAAGTTGGTTTCCATTTAACACCAGTGCTCATTCCAAGTGCCCTCCTTCATGCCCATCACCTCCCTTCCCCTCCCCCCACCCCCATCTGCCTTCAGTTTGTTCTTGGCATTCAAGAGTCTCTCATGGTTTGCCTCCTTCCCTCTCCCCCACTATTTTTCCCCTTCTCCCCCATGGTCCTCCATTAAGTTCCTCCTAATCCACCTATATGTGCAAACATATGGTATCTGTCCTTCTCTGCCTGACTTATTTCGCTGAGCATAACACCCTCAAGGTCCATCCATGTTGCTACAAATGGCCAGATTTCATTCTTTCTCATTGCCATGTAGCATTCCATTGTATAGATAAACCACATCTACTTGATCCATTCGTCCGTTGATGGCACTTAGGCTCTTTCCATGATTTGGCTATTGTTGAGAGTGCTGCTGTGAACATTGGGATACATGTGCCCCTGTGCATCAGCGCTCCTGTATCCCTTGGGTAAATTCCTAGCGATGCTATTGCTGTGTCATAGGGGAGTTCTATTGTTAATTTTTTGAGGAATCTCCACACTGTGTTAAAATGAATCTGTCAGTAAATTTATGTTTGAGCACATTTTTGTCTTTATCACTTCATGATAAACAGTTGTTTACTGTGATTTTTGCAATACTTTATTGGCAGTGGATACATTAAGGTAGATGTAACTGTCACCAGTTTGACACTTATAGCTTCTGTCAGCCAAAGACCTGTATCCTTTACAGTTCTTTTCTATGATATGATGTATTCATTGGAAAATAATGACTGCATATTTGGCATAATCTATTTATTTCTTATTTGAAACTGGTGTTATTAAACTGATGATAATGGAATAATACTAACTGTATATAAAACTTTTTTTATCAAAGGAAGTGTCATGAAAGAATATTTTACAAGATATTCCTTGAAAATTAGTTTATATATTGTATAGAAACCCGTTTAAAAATTTAACTTAGGGGCACCTAGGTAGCTCAGTCAGTTGAGTGTCCGAGTCTTTATTTCGGCTCAGGTCATGATCCCAAGGTCATAGAATCAAACCCTGTGTCCGGCTGCATGCGCAGCATGGAGCCTGCTTTAGATTCTCTTTCTTTCTCTCTCTCCCCCCTACCTAACTCATGCTCACTCTCTCTTCCAAAAGAAAAAAAAAAGATTAACTTAAATGTACTTTAGTATTACTTTTTTAGTATTATTTTTTTCATCAGTTTATTATAATTTAAAGACATAACCTCTTTAAGGTAATTTATTTTATTGTATATTTCTCATTTACATATCCCATGACTGAATTATTTTTAGTCATAATAATACAACTCTAGAAGTTAAAATAAATTTTACATTTATTGCAAAGCAAAGGATACAGGAAAATATCAGTTTTCTTTTATAACATAAATACTAATTTTACATAATAACATACTAGAGTTCTTATAAAACTTTGTTGTGATAAGAATTGATAATAATTATTATCCATCTTAAGGCAATGAAAAATATAAGAAGAAAATTTGCCAGACTATTTATTTTCATTTTAGTTATAGAAATCTCTCAATTCACATACATGCTTGTCTATTTGTTTCAACTGTGAAGTAAAAAACAAAAATTATCATGTCATCAGTATCCCTGAGGACTTAATATAATTGAATCTTCAGCACTTATAATTATTGTCTTAGAAAAGTAAAGGGTAGATTTGCTAATACCAGAGGTCTTAGCGTCTGATACTGTTTTATTACTCATTGGTAGAATTTGGAATTCATTTTGTTTTGTTTTAGGATAAGAGTTAGAATTACAGAAAGTAGTTATAATTTTTACATTTTAGTCCCTGTGAATCTCCAAAATCCTCATCATAATGCTCTTTGTGCCATTCTAGAATTTGTTTTCATTTTTCATACCAGTTGTTCCTCCAATAAAGAGGACTTTGAAACAAACATTGAAACATGACTAGCTATAAATAGGAAAGAACAGATCATGTGTATGTTAATACAGCAAAAATCTATTCAGTGCCTATACTACATACCAGATACTATTATAGGAGATGGGAATAGAGAAGTGAATTATACAAACATGATTCTGAATTTTGGAGGAGAGACAAATATTAGAGTAATACACACAGTATTACAAGGGGTCTGTGATAGAGGTGATATAAGCATTAATACAAGTGTAAGACAAGGCACCTGATCGAGGCTGGAGGGGTGTGTTCCGCAGGTGGTAGGACTTCTGGGTTTTCAAAAATTTTATCAGAGAAAAGCAAATACAATAGAACAAATATTGCCTTTTCAACAAACGGTGCTGGACATCCACATGCAAAAAAATAATAGTAAATCTAGACACAAAATCATACCCTTCATAAAAATTACTCAGAGCAGATCAGAGTTGTGAATGTAAAATGCAGAACTATAAAACTCATGGAAGATAACATGGGAAAAAATCTAGATGACCTTGTATTTGGCGATGACTTTTTAAATACATAACCAAGACATAATCCATGAAAGAGTTGATAATCTGGACTTCATTCAAAATTAAACACTTCTGGGGCGCCTGGGTGGCTCAGTTAGTTAAGCATCTGGCTTTGGCTCAGGTCATGATCTCATTGTTCATGAGTTCAAGCCCTGCATCGTGCTTTCTGCTGTGAGCACAGAGCCCACTTTGGATACTTTGTCCTCCTCTCTCTCTGCTCCTCCCCAACTCACCCATGCACTCTCTCTTTCTTGCTCTCTCTCTCTCTCTCTCTCATTAATAAATAAACATTTACAAACAAATAAAAACTTCTGTTAAAGTCAATGTCAAGCGAATAAAAAAAACAAGCCATGGACTGGGAAAAAATATTTGCAAAAGATACTTCTGATAAAGGATTGTTATCTAAAATAGACAAAGAATTCTTAAAACTTCACAATAAGAAGATAAACAAACTGGCTTAAAAAATGAGCCAAAGATATCAACAGACACCTCACCAAAGAATATCTACCTGTGGCAAATAAGCATAGGAAAGGATGCCTGTCATCATATGTCGTCAGGGAAATGCAACTCAAAACGACAATGAATAGTACTACACACCGTTTAGAATGGCCAAAATCTGAAAAACTGAAGATAACAAATGCTGACAAGGATGGGGAGCAACAGGAACTCTCATTCATTGGTGGTAAGAATGCAGAATGGCACAACCACATTGGAAAAATGGGTGGGTAGTTTATCCTAAAACTAAACATATTCTTACTGTAGATCCAGCAGCCATTCTCCCTTGTATGTACTCAAAGGAAATGAAAACATGTTTACATAAAAACCCTCACACAGATGTTTACAGCCTCTTTATGCATAATTGTCAAAATTTGGAAGCAACCAAGATGTCCTTTAGTAGATGAATGGATAAACTGATACCCATCAATTCATGTGGTACATCCAGACAATGGGATATTTATCATTTAGTGATAACAAGAAATGAGCTGTCAAGGCGTGAAAAGATATGGAGAGACTTTAATTGCTTAATACTAAGTGGAAGAAGCCGATCTGAAAAGACTGCATACGATATGATTTCAACTATATGACTATCTGTGTCTCCAAGGAGACAGTAAGAAGATTAGTAGTTGTCAGGACTTATGGAAGAGGAAGGCATAAATACATAGGCAGAGCACAGAGGATTTTTAGGCCAGTGAATCTAGTCTGCTTGATCCTATGATAGTGGATACATGTCATGATACATTTGCCAAAACCCGTAGAAGGTACAACATCAAGAGTGAACCCTAAGGTGAACTCCGGACCTTGGGTGATAATGCTATCTTAATGTAGGTTCATCATTTGTGACAAATGTACCACTCTGGTAGGGGATGGTGTTAATGGAGGAGAGCCTGTGTGTAAGGAGGGGATATCTGGGCAATCTCTGTATCTTCTGCTTAAGGTTGCTGTGAACCTAAAATTACTCTAAAAATAGTCTGTAAAACAAAACAAGGTTCAAAATACAAATACAATGCCATCTTAATTGAGAACTGAGAGATGGTTATAACACAGCTAAGGGAAAGAAAATAAAAATAGAGGAATAAAATTCTGGGCCAAGGAATAGTGTGATACCAAAGCCTGGAGGCAAGAGACAGTAAGACATATTGCTAAGCTGCTCTTTGTACTCAGCCAAAAGATATGTAAGTGCCTGTTGTACACCAGCCACATAGAGGTGCGGTCATCCCGTCTTGGCAAGGGTGGCTGCTAAGGGTCATGCTGTAAAGGGGTTTGTAAGCTGTGCTAAGGGTGCTGTGATATTATTAAAGCTGGGCATAATCTACAGTGTAGCAAGTAGACTCCGGACTGAAACTAATCTGAGATTCAGAAATCTTGTGTCATAGATGCTGGTGTCATAGACTGAATAATGGTGGCTGTGAGGAAGGAAGAAGTGTACAGAGTTCAAGTGTCGTTTGAAAATTAAGTCTAGAGAAATGCTGATTGGGTTGTAAGAGGGAAAAGAGGGGGTCGAAGATAACTTGATCTCTGGCTTTAGTAGCTGGATAGTTTATACTGTAAGTATAGTTTACTTGGAACAGTAGAGAAGGAAGAATATGGGTTGGGTGGGACGTGGTTTCGCTTTTGGTTACACTGATTTTGTAGCACCTGTGAAATTTCTGAGTGGAAGTGTTGAATAGACATCTTGAATTTGGGTCTCCAAAGAGACAGGTAGAATGGGGATTTGGATTTAGAAGTCCTGAACTTATATGTGGTAAACAGTAGCTAAAGATACAGATGTGCTGCTCAGGGAGCCTGTGTGGAAGGAGCAGAGAACGTGACGCTCTGCCTTTTACTACTGTTTTTTCTGGGAATCCTCCTTCCCCACAGCTGTACATGGTTGTCTGCTGTTTGTGATTCGGGAATCAGCTTAAATGTCACCCTCTCAGAGAGGCCCCCTTGCATCTTACTGAGTTACCACACTTCCATCACATGACTCTGTTTTAACATTTAATAACACCATCTCAAATTATTTTCACTCTTTACTTCTATCTTCCTCACCAAAACGTACTTGGCCTTAAGAACTCGTGCCTTCTTTGCCGATATATTCCTGGTTTCTGGAATAATAGCACATAGTTCACCACCACAAATATTTTTCGAAGGAATTAAGAGAAGAATGGTGAGTAGAGTGTTTGAGAAGGAATGAGCAGTCAACAGAAGGTTTTTTTTTTTTTTTATTCATTTTGAGAAAGAGAGAGAGAGAGAGAGACTGACTCCCAAGCAGGCTCCACACCATCAGCATGGAGCTTGACGTAGAACTTGAACCCACAAACCATGAGACCTGAGCTGAAACCAAGAGTCGGGCCTTTAATTGCTGGGCCACCCAGGCACCCCCACAAGAGGGTTTTTAAGTTAGGAGGAGAGGGCCCGCTGGATTCGGTGACAAGACGGTCATGTTGGTTCCATCCACACGAACGCTGGTGACACCTGAATGCTAAGGATGCCGCGTAGAGACCCAAGCCCTGCTGTAAGAGAGCCTACAGGCCAGTGGGGACAACTGACAGAATAAATATGCCAGAGTAGAGGGTACTGTGGGAGCAGATACTTAAGGGAATGGCTTCAGAGAAAGTGGGGGTGTAAGTAGAGAACTGGGGCAGGAGCTGGGTTGTCTTGAGCTGAGGAGTGAGTGGGACATGAGCATGTCACTCTGAGGAGATTGGCCAAGAAGGGGAAAGAGAGGGTTGTTGCTGCAGGTGGGTTTTTTGGGGTAGTGGGGGTAGTTTTTGGAAGACCTTCCCTGCCCCTTTTCTCTGAATGTTAGAAATAATATATGACATTTATTATAACTGCTGCAATATAGGCTCTTAAAAATGGAAGTTTTATTATTATGGAAGTTTAGTTTGCCTCATTTCCTTTCACTTAGATCTTTCTCTTTCATAAATTTGAACCTGGGAGTTCCAGATTTTTAAAAAGCTCATCTATAGGGGCTCATGGGTGGCTCAGTCGGTTGAGCATCCGACCTTAGTTCAGGTCATGATTTCACCATTCGTGAGTTCAAGCCCCAGCATTACTACTGTCAATGCGGAGCCCGCTGCAGATGCTGTCTCCCTCTCTCTCTGTACCTCCCCCACTTGGGCTCTCTCTGTCAAAAACAGACATTTAAAATGCATACATATATTTGGATGGTTGGGATGTACTTACAGTAAAGATAATTAGGTTATCTGTCTTCTATTTGTTGAGGCTTGCTGTGTGCTAAGCACATATTAGGTTCTTCATACGCTCGGGGCGCCTGGGTGGCTTAGTTGGTTAAGCATCCGACTTTCCCTTAGGTCATGATGTCGCGGTTCGTGGGTTCGAGCCCTGCGTCGGGCTCTGTGCTGACTGCCAGCTCAGAGCCTGGAGCCTGTTTCAGTCTGTGACTCCCTCTCTCTCTGACCCTCCCCTGCTCATGCTGTCTCTCTCTCTCCTAGAAATAAATAAAACTTTAAAAGAAATTAAAAAAAAAAAAAAGATTGTTCATACCCTCTTCTATCTCATTTGCACGGACACATAGCATTTTTCTTAACTTTTTCTAATAGTTTAAGATGAAGCATATAACAAACACTTTCTCTTGGTCATTAGAATATCAGTCTTTAATTTGTCCTTGTGGAAATGAAGTTAAAAATCTTTAAGTGGAAATTGTTATAAATGTTTATCCTACTTAACAGCTATACCCGTGAATATAATTCATCAATCATAGCTGGAGAAAGCAATTGTGCGGTTGTCTACAATTAACAGGACAAAAACAGTTGATGAATGTGCAGCTGAATTAAAGTACTCCCTAGGACAGGCTGAAATTATAAACTGGATCATTTAAAGGAATCTAACAAAGGATCTTTATAATTAAAACAAAGCAAGGTTAATGGGATGTAAAATTGCCTATGATATCTTGGCAATAATAATTGGATTTTAAATTATTAAAATATGAATTGAACTATAAAGGAAATAAGAAAGACTTTTTTAAATTATGGAATTTGAGTACCCTTTGAAATAAATTAATCATTTGCCTAAAATAAACCTTTATCAATCCTTTGAAAGCATTTAGGATATAATTAATTAATGCATAAAAAGCCAGTGTGTATTTGCAGTTGGTACCGAATTTAACATAAGATTCATAAGATTCCAATTTTTATTTTTTTCTTTAAAATCATGAAAAATATATAGCTTACATTTCTTAGGTTTTAAAGAGGAAAATCATACTGCGTCTAAGCATAATTCTTTAGTGATTATATAGCCTCAACTTGAATATCTTCTTTCTTTTAGTAATTGTCATTTAGTAATGAAAACAGTAAGCTTTGGTTTGAGTTTGAGTTTATCTACTTGCTTTTGTTTCTTTGACTTGGAAAAAAGTGTTTAAAAAAAAACAGAACAGTAACTTCCAAAACTTTCCCACTAGATCAGAAACACTGCAAGGATATTCTCACTCACTACTTGTATTCAATATTGGGCTGGAGGTCTTAGCCAGTTCAGTTAGGCAAGTAGAGTATTGAAGATGTTTGAAAAAAGATAGAATCGTAAGTGAAGTTAGCAAAGTCACATGATATGAGGTCAGTATTCGAAAATCAATTATAGAAAAAGGATCATAAACACATGCATCCTGTGTAAAAAACCAAAAATCTATTTAACAGCATTTATTTATAATGTATGTGAAATATTAGAAGCTTAAATAAAGCGAAGCCATTATAATAGTATCAAAAACATGAACTACATAGGGTTGTACTTAATAAAATTTATGAAAGACATGTATGGTAAGAACTACAAAATGTTTCAGTAAAATAACTTAAAAAAAGTAAATGCAGAAATATGTATTCATGGATCAGAGGACCTAGCATGGTTAAGATGTTAGTTCTCCTCAGCAGGCTATTTTGTTGTTGTTGTTGTTGTTTTTATAGAAATTAACAAGCTTATTTTTAAGTTTTGGCGAAAATGCAAAGGACTAACAGCCAAAACAAATAAAAGATGAACAGAGTTGGAGGCTTGGTGTAAAGATGGATAGATCAATGGAATGGAGGAAAAAAGATCTTACCTCTCAATAATATTTTTTTAGTGTTTTATTTATTTCTGAGAGAGAGAGAGAGAGAGGGACAGCACAAGCAGTAGAGGGCCAGAGAGAGAGGAAGACACAGAATCTGAAACAGGCTCCGGGCTCTGAGCTGGCTGTCAGCACAGAGCCCGACACGGGGCTCGAACTCACGAACTGCGAGATCATGACCCGAGCTGACGTCGGACGGCCAGGTGCCCCACCTCTCAATAATAAAAAGACAAACTACCCAATACAAATCGGGCAAATGATTTGAACAGGCACAGTAACAAAGAAGATATACAGATGGCCAATCAGCACATGAGAAGATGCTTGTCCACATCATTGTTCATTTGGGAAGTTCAATTTTAAACACAATGAGATAGCGTTACGCACCTACTGTAATCAGTATAATTCAGTAGGTTGGCGATACTAAGCCTTGGTGAGAATATGGAGCCACTGGAGCACTTACACCTGAAAAACAGTTTGTCAGTGTCTTACACAGTTAACATGCGCTTAACCATTTGACCCAATAATCCCATTTATTCTAATTAGATATTTTCCCAATAGAAAAGAAAATATTGGTCCAAATTAAGACCTGCAGCTTTATTTATAATAGCCAAAGATGAAAATAACCCAAATGTCTATCCCTAGATAAATGGATAAACTATTATGTAACATTATATAGAATACTACTCAGCAATAAAACATATGAGCCACTGATATGCAGCACATGCATGGAACTAACTTAAACGTATTTTGTGAACCCAGGGGCACCTGCATGGCTCAGTCCTTTGACTGTCCAGTTCTTGATTTGGGGTCAGGTCATGATCTCATAGGTTCATGGCACTGAGCCATACATGGTGCTGTGTGCTGATGACATGGAGGCTGCTTGGGAATCCCTTTCTCTCTCTCTCTCTGTCTCTCTCTCTGTCTCTCTGTCTCTCTCTCTCTCTCTCTCTTCCTCTCTCTTTCTCTATCTCTGTCTCTATCTCTCAATAAATAAGCATTTTTGAAAGTATTTTGTGAAGCTAAAGAAGCTACACAGCAAAAACATGCAATGTGGTTCCATTTAGGATATTATGGAAAAAACAAAATTAGAGGCACAGAAAACTGTTCGGTCCTTGCTGTGGAAAGCAGGCGAAAAGCAGAAGGGAACATTTTTGGGTGATGGAGATGTTGTGGCTGTAGCACTGGCCACTTAAAGTGCATTTGTCAAAACTCGTGAAACTCTGCATTTAACAAGAATTAATTTTGTATTTTTAACCAAGGGAGAAGCTCTTAATGGGACTTGTATTCATAGTATGTGTGACACTTCTGCAACCTCTTCCCCTTGGGAAAGGAGCCATACCGCCGAGGGCACACAGCACTTGGTAAACTCAGCAGAGCCTCTCCCGGAGTACACAGTCCTTCCTGGCATCGTTGTGGCTGCTGGGGCTGTGATGCTTCATTTGCTACCAAATTCCCCCCCACTTGTCCTTATACACCCTCAATCCATGGTTCTCTACTTCTGTTACTAGAAACTAAGTAGAGTAAAATGCATTGAACCAAGCCTTCTTTTCTTAGTCACTGCAACACCTCTGATCTTGAGCTGGTTTTTCTCCATTCACCAAGTCCTGTTGCATCACTTTGCAGCCCTGTGCCCCCGTCCGCACTGGCTGTCCTTCTCCTGGACATTACAACCTTGAGCTCTTTACGGGGAATCACAAACCCTAAGCTAGGAGCGTGGTTATTTGGCTCGTGGTTAACCCTAAAAGGAGGGAGTCTTCTGATCAGTATTTTGAAACTGTTTTCCTGGCCCTTAACAGCATATGAAATAAATCTAACAGGTTGCAATTGGCATTTTCAAAAATAGTAAATAATAGAAAAAATAATTGGATACAGGTAAATATTGTTTGCTAAAGTGTTTCCTATATGGGCATATAAGGTTATGATATAAAGTGTATTTCTCATAGTTTACTTTGAGACACAGTCTAAAAGCCACCATTCGAAGCTGATTTCCCAGTTTATGGGTCTTAAAACAACTTCAACATGTTCTATTCTGATAGCAATGTTTTCTAAATCCATATTAAATTATAAGGAGAGTAAATTATATAGATCCTTTATACTGGTATTAGCTGGTTTTACAAAGAAGAGTAAATATAAATAGCTAAGTAACTAGGCACTAAAGAGACTGGAAAGAAGAAAAGTAGGAGATTTGATATAAATTGGCCTTTGTGGCTTGTGAACAAATTGAAAGTAACTTTCTTTGTATGTGCCCCCTCAAAGTTGACTTCCTTAATCTAGTGTCTGGACTCGGATTAGAATACCTGGAGACTCGTCTTAAGAAGGGACCAACAATGTTGACTTCATGTATGCTGTTTGTAATCTTTCTAATAATATTGTTTCTGAGCTAGTTTACTCAGGGATAGATTTGGGGACTGTACAACTCAGTGAAGCCAACTAAGCAGTGCCATGCTCCCCACATAAAAAAAAATAAAAGAGAGAGAGAAATGAAGCTGGCTAAGAAATCAGATCCAGATTTTGCCATCATTCACACTGCATGAACTCATTGGTCCTCGTATGTCAATGTGCATTAGGATCACAGGGATGTTTATTAAGCATAGAGATGGTAGGGTCTCTCCTCAAGACCTGTGCAGTCGGAGCCTCTGCATGGGAATTCTTTCACCATTTTTACTGTGTTCTGCAAGTGATCAGGATCTTCAGGGTGCACCAAACTTTGAGAGCTATTACACTTCATTCATTCGTCTAACAGGCCATGTAGTTATCACCGTCTTTACCCACAACCGGAAACATAAATATGGTCATGACCTAAGTCATTTCTTTTTCTATCCTGCACTAAGAAGTTTAATAACTTTAGATTCATGCCAGATTATAATATTTGTGTACAAAAAATTCTACATTTATGTATTTGAACTTATAGACTTACATGAAGCTGCACATAGGCAATGAGAAAATAAATGCTTATCTGTGGATCCTTGTTTTCATCCAACACAATTACCTAATTCCCAGAGTTTTTTCCTAACAGTTAATTAGATGGAGGGGAGAGGGAGAGGGTGGGTTTTGAACCAATGCTAATTCCCTCTCCTCACCCCACTTTCTCTCTTTAATGCCTCTTTTTCTTCCATATCAAGTCCTTAGTTATCAATCTCAAGCTCCAAAATTATCCATTAGGTTTTAATCTTCCTTTTCTCTAGTTCTCCCCAGTCAAACCCCAGTCCTCCAGTGAATCTGAGACAAGTGTAGGTCTGATTATATTTTTATTTATTTATTTTTTTTATTTTAAATTTTTTTTAATGTTTTATTTATTTCTAGGAGAGAGAGAGACAGCATGAGCAGGGGAGGGTCAGAGACAGAGGGAGTCACAGACTGAAACAGGCTCCAGGCTCTGAGCTGGCAGTCAGCACAGAGCCCGACGCTGGCCCGAACCCACGAACCGCGAGATCATGACCTAAGCGAAAGTCGGACGCTTAACCGACTAAGCCACCCAGGTGCCCCTGATTATATTTTTATATAATACTTTTTCATTCTTTATTTGATCCAAAGGCATGAATAATTAGTAGATTTTATCCTCTGGGAAAGATTTAGTATTTTAAGAGAATAACTTGATATGGTGTGTAATTTTTTTTTCCCTAACAGCAATATAATGAGAAAGAGATTTTAAAGTCTCTAAGTGTCCGTTTTTCCTTTTGCTGCAATAGAAAGACTCAGGGCAGCCCACTCCAGAGACACCCCCCGCCAACACCCCAGCTTTCTAATATTTGTATTTTACCAGTCATATAATTGAGTAAATTGGATTTTGCTTTAAAAACACAAAAGGGAGGGGGGTACCTGGGTGGCTCAGTCGGTTAAGCATCCAACTAAAGCTCAGGTCATGATCTCACAGTTTGTGGGTTCAAGCCCTGCCTCAGGCTCCTTGCTGACAGCTTGGAGCCTGGAGCCTGCTTCTGAATCTGTGTCTCACTTTTTCTCAGCCCTCCCCTGTTCACATTCTGTCTCTCAATCTCTCTTTCTCTAAAGAATAAATAAACTTTAAAATAATTTTAAAAATAGAGTTTGATTAGTAGTGCAACTCATAACTAGTATGCCAAATTACATATATGCAAATGAATATGCATATTCACTTGAAATTGCAAAATCACTTTGAAAGTCTGACCCCAGCCTAACGTGCGGGTTCACAGACAAATGTCAAGATCTGCCATTGTTTTTCCTTCTAATGAATATGAAATAACCAGTGTATCAATGTGTGCCTTTTAGAAAAGTGAAGTACTCTTTGGCAGGGGTAGAGGGGTGCTCATATATGTGAAACATTTTACAAATATTCTCTTACTTATGATCCTAACAAATTTTCCCTCCTTAAAGGAAACATACTTCAGGGGAGTATAGGAGAGTTAAAGTCAGAGATACACTTGTCAGGAACAACATGGTATTTATTTTACTTTTTTCATCAGGTGAAGACTTGTTGGCACTGAATTATTTTAAGAACCAGTGGAGCCCAAAGCTTGTAAACATTTTCCCCAAAATTAAAAAGAACACATTAATTCTAAATTTAAAAATTAGATTATAAGTTTTTCCCGATTTTTAAATAGTCTATTAAAGGGCTATACACAGGAAGCAGTTGGGCTTCTCCAACCCAGTCAGACTCCATCTTGCAGTGTCAAGTGCCTTTCTCGTAAGATTTGGGGACCAAAGGGAACTCTGCTTCTATGCAGTGTGGCCACTTCACTTTCAATCAGTCTGTCTTCTTGGCTGAATAAATCAGGATGTAAAAATCTAATCTTACAGTTTGGGTATATGTTCTTTCTTCAGTTTATAGAATATCTGAAAGAATATCCCCTCAGTTTCTAATCAGGAAACTGAAACCCAGACACAAGGAAAATTATTTGTACAAATTCATACTGCTGATAAAAGGTAGAACCTAAATATAAACGGGTCCTGCTTTTGCCCCTTCGTTCACCTATAGTTGATGGAAAACTAATTTTTTTCTGACCTCCCATACTGCCTTTTCTGTTGACTTTTTTTCTTTCCTCAAATTATAGAGATTATACGGGAGCACCTCGATGGCTCAGTTGGTTAAGCATCTGACTTCATTCAGGTCATGGTCTCACGGTTTGTGAGTTTGAGCCCCACATCAGGGCCTGTGCTGACAGCTCAGAGACTTCGGCCTGCTTTGGATCCTGTCTGTCTCCTTCTCTCTCTCTGCCCCTCTCCCATTTGGACTCTATCTCTCTTTCAAAAATAAATAAACATTATTTTTTTTTTTAAATTACAGACATTCTATTTGAAATTCAGGATTTCTTCATCTCAAGTCTAAGACAAGTCTTTGAATTATAACCAACTGCATAAAATTGGATTCTCCCTAGAATATCAGGATTTCCCTGCTGATATCTATTCCATTTGGAGTAGAATACTTTATTTTGTCTCCTGACTTCTTTCCTGTATCCATGACAACTCTGTCTGCTTTAGAATAGAATAAATAGGATTGAACAAATTAGGTTTTATTCTGTTTCCTTTGGAAAGTAGACTCACATTAGAAGATGAAGACCATTTCATTCATTTCCTATGTTGTATAGATACTTGAGGAAGAAAATATTCTGTAACAGATACTCCTAAATTATCTAATATTTTTTTTTTATTTACTTCATTTTCTTTGCACTAAATGTACCATAAAATTGCATGGTGTTAAAAAAGGACCTTAACATTAAAATTCTATTTCTTCTTTGCCCCTCCTTCTCACATGACATATTCATGTATTCATTCAGTCATTTATTCATTTAGCCATATATTACTGGTGAGCCTATATTTCATAACAGGAAACTTGCCAATTCATGTTGGCTGTATAGATGGATAGAATGGATAGGCATTGTACCTCATTTTATGAACATCACAGTCTAAGAGAGAGAGAGACTTGTTAAAAAGAAAAGAAAGAAAGAAACATAAAACAATGTAATATTATAATGACAGTACATTTGAGAAATTGGTAGGTCTCTTAGCTTTATTGGGAGTAGGGGTTGGTAAGGCTTACAGGAAGAGATGGCACTTATAAAGGTCCTGAAAGAGCATAAGTCATTAAAAGAACTATAAAGAATTTTTTCTAGAACATAGAATAAGGATGTTAAAGAGGCAGTAGATAAGATTAGAAAAGTTAGACTGTCATCTGTATATAGTAAGTTTGACTATTATCTCCTCTATTATAAGTAGGCATTGAAAAACTTTAGGTATAGTTTACATTATGTATTGGAAAGATGGAAGATGGGGCTGAGGAGGCAGAAAAATTAGGGAGCATTGTAATCCACAGGATAATGGTTTACAAAAATTTAAGTAATGGCTTAAATTAACGCAATGTTAGTATATGAATAAAACAGTTTAAAATACATTGAGGTGAAATCAACAAGACTTGGTGACTACTTTAGTATGGGATGATCTCAAAGTGACATTTCAATGGATTGGAAAGTGAATAGAGATTTCTAAGATTCTTTTCTGTTGTGATGTTGATCTAGCTCCTAAGATCCAATATTTTGTGTTTGAAATAGTGCTGATATTTTTGGCCTACCTGCTAAATATATTAAGATTTAAATGCGAAGCAACTTAAAATTTTGTTCTTTTGTTTAGAATGTTTAACTTTATCCATAATAAAATTACAGTATAATTGCTCTGAATCTATAAAAAGGAGCATAAGAATTAAAAATCCCCAAAAGTCTGCAATAATACTGTCCAAGAAATAACTATATAATAAGTTGATTAATACCTCAGATTGTACCATGATATTCTAAAGGAATCTGTGTATCAGATGTGAAGAAAGTGTTACTTAATTTTCTTAAAATCTCTCTTTTCAGGCATCAGCCTCACGTAGCAAACCCAGATAAACTTGGTTTGCACATTGGTTCTGTTGCTGGAAGGTCCCTGGACTTCAAACAAATTGTTAACTTATTTAATTAATTATTTTTATGTGTGTGTGTGCTCTCAACTTTAAAATAGGACTAATAATATATCCAACTCATAGTTGCTTGGGGATTACCCAGGATAGCATATGAAAAGAACCAAGTGTGTGTAAGGTGTTTAATAGTGTTCATTTTTTTCCTTTAAATTTTATTTTTGGGGGACATGTGTGGAGAAACCACATAAACAGTTCATATTCAGGAAGAATATTGTGAAGTGATAAGTTTAGGGGCCCCTGGGTGGCTCAGTCGGTCAAGAGTCCGACTTCAGCTCAGGTCAGGATCTCACGGCTTGTGAGTTTGAGCCCCATGTCGGGCTCTGTGCTGACAGCTGGGAGCCTGGAGCCTGATTCTGCGTCTCCCTCTCTCTCTGCCCCTCTCCCACTCGCACTCTGTCTCTCTCAAAAATAAACATTAAAAATTAAAAAAAAGAAACAATAAGTTTATACAAGAAGAGAGGCTACGGGTTACTCAATGATCTGAAGTTATCTTCTGCAGCAAAATATTCACATCCTACATAGGGTTGCATGCTTTGAAGAAACATGAGTCTTATAAGTCTTTTAGGAGTTCTCCAGTTCTGCCCCTCTTCCCTATAAATTGGTGCCTCAAAGAGTAGGAATGCTCTGGAAACATGCCTAAAGCAGTTGGTATTTTAAACCTATGGCAAGAAATTAAGTAGAGAATCTAGCCTGGAACTTTCTGGATAAGCCAAGATCCTTCAGAGAGGCTAATATGGTTCTAGTGGTTCCTCCTTGATATCACCAGATATGAAAGGGAACAGTTACCCAATAAAGGTCTGTTGAACTCCCACTCATTAAGACTAGAAGTGAGGTAACAAAGATCACTAAGTATATGAGAATGAAAGCCACTGTATATGAGAATTAACAAGGAAAAATAAACTAGACCTCTGAAGACTAACAATATTAGAACTGTAAAATATAGGGAATACCACAAAGTGCAGTGAATGAAGAGACCATCAAAATGAACAGGAAGATTTGAAAAATTGAAACCTGTAGAATTTAAAAATACAAATTCAAAAAACAGTCTGTGTATTGATGATCCATCAGATGAGACAGACATGGAGAGAATTTGTGACTGTAATACATATTTTAAATTTTTTACTCACAATGCAGAGGAAAAAAAAAGCAGTGAAAAATGAAAGTGATTTAAGAGATACAGAAGTGGAGGGGTTCCTGGGTGGCTCAGTTGGTTAAGCGTCAGACTCTTAATTTCAGATCAGGTCATGATCTCCCAATTGTGAGATGGAGCCCAATGTCAGACTCCACACTGAGCTTGGAGCCTGCTTGGAATTCTCTCTCTCTCCCTCTCTCTCTGCCCCCCCAATACTCTTTCTCTCTTTCTCTCTCAAAATAAATAAACTTGAAGGGGGGTGGGGTGAATGAGAATGTTGAATTTATAAGTCATCAAAATTAAAAAAGCAAAGAATTCAGAATAGATAAGATTATTTTAAAACATGATGGTTGTTAATTTTTAGGAACAGACTAAAAACATATAGGAATCACAACATACCTCAAGTAGAATACCTAAAAAGAAACCCTTACTGGATACATGATACTAAAATAGGAAGATATCAAAGATAAATAGATTAAAGCCCCCAGAAAGAAAGAAGATATTATATACAAAAAGAGAAATATTAGCATAACAACAAAGAAGGCTAGAAGAAAAAAGAGAAATATTACCATAACAACAAAGAAGGCTAGAAGAAAGTGACATAGGGGCACCTGGGTGGCTCAGTGGGTTGGGTGTCTGATTTCAGCTCAGGTAATGATCTCATGGTTCGTGGGTTCGAGCCCCGCATCTGGCTCTGTGCTGACAGCTAGCTCAGAGCCTGGAACCCGTCTTTGGATTCTGTATCTGCCTCTCTCTCGGACCCTCTCCTGTTCACGCTGTCTCTCTCTCTCTCTGAAAGTTAAAAAAAAAAAAATAGTTAAAAAAAAAAGAAAGTGACATATTTTCAAAGTGTTGATAATCTCAATAATTGTATATAAAGCAAAAATATTTTTAAAAACAATGGGTAGTAATCGTAGAGTAACTGTGAAACTTTAATATACCCCAGTCCCATCCTCTGCTCCTCAATTCAATGAAGCCATTAAAAAGGGGAGGGGGGGCACACCTGGGTGGCTCAGTAGGTTAAGTGGTTAAGCATCCAACTTCAGTTCAGGTCATGATCTCATAGCTCATGAGTTTGAGGCCTGATTAAGGCTCTGTGCTGACAGCTCAGAGCCTGGAGCCTGCTTTGGGTTCTGTCTTCCTCTCTCTCTGCCCCTCCCCTGCTTGTGCTCTGTCTCCCTCTCTCTCAAAAATAAATAAACATCAAAAAGAAAAGAAAAGAAAAAGAAAAGAAAGCACACATTACAAGTACTATACCAGTGGGAGCAAAATAGGCCTCATTAGCAAAAAATTTTAATGACTTACTTGCTCTGACCTGTCTGGTAGCTCCCTAAAGACTGGCTTAAAAATATTTGTCTTACTTTGGCCCTACTTGGAACCAGCTTAGTGTGAAAAAAGCTGCTTCCCTCGACGCATTCGTTGAAAACATTTATGGGCTAATCTCTTAGGTTGCTACTGCCTGAGGTGATAGGTAACAGTTGGGGCAATAATAGACTAACGGAAACCTTAGGAGGATCAGCTGAGGAATGAGCTGTACACAAAGGCCTTGAAAAGTTCTGTCATCTAAAAGGCCATGCACAGACTTAAGAGGTTTTTTTGTTTTGTTTTGTTTTGTCTTTATGCTCTGGAAAGATCTGAGAAGGTCTTAAGTTCTCACTGCCTGCTGACATCGATACTCTATAGAAGCAGGAAGTAAATGCTATGATAGAGTTGAAATAAGCCTGACTGAGCTTGGAAGGGCTGCCCAAACACACACACACAGCTCCTTGAGAAAATTATTGTGTTTTGGTTTGTTTGTTTTTTTTGTTTTCTTTTTAATTTGTATCCAAACATTTAAAGAAATCTCTGCTGGATCATTAGCTGCCTCTAAGATAATGAAACAGAGGCCTCAGACTACACATGGTAAAGGATAATAGAATTAACAAAATTAGTTTAAAAAAGACTCAACAAACAGGCAATAAACAGCAATAGAAATATCTTGGGGACAGGAGAGAATTAGATTTCAAGAGTTGCCATGTTGTGATATTAAAAATGTCATGGGGCACCTGCTGGCCCATTCGGTACGCATCCCACTTCAGCTCAGGTCATGATCTCACAGCTCCTGGGTTCGAGCCCCACGTCAGGCTCTGTGCTGACAGCTCAGAGCGTGAAGCTTGCTTCAGGTTCTGTCTCTCTCTCTCTCTCTCTCTCTGACCCTCCCCTGCTCACGTTGTCTCTCTCTGTCTCTCAAAAACAAATAAAAACGTTAACAAATTTTTAAATGTCAAATTTTCAACAAAAAATTATAAGTCATGCAATAGGAACAGGAAACTTTGACCCATACACAGAAAAAAAAAATCCACTGAAACTACTGAGGAAGCAAAGAAATTGGCTATTTAAAAGATATCCCCCTTAAAAAAAAGGCGGGGGGGGCGCCTGGGTGGCTTAGTCGGTTAAGCGTCCGACTTTCGCTTAGGTCCTGATCTCGCAGTTTGTGGGTTCGGGCCCCGCGTCGGGCTCTGTGCTGACTGCCAGCTCAGAGCCTGGAGCCTGTTTCAGGCTGTGACTCCCTCTCTCTCTGACTCTCCCCTGCTTACGCTCTCTCTCTCTCTCTCTCTCTCTCCTAGGAATAAATAACCTTAAAAAAATAAAATAAAAGAATAAAAGATATCCCATGGGTTAAAGGAAATATATCTAAAGAAATAAAGGAAAATATGAAAACAATTTCTAACCATCATAACTTGGTTCCTTTTAATAATTTCTGTCTTCATTGATATTTTAATGAAGATATAAATTATTAAAAGAAACTAAATTATGAATTTGAAAATTACAGTAGCCAAAATGAAATTTTTACTAAGGGAGTCCACGGCAGATTTGAAGGGACAGCATAAATAATCAGCTTGACAATAGGGAGATTATCTCACATAAAGAACAGAAGAAAAAGAAAATAAGACTGAACAGAGCCTCAGAGAGCTGTTGGACACGATCTGGCATAATATATGTATAATTGGAGTCTCAGAGGAAAGGACCAAGAGAAAGTGTCACAAATACTGAAGAAGTAATAGTTAAAATCTTCCCTAATATGAAAAACACTAATCTGCTTATTCCAGAAGCTTAAGTGAACACCAAGTATTACCAATGCAGAGAGATCCGTACCTAGATCCATTTTGATCTAACTTTCAAAGCTGAAGACAGAGAATCTTGAAAGCAGTAATAGACAATGGACTCATCACATACAAAGGATCTTCCATAAGATTAAGAGTTCATCAGAAACCATGGAAGACTAAGGCAGTGAACACATAGTCTAAGTGCTGAAAGAAAAAAAGCTTATCATTGAATAATTTTATGTACAGCCAAACTATAAAAGTGAAGGAGAAATTTAGATATTCCCATGTAAACACAACCTAAGGGAGTTCATTGGTAGGAGACCTGCCTCACAAGAAATGCTGAAACAAATCCTTCAGGCTTAAAGGAAAGGACACTATACATGACTTGAAGCCATATGAGGAAATAAAGAACACCAAGAAAGGTGACTTACACGGGTAAAGATAATAGTATTAATGTATTTTACTCTTCGTAGCTCTTTTTTTCACTCTATCTTACTATTTAAGATAAAACTGAATAAAACCATAATTACAAATATAACTTTATTGACAAACAATGTAAAAAGCTATAAATTGTGACAGTAACAGTATAAAGAGATAAGGGAGGATGTAGACGTATAAAATCAAAGTTTTGTTAACTATTGAATTAGCATTAATCCAAAACTAGAGTAAATTATTAATTGCAATCAAAAAGGCAACCACTAATAACTCCAAAAACATAGTAAAAGAAATGACAAGTAATTAAAATGACACTGAAAAAGTATTTATTTTATTTTTTTTTAGTATTTTTTAATTTATTTCTAGGAGAGAGAGAGAGACAGCGAGAGCAGGGGAGGGTCAGAGAGGGAGACACAGACTCTGAAACAGGCTCCAGGCTCTGAGCTGGGAGTCAGCACAGAGCCCGACGCGGGGCTCGAACCCACGAACCGCGAGATCATGACCTGAGCGAAAGTAGGACGCTTAACCAACTAAGCCACCCAGGCGCCCCGAAAAGTATTTATTTTATAAAAAGAAGGCAGGATGGGGCCACTGGGCGGCTCAGTCGGTTAAACGTCCGACTTTGACTCAGGTCATGATCTCGCGGTTCATGGGTTCGGCCCCACATTGGGCACCATGCTGATAGCTCAGAGCCTGGAGCCTGCTTCAGATTCTGTGTCTCCCCTTCTCTCTGCCCACCCCCCACCCCTACTTGTGCTCTCTCTCTCTCTCTCTGTGTCTCTCAAAAAATGAATAAATGTTAAAAATTTTTTTTAATTAAAAATAAAGAAGGCAGGAAATTGGAAAAAAAGACCTACAGAAAAAAAGCAAAATGGCACAAGTCCTTCCTTATCAGTGAGTATATTAAATTTGAGGAGAATGAACTTTCTAATTAAAATACAGAGGTCAGAAGATTGGCTTTAAATAAACAAAACAAAACAAGATTCAATTATATGCTGTCTACAGGAAACACAGTTTTGAGTGAAAAATACAAGTAGAGTTAAGGGAAAAGGATGGAAAATATATTTTATGCAAATACTTCAAAAGAAAACATGAATGCCTTCTCTTTCCTTATTATTTTTAGTCTGATTCTTTTATCTTTTATTCAAAATAGATCATTGAGGTCTCTAATTATTTTACTTGAATTGTTTGTTCTTTACCTAATTCTATCAGTTTTTGCTTCATGTATTTTGAGGCTTTCTTTTATACATATACATATATATGTATATTTATATATATTTCAATATATATATATATATATATTTCAAGCTATTATTTATGGATTTGCCAAGTTACAATTATATAATGTACTTCTTTGTCTTTAGCAACAATATTTGGCTTAAAGTGTACTTGTTTTAATGTCTGCTTTGTTTAACCACACTAGACATCCTATCTTCACTAAGATATCAAGGAAGACAGAAATTATTAAAAACAACTAAATTAAATTATGAATGTAAAAATTATAGTAGCCAAAATGCAATGAAATTGCCAATTGGGAGATTATTCCATATAAGATACAGAAGAACAATAAAGTAAGAAAATTGTGAACAGAGCCTCAGAGATTTATGGGACACTGTGCCATGTAGCATCATAACATATGTATACTTTTGTCTAAAAGATATATATCATACCAAAATTCATAGGACTCAGTGAAGCTAGGGCTCAAAAGAAAACTTATATCAGCAAATTGCTACCTTTAAAGAAAGAGAAGATCTCAAATCAGTAACGCAACCTTCCACCCCAAGAAACTAGAAAATGAAGAGCAAACTAATTCTAAAGCAACCAGAAGAAAGGAAATACTAAAGATGACAGTATAAATAAATAAAGAATAAAAAAGTAGAAAAGATGAATGAAACAAAAAGTTGGTTCTTTGAAAACATCAACAAAATTCAGAAAACTTTAGCTAGAATAAACAAGAAAAAAAAGAAAGAAGACTTGAGTAACTAAACCATGAGTAAAAGTGGGAACATTATTACTAACATTACCACAAAAAAGTATTATACAGGAATATTATAAATAATTTTATGTCAACAAATTAGATAAAATGGAAACAATTCTGAGAAACATAAGCAATACTAAACCAGACTCAATAAGCAATATAAATTCTGGGGCACCTGGGTGTCTCAGTTGCTTAAGCGTCTGACTTCACCTCAGGTCATGATCTGACAGTTCATGAGTTTGAGCCCCACATTGCACTGTGCTGACAGTGCAGAGCCTGCTTGAGGTTCTCTCTCTCTCTCTTTCTCTCTCTCTTTCTCTGCCTCTTCCTTGCTTGTTCTCTCTCTCTCTTTCTCTCTCTCTCTCAAAAATAAATAAACTTTAAAAAAAAGAAATATAAATTCTGAGTAGCCCTGTAACTGTAGAAAAGTGAATTAATCATAAAAACAAAGAACTTCCAACAGAGAAAAACTCATGATCATATGGTATCTTGGTAAATCTACTAAACTTTGAAGAAGAATTGAGAACAATTTTTCTCAAACTCTTTAAATAGTAAAAGAAACACTAACTTATTCTGCAAGACCAATATTAAAATGAGATGAGGGAATTCACTTTCGAATGTCCCCTCTCTGTAAAGAGAGGTTTCATACTACTCTTTCTTTCTAATCTTATACTCTAATAATCTTTTACCTGCTGCTCAAATAGATAACGTACGTACATACATACATACATACATACATACATACATACATACATAAAATGAGATGACGTCATCTGTAAAGAAACAAACTCCAAATAAGTGTCCCTGAACAAAATACTGGCAAACCTAATCCATATTAAAAAACAGTATACACCTTGACCAAGTGCAGTTTATTCCAGCAATATGCATTTGGTTCAGCATATGAAAATCAATGAAGGGGCACCTGGGTGTCTCAGCTGGTTAAGCACTTGACTCTTGACTTCAGCTCAGGTCATGATCTCACAGTTCATGGAGTCAAGCTCCCCATCGGGCTCTGTGCTGACAGTGTGGAGCCTGCTTGGTATTCTCTCTCTCCCCCTCTCTGCCCCTCCCCTTCTCATGCGCTTGCTCTCTCCCTCCCTCCCTCTCTCTGTCTCTCTCTCTCTCACACACACACAATATAAATGAATACGTAAATAAAGTAATGAAATACATAATTTTAATGAAATGGTAGAGGGGAAAACTACATGAGCATCTCAATAGATACAGAAAAGCATTTGACAAAATCCAGCACTGTTTCATGATATAAACACTTAAAATACTAGGAAAAGAAGTAAGCTTTCTCTATTGATAAAAGACATCAACAAACAAGAACCCACAACTAACATTATGCTTAATTGAGAAAGACTTAGACTGTTTCCTCCCTAAGATCAGGAATAAGATAATAATGCCCACTCCACCAATTCAGTATTGTACTGGAGATTCTGACTGGGGCAATATGGAACAAAAAGAAATAAAAGGTGTGCAGATTGGGAAAGAAAATAAAACTATATTTACAGAAGATGGAGTCTTATACATAGAAAACCCTAAAGAAACTTAAAAACAATGAGAGATAATAAACAAATTCAATGAAATTACAAGCTATAAGATCAACATACAAAAATTAGTTATATTTTGATACACTAGCAGTGAACCTTCTGAAAATAAAATTAAGGAAACATTTTCATTTATAATAACAACAAAAAGAATAAAATTTTGATAAGCACATAAAAGGATGCTCAGCATCACTAATCATTATAGAAATGCAAATGCATCATTAGTCATTATGGAAATGCAAATCAAAATCACATTGAGATACCACTTCACACTCACTAGAATGGATATCATTTCTTAAATGGATAATGACAGGTTTTGGCATGCCTGTGCAGAAATTGAACTGTCACAATTGCAGAGAGAAAATAAAGTGGTGAAGCCACTGTGGAAAACAGTTGTACTTCAATAGTTAAATGTAGAGTAACTCTACGACCCAGGAACTTCACTCCCACATCTATACCTAAAAGAATTTAAAACATATGGTTCACATAAAACTTCTGTCTAAAAGTTACTAGCCAAAAAGTAGAAACAACCCAGAAGTCTATCAACTAATGATAAACAAAATATGGTATAAATAGACAATGAAATATTATTTAGCCATGAAAAGGAATGAAGTACTTATACATGCAACAACATGGATGAACCAGAAAAGCATTATGGTAAGTTAAAGAATCCAGACTGATTCCATTTATATGAAATGTCCAGAATAGGTAAATCCATAGAGATGGAAAGAAGATTAGTTACCACAGGATGGAAGCAGAAAGGAAGAGGACATTGGAATTGCTAATCAATATGGGGATATTTTGTTTGTTTTTGTTTTGTTCCTGTTGCAATATAACATTGTGTAAAGTTAAGGTGTAAAACTTATTAATTTAATACACTTATATATTATAATATGATTGCCATTGTAGTAATAATTAGCATGTCTCTTGTATTATATAATTATCTTTTCAGTTGTTGGGATCATTAAATTCTGGTCTCTTAGCATGTTGGATAATTATAATACAATAATGTATAATCACTGTAAGTTGAATTTTTAGATCTCTAGTGCTTAGTTACTCTTCATTGCAAGTTTATACCTTTAAACAATAACTGGCCCATACCTCCATCCCCCACCACCTGATAACCTCCATCCTACTCTCTGTTTTTCTGAGTTTGATGTTTTTAGATTCCTTAAATAAGTTATATTACACAGTACTTGTCTTTCTCTGTCTGGCTTATCTTATTTAGTATAAATGCTCTAGGTCCCACCATATTGCAAATGCAGGATATCTTTCTTATGGTTGAAAAATATTCCATTTTTGGGGCGCCTGGGTGGCTTAGTCGGTTAAGTGTTCGACTTTTGCTCAGGTCATGATCTCGCGGTTCGTGGGTTCGAGCCCCGCGTCGGGCTCTGTGCTGACTCCCAGCTCGGAGCCTGGAGCCTGTTTCAGTCTGTGACTCCCTCTCTCTCTGACCCTCCTCCGCTCACGCTGTCTCTCTCTCTCTCCTAGAAATAAATAAAACATTAAAAAAAAAAAAAGAAAAATATTCCATTTTGTGTATATTACCACATCTTCTTTTTCCATTCATCTACTGATGGACACTTCAATTGTTTCCATTTTTTGGCTTTTGTGAATAATGATGCAGTAAACATAGAAGTACATATATCTCTTTGGTATCCTGTTTTCAATTCTTTGGGTATATTCCCAAAATGAAATTGCTGTATCATATGGTAGATTTGTTTTTTTAAATTTTTGAGGAACTCCATATTTTTTTCCATAGTGGTTGAACCAGTGTACATTCCCACCAACAGTTATACAAGGGTTCACTTTTCCTTATGTCCTTACCAACACTTGTTATCTCTTATCTCATTGTGGTTTTGATTTGCATTTCCTTAAGTATTCGTGATGTGTATCATTTTTTCATGTATGTTTGCTACTTGGAAAAGAAAATATCTCATGGAGACTTTTGAGAAATGATAGTCATGTTCTAGACAGAGAGTTCTAATGGTTATACAACACAGTGAATGTACTAAAAGCCACTAAAGTACACAACTTTTAGAAGGTATTTTATTATGTGAAATATATCTGAAATTTTTAAATGATGTAAAATTTAAGGTTAAATATTTAATGATAATCAGAATCATAGTTTATTGCAGAGAGAATGACAACTACTAAATTTACAATGTGTGTAAGTCAGGATGAAACAAATGATATAATAAGAATAGAAAAATACTAGAAAAAAATGAACAAATAAATTGTATTTATGTAATAAACACATATATACATCTAAATAGAGATTGTCTTTAAAGTGATAATGATATATAATGTATGAGTTTGAACTGGGCAGTATTGGACAATAGCATGTAAGTCAAGAAGAGGTCATTAGGTCACATTGTTGTGAAAGAGGGTTATGGTATTGACTTTATACTTCCTTAACTGTGCCTGATAAAATTCCAAGAATAGCAATGAAAAGAATTGCATGAACACATTTCCAATTAGTAGAAGTAAAAACAATGAAACAAAACATTCAAAAACTGAGACTAATAGAAATTAATATTGTGTAACAATGTGCACAGTAAATGTAAATGGACAATAATTTCCATTAAAAACAGAATTTGTGAGGTTGAATTAAATTTTTTTTATATTCTGTTTACTGAAGGCGTTCCTAAAACCTAAGGAATGTTGACAGTAATAGAATAGAAAGGTGTATACTGGACTGTAATCAAAAGAAAACTTATGTAGTTATGCTTATAAAAAAATAGTTTTTAACACAAAAATCATTATTAGTCACGAACCAGGTTGTACAGTTTTCTAAAAAAGTTGAATTTACCAGTAAGGTACTATGCATGTTTCTAATAAAATAGCATCAAAATATGCAAAGCAAAAATTGATGGAACACCAGGGAGAAATGACAAATCTTTATTATTTATTATTATTTATCTTTATTATCTTTATTATTTTAATATTCCTCTCTCAGTCATCAAAATATCCAGCACACACAAAAAATTAATGACGATATACAAGATTTGAGTAACATACATAAGCTAGCAGGTGTAATTTTATTATTTCCTGTGAGAGAATCTACATTGTGTGAATGGAGGTCTCAGTTCTTGGAATCCCCCAGGAAGAGATTTACCTGAGGATCAGGGCTTGAATAAAGACAGCCGGAAGGAAATTGGCAAACAGAAAGGACTGAATGTTTGTTGGGCCTTTCTGGGCTGGGAGGAGCTGTGATTTAGAGGAGGAGGGGCCCTACTGGAGGCAGCTTCCAGTTGTTTGGCGGACTCCACCCACAGTTGGGAGGGGGAGTTTTGGAACCTACAAGGTTTGTACCTGCATGGGTTGGCAGCCTTTCTCCGTGGGGGTTACACTCGAACTGCAAAGCAGGTAACGTTATGAGTCAGGACGACTGTGGGAGAAGAGAATGCATGCTGCGCCCCTGGGCTTCTGGTGTGTAACCTGTTTATCACTGCCCTTGCCTGCAGCTCGGATGTCCATCATTCACCCACAAGGAATTTAGAACTTTGCCTCCAGGTGTTCCTTCCACTTCTCTCTAGCCTCCACCTAACATTCTGGACATGTATAGAACTCTGCCCCCAACCAGAGAGAATATATACTCTCAAATAAATAAGTCACATTAATGGAGGCTGATGACGTAACCAGATCATAAGACAAATCTCATTAAATTTTAAGAATTAGCGTTACCATAGTATCCGCCAGTAAATTCACATTTAAAGGCAAAGACAAGAAAGAAAAAATTAAAAGAGCTTACAAGTATGGGAGAACTTTAAATAACTTTTCATAACTTATATTATTAAAAAATCAAAAGAGAAAAATATTTGGAACTAGAGAGTAATAAATGGCCAAAACACTAAAACTTATGTAACACAAGGAAAATGGAACTTCAAGATAAATGTATTGCTTTGAAAGCTTACATTAGAGAAAAAGCCAGTTAAAACTAAGGAGATAGCTCACCAACCGGAAAAAGGATGCCCATGTTAGAAAAAGAACAGAACAAGCCTTCACAAAGTAAAAGGAAGTTGTAATAAAGACCAGAACAGAAACCATTGAAGCAGAAAAATAAGATACATTAGAAAAGGATGAACAAATACAAAGATTTTTTCCTTATAATAATAATAATAATAATAGTAACAATACAGGCTAACTATCCCAAGACTGATCAGGAGCAAAATTAGGAAGAAAAAAAAAAAAAGCAAATATGAAATAAAAAGGAAACACAATTATAGGCAAAGCAAACTTAGAAAACGTAATGGGAGTGCTATCAAAATGTTTAACCATTAAAGGTAAAAGTGCCAATGAAATGGGAAAATTCTTAGAAAATATGTAAGTTCCAAGAATGAATAACAAGAAACAAACCCCTAAACTTCTAAGTATAAAGGAAATTTAATCAGCAAAAACTCTTCCCACTGTAATGGCTGACATGTGTTTGTGTTCCACCGATTGTTCAGATAAAACAGCCTTCCAACCTGGTACCAGCTACTAGAGAACTCAAATAGAGGCAATGCCCTCAACTCATTCTTTGAGGCTCTTTAATCTTGACTACAAAGGTAAATAAGATGTGTGGGACAAAGGAAAAACATGGGCCAGTCTCCATTATGAATGCAGATGTGCGAATCCTGATTAAAATATTAACCGAAAGCAATTCAGTCATATATAAAAATATGCTGTATCTTTGTGGGTGGGGAACTGGAGGAGGGAGATGGGGAGAAGTTAACCCAGGAATGCAAAAGCTGTTTATCGTTTTTAAATTCCTAAGAATGTCTTTCGTTTATCATATTTAAGATAAAAATCCTAGGGGCGCCTGGGTGGCTCAGTCAGTTCAACGTCTGACTTCAGCTCAGGTATTGATCTCACAGTTTGTGGGTTCGAGCTCCACGTCGGGCTCTGTGCTGACAGCTCAGAGCCTGGAGCCTGCTTCGGATTCTGTGTCTCCCTCTCTCTCTGCCCCTCCCCTGCTCATGCTCTGTCTCTCTTTAGCTCTCAAAATTACACATTAAAAATTTTCAAAAAGATAAAAATCCTTATCATCCTCTCAGTAGGTACAGAGGCATCAAATAAAATTCAACATTCGTGATTTTAAAAAATATTCTTAGCAAACTAGAAAAATAAAAGGATTTTCTTAAAAAGAATGCAGAAAACCTGCCACTTTATTTCTAAACTTAAAAGCCAGTTAACCTGGACAACATTTTGTGGCATATACGTATATAACATAAAACCTTGAAGAGGCAAGAGAATGATAGACACAAAGTACAGCAGAGTGGTTCATACATATGTATATGTTTATGTGTTTGTGTGTTAAATAAATCTGTATCCAAATCAATGTGAACACACTTTCAAATAAAGTATTTTTTAAATAAAGAAAAATTTCAAGGGAATGAAATTAAGATCCTAAAGACATTTTTGTGGAGTCTCAAAACAAGAGTAAAAGAAATTTACCATGAAAAAGAAATAGAAACCATGATTAATGAAATTTGGTTCTGTGAGTTTCCTCAACAGCCCGGTTACAGTACTAAGGAAGGAGACCAGTGTCTTCGTCTAGGGTTACGTGTTTCTTGAGCACTTGCAGTGGAAAGATAGGAATTGAGTGAAGAAGCTGGTAAGCAAGTAGCTAAAGCATGGGACTGTGAGATGGCAAGTTGAAAGGGAAAGGAAGTGAATCTGGGCAGTGGAAGAAGAATTAAGAGAAAAGAGAGGGATTGAAGAAGTGGGAGTTAGAGGCATCAAGAGTTTGTTTTTGTCTGGGTCCAGGGGAGGGACAAACGAAGGGAAGAGAGAACAGTAATGGTAGGAGGTTGCAGCCAGAAAGTAGATTGTTGGGGGCCAAATATTTAGGAAGTGAAGTCAGTCATGGCCAGTAGAGTGATTTCCTGCAGTGAGGTAGACTTGAAGATTCTAAAGGAATCTTAGACTTAGTGATTTTTAGGTCCCCTTAAAAAGGGACAGGGAACTGTGAGCTACTCTGGGGAATGGTTTTCCACGTGAATAATGAAGTCACACAAAATGACACTGAGTCAGATAAGAGTCCTACTCTTTGGGAAAGTAAAACAACATATGTTAGTTGATGTATAACTCACAAGTATCGGAGCTAGGAGGACAGGCTTTCGGATAACATACAATATCTCTGGTGTTCCTGAGGCAAGAGTCTTCCCACCCCCGTCCCCTCTCTAGCACACTGCCTATTTAAGCTTTGCCAGGCCCACTCTTTTGCTAGGTAGTATCTAAAACCAGCCAGACTTTGAACCTCTCCCTTCCTGCTGTCTTCTGTTAATGTATTTAAATGTTGTAATTCACACTAATTTTGCACATATTAGATCTCCTCCTGGCTTTCTTCAGCTTTCATGCACTAGAATATTCCAGCATTTCACATCTCTCTCTTTCTCTAGCAAATATAGACCAATGATTTTATCAAAACGTAATATTCAGAGTTTAACTTACAGTCTTTCTTTAACTTCTTTTATTTTTCCAGCTCCCTCAGTGATTGAGTTGAAGATTATCCGTATAATTGTTGGCTCTCCAACTTTATAGAGAAGTTTGAGCCTTTTTTCCAAGTATTGTGGTTTCTAACAAACTCCCCTAACCTTTGTGTTCGTTGAATAATTTAAATCATCATTAACTTTTGTGCTTAAATTAGACAGTATTCCCACTGGAATGTGCCTATGTTCCTTTTATGTAATTGGAGAGATTACTGCTTTCAGGTGATATTTCTGTCCACCCTGCTGCTTAGTTAGATTTTAGGTGTGCCTGTGACATACTGCCACAAGTCCCCACTGGTCTGAGAGTGACAGTCATTATTTAACTTAAATCTCATCATGGAGAATGACAATGAGGTCAGACAACACATGGACTTTGCATGAAAGTTTCTACTGAGAGCTATCTTGAATTCAGTATCTACATCTACATTACTTCCTAGAAATAAAGAGACCATTCACCTGCCAGTTTTTGTGAAAGATGCCACACAGATATTACACATAATTTGGTGAAAAGATATTAAAACTGGGTATTATGTAATTCAAAC
Source organism: Proteles cristata cristata (assembly GCA_017311185.1). Classification (NCBI taxonomy): domain Eukaryota; kingdom Metazoa; phylum Chordata; class Mammalia; order Carnivora; family Hyaenidae; genus Proteles; species Proteles cristata. The sequence goes on along the minus strand of JAESUZ010001430.1, from coordinate 181,137 downwards.
TTAATTCATTCAAATGAAGGAAGAAATTCTGTACAGTCCAGTCAAACTCACTTCAAAGACGTGTATAGCTTTTACAATTATGTTAAGCAATAATTTAGAAATATCAGAATATCCAGTCATTTTGTTTGTTTATACATATTTATCAGTGAAGAAGACAAGTTTGCTATGGGTAGACAGAATGTAGTGAATAATATAGAGGGAGTTACTATGAGTTGCTGTTTAGTTTATACAAAAGTTAAAGTGAGGTTCAGTCTGTCCATGCTTATTGAAACTTACGACAATTGAGGAAGAAAAAAATGATAATTCATTTCATTGCTGAGCAGTGTAAGTAAAGAATGGCAACCCTGAAAATAGCACTGTTGTTAAAAATCTAGGTAAAGCCGCCTGGGCGGCTCAGTAAGTTAAACACCCTGCTTAGGTCAAAATCTCAAGGTTCATGAGTTCAAGCTCCACAGAGAGCTGCTCGGGATTCTCTGCCCCTCCCCCACATGCACAAGCTCTCCCACTCAAAAATAAGTATAGTAAAACGTTGGTTTGCAAGTATAATTAATTCTGGAAACACACTTGTAATCCAGAACACTTATATATCAAAGCGAATTTCATAAGAATGGGAATTCAGATGATTCGCTCCACAACCCAAAAATATTCATATAGAAATGATTTTTTTTTTAATTTTTTTAATGATTTATTTCTGAGAGAGCGCGAGAGAGACAGCGTGAGCAGGGGAGGGTCAGAGAGAGAGGGAGACACAGAATCTGAAACAGGCTCCAGGCTCTGAGCTAGCTGTCAGCACAGAGCCCGATGTGGGGCTCAAACCCACGACCCATGAGATCATGACCTGAGCCGAAGTCGGACGCTTAACCGACTGAGCCACCCAAGCGCCCCATAAGGAAATGATTGTAGTACTGTGCTATAATACAAACTAATAAAGAAAATACAAAATATAAATAAAAATTTAAAAATTAACCTGCCTTACCTTTGAAAATCTTTGTGATTGGTGTGAGGGAAACTAGAGAGAGGAGGTTTGTTGCGTAGGACAGCTTTCACTGTCACTGACAGAACCACTGCTATCTGTTCTCTCAAGTGACTCTTCCTTGCACGGGGGCCATCGTATACACTCACACAGATGTTGGCCACAGTACAGGATAATAAGCTCTTGTGATATACTGTATTTAATGTAACTGGCAATAAGGCAGCAGAGGAAAGCATCTCTATCTTCAGGGGGCATGACCTAGTATGAAGCGAAGCATTCTAAGCCTACTCTTTTTTTTTTTTTAATTTTTTTTAATGTTTTATTTATTTTTAGGAGAGAGAGAGAGAGACAGTGTGAGCAGGGGAGGGTCAGAGAGAGAGGGAGACACAGACTCTGACATAGGCTCCAGGCTCTGAGCGGGCAGTCAGCACAGAGCCCGACGCGGGCTCGAACCCACGAACTGCGAGATCATGACCTAAGCGAAAGTCGGAAGCTTAACCGACTAAGCCACCCAGGCGCCCCTCTAAGCCTACTCTTACATGGAACAGCAAATAACTGTCCATAGAAGTGACAAAAAATATATTAGTGCCAATTGTGGGCACCTTTCAACGTTCTGAAAAATCACTGATTTCTGCCAAACACCGCGGCCTGAGAACAAGCACCTGAGAACGGGAGACAATCACCCATAATCCCACAGCGAGAATGGGGGAGGGAGAGAGAACAACCATGGATCAGTTGTGGTCATTTGACATTCGGCATCACGTACTACTCATATTGCAAGACATCGCTCATTTATCAAGTTTAAGTTTATTAGAAATGTTTGCTAATCCTGTGGAACTGTCGTAGAACAAGTTACTCGCAGAGATTTTACTGTAAATAAATATTTTTTTAAAATTCTAGGTAGAGAGAAACTGGTTCAATGAATGAATATTGAACTGAATTTTTTAAAAATATTAATGCTTATTTATTTTTGAGCGAGAGAGAGAGATGCAGCGCAAGCACGGGAGGGGTGAAGAGAGAGGGGAGACAGAATCTGAAGCAGGCTCCAAGCTCTGAGGTGTCAGCAAAGAGCCTGACACGGGGCTCGAACCCACAAACTGCAAGATCATGACGTGATCTGAAGTCAGACGTTCAACTGACTGACCCACCCAGGCGCCCCATTAGAACTGAATTTTGAAAGGACATTGGTTAAGAACAGACATTATTTTGTAAGTTTGCAAAACTTTAAAGAAAAACCTTTAAGAAAAACCCAGAAAGACTTGAAATTAACTTCAAATACTCTATGATTATTTTTAACACAGTTATTACTTACTGCAAAAGAAAAGAATGTAAAAAGACCTAATCACTGTTTATAATCGAGGAAATGAAAAGAATTAATGTTAGAATGCCCACAGTGGAGGAGGGCACCCGTAAAAAGAGAGGTTTTACTTCAAAAAATATTGTTGGTTACTGAAGATGGAGGGCAAATAGAGAATTATGAGAATTATTTTTTAAACTATGATCTGAAACCAAGAACTTAATTTTTCTGAGCCTTGGTTTCTTATGTTTAAAAATGAAAATAATTATATCTCCAAGGATTCTTGTGAGGATTGAGTATTATGTGTAAATTACCTATTTTATTATCTTGCTCTCAATAAGTGGTTTGGTGACAGCTGTTATGATCAGTATTTTCTTCCTCTTCTCCTCCTCCTCCTTCTCCTTCATCATCGTCGTCATCATCATCATCATCATCATCATCATGTGGCTTAAATGAACAACCATGTTTTAATCTTTCATTGTTCTCATTGACTGGGCTCAGCTAACCACTTCATTTGCACCCTGTGGAGTTGTCTGGCAGTGTAATCATGTCGGAGGCTCGCTCTGGGCTGGGAGCTCATCTAGGCCTGGGAGCCCAAGGTCCTGTAGTCTCTTCCTTGAGGCTTTCCATATGATGTGAGCTTCTCTCAGCATCGCAGCAGATTATAGAAGATAGAGCCCCAAGAAAGAAAGGCAAAAGCTTCAAGGAATCTTATACCCTAGCCTCGGAAGTCACAGCACATCACTGCTATATTCTCTTGGTCACAGGATGTCACCAGGCACATCTAAGGGGAGCAGAAAACAACTCCTCATTTTTTAAAAATATATTTAAATGTTTATTTATTTACTTTCATGGGGGGAGAAAATCTCAAGCAAGCTCCATGCTATCAGCATAGAGCCTGATGCCAGGCTTGATCTCATGAACTGAAACCATGAGGTCATGACCTGAGCTGAAATCAAGAGTAGGGTACTTAACTGACTGAGCCACACAGATGCCCCAACAGCTCTTCTTTTTGATGGAGCAATAACAATATCTCACTGCAAAAAGCTTGTGGGATTGGAGATATTGTTGCAGCCATCTTTGGAAGTAAGCTTTGCCCCATGCTGTGAAGGAAGTATGAAGAAGCTCCCTGTGTGCTCCCACTTAAGGGAAGACCTTCAGATACATTAAGTGAGAAAAACCAGGTATAGAAAAGACTGTGTCATATACTAATATTGGTGTAGGGATGTGGAAAAGAACATTTGTATTTTCTTATGTATTTTTAAAAGTCTCTGAAAACATATGCAAGAAATTATCAACAGCAAGTGCCTGATGAGGTTGGAAATAGGTCAAGAGGTAATATCGTGAGAGGCTTTTCAGGATATGACTTATGCTTTTTAAAAACAATTTGAATATTCAAATAACTTTGTTAAAAAGTTCAGTGCATAGGTTTCCTAATATATGTCATCTAGCTTTCGTGTGAAAATTGATTTCCAAGATAGTGAAGTCTATTATTTTAACCATTTCCTTCAAAAATGATGCATTTTGCTGTTTTAACCATTTAAAAGACTATCAGAAATCCTGATTTCTCTTTGCATTAATTAACTTTATTGAATTAATTGAGTCATTCATTCACAAGACATGCTGTTTAACAGAGGCATTGTTTTAACAGTTTTATGGCATATTTCTATATTTCAGATGTCTTTAAATTATAATTTTGACGATGTTAATTTCATAATATAACTTTAACTTTTATGAATAGTTAATATTTCAGACACTGAGATTTGATTATTTAAAAAAACTGGATTAACCAAAGCTATTAGGAATAATAATTCCAAAGGTATCTTCCTTTTTAGATTACTATGCCATGCTATGAAGGACCATATAGTTCGTGTTGCAAATGAAGCTGAGTTTATTTTGAACAGACAGAGAGCTGAGGATGTACATAAGCATGCAGAGTTTGAGGTAAGGTTTTGGTGGCAGATTAAATTCTGCTTCTCTGTTATAAGTCAGCTGTCTCTGATGGTAACCTTACATAAGTTTTCTTTATGGGGAAAATTTTATTCAAATAATTTCAGCTCTTTTTTTTTCAACTTAATAAATGCCAGACACAGAGCACTAATTTTCACCTCATTTACAACATGCAGAGATCCCTCTTACCATGTGCCTAAGCCTTTAATAGACTGAAGTTCTAAAGTGCTCTTAAAGCCAAATAAAATTTTATAATGCAATTACTGTAGTAATTTTTAGACTAGCAGAGTTTATACATTACTAAATATGAGTTATATGAAATACACGTTATAACTGGTTATATGAAAAAACTCAGTTTTTCCAAGTATTCAGTAATTTATTATTTATCAATGTATCCATCTTTAGAGTGGTGAAAGATCATTGCAGAACTTATTTTATTGTTATAATTGATATTTAATGGACAATTGAAGCATTGCTATTACATGATATGCATGCAGATCTATATGTATACCTGGTAATATAATAATTTAAAAGTCCTCCTAAGTACCGTGCCTATTTTATATGAAAATACTAAATTATATTGAAATACTGTATATTCCATACTAACAGGTTTTATATACAAATAGTATTGTTATATTTCTAGCATGTCAATATTTATTTGCCATTATCTGAATTACCTCCATTCAGTACACTGATTTCAGTGTTTTAAATTATAGTGATTACTTCAGTTCATTCAATTTGCAAAACAAACTTGGCTTCAAAAATAATCAGGTGGCCTGGTAATTTGGCTTGGGTTGAACTGTCAGTGGCCTTGAAAATAATAAATAACCATCCATTTATTGTCCTGATGCCACATGCGAACAAGTGTGGCGTGGCTAGAAATCAGAGCCCAAGATTTCAGGTTTGATGAGGTTTTTATCTCGGTAAACCAGCTCTCTTAGTCATGCAGGTTGATGCCCTCAGTCTAGTAATCTCTGACCTCGTGGGCTGAAAGGCATGAGACAGAGAAATAGCTGTTGTCACTTTCATACTCTTAACCTCAGCTTCATTTGTCAGATGAGACAGCATACACTTGTCATGTGAGATTGCAACAACCTTATTTTGAAAAAAAAAAAACACAAATATTTTAAACTCTGATAACAGTACATTGACAGTTGAGTTTTTATCAAAGTGAAGTTTCATATCCCTTCAACAATAAATACCATTGGATATTTATCGGGGTATCCTGCTGTAATCTGGATGTCAAGAAAAATTCTGAGTTATCTGTTCTTTGCAGAATATGTTTAGATACAAGGTATGCCAGTACTGTAAGCAAAATAAGAATATTTAATTAACTATTGACTTCTGTTAGTAAATAAGATTTAGGATATTAACTGAATTCCCTGAAGGATGAATTTTGAGTCATTCATACTTCTATTAAGAAAATCAAGATGCCTTGTGGGGATATAAGAAGATCAATATTTGTCATGTGAAAATATTTAAAATAGATTCTCAAGAAGCTAGGTATTAGTTACAAGCTTTAACACATATGTAACCAAGGTGAAATTAAGCTGAAGGCAGTGATTCTCAACGTTTTTTCATTATTGCCTCCTAAATAATTTTCATTTTTTAGACAGTTCAGATAATTTTTAGACTATTTTCATTCTGATCACCCCCTCCCCGTTAAATTGTATTTCTACCAGTAGACTGCATATCTGTTTGTGTACCATATACACATCTGTGCTTTACACATAAAAAGAATACAATTTTTTCACACCTCCCAACACCACTTTTCACCCCCTGGGGATGAGATCATTCCTATTGAGGATGCATGGCTAAGAGTGATAAGAAGCAATGAAGTAGATGTGAAGACTCCGTGTTTTTTAGAATTATGTAAACATAAAATAAAATACTAATGTAAATCAAATTGGAGAGTATTATCCCTGTTATTTAGTGGAGTGTACTGGTTGGTTTTTTTTTGTTTTGTTTTGTTTTTTAACTAAAATGTTTAAGTTTGTTTAGGTTAGAGCTGTATTGGTAAGTGCATTGGTGTGTGTGTGTGTGTGTGTGTGTGTGTATGTATGTGATTCACTAAACATTTACCACTTTTAAATTATAAATGATTTCACAAAGGCCATGGCATTTTACTAGGACTTTTTGGGGGAATTTCTCTATCTCCTGTATAAGCCTGTATGTAAGAGATAAAATATACTTAATTTGAGATGGGTACTTCACAGTTAAGTTTTTTTAGTTTAACCATTGTAATTGTTAAGGAAGAAAAATGAAAATTTAATTTTGCTCTCCAATGAGCTAATGAAATATTAACCTCATTATGGAGGCAGATCATTGTACTAATTGGTGATTCCCTGTACAAAAAGATAAATTGGAAAATGAATTAATCCTTCTTAGGCTACCAGAGGGTTATGTCTCTGAAAAGATGACTTGTGGTAGTAATCGGCATCAATAGATAGACTGAAGGGATATGATCAAATACCTTCCATGAAGCAGATTTTTGCATAGTAAAGATGAATGTAGCCAATTATATGTGCTTTTTTTAGATGTGAGACTTTTTTTCTTCTAGTTATGTGACTCATATTACATACTTGGTAATATTAAAATTTACAGTCAATCCACCCTATGTAAAAATTACTATACGGAAAAAATCACACTGAAAGAGATGTTCATCTTCATTTTCGTATTGAACCTTTTTGATATACAATGAGATTGATTAGCTTTGTTACTAATGCCAGTGAGCTTGAATACAGAACAGCTGATTATTAGGAATGATAAGAATAAGATAGTTGTTATCATGAAAACCTTTGAACACATTAAATTCTAGAGTTGGGAGAGATTGTAGTGAAAACCTTACCTTATTATTTTATAAATATGAAACTGAGTATGATGATGAAATAAAACAATTTTCATAAAATGTGAAATAAAATCCAAGCCTAAATTCTGAAATCATTGCTTTTCCTTGTACATCACATTGCCGTTTATGAAATGGAATTATTAATTAAATAGCAAGTTTTGGATCTGTATATAAATATCAGGAATGCAACCATTTTAAGTGCAATATATATTATAGTGGTTTAAATAATAGTTATATTTACATTTTTAATAAACCATTTTTCTAAAATGATTGTTTTTTTATTTTATATTTTTTGGAATGTATTAGAAACAGACTCCGAGTTTTGGGAATCTTAAATGTCATTAATCGCTTTATATAGCATCATCCAAATTATTTTCCATATACTTCATGTATAAACACATAGAACACATTTTTACCATCTTGAAAAGTGATTATAATGACTGTATTCTTCAGAATAAGTTCTCATAGGATTGAAATATCTGAGTTTTTAAAATGGAATTATTACCCTTTAACTTAAGGTTAGATAATATTCTTTACTTAGACATAGCAGAAGTTATACATTGTTAAACCTTATGCATTGCTTGCACTTTCTTTTAGTCGCAGTGTGCCCAGTATGCTGCTGATAGAAGAGAGGAAGAAAAGATGTGTGACCATCTTATAAGCGCCGCTAAACATCGAGATCACGTCACAGCAAACCAACTGAAACAAAAGATCCTTAATATTCTCACAAATAAGCATGGCGCTTGGGGAGCAGTTTCTCATAGGTGAGTTACAACAGATTACAAGTAGATCACAACTTGCAGGTTATTTATAATAGGAGTTTAAAAAAAAAGCTGTAAACTTTAAAATCAGCTAGAAAATGATTTAAAGCATTAAACATTGCTTGAATGTTTTCCTGATATCTTAACTAATTCCTCTTTAGAATCCTTTAGAAGAAAATCTAAACTTTTAACAGGAGCTCCAATGAAAGTTATTTCTAATTTAATAATAGTATGTAACGTAATACCAAAAAAAAAAAAAAAAAAACCCAGGCAAGTATCTTCTCCTACATGATGATGTGTGTTAAGTATAAGAAGTGCCTTTTTTTCATCTTTCAAGGGTCCACTCTTCCTACTTATTAAATTTTTATGATTCTTAATTTTTCTCATAAACAGGTAATAATGTAAGCATTTACTATGGAGAGGTAATATGTTCTTTCTAAAAAAATTTCTTCCACATTTTTCTATTCAGTCTTTCTTACAAAGGATTTTCATTGCAGATTGGGGCATTTATGATATTACAGTATAAGTAAAACCAAAATTGGTTGTTTATGAATTAACAGATGTTCTCCTTGCCAAAGTTTTGTGGGCATAAAATTGTTTTGTTTATTTTCTCTATATAATGAAGTTTTCCAGAAAAATAATAGTGAAGCAGGTCACATTGCTAATGTTCTTCATTTTTCTGTCTTCATTTTATTTGGTCCGATTAAATGCTTTTAAGTCTCTGGCAGAGTTTAAGGGTTGGTTAATTGTGGACAGGACACTACTAAGAAGAATTCTAATAGAAACAGCACTGTTAGGGTAGAATGTCTAGAATATGACCAGGAGAGTGTTTGACCATCTGACCTCGAATTTCAAGTATAAGATAAAATTAGCAAATCTTTATTAGTTTTGCATATAAGGTAATACAAAGAACCTGACATGAATTATTTCATTAAACCTTCAGAACATCCCTATTTAGGTTGGTACTCAAATGTTATCCATATTACACTGAGGAAACTGAAGCTTTCAGAGGTTAAATAAAACTTGCATAGTATCACACAGCTTATACAAAGAGAGACATTGTTTCAGTCAGGGTTCTCCAGTTGGGATATATGTGAGACATAGAGATACAGGCATAGGTACAGGTACAAATATAAGGTGTAGATGTAGACATAGAGATAGAGACAGATATAGATTTATTTTATTTTAAAGAACTGGGTCACATGATTATCAAGGGTGGTGAATCTGAACCCTGTAGGACATTCTGGCAGGCTGGAAACTAAAGCAGGATTTCAGCTGTAGTCTCTAATTAACCTCAAGGTTTTGTTTCTGGTTCTGGGTTTTTTTTAAGGCCTTCAACTAATTGGATGAGGTCCACCCACGTTTTCTCTTTTATTTAAAGTCCAGTGATTGTAGATATTAATAACATCTATGAAATATCTTCACGGCAACGCCTAGACTATTGTTTGTCCAAACAACTGAGCACCATCCCTTAGTCAACGTGACACATAAAGTTTAACATCATACAGTAACATGAGCATTCTGTCCAGCTGCAGACCTTGTCTTTTGTGCCTAGTGAATTGGATTTATCTACTTATATACAGTCAGGACTGCAACATAGCATTGCTAATATTTCAGCTGATATGATTTAGAATATTGCCTTCAATGCATAAAGATGCACATGTTTGGGGTTTTAATTATTTCATCATGTAATTTGAATACAGCTAACAGACAGTGACCTCCATAGCATCAGTCATGTGGTAATGTGTCAAGTGTATCCTCTGCTCAGCTGACCCTTTACAGTCTCAGTAGATTGACAGAAAGACTGGAAGCAGGACCCCTCAGAAGAACAGGTATCCTGTTCTTCCCTGCATGTTAACTCCCAGTGCTGACTGACTAAAAACACAATCTGTCTGTTACCATCCTTTCCTAACTAGGTCACTGAACTCTAAAGCTTTCGGGATAGGTTTTGGTCTCTATAATCTTCCTTAGTATTTGACTAAGTATTTCTCTTTTTTGTCTTATTCATTCCCTAGGTAATTTTTATCAATCTCCTGGCTTAAAAATATGACCAATATGTTGATAACCCCCCAACTTATCGTCTCTAGTCCAGATCTCTCCCTCACCTCCAGACCTACATAACCGTTTACCTATTTGGTGTCTTCTACTTAGATATCATACTGAGATGACAAGACAGCTCCTAAGGGTTTCTCCCAAACTTAAAGTTTCTCCCAAACTTCTCTCCATTCTTTAAGTTGCCCAGGCCATAAACATTGCACTTAGCCTAACTGACCACAACACATCACACATTGAGCCATGTAGCAAATCTTATTGACTCAGCCACAAAATATACCCAGCATCACCTTTGCTATGACCTTGATCTGAGATGCTATCATTTCTCTCTTGACTTGTTGCAGGCAGCATTTTCAGTAGGGTTTCCTGCTTATGCTTTTATTCGCCAAGAGGCTGTTCTCAACACAGCAGGCTGGCGATGTTTATTACAGTGTGGATACTTTTGTCCTCTGCTCAGAAAACCTCCAGAGCTGTGCTGTGGCCACATGTGACTATTTAAATGTAATAAAAATTAAATTTAATTAAAAATGTATTGCCTTAGTTGCACTGGCCACCTTTCAGGTATTCAGTAGCCACATGTGGGCGGCGGCTGGCTTATGAGATAGCAGAGAACATTTCCATTACTGTACAGATTTCCATTGGACAGTGCTGCTCCAGAAGTTTCCTGTGTCTCTGAAAGAAAAATCCTTGCAATGAGCTAAAAGGAGAGAATGTGCTGTTTTTGAGAGAGTGGCCAGAGAAGTCCATTCTGATAAAGAACCACTTGGGCAAAGAACTGTCTGAGCAAAAGAAGGAGGGGCTTGGCCTGTCCAAGACTAGGCAGAGACCAGTATGGCTGCAGTGAAGTGAGCCGGGGGGTGAGGAGGGACATGAGCCGTTGTTAGCTCTTTGACCTCCTCTCCTGCTACTCTCCTGTGGCTCTTTTTATTCCAGTCACTGTGGCTTTCTCGTATTTTTTTAGGTTTTAAGGACATGATTACTCTATTTGGAATGCTTTCTCCCAAGTCCTCTGTGCAGCTAGCTCTTGTACGTTCTTCCAGTTTTAATTCAAATAGTACTTTCTCAGAAGAACTTTCTGTTGCCACTTAGTCTAAAATTCGACTTCTTCCCCCGACTATTTTATGTTGTAGTTCTCTGCTTTATTTTTCCTTTCCAACATTTATTACTATTTTACATATTATACGTTTTGCTTGTTTATCAGTTGTATTGTTTTGTCTCCCACCAGAATCCAGTTGCCTACTGCAAGAGATTTTTCTCTCTTTTGTCCACAGTAATATACCTAGTACCTAGAATAATGCCTGGTACATAGTAGATGCTAAATAAATATCCATTGACCGAGTTAATAAATGAATACTTGATGTATAGCCCTTTATTACAGTGATACCGGAGATGGAGTAGAAAAATAAATCAGTCTATTGTCTGGGACAATTTTATATTTTAAATGAGATTATCTTGTTAAATGACAAGATGTTCTTATCCTTGCATAAAACCAAAGCTCAATTCATCTGGAGATTAAGATGAACAATTCCTACATCATTGGGTTATTTTAATGGTAAAATGAAATATGTAAAATACTTAACACAATGTCTAACACAGAGTAGACCTCTCATCTGTTAGTCGTCTCTTTTCTTTTTTGTTAGCTCTTTGAAAAGAGCCTTTTAAAAAGACCTTATTTTTTAGAGCAGTTTTAGGTTTACAACACAGTTTCCCTTATATCCTCTCCCAACACACATGCATACCCTCTCCCATAATCAAGGTCATTCACCCAAATGGTACATGTGTTACCCAGAATGAACCTACATTGGCACCTCATAATCACCCAGCCCATAGTCTCCCTAAGGGTTCTGGTGTTGTACATTCTGTGGGTCAGGACAAATATGTGATGACATGTATCCATTACTTTAATATATACATAGTATTTTAACCACCCTAAAAATTCTCTGTGTTCTACCTGTTCATCAGTCTCTTCTCCCACCCCTGGCAACCACTATTTTTTTTTTTTTTAACCCATGGTTTTGCCTTCTCCAGAATATCATATAGTTGAAATCATACACTATATATCCTTTTAAAACTGAATTCTTTTACTCAGTTACATGCAGTTAAGGTTCCTCCATATCCTTTTATGGCTTGATGGCTCATCTTCTTTTAGCACTGAATAGTATTCCATTGTCTGGATGTACCGCAGTGTATTCATCCATTTACCTACTGAAGAGCATCTTGTTTGCTTCCAAGTTTTGGCAGCTGTGAATAAAGCTGCCGTAAACATCCATGTGCAGGTTTTTGTGTAGACATTTCACACATTTTCAGCTCCTTTGGGTAAATACTAAAAAGCATGATGCTGGGTGGTATGGTAAGAGTATGTTTAGTTTGCAAGAAACCACCAGAATGTCTTCAAAGTGGCTATAACATTTTGCATTCTCACCACCAGTATATAAGAACTGCTATTGTTCTACCTCTTCACCAGCTTTAGGTATTGTCAGAATTCCATATTTTCGCCATTGAAGTAGGTGTATAGTGGCATCTCATTGTTTTGATATGCATATTCCTAATAACACATGATGTAGAACATCATTTCATGTGCTTTTTTTTTTTTTCCATTGGTACATCTTTGTTGAGGTGTCTGTTAAGGACTTTGGCCCATTTTTTAATCAGGTATATTTTCTTATTATTGAGTTCTAAGAATTCTTTGTATATTTTCCATAATAGTCCTCTATCAGATGTGTTTTTGCAAATATTTTCTCCCCACCTCTGGCTTGTTTTTTCATTGTCCTCATAGTGTCTTTTGCAGTGCAGAATTTTTTTTTAATTTTAATGAAGTCCAGCTCCTATTGTATCTTCCATGGAGAGTATCTTTGGTGTACCTAAAAAGGCACCACCAAAAAGTAATAATAGAAATAAATTTTAGCAAGGCACCAACAGTACTCGGGTCTTCTAGGCTTTCTCTGATGTCATCTTCTAGGAGTGTCATGGTTTTGCACTTTACATTTAGGTCTGTGGTCCATTTTTAGCTAATTTTTTTGAAGTATGTTAGGTCCGTAGTCTGTCTGTGGGCACTCTGTTCCACTGACCTGTTTATTCTTTCACCAATACCTTATTGTCTTGGTTAATGTGGCTTTAGAGTAGTTCAAGTAGTTCTTGAGTCAAGTCCTCACTTTGTTCTCCTCCTCCCAAATTAAAAATTACTTCTTAAAGTAATTTTCCATGCTACTTAATCACCCTCTAACTTGTAATAGATAGCTATTATCTACTGATTTTATTCACTTAATGAACAGATATCTCTTGTTAGTATAGAGGGAAACAAAGTAGACTTACTCCCTCCCTTGCTTAGTTTATAGTAGTCTAACAGAAGAGACTGATATTACATAAAACAAATGATTATAGAAATAAAAGATGTAAATGCACACTTTGGCAATTGCTAGGGAAGAAAAGTACAGGATACTCTGAAGGAGAGAGTATAGCAAAGGATCTTCATTTTAGATTCGCATGTCAAGGAAGACTTCTTTAAAAAAGTTATGTTTGAACTAAGTACTCAAGGAATGAGCCGAGAATTGTCAGTAAGGGGTGGGGTATAGAATATTCAAGAGATAAATAGTACAAAGACTCAGAGTTTCAAACTAGTAAAATGAATGGAAAGGAAGCTAGTATGTCTGGAGCTTACTGAGCAATGGGGATAGGTGTTTTAGATAAGGCTGGTGAGTAACATATGAGCCAGATGATTTAAAGTCTTGTAGATCATGTTAAAGATATGTGAGTTTATCCTAAGTGGCATAAAAAGCAGAGAGGTTTTGAGCAGAAGAGTCACATGATCTGATTTATGTTTTAAAAGATTAGTCTGCCTGCTTTATAAAGACATACTAGGAGAAATAAGGATGTATGATCACTCTATTTATAGCCAAGTTCCAACTTCACCCTTTCTATAGCATTCCCTGGCTTTCCCTATTTTTCTTAACCATAACTCCTCCTATTTTGCTGCTGTTAACTGTATTGCAGTTATCTATGATATGCCAGTTAACGTTTTTATAGCAGTGTGGATGTGCATGTCTCTTCCAGTAAATTTGTAGCTTCCTAAGTGGGGGGATTACATGGTGCTTACAGTGACATCCTTGGTATCTATGTTAAATCTGAAGGAATTTCATTCCTATATTATACTTGCTGTTTTACCAAAATAATTATTTAATTTTAACATAAAATTCCTTTTATCTGTTGACTCATTTGTCATGCTGGCTCTAACATATTTTAGCTTTAGAATTAATATTATTGCTCTTTATTTTGTCCCTAAGGAGGAACTAGAATCTGACAGCTCCTTAAAAATGCATATTTGAGAATTAATGCTTTTAAATAATCTTTAGTATGTACAGTTTTTCTTTATATTTTTGGGTCATATTTTCAATTTCTTAGACTACATAGCTAAATTAAAACCTGGGCAAAAGACTTGAAGTGGCATTTTTCCAGACAAGATATGGGACTGGCCAGCAGGTACATGAAAAGGTGCTCAACATTACCAGTCATTAGGGAAATGCACATCAAAACCACAATGAGGTATGAACTCAAACCCATCCATTAGAATGGTTATTATAAAAAAAGCAAGAGAGAACAAATGCCAGCAAGAATATAGAGAAAAGGGAACCCTTGTGCACTGTTGGTAAGAATGTAAATTGATACAGCCACTAGGGAAACAAGATGTTAGTGTCTCAAAAATTAAAAATAGAAATACCGTGTGATTCAGCAATTCCAGTTTCTGGAATAGATCTGATGGAAACAAAAACACTATATTGAAGAGATATCTGCAGTCCTATGATCATAGCACTATTGTTTATAATAGCAAGATGTGAAAACAACTTAAATGTCCATCAGTGGATGAATGGATAAAGTTGTGGGTTTCATATATACACATACACATATACATATATATAATATATGCATATATTACAATATAATAATATATATACATATGCACATATATAACATAGCTTATAGTGTTATTCAGCCATAAAGAAAAAGAAGATCCTGCCATTTGCAACAACATGGATGGACCTAACATTATGCTAAGTGAAATAAGTCAGACAGAAGAAGACAGATATTGTATGATTTCACTTATGTGTAGAACCATAAAGAAAGAAAGAGAAAAACAAGGACATAGAAAAAGAGATCAGACTTGTGGTTCCCAGATGTGGGGGGTTGGGTAGAGGGAATTGGAGGAAGGTGCACAAAAGGTACAAACTTCCAGTAATGAGATAAATAAGTACTAAGAATATAATGTACAGCATGATAACTATACCTACCACTGGTATACGGTATATTTGAGAGTTAAGAGAGTAGATACCGGGAGTTCTTATCACAAGGGAAAAAAAAACACTTATTTTTCTTTTTTTTTGATTTTTGTATCTTTATGTGACAATGGATGTTAAGTAAATTTATTATGCTAATCATTTTACAATATACGTAAGTCAAATTATTGTCCTGTATACCTTACACTTATATATTGCTGTATTATCGGTTATACTTCAGTAAAACTGGGGGAAAACTACATAAGCCATAACAACCTAAATTAAACTCAAGAGATTTTAATAGGCCCTTGAGTAAAAATGCACATAGACACACATATATAGTCTCAACTCTGATATAAGCATTTTCATATAAGTGTTACTATTGAGATTTTTTTTTCTGATAAGATATTGGTATATATTTATTGAGTGCAGCTACATATTGGCAGTATCTTTGCTGGTACTTCACATACAATATCTTACTTTTATTCTAATAACTTTGTAGGATAGATATTTTTCCAATTTCCACCTAAGAACTGTGTCTCAAAGAAGTTGAATAGCTTTCCCAATGTTATTTAACAAAACAATAGGAACAGGATTTGAATCAAAATCTGTCTAACTCTAATGCCTATGATCATTCCAGTGATGAAATTAATGATTAATTATTTTATGAATTATAACAATTATTGGTTGGAATAATGAAATAAAAATCACTTCTTAAACAGGAATAAGACTAAAAAATCTGAGGCATTAGAAAATATTTTTTAAGTTTTTAAAGTCCAAGATCTGATCTAAATGGACAATAGATTCTCAACAATAGCCAAAACATGGAAAGAGCCTAAGCGTCTATCAGCTGATGAATGGATCAAGAAGATGTGGTTTATCTACACGATGGAATACTATATGGTAATGAGAAAGATGAAATCTGGCCATGTGTAGCAACATGGATGGAACTGTTGGAGGGCATTATGCTGAGCAAAATACGTCAGGCAGACAAGGACAGATACTATATATTTGCATATATAGGTGGATTAGGGGGAATTTAACAGAGGACTATAGGGAGAAGAAGGAGAAAAATAATTGGGGAGAGGGAGGGAGGCAAACCATGAGAGACTCTTGAATGGTGAGAACAAACTGAGGGCTGATGGGGGTGGGGGGGAGGGGGGAGATGGGCATGGAGGAGGGCACTTGTGGGGATGAGCACTGGGTCTTATATGGAAACCAACTTGACAATAAACTATTAAAAAATAAAAATAAATATATTAAGAAAAAGTAAATAAAGGGACAATAGAACTACCGTCTACCACAGGCAAGATAAAACTTGCAGTCTGAAACTAACAGGGTTGATTGACCGCTAAAACAAAAATAAACATACATTCTTCACCATACATAACTGATCCATGGTCAACAGGATCCAGTGTCCTATAACATATTTAAGACATCAGCGTACAATCCCAAATTACCTAATGTATACAGAGAATAAGGGAAATCTTCCCATTTCTCAAGGAAAGACAATTAATAAATACCAATCCCAAGATAATCCAGATATTAGAATATGAGACAAATATTTTAAAGGAACTATTATAGGGGCATGTGGGTGGCTCGGTCAGTTAAGGGTCTGACTTTGACTCTGGTCATGATCTCATGGGCTGTGGGTTCCAGTCCCACATCAGTCCCACATTGGACTCTCTGTGGACACCTCAAAGCCTGGAGCCTGCTTTGGACACACTCTCTCTCTCTCACTCTCTCTCTTCCTCTCTCTGCCCCTCCCCACTCACACTCTAT
The DNA here is from genome assembly GCA_017311185.1 of Proteles cristata cristata. Classification (NCBI taxonomy): domain Eukaryota; kingdom Metazoa; phylum Chordata; class Mammalia; order Carnivora; family Hyaenidae; genus Proteles; species Proteles cristata. Next base: position 164,207 of record JAESUZ010001430.1, on the reverse strand, counting down.
CTCTCTCAGACATAAACTTTAAAAAAATTAAAAAATAAAGGAGCTATTATAACCATCTTCCATGAAGTCAAGATAAACATTTTTTAAATAAATGGAATGATAGAAGATCTCAGAAGAGAAATAGAAAATTATAAAAAAGAACCAAATGATATTGCAAAATGTATTATCTGAAATGAAAAATAACCATTTAATGAGTGTAATAGTTGAATGAAGACAACCGGAGGGAGTACATCAGCTTGAAGATAGATCACCAAAAGTAGAAGATTGGGGGAAAAAAATGAAAAGGTGGGACAATATCAAAAGGTCTAAAATGCATATCATTGAAGCCCCCCAGAAGTAGGAGAAAGAGATTCATAGAGAATAATTATTTAAATTAAATAATGGCTGAAATATTAACAAATCTGATGAAAAATGTCAAGTTAGAGACTCAAGAAGCTCAGGATAAACTCAGTAAAAACCAAACGCAGCATAATCTATATCCTAAAAATCAAAAATAAAGAAAAATAATCTTAACAGAATCCAGAGAAAAAAAGAATACATTACATATAAAGGAAAAACAATTCAAATAATTTCAACTTTTTCATCAGAAATCATGGAGGCCAGCAATTGCCAAGCCAAAATTCTTTATTCAACAAAAATTTCCTCCAGAAATGCAAGCAAAATTGAAACATTGTCAAACGATGGAAAACTAAGAGAATTTCTCTTGACCAGACACTGTCTCAAAGAAATGTTGAATGATAGTCTTCAAGCACAAGGAGAAAAAAAAACCACTAGGGAACTTGGAAATTGGGAATGAAGAGTTGTTTTGTTTTCTTCCCCACAAAGATGCAAAAGCAACTTAGTGGAGAAACGTAGTCTTTTCAACAAATATTGTTGGAACAACTGCAGGAACAACCTGCAAAAAATGGGACCCCTGAACTATGACTCCCATCTTACACAAAATTTAACTTAGGCTTAAATATAAAATGTAAATTGTAAAATTTCTGGAAGAAAACATAGGAGGAAAGTAACCCGCTGGGGGGGGGCCGGGCCCGGAGTAGTGCTCACTCCCGCCAGGGGGTGGCGAGGGGGGGAGGCTCAGCGCCTGGGTCCGGGCGTCTCCATGACCAGCGAACTGGATATCTTCGTGGGGAACAGGACCCCCATCGACGAGGATGTGTATCGCCTCTGGCTGGATGGTTACCCGGTGAGTGAGTCCCTGGGGGTGCGCTGGGGAATCTTGGAGCAGAAGGGCGCAAGGCAGCGGTGCTACAGAGTGACACCATGGACCACCACCGTACTTGGCACATGCTCCGCCCAAGCTGTTGCACCAGCTCATCTTCCAGATCCCACCGCCCCGACAGGCGCTGCTCATCGAGAGGTACTGTGCGTTTGACAAGACCTTTGTCCAGGAGGTCCTGGGCAAGAAGGGCTGTCCAAGGGCACCAAGAAGGACCTGGATGACATCAGCACCAAAATAGGCATCACCCTCAAGAGCTGCCAGAGACAATTTGACAACTTTAAGGGAGTCTTCAAGGTGGTGGAGGAAATGCAGGGCTCCCTGGGCATGACATTCAGCAACACTTTCTCCTTTCCGACCGGTTTGCCAGGGACTATGCGGCCATTGTCTTCTTTGCCAACAACCGCTTTGAGACAGGGAAGAAAAATCTGCAATATCTGAGCTTTGGGGACTTTGCCTTCTGTGCTGAGCTCATGATCCAGAACTGGACCCTCGGAGCCGTCGACTCCCAGGTGGATGACATGGATGTGGAGTTAGACAAGGAGTTTCTCCAAGACTTGAAGGAGCTCAAGATGCTTGTGGCTGTCAGAGACCTTCTGGACCTGCATAAGAGCCTGGTGTGTGCCTTTCTCCGGGGAAAGCTTGGTGTCTTCTCTGAGATGGAAGCCAGCTTCAAGAACCTGTCCCGGGGCCTGGTTAACGTGGCCGCCAAGCTGACCCACAATTAGGATGTCAGAAACCTGTCCATGAACCTCGTGGAGAAGTTCGTGGAACCCTGCCGCTCTGACCACTGGCCACTTAACGACTTGCGGCTCTTCCTGAATCAGTATTCGGCATCCATGCGCTCCCTGGATGGTTTCCGGCACCAGGCCCTCTGGCACCGCTACATGGGGCCCCTCTGTGGCTGCATCCTGCACCTCCATCATGACTGAGGTCCCCTCCCACCGCCCTGCCCACCGTGACAATAAAGTTGCCATGACTTCAGAAGAATAAAAAAAAAAAAAACATAGGAAGAAATCTTTTCAACCTTGTTTATGTTGGACAACATTATTAGATACAGCACTAAAAGCCTGATTGATAAAAGAAGAAAAAACCCTACAATGGATTTGATCTTAGTCTGCTTGGACTGTTATAACAAAAACCCCATAGTAGGTGGCTTTTAAACAATAAGAATTTGTATTTGTAACAATTCTGGAGGCTGGGTTAGTCCAAACTCAAAGCGCTGTGTTAGGTGAGCTCTTATCCTAGGTCATAGAGATGGGTGTCTACTTGCTGTGTCCTCGTAAGATGAAAGCGTTGAGCGATCTTCCTAGGGTCTCTTTTATAAGGGCACTAATCCCATTCATGAGGGCTCCGCCCTCACTACTTAATCACTTCCCAAGCACCTCACCTTTGGAACTACCATACTGGGTGTTGGGTTTCAACATAAAATTGGGCGGGTGGGGGTAGGGGCAGGGAGAACACAAAAACATTCAATCCATGGCAGGCTTTCTCAAATTAAAAACTTTTTTGTCTCTAAGAGACAGTTGAGAATGCCACATTGTCTCAGACGGGGAAACTACAGACTGGGGAAAAGCATTTACAAATCCTATGTCTTCAAAGGACGTACAAATACACACACATACACGTATAAATATATATATTTGTCAGAGTATACTAGTATGCCAAAGGATGGACTTGTTTGTGTGTGTGTGTGTGTGTGTGTGTGTGTGTGTGTGTGTGTAGAGAACTTCCCAAAGTTAACAGTAAGTAACAACTGAGACCAGTAAGAAACAATAAGAAAACAAACATCACAGTAAAAAACAAGCAAAATATTTCGTGAGTTCATCACAGACAATATACAGATGGCAAATAACTACATGAAAAGAGACTAACTACCCTTACCTGTTAAGGAATTTCAATTAACAATCAGATACTAATATTTATCTATTAGCATTTATCTGTTAGCATTTACCTACTATCTATTTAGTTGGAGCTCATGTACATTGCTAGTAGAAGTACAAAATGGTTCATCTTCTTTGGAAGAAAGTTTGAAAAGCAGTTTGTTTGCTGATTTTCTTTACCATATGACATAGCAATCTTACTCCTAGCTATTTACTCCAGGAGAAACGAAAACGGACATTCACGCAAAAACCTTGTACATTAATCCTCAAAGAATTAATGAATGCCCCAAATTGAAAATAGCACAAATGTTCTTCAAATAGTGAATGGAGAAACAGTTCATCCATATAATGGAATACCATTGAGCAGTATAAAGAAATAGGCTATCGTTACATGCAGCAACCTGAATGAATCTCAGATGGATTCTACAAAATGAAAGAAGCCAGACTCAAAAGAACACAAATTGTATAATTCCATTTATGTGACAGTTGGAAAAAATAAAACCTTAGGCAAATAAAACACAGCAGTGGTTTCCAGGGGTTAACAGTAGAAAGAGAATTTGACAAGAAAGGGAAAACATGAGGGAGCTTGGGGGACGATTAAACTGTTCTATATCTTAATTGTGGTAGAGATTTCATGAGTTTGCCTCTGTCAAGATTTATAGAACTATACGCCAAAAAGAGTGAATTTTACTGTATATAAATACATTAATTAGTCGTTTCTTAGCATTTGGGCTAAAATCAAGTGTATATAAAGTAATTGTTTTCAAAAACCTAAAAAAATCAAAGGCCCAGAGTAGTCTTTCTAGATGGCTTTTGAGCTGTGCATACTAATATTTATCAAACTATACTATAGTTTTTTTTTGGTTGGTCATCACCCCAGAGGAGGCATTTTGTTTTATTAAAATTACAGGGATCCCATTCCCCGGCCCCAAGCGGTTAGACTCAAGTCCATTAAGACAGAGGAGAAATCGATATTAATTGGAGAAGTTGGTACTTTGTCAGCCTGTGTTGGAGACACTACTTTTGACTTTAGTGAAAACTTGTATTTTCTCTATTGTCCTTTGCGTCAAATGCTATTGGACTGTTGTCATGAGGACGGTCTTTCTGGTCTTACTTCACACTGTGTGACTGAACTGCTCTCCTCTTGGGGGGTGCCCGGGTGGCTCAGTCGGACTATACTTTTAACATAGAGAATTACAATCACATTGTTTATTCACTGTTTTAAAGTTAAATAAATTACAACTCAGACTACCTCAATTACTTTCATGCCAACACAGGTAGGTATATTGGTCTGTAATCTAAAGAACTAAGTTATATTTTCCTGTAACTAATACCTCTAAATGAATTAATTTTCACTGTGGGTATTTTTTTTAATTATATAGTTTTTAAATCCCAAATTAAATGTAGTGAATATACTATTATCTAATAAAGATTATGAAATGTTCAGAGGGAGAAAAAAATAACTTTTTTCCAGCAATTTGCAAGTAGTTTAATGTGTCAAGATTTGAATTAGGAATGTGCTCTACACTTGATGAATACAATTCTTGCAAGCTGTATCAAGTATATTGGCAGTAACTGAGTTAGACTAAACAATCCACTAATTGTGATCTCTATAATAATGTGTGATATAAGAAGGGAAAAACACCTGCTTAGAAATCAGATATATTTATATCACAGCCCATAGTAGTGTGACAGCGGGTTTCAGAAGAAGCAGTTTCATAAGATCTAGGTAAATGAACATAACAGGTTCAAAAGGAAAGATGACATACTTACTGGATTTCAACCTGAGATCCTATGCCTTCAAAATAAGGGTTCTCAGACTGACCGTATCATGATTTTAAAGTCAAAATAATAACTTACAGTAACATAAAGAATGAACAGGTAGTGTTGTGAGGTAAAAATTGTATGCTTTGGGAATAAATTCTGTATTTGCAATACTGTGAAAGAGTCACATTAACTTTTACTTTCTGGCTTTACCTCTGGTTCCCTTATTTTTAAATATTCATATTTAGGGGCACCTGGGTAGTTCAGTAGGTTGTGTCTGACTTCAGCTCAGGTCATGAGTTCGAGCCCTATGTTGGGCTCTGTGCTGACAGCTCAGAACCCAGAGCCTGCTTTGGATTCGATGTCTCCCTCTCTCTCTCTGCTCCTGCCCTCTTCTCAAGCTCTCTCTAAAATGAATAAATATTTTTAAAAATAAATAAAATAAAATATTCATATGTATATTTGGGTATGAACTACAACCACTGCACATGGATATTTATTTAATCCCAAATTAATTAGCTCTGAGTCCCCTCCATGGGGCTTTTGGAAAATTCGATCTCAGTTATAAATAGAACCCTACATATACACTCGTGGATTATGCAGAGATTTTTAGTAATCTTATTAATATAAAGCCATGGGATCCTCATTTCACTCTGGGCTCTAGAGATATGCTTGATTTCTGCTTGAAGGTAGGTCTATTTCTGGACAAAATGAGACATTAGATTCTATGTTAATGCAGACAGCTTTGGCCCCTAGGGCACAGCCATGTATGTTTCTGCTGTTTCATTGGGAGTAAATATACCCCACCACCCGCCACTTTCAGGAGACTCTTCATAGATCACTCTCTCAGTCTTGGAATAAACCCAAATCCTGGATACTTGTCTCTTTACACCTCAAGCCTCCATGTCCGTCATCTCTTTTAGGACAGTTGAGCTACTTTTTAAAAGGAATATATCTTATGACTGCTGAAAAGATAAGAGTAGCCTCAGATTTCCTAGATTCAAAACCCTGCTTGTTTTGGACAGGGTGGCATAGAATGAAGAAGAGATTTTGCTTATTTTTCTCATCCATTTAGATTCCACAGCCCAAACTTTTCTACAACTATCCTGGGGCATCTGTTTGATGTACAGGTTCTGTAATCATGGAACATATTTTATTTTTCATTAGGAATTTGAACCTTTGCCATTCAACTCACTGTTTTCTATTTGAGGCTACTAATTTGAACTGCTCTAATAGAAAACATAAATCTAAAATTAAGTAGATCATTATGACTTAATAATTGACAAGATAGATGCTGCCTAAGTCTCATCATTCACTGGGTGAATGCTGGGGCCATTCTTAGAACTGAAAAATACTCAAGGAACTGGTGTAGATGGGAAGATGATTATTGAGTTTGCCTTGCAAACTTGCATCTAGTGTAGATGCCCACCACAAAGTTTGAAAATAGAGCCATATTAGGTCCCGAGGTATGCATGTGATAACTTTCTCAGACATAGCCAAAACATATTTTCTAATCCAAATTTCATCTTTCCTCTTCACCCAGTAAAGGGCATCTAGGAGACATCCTTGGTTTGCTTCTTTCTTTCAGCCCTCCCTCTGCCCATAAAACACACATACACAGATTGTCCCTCAACAGATGCTGTCCTCAATACATTTAGGATATACACTTTCTTCTTGGAAGAAGAAGTAGAAGAAAACAGTAGATTCTTTTAGGGTTGTGTTTTACTGGGTAGGTTTATCAAGGCAAAGGAGCGAAGATATTAAGATACAAGTAAGAAAGTGATTGAAGTGATAGATTGTGTACTTAGTCTAAGATAGTGCAGGAAGGAAGGTAAAATAAGAAAAGGGATTGGTAGGCAGATAATAATGGAGTCAAGAAAACAAGAGTCAGTGAGCTGAAAGAATGGGAAATTTAGGATGTTTAAATTTAAGATTTCAGAACAACAGGAGTACAAGATTGACAAATCCGCAATGTGGTCCTGAAAGTGATTAAGTGGGATCAAGCTGAAGGTCATGGTAATGATGAGCTCAAGAAACTGAAAAAGATGGAATCTTGCATGTGGCACACGTTGGATTACCCATGATAATTTCAGTATTTGGGATGGAAAGAAAGATTGTTAGCATCTTGTAAGTCTTCAGTAAATGGAAGGAATGGCCTGGGATGCTGATGCCAGCCTTCAGATGGGAAGAATTGGTGTTATTGACAGATTCAGCAAGAGCCTCAAAGGAATCTCAAAGTTCATCTTCCCTAATTTTATACAGATATAGATAGATATAGATATAGATAGATATAGACATAGATAGATTTAGATATATCTCTAAATGAATAGGAGTAAGAAATATACCACAGGATGGGACGGCAGGATTTTAAAAAGCCTATCAGATAATTTTCCCTGATAGAACTCTAATGCAGATCACATAGGCAAGAGCATTGATCTGAAAGGAGGAGCTGATATAAATCAATAGTGATTCTTTGGGTCAGACCAACAATGTCTGTCATTTGAATATGAAGATAATTAGGCTGAAACCTTGATGGCCCAGTTGATTGATAGCATTATTTCTGCTGCCTTTTTTCCTAAAGTATTTTAGAGTTTTAAAAAATTAGGATGATTATTTTAATAGGTCTCAGAAATAAGACATTTCATAAAATGCTTAATACATAGAATTGTATCAAATACACAAGAAAGAAAAATCAGTAAGCAAATAATAAAATAAAAATCTCACAAGGGGCGCCTGGGTGGCTTAGTCGGTTAAGCGTACGACTTTCGCTTAGGTCATGATCTCGCGGTTCGTGGGTTCGAGCCCCACGTCGGGCTCTGTGCTGACTGCCAGCTCAGAGCCTGGAGCCTGTTTCAGTCTGTGACTCCCTCTCTCTCTGACCCTCCCCTGCTCACGCTGTCTCTCTCTCTCTGCTAGAAATAAATAAAATATTTAAAAAAAAATAAAAAATAATAATAAAAATCTCACAAATATTAGACTACTTTCTCAACTGTGAAGGTCATTAGAATTAAAACAAAAATTAAAGCTTTGGATCTTCACACTAACGAAACTTCTCCTTGGTTCACAAATGGCATAATTTTTTGTAAAAATTCTTGACCATTTGCAATAAGTGCCTAGAGTTAAAGGGAGATGATCATAGCCCTACAGTCATTTATTGGGCTACTAATTAAAATATGCATTTATGAAACTATAGGAAATATTTCTGAAGCAGTAACATCTGCTATCTTGGCAGATGGGATTTTTGCTGGAATCATTAAAGATGGTACCTTTTTAGGCTGTCAAGAAAAATCTCTGGACTCCTTTGATGTGATTGTTTTTGTAAGCTTGTTTTTTAGATTAGACATTTTCAGTTAAATATCACCGTATTCCCTAAAATAATATGCTCAACCCATTGACTTTTTGAAAATCATAGAGAGACATGTAAAAATGGTTAGTAATTTGAATTCAACCAGTATTTTTCTCTATAAAGATCCTCCTTTTATAATTAAATATCATATATATTTTTGTTTTTATAAATTAAATGAGTAAATTAGCTTACAATGGCATTGCTTTATATTATGTGCACACAAAAGTTTTGTGCATTAGATTGTCATATTTTTGCTATTTGTGTTCACAAGTAGTTCAACTGTCTTTTGTCAGTAATAAGGGTTGCTTGTTTGGTTGCAAAGTGCCATTGCCCTAGAGTGCTGTATTTTGAAGTCATCTGTCATGGATGCATTGTAGAGAGAAGACTATTTATGTTTATGGCATTTTAAGTAACTGAGTTAAACCCTTTGGAATATAGAGAAATGGCTTGTTTACTGTCATCACTGTTCACTTAATCTTGTGACCCTGACATGATAGCATTCCCATAAATCTCCCTGTGGGTAGTTCAGTAAAACAGATGAACATCAAGATGTAATGATTGTTTCAGCTTTAGGAATTAACTACGTGATGGAATAAATGTGGCCCAGATAGTAATAATATTACAGAAGCATTTTACTACTCCCTTTTTCTAACAAGTAATACTAGAAAATAATTATGTATTATAGTCTGTATTCTATTTTCAGATATTTGCAGTATCTTGTATCATTAAAAAAAGAAAATAGATAAAAATATGTATATTATGACATTTTTAAAAGCAGTTTAAATTTTTTGGTATATATGAGACTACGAAAATAGTAAACTTGGTGTCTGAAAGGATATTTTAATATAACTTTCTATTGTGTTTTCATTGTATTACATCTTTGTTATTTTTTCTATATTCAATTTTTAAAATACTTGCCATTATATATAATTTCTCAAACGTAAAGTTTTTAACCTCAGTAGTTTTTTTACTCTACCTATTTTTAAGCAACTATTGAAGCATTCAGGAAAAATAATTGAGGACAGTGAAATGTTCCAAAAAAAAAAAAAAATTAACATGAAACACTAAGGTAAGTTAATGGAAAAAACTAAAAGGACATAACACCCAGTTCTCACTATACTACATTCCACAGGTCATGTCTACAAACTGGAAGAAAATCCAACTCATAAATACTATTAACACTCTTATTGTTTAGATAATAGATCTATGAGATGAAGTGATCTGAAAGCAAGTTACATTTGCCTTCCAATTTCCATATGTATAAAAACTTTTGTCAGTTTAGTTTGCTATGGTAAAACCTCTAAGCCTCTTTTCAAATAGGATTTTGTACTTTGGCTACTAATAATCCAATTTACATGATAATAAGAAATTCTGAACACCAAAGTGTGATGTATAATGAAAAATCTTTGTGGAAAAGCATAGAAATTATATTTTTATACAAGTTATTATCAAAGTATATATAATAGCTCTATAAAAAGACCATCCTAAGCATTTTCAGTAGCAACCCAGGCAGAACACTAAGAAAGTGAGAGGCTCTGAACCCTGTAAGAAAAGAAGGCCAATTACTAATATGATATAAGACCCCAGAAAAATAAGATCAGTCAGATATCTTTACTAATTAAATCTTTGACCATTAGCATCAAGTTGGAAAATAGCCTTCCATGAAGGGAAGGTGGGTATATATTACTAAATAAATGATCAGCTACTTTATTTTAGGTTTTGTAACAAAGCCCTAAAACCACTTTCTTGTATTTTATTAGCCTTTCAAAATGATAGGAGCCCTAAAAATTTGATTGTGGCCAGTATTAAGACAGCAACAGTTTTCTTTTAAGTGGGATTCTTTCCTGTTATTAATATTCAGTAAATAGCTACCAAATTTCAATCAAGCACTCAATAGATGAAAATGCTGTTCAGAGCTAGGTAATGGGATATTACATGAGAAGGATTTTTATGTGTTTTCAGTCTTAACATAAAGCTTAAAAATTAAATATGACTGTGTTCTTTCAAGGGCTAGGCAAAAGAACCCAGTAAATATAAACTATCATATAGGCATTTTTAAAGCTTATGAGCTAGATTTATCCAACTGAGTAAACCGAGTGGTTTTTTTGTTGAAGACATTTTAAGTTACATTTTTAGCCAGTAAATTAGCAAACATATGAAATAGACATCTACAAAGTACCTTGTTAACTTCTTTAAGAGCACTTACTAAGTCTCTGAAAATTAAGTGATAGTTAAGGGTTTCACCATTCAGTAAATTTGATGGTGTCATGATCAGAGTTAGGCAAATATTGGTTCTAGGTATTAATAGATCAAGCACACTTAACTGATAAGTGTATGTCATTGTAATCAGTCATTCCTTTGAGGAGCATCATGTCTGTGATATTTAGTTTAAAATAAAATTGATAAATCACTTAAGGCTTTCTTCTCTGGTTAATCCCAACTACTTTTTGTTTACCATCTTCCAGATTATTTTACATTAAAATTAAACTTTTTTGATCTATAGAATGATAGTCATCTCACAACCTTACATGTGCTCCTAACTGAAACTTTGTGACTGTTCTCTGCTCTCCTAATTTGGGTATAATTCAGGTCCTATAGAAATAAAATACCTTGGATTTGTCTCTTCAATTTTCTTTAATTTCTTCAGTATCCACCCTTATTCTGTCCCACTTGAAACCATGCTATTCGGGGCACCTGAGTGGCTCAGTCGGTTAAGCATCTGGCTTCAATTCTAGTCATGATCTCACAGCTCATGGGTTTGAGCCCCCTTGTCAGGCTCTGTGCTGACAGCTCAGAGAATCTGTCTCTCCCTCTCTCTGCCGCTCCACCACGCATTCTCTGTCTCAGTCTCTCTCCCTCTCTCTCTCTCTCAAAAATAAATAAACATTTAAAAAAAATTTTTAAGAAACCATGCCATTAAAATGATTTATATTTTAAAATGTCTCATCCATCTTCCTTGAACCACAAAATTATAATAGCCTGCCAATTTGGTTGACCACCAGAATACCTTAATAATTATCCCAGGGAAAAAAACCAACACAAGAAAAACAATAAAAAATAAAACAAAATTTAAAAAAATAAACATTTAACTGGCCTTTGTTAAAATGCCATGTGGTCAGATCAGAATTTCTAGCTGTCCACTTGATATCTTTAGCTAGTCTCCTGTGAGCCTTTACCGTGAATAAAACTGAGCTGAACTATTACCACTTTTGGTATAGTTTCTCCCTTCTTTGTGCTTCTGTAACACTTTCTTACTTATTTATATCCCTGCTATATTGTATATTTAGTTTCTTTTTTACTTTACAGCCAAACCCTTGTATTCTTCAGAAGTCTTGGAGCGCCTGGCATATAAAAGATGGTCTGTAAACATATATTACTGAGTTAGTAAAGAAGTGAGTGAGTGAGTGAGTGAGTGAATGAATGATTGAATGAAAAGCTGAATGAATATAAGAGTTCAAAGTACCTATAACTGGTCTCAGAGTATTCTGCAATACTATGAAGATTCCCCAAATAAAAATTATTATTATTGGGAACTAAGATAATAGTACTTATTATTTGGGCATATTTGCTAACATTTCAGAAGTTATTAAGGTCAGATAAAGAATTAAGTAAGAGTACCTTTTGCCTCTAACTTTCTGCTTTACCTTAAAATATGGAAAGAATGAATAATATTATTTGGGATATTTGAAATTATTTTAACTATCATATTTTATGTATTTTGGAAAAATCTTACTTTTAGTGTATCATTTAGTAAACTTTGAACATAGTAAAAGTAAACTGCATTGTTAAACTTAGTTTAAAATTTAAGTTACGTAAATTAAGTTTTAAGTATTAATCATTTGGATAGCATTATGTTGGAGCTGTAGACTCAGAGAGACTTGAATTCAGATTTCATCTCCAAAGCTTCAGATCTGTATAGTTTTGGCACATTTCTTTTTTTTATTTATTTATGTTTGAGAGAAAGAGAAAAACAGAGAATGTGGGCGGGGAATGGACAGAGAGAGAGGGAGACACAGAACCTGAAACAGGCACCAGGGTCTGAGCTGTCAGCATAGACCTTGAAGCAGGGCTGGAACCCACATACCATGACATCATGACCTGAGGCAAGTCTAGTACTTAACCGAATAAGCTATCCTCAGTCGCCCCGCTTTGGCAAATTTCATAACCTCTTCATCCTTCGGTATTTTTCATATGAAAAATGTGGCATATTAACTATTTCATAGACTTGTGCACCATAAATTAGAACAGAAAATGTTGTTTCATCAGATGCTTATTAATGCTTATTTCAAGTTGTTAATAATTTTAAAACAAACCTGAATTTTAACTTATTGCATTTTTACTGTTTTATATGTTTGAAGTTTTTTTTTAATTATTTATTTATTCTTGAGAGAGAGAGTGAGCAAGGGAGAGGCAGAGAGAGAGGGAGAAAGAGAATCCCAAGCACAGAGTCAGCACAGAGCCTGACGTGGGGCTTAAATTCACAAACCGTGAGATTACAGCCTGAGCTGAAATCAAGAGTCAGAGGCTTAACCAACTGAGCTGCCCAGGGGCGCTGCCCCCCATTTTATGTTTTTAATTTAAATATATACAGTATTATGTTTGATCATTGGAATAGGTATCAGCATACTACAGGCCCAAAACACTTATAGAGGCTCGAGATATTTTTACTGTTCTGATTTCTAATAATTTAACTTAACTTAGTTTTTGTTTATACTTACCACTGTTATCTAAATAAAGACATTTACTCTGTGGTATTATATTTTTATAAATACATAGGAACATAGGCTAGAATATCAAGTAGAAATAACTTTTCTGAATAAAATTATGACAGTATTTTTCATTAGTACTGTTTACCCAAGAGAAATAATATCACCTATAATGCCATAAAGTCAGAAACTCTGCCTTGGTTTTTAAAGTTCTTGACAGCTTTTTAAAATTATTGAGGTTAAAATGTGTATAGATTTTTATTTCTTTATATTTGAGTAGTTGACAATTATTAAGCACCTTGGCATTACTTTCTTGGCCTTTCAAAAAACTACATACAAAATTTGGTCACTTCTACAAGATTATGTATTTGTTTACATAGTGAAAATCTGATGTACAACTCATGGTGTACATTCATTTATTTTTATTTCTTATTAAAACCTAAAACATCTATTTTGATTCAAGAGCGTTTAGTTTTGTCATTTCTGGGCCATCTCCTATTCATGTTGCTTTACTTGTTCAGTAGCTTCTTGTTAAATTTGCCAAATGAAATTTAAGACAGTTATGCTCTTTTTTGTGGAGTGGTTTAATAAAAGAAAATGTGGGGCGCCTGGGTGGCTCAGTCAGTTGAGCATCTGGCTTTGGCTCAGGTCATGATCTCACAGTTCATGGGTTCTAGTCCCACATTGGGCTCTGTGCTGACAGCCAGCTCAGAGCCTGGAGCCTGTCTGAGGATTTTGTGTCTCCTTCTCCCTCTGACCTTCCCCTACTCATGCTGTCTCTCTCTCTCTCCCTCAAAAATAAATAAAACACTAAAAATTTAAAAAAATAAAAAAAGAAAACCTTAGAAAATCTTCCTCTAATTACTGAAAGAATAAGATTATTATCAAGTCACATCCTCTTGACTTGAAATGTTTACATATTTCACTCTTTACTTCCACTACATAATAGATATACACAATGTTTTTATAGAATAAGAACAAGGAACACCCCTTATTATGTTGTTTTGCAAATATCTATCAAGGTGGCAAGTTACTTTGTGTTCCCAGAAACCATACATGAAATCATAGCATTTGGGAGGTTAAAATTTATGATAAATGATAAAACTTTGGCTTTATAATAACAAGTTATCATGAATGTATTGTCAGAAAAATTAAGGAATTTAGGGAAAACATTAGGCATGTTTCCTAAATCACTTTTTTTCATAGTTGACTGAATTAGTATGGCTATTGTTTCCAGTTGCTTGGTAGATAAATTGTTGTATCTTGAATATTTGAAAGTTAAATATTTTTTTACCTTAAAAGTGTTTATAACAGAAAATGTCTAACAAGGATGCAATTTGTCAGGAACTAATTGGGTGGTATAATCATAAACCTTTTCTTGTTATTCCTTTCTTCTTCTTCTTTTGTTTTAACTTTTGGTTTTGGTCTAGAATACGGAAAGAAAAATGACTCATTATTTCCATGATCTAAAGGTTTTACTGCAGCAGCTGAACAGCTCAGTTTTATTCAATGCTACATTAACTTTTCCATTAAGAGCGCTGTTGTAAAGTACAGACCCCTTAACCACTATGAAGTTGCTGTCTGGTATTTGCTCGTTGATATGGCTGCTGTATTTGAATGTTGGAATCATTTCAGAATGAAAGTCTTCATTACTTTTTAAGAATGTTGTTTCTTTCATCTTCAATTTAGTTAAATTCAACTTTGCCGCTATGGATTAAATCTCTAAACATTTTTCTAAATCTAAATGTTTTTCCTCATTTAGAACTTCTGTTACATGAACTATAATATGATTCTGATGTTTGTATTGTTCACAAAATCCAGATTTGTATGTGACAAATCCTACGTTAGGAAAAAGGCAAATACTTTGGTGTCACACACAGTCTTTACTTCATCTTTCTTCTTCTCCTCTCTCACTCACTCTATAAATTATCACAATTGTTTAGAATTGTGCAAGACCCGAGGGATAGTCTCCAGGATGATGCAGTCTTCAGTGACACTGGGGATGGAAGAAATAGGGTGTCCTCCCCATGGTTGGTTAGGCTGTTGAAGGAGAGGGAAGTTTGGACTTGTAGAGCATCTCGGAAATGGGGGTGTAAAGTTGCAGACATTTGCGCTAATAAATAGAGATGCTGAAAAGTTATTAGAATCCTGCTTAGGGTGGACAGTGTGGTACCCCACTATAAAGGCTGGGGAGCTCATATATGAAGCCATAGGTCCAGCATTTCTTCCTAGCAAATTCTCAGGTCTCCTTCATGTGATAAGAGGATAAATTCTATGATGAAGAAAAGGCTATGGCTATAAAATACCCTGTCTTTTCATGTTTATTTCAGAGACTAAGAAATAGGAGAAAACCTGATAAGAATCAAGGTTATGTTTTGAGATATTTTGTGTGTTGACAGGTTTCATCTTATCATCTTAACATAATATACTCTAGTTCTATTCACATTGTTGAAAATGGCAAGATTTCATTCTTTTTGATCCCCAAGTCATACTCCATTGTATATATACACCATATCTTTATCCATTCATCTGTTGATGAACATTTGGGCTCTTTCCATACTTTGGCTCTTATCAATAGTGCTGCTATAAACATTGGGGTGCATGTGCCCCTTCAAATCAGCCCTCCTGCGTCATTCAGATAAATACCTACTAGTACAGTTGCTGGATCATTGGGTAGTCCTATTTTTAATTTTTTGAGAAACCTCCATACTGTTTTCCAGAGTGGTTGCACCAGTTTGCATTCCCACCAGCAGTAGGATTCTCCGCATCCTTGCCAACATCTGTTGTCGCCAGAATTGTTAATTTTAGCCATTCTGCTTGGGGTGAGGTGATATCTCATTGTGGTTTTGATTTATATTTCCCTAATGGTGAGTGATACTGAGCATTTTTTCAAGTGTCTGTTAGCCATCAGGATGTCTTCTTTGGAAAAATGTCTATTCATGTCTTTTGCCCATTTCTTCAGTGGATTGTTTTTTCGGTGTTGGGTTTGGTAAGTTCTTCATAGATTATGGATACTAACCCTTTATCGGATAGGTCATTTGCAAATATCTTCTCTCATTCCATAAGTTGTCTTTTAGTTTTGTTTATTGTTTTCTTTGCTGTGCAAAAGCTTTTTATCTTGATGAGGTCCCAATAGTTCATTTTTTGCTTTTGATTCCTTTGCCACCAGAGATGTGTCTAGTAAGAAGTTGCTGCAGCCGAGGTCCAAGAGGATACTGCCTATTTTCTTCTCTAGGATTTTGAGCATACTCTTTTTTTTTTTTAATGTTTTTTATTTATTTCTAGGAGAGAGAGAGAGAGAGACAGCGTGACCAGGGGAGGGTCAGAGAGAGAGGGAGTCACAGACTCTGAAACAGGCTCCAGGCTCTGAGCTGGCAGTCAGCACAGAGCCCGACGCGGGGCTCGAACCCACGAACCGCGAGATCATGACCTAACCAAAAGTTGGACGCTTAACCGACTAAGCCACCCAGGCGCCCCTCTTCTCTAGGATTTTGATGGCTTCCTGTCTTAAGTTTAGGTCTTTCATCCACTTTGAGTTTATTTTTGTGTATAGTGTAAGAAAGTGGTCCGAGTTCATTCTTCTGCATGTCACTGTCCAGTTTTCCCAACACCATTTGATGAATACACTGTCTTTTTTTCCTTTGGATATTCCTTCCTGCTTTGTCAAAGATTAGCTGGCCATATGTTTGTGTCTATTTCTTGGTTCTCTATTCTGTTCCCTTGATCTTTTTGTCTGTTTTTGTGCCAGTACCATACTGTCTTGATGATTACAGCTTTGTAGTACAGCTTAAGGTCTGGAATTGTGATGCCTCCAGCTTTGGTTTTCTTTTTCAGGATTGCTTTGGCTATTCGGGGTCTTTTCTGGTTCCATAAAAATTTTAGGATTGTTTGTTCCAACTTTGTGAAGAATGCTGGTGTTATTTTGATAGGTATTTCATTGAATATGTACATTGCTTTGGGTAATATCGACATTTTAACAGTATTTGTTCTTCCAATCCATGAGTATAGAGTGTTTTCCCCTTTTTTCTGTGCCTTCAATTTCTTTCATAAACTTTCTATAGTTTTCAGTGTATAGATTTTTCACCTCTTTGCTTAGGTTTATTGCTGTGTATTTTATGGGTATTGGTGCAAACATAAATGGGATTGATTCCTTGATTTCTGCTGCTTCATTATTGGTGTATAGAAATGCAACCAATTACATTGATTCTATATCCTTCAACTTTGCTGAATTAATGTATCAGTTTACTACAGACCAATTTCTCTGATGAATATGCATGCAACATTTCTCAACAAGATACTAGCAAACTGGATCCAACGATACATTGAAAGAATTATTCATCACGATCAAATGGGATTCATTCCTGGGATGCAGGATGGATTCAATATTTGCAAATCAATCAATGTGATATATCATGTGAATAAAAGAAAGAATAAGAACCACATGATCCTCTCAATAGATGCTGAAAAAGCATTTAACAAAATACAGCATCCTTTCTTGATAACAACCCTCAAGAAAGTAAGGATAGAAGGATCATACCTCAAGATCATAAAGGACATATACGAAAGACCCACTGCTAATATCATCCTCAGTGGGGAAAAACTGTGAGCTTTCCCCATAAGCTCAGGAACATGACAAGTATGTTCACTCTTACCACTATTATTCAGTGTAGGGTTGGAAGTCCTAGCCTCAGCAATGAAACCACACAAAGAAATAAAAGGCATCCAAATTGGCAAGGAGGAAGTCAAACTTTACTCTTAGCAGACAACATGATACTCTATGTGGAAAACCCAAAAGGCTCCACCAGAAAACTGCTAGAACTGATCTATTCTCTATATTTTTAATGATTAATTTCACCCAACTACAAATGCTTCCAAACTTTACATCTGAATCACATAACCATCGTGAAACAACATGGTGCTGCCTTGTCTTTACCTATCCATTCCAGATATTTAGCCATCCAGCTGTCTTAAAATTCTTTTCTTGCCTTCGTGCTTTACCATATCATCTTGGAACCCATCTGACTCCTGCCTTTATAGTAACTTCACAATAAATTCTTATACTTCCACCAATAAGGTCCTGTCTTTGTGACCTCTGTCATACCTGTCTTTCATTTATCCAATCAAAACAAATAAATAACAATAAACATACATACAGGTACACAGACCCACTCCCTGCCAAAAACAAGAACACTGATTTGGGTCTTTTCGTTGAACTCCCTTATTCTTATTCTAGTCTTTGTAAGCTTTTTACTAACCACTTTAAGAGAGCAGCTGAGAGGAGAGTGTGTCATCCTATCATAGTATCTTTCCAAAAACTATCATAATTACTCTGATTTCAGGGTAGCTTTAGGATTAGAAGAACAAAATTAGAAGAACAAAATAATAAGTTTGATAATGATATCTCAGAATTTAATTGATATACCATTGAAGCCTACTGTCATGGGGAAAAAAGAAATTTACATATACAAAATGAGGAATGTGCTTGTGTGTGTATATGTGTATGTGTGAATCGAAGAGGAGGCCAACACTAAGTAAATTAAATCTACTTTTCTTTCATTCTACCTTGTATTTCAGTCTCTGCTTCCAGAAGTTTCTCTGGCCCCATTGGCTGGCATGGCCTCTGAAAAACAAAACCCTCAAAGTGTCTCTCTCTCACAGAGAGGCATACATTTATCTAGTGGAAACTAAAAGAGACAGGCTCATAACTCATAGGAATGAAAGTCTAGAAAATACAACTGGTCACTGTAAACATATTTTGGAAGTTTCCTGGTATATTGAAACTATATCATGACATTGGATGACCATTTAACATCCTCTGCTTTTTAAGTTAGTTTTGTCATTTTCCTTCATGTGTTGGTAAAGAATGCAAGTAAAGTCAGCGTTTGGGTGGTCTTGGGTACATTTTACTTTATAAGTAAATCAAATTGATAAATTTGAATTTCAAATAAGCAGCAATATAGACCGTAGATTTTCACAGAGTGAAAGAAGAAGGCAAACTTTTTTACTTTAAAGTGTGACACATACAGAAAAGTGAATGTATCATAATGAGACAGATAAATGAATTTTCAAAAACTGAAACCATCTATGCAGCTATCATAGATTTTTTAAAAAAGAAAGAAAAGAAACAGAAATTACCAAACCTTAGAAGCCGCACTTATACTTCCTGCCCACCTACCTAACAATAACCAGTGTCCTAAATTCCAAGACAATATATGTCTTTTGCCTACTTCTGTATATATATAAACAAATCACATGGTATGAACTCTTTTGTCTGGTACTTTTTACTCAGTATAACATTCATGAGATTCATCCATGTTGTTGCTTATAGTTTTATATTGTTTATTGTCATTGCTATATAGTGGTTCATTTTGTGAATATACTTTTGACTAGTATGCGTAGTGTTGCTGTGAACATTTTAATATGTGTTTGTTTTTGTTACTTCTTTGATGAACCAATAAATATATTTGTTAGGCGTACATCTAAGATTTGTTAAGTCATAGTATAGCTTATGTTTAGCTTTACTGTGTAACAGTTTTGCAAAGTGCTCAATTAGTTGTTCTACATCTTCTCTAACATTTGGCCTTTTTTGGTCTTTTTCATTTTAGCCATTCAGGTCAAAGTTAAATATATTACGTTGCTGTCTTAATCGGCATTTTCCTGATGGCTAATGAAGTTGAGTACCTTTGATAATGACCAATAAAGGTTTACCTATCCACTTATGTCACATGTCTGTTTAAGTCTTTTGTCTGTTAACTATTGAGTGTCCTTTTATTCTTACTAATTTGTAAGACTTTATTAAATACTCTGGATCTGAAGCATTTGTTGGGTGTATATATTGCACATATCTTCTCCCACTCAAAATGTTGCCCTTTGCTTTTCTATATCTTGGTCAAATTATCCATTTTTTCTTTTATGGTTAATGATTTCTGTTTCTTGTTTAAGAAATCTTTGCCTTGGAGTGCCTGGATGGCTCAGGCAGTTGAGTGTCTGACTCTTTATTTCAGTTCAGGTCATGATCCCAGGGTTGTGGGATCAAGTCCTGCATCAGGCTCTGTTAGAAGCATGGAGACTGCTTGAGATTCTGTCTGTCTCCTTCTTCCTCAGCCTCTTCCTTCTGCTTGCACACTTACACTCTCTCTCTTTAAAATTAAAAAAAAAATTAAAATTAAATTAAAATATATATATATTTTTTTGCCTACTCCAACATCCCAGAGAGATTCTCTTAAGTTTTCTTCTGAAAGCTTTATTGCTTTGCCTTTCATCTTTAGATTTGGAAACCATCTGGAATTGTGTATGGCAAGGGGTAGAAGTCTAGATTAATGTTTAACCATATGGATGTTCATTTGACTCAACACTGTTTATTGAAAAGACCATGCTTTTCCCCCCACCGTACTAAGATGTCTGTTTCTGGGTCTGTCCTGGACATTCTGGACTTTCTCTTCAATACTTTTAACCATTTTGTCTATTCCTGCACCAACCCAACACTGCCTTAATCACATTGCTTTATAAATAGGTCTCGATACCCAGGAATGCAAGTCCTTCAGCTTTGTGGTTCTCACAGATTCTCTTGGCTACTCTTGGCCTTTGCATTTCCACTGTAATTTTTTCAATCAGCTTTGCCAATTTCTGCAACAAAATGTATGGTTGGAATTTTGATTAGGATTGCATTGAATCTGTAGAGCAAATTGTAGAGAATTGACATCTTTAAATACTGAAATATAAACTGTATCATTTATATGATATATGACTCTACTTACATAGGTCTTTAATTTATCAGTAGTAATCCGTAGATTTAGTATGGAAGTGTTGTAAATATTTTATAGGATTTATTCTTAGATATTTGATGCTTCTGTGAAACTGCTGCAAATATCATTTTAAAAAATTAATTGTGAGCTTGATACTGATATATATATTTGTTTCCTTGCATAGACCTTTATCCAGTAACCTTGCCAAATCACATATTAATTATAATAATTTGCATATTTGTTAGACTTCCTATCATCTGCAAATTCTGACAGTTTTACTTCTTTTTTAATCTGTATACTTTTGAGTAGGTTTTTTCTTACTTAAATCTAATGACCAGGCCACCAAATACAATGTTGAGGTGAAATATAATAGCACTTGTCTTGTTACTAATGTGACAAGGGGAAAGTTATAAATATTTTGCCATAATTGTGATATTTTCCAGAGCATCGTTGGTTGGTTGGTTGGTAGATATTCTTTATCAGGTAAAAACAAAGTTCATTTCCCTTCTCATCTTGGTTGGTTAAAAGGTTTTATCCTGAATAAATGTGTGATTTTGTCATATATTTTTTCTTCATCATAATAGTCATATGATTTTCCTCCTCTTTTACTGAAATAGTGATTCAGTTGACTGATATTAAGCTATCAAAAGGTGATTAATTAGAGTAGATAACAACTTTTCAGACTGAAAACTTCTTAAGAGTTCAAGTGCCTAACCTCTAGCAATGTGTTTGGCAGGTAAGTTGCTATATTTGTTAGCTGACTTGTAGTTTAATTAATATGTCTGGTGGATATACCTTCTTCCAATGAAATTAATATGTATTAAACGACTATTCTGTGATAGGACACACAACAGGCCATTGTGCTATGCACTGCGTAGAATACAAGGACATAAAAATTAATCCCAGCATCAAGTAGCTGTAGTCTAGTTTGTGAGATCATACCAAGTCTTAGGTGATTATAATATTAATATAAAGCAATATTTAATTACATTTAAGTGAAGCACTGACTAGACTGTATGCTTTATAAAGACATAGATGATTATTCAGACTTCTCGGCCCCAGGGAATAAATAGCACAGGGCTGAAACAGCCAGGCTTGTCTCATTACATTAAATTATCCAGAATAAAGTATGAGAATGGTAGTAGTTAAAGATAAGACTGCAAAATAGAGTTCAAATTCAATCAAGAAAGATCTCGAATGCCCAGCTAAAGATTAGACCTGGTTGTGTAGGCAACTCAATTTTACAGATAAGGAAATAAGTCTTGAGAGGTCATGACCTGCCTTTGGTGATACTACATCAGAACGGGGAGTGCGTAAGGAAAATAGTGCAGTCTTCTGGATTCTTAATGAAATTTTTCACCCCCTCCAAACAAGTTTATTTAGCTAATTATTATAATGGTATTACTTTAGGTTCATAAACAGTTTGTTGTGTTTTTAAATTCTTTTTGTATTCTTCTATGTCTAATTATATTTAA
This sequence comes from Proteles cristata cristata, assembly GCA_017311185.1. Classification (NCBI taxonomy): domain Eukaryota; kingdom Metazoa; phylum Chordata; class Mammalia; order Carnivora; family Hyaenidae; genus Proteles; species Proteles cristata. Next base: position 142,069 of record JAESUZ010001430.1, on the reverse strand, counting down.
TACCCAGTTATAAAAGTAAATGTATGAGGAGCGGGGGTGGGAGGGAGAAAAAACAATTATTCTTTAGCCATGACAGATATAATAGGCATTCATGTCATATGATACTGAATGTTAAAATGAGGTCACAGGGCACTAGAGAAAAGGAAACAAGCAATATAGTTCCTCAGGGTGATAAATGTGAGGGGAAACATCTTATATAAGGCACTAGCCAGGATATTTATCATTTACTGCTGAACCTCTGATGACATGATAACAAGGTTTTCCTATAGTAGTCACGAGACCAGAATCCCATAGAATTTCTTCATGATGGCTTCTTTATGCCATTAGCTCAGTACTTTCTTAAACAAGAAGCAAATGGCCACAGGATTCCCTGGGAATGATGAAAGAGCCACTACCTACTCCTTCTTTGATATTATCCTCACTATCTTCATATTCAGACTAGATCATTTAATTCTACTCTATTTAGCATATATTTAAGTACCACAGGGTTAGCCTTTACTTTATAGTCAAAAGTACAGGAAACGTAAACGGCGAAACAAGTACTAAGCGGATCTGGAGTTAACACTCTGTTGTTGTTTCTATGTAGTATAATGCCTTTTGGGTAGTAAACTGTGTATTTCAGGAAACATTAATGCACATGAAAATGGTCAATAGATAATTATAAAATAAATGAATTAATGAAGAAAATAACTGAATTGTTACTACTAGTCTCACATAAGCCTGAAAGTAAGGAAGGCATGATTCTTTCTCATTCACTCTCCTTTTATCATAACTGTGTAATAGGCTTACATTTCCAAAAAGCATTAGATATTTTTATTATTATTAATATGAATAATATTATAAGTAACTTTTGTAACATGGACCAAATATTCTTAAGCCAAGTTGAACTAAAAATGAAAACACTATGGCAACAAAGAACACTTCGGTTGGGTTTAGCCCCTGGTTTAGACTTTTATGGGCTATATTTCAAGCTTGAAGTTTTACTAGAAACAAGTGAGTGATCAGTGTGGTATTAGCAGTGCCAACTTAGCACAAGATTCCCTCCTGCCATCTGCTCTTATATAATTTGTGGACCAGCAGAGACAGATTCATAATAGAGTTGCTTTGCCCTCTGCCCTTAAATACATTCATCCTGGCAGGATGAGGGGAGAGAGAGAGAGAGAGAGAGATAGTAATCATGTATACCAACACCAGTAGTACCTTACAGATTTGGGGAAATTTGAGTTCTTAAAGAATTCAGTTGAAGAGAAATTTAAATACAGCTTTTAGAAGAGATAAGTACAGCATTCATCAGAATTGCCCACCTAGGAAGGCTCCCTGAATCAGATGTCGTTAAAAGGAGGGAGGTTAGATGACTGACAGAACTTTTAGGAGCTATCACAGTTGAAAATAGAAAACAATAAGTTGACTCAAGTCAGAAATTAAGATAATGTCAGTCAGGAGCAACTTATGTCTAATCAGTATATATAAACGATAAATAGCAGGACACCTGGGTGGCATCAGAGTCTTGATTTGGGCTCAGGTCATGATCTCATGGTAATGAGATCGAGCCCCCTGTAAGGCTCTGCACTGAGCATAGAACCTGCTTGGGATTCTCTCTCTCTCCCTCTCTCCTTCTCTCTCCCTCTCTCTCTCTCTCTCTCTCTGTCTCTGTCTCCCCTCCCCCTTCTCCTCCTCCTCCCCCACTCACGCTCTTGTACTCTCTCTCAGAAAAAATTAATAGACTACAGATAGCATTAGTTAAGGGAAATGAAGAAATAGAATAAAAGTTCTTCTTAAAGCTCAAGTAAAAAAAGGTGAATCTGGGCATGACTGGGTGGCTCAGTCAGTTGAGCGTCCAACTTCAGCTCAAGTCATGATCTCCCTGCTCATGGGTTCGAGCCCCATGTCAGGCTCTGTGCTGACAGCTCAGAGCCTGGAGCCTGCTTCAGATTCTGTGTCTCCCTTTCTCTCTATCCCTCCCCTGCTCCCTCTCTGTTTCTGTCTCTCAAAATAAAATAAAAGACGTAAAAAAAATTTTTTTTTTTTTAAAAGGTGAGTCTGCTTCAGAACACATGGTCCACGTGGTCGGGGAAACTGTCAAAGTGTGCAGTTAGAAAGAGTGCCTTTATTTATTTTTTTAAGTTTATTCTGAGAGAGAGAGAGAGAGAGAGAGCATGGGAGGAGCAGGAAGAGAAAGAGAGAATCCCAAGGAGGCTCCACATTTCAACACAGAGCCCAACTCAAGGCTCAAACTTACAAACTGTGAGAGCTTGACCTGAGCCGAAATCAAGAGTCAGATGCTCTACCAACTGAGCCACCCAGGTGCCCCGGGAAGAATGCGTTACGTGAAACTGTAGTCTGACTGGACAAAGGACAAGAGCACTGAGAGATCACTGTGAGGAGCAGCTCCGAGCTGGGCCAGCAGCGGTGGCGGCTCCTAGTGCAGCCGTTCCCCTGGGCCAGAGACCGCCGTCAGTAAGCAGGACATATTTCACATCGCTCTTTCGCTCAGAAAGACATGCAACAGGATAGTAAAGATATAAAAGTTGGGAAAGCAGAAACTAAAATTATTCATAAAAATTGACCTTGATATCAAGAATAATGTTGATAAAGTTTCTATCAGTATTTTTAAAGAAGAAAAAGGAAAAGAATTTCAGGAAATGATGCAAATTTGTGTGTGCATATGTTTAAGCATATTTTTATATGTTGGAGATGAATGGATATTTTCCTCCATGTTTGGGGTAAGTGGTGAAGCAGCCAGGCAGATAAATATTGGGCTGTACTGTAATGGGCCAGCCTTGTGAGAGTCACACCCGGAAAGATAAATCTAGCAAAAGACCCAGGTGATTTTTAGAACTAAGATAAAGATTGAAGAGAAAAGAAATTTTAATATCCAGGCCCCACAAATACACTGATTGGGAAGGCTTGACTGACTGACTGAGACACCAAAGATAAGGTCAGCAAATAAAAAGGAAAACCATGAATGTTTTGAGTATCAATTTTTAAATGTTGATGTTAGGCTAGTACCTTGTTAAGGAACCATTTGTCACGTTCTAAAGACTATTTAATTATCCTAAACTTTTATTAACTAAAAAGATTTTTTTCTACCTTTAGTAAAATTTACTAAGGGGCAAATTACATCTCTTAAGCATTAGTAGAATCCTTGACATATGTAAAGGCAGTACATGTCCAGAAGTGCCTGATGTATAATCAAAAGAGTAGTCATTTAATCACACAGGAGGTTATAGCCTATTTTTTGTCAAGGCTCTCTTAACTTATGCTTCTTCACAAACCAGTGTATGTTAGCACCTACAACCTAGAATTGTAAAATGATTTTTGAGAAATTACATATTCATTTTCAATTGTGCCCATTATGCAAATGGCTACCTTTTCTAGAGAGATAACAGTATAACCCTGCGCCATTCCCAAAGTTAATCATGAGCTCACTGGAGGATCACCAAACAGAATTTGGATGAAGATTTTATCTACTTTTTCTTGTACCTTTTTCTTTCAAAAATACACTTCCACCACTGTTTGCTCAAATATGTTCTGTTTGAAACTCTGCATTGATGATACTCATTTTCTTCTTCTAGCACTATTTGTGTTCTTCAGGTAAACCTTTCTGAGTCTTTCCTGTATTAAAAATTTTTAGTAAGTTCTACAGTAGCTTAGCTTTATTAGACTTTGGTAAATTGAGATTGGCTTGAGTGTATTCATATATTATCTACAGAATACTTCTTTTTGATTATTTACAATGTAAATTTTAAATATTTTGTTTTGTCTCTGTAACTTTTCTTAATAACTGATTTTACTCTGTTTTCCTTTTGTTTTAGCCATTTTGCTGCTGCCTAGTTAAAAAATACAAACCATGTGTTCTGGGTTTACACCTTGAGGAAATTAATATTTTCTTTTACTTAACATGTTAGTTGGAAATGTTTTATCTGTGATATGTGCTTAATACAGTAAAATACCTTTTGACGTTATCTGTTTCATTCTGAATGGGCAGGGAGTGAATCCATCTATCTGACTTTGTACAACTCACCATTATTCAATGCACATATGGAAAAGGAGTCTTAATAAATAACAGTTAACATGTATGATTTATATCACTTCCCCATCCTTTCCATTTTCTCATAATTTTCTTTAGAGATTAGCGGTAAATGTGATAGTATTTCATGTATAAAATAGTTATTTTAATGTGAAAAAATTTAATATAATATATATTTGCTAAATATAGATAGAAAGTTTTTAATGTTTCTAAATGTAAAACATAAATATACTTAGAAAATATATAACTTGAACTTGAATGCTTTCATTTTGGGAAATTTGTTAAAGGCAGGATTATTCCATAGTAGTAATTCCCTTCTGCTCCTGTCCTCTAGATTCGTAATACCACTTTATATAAAATACTAATAATGTGACAACAAATATGTACACTTTGTTTGCAAAGCATATTGATGTTTACATTTCCTACTTTGAATCTTCCAGAGCATGAAGGATGAATTAGAGCAAAATTCCTATTTTTTAAATTAGCAGTATTTTCATCTATATAGTTATGAAATCAGAAATATTTAAGTCCCTGTGTCCCCAAAATATTTTTCTCACCTGGTCTTATATTCTTTTGAAATGTCTTTTGTCATTCTCTGCTGTCACTTATAGCTATTGATTAGCAAATAAATGTACTTTGTAAATTAAATAGTAATTCATTCTGTAATTTCTGTCTCTGCTTAAATGCAAATATTTAGAGTAACTTAAAATAGAATAACTATAGGACAGCCTGAAAGTAGACACAAAGAACTGAGAAACCCAGGAGGTAATGCTAGATGAGTTAAAATTGAGAACAAAATGAAACGTAATAGATATTTCCTAGAGCATAAATCATTTAACTCAATTTCTTGATTAACTAGATTAAATAGTTCTTGATAACAATGACTAACCAATAAGACAGGTAAACCTGAATTTCATTTGATCATTTTATTTTCTAAACCTTTGTTTAAAAATAGATTGAGCTTTCTTTATGATTGTTGATAAATGTGCCTGTACTAAGCTTATAGCAGAAGATCAATGTTTTAAAAATTGAAACAGTATAGGTTTGTATTGATTAATGTGGCTAAATCAAAACGAGAGGTTTTGTAACAGCTTTCTTAGACAGGCTACTCCCCAGTAATGGCAACCTATCAATTTTAGCTTTCTACTGATAAATCAGCTTGAAAATTGGATGTCAAAATTTTTTTCACTGAAGGAGTGATTTTTCCATGCCCTTTAACCTTTTCCGATATATTAGATTGGTTTATAAGACTAAGCTGTATCTCACAAAAAGCAGTTGTCAAATTGACATTTGGATAGATTTTCAAATGATTGTTAACACCTATTTTTATACACATATATAAAATAAATGTATGTACAATTATCTGTGATTCACCTCCATAACTGCAAGTATTGTTTATCTTGAGAAAAACTCAGTTGCACCTGATAAAATTATGGTGTTCTGGTTATGGATCTTAGAAGCTGAGAGGTCAAAGCCTCAACTAGAAAATTAGGAAACATGCTTCCAGAAGTACTTAGGATTTCACTGAGTAGGGACATTGATTGTTTTTACCTTATGAAATGATTTTTTTTTCTTTTCTCTTCTTTTTTTCTCCTTCAGAGATACCAATGGGTTAATTAAAAGCAGTTCTCCAATGTTATTATATGGTCAATAGTAACTTGGTATGTTTTAGTAACAAAAAACAAACACAAAACCTGACAACACTTTATTTCTAAGGAACCAGTATTGAGGACTTACAATAACACTGAGAAAGATTTGATTAACTGCACAGAAGAACAAGCTTAATTTGGATTTAATGGGGTAAACTTCAGTGACAGCTGACAGTGGCATACCTTCATGCCTATATAGTCGAGTTTAAGTTAGCCTGAGAAGGTATTGATTGTGAAGTTTCTGTTGTATAATTACTTTTTGCTAAGGGGGGAAAAAAACATGGTGTATTGATCTAGATGGGACCATTTGAGTAGCAGTTTCCCTTGGCTAACAGTGAGTGTCATCTTTCAGCCATGATAAATTGTAACATTCTGGCTCAGCATAATTGCTTTGTGGTGAAATGAACCTCCTATACCCTTCTCCTTTTCCCATCAAGGAGATAAAGTAATCATCTTTATCTCAAAGCCATGATTTACTGAACTAATCATCCTCTTAATAGAGGAAAATCTTTCCCCCAGAGTATGTCCAGTTTTTGCTAACTGAAACAAATGCATTATGAAATGATGGATTTTTTTTTTAATTGAAGAATCTATAAGTATGCACCTTTTTAATCAGGTATCAATTATTTCTGACCAACCCTTTATCCATCTCTCCATTCCCAGGCTACTAAGTAGGCTTTGATCTTCCATTGAATGTAAATTTAAAAAGAAATGTTAGAAATGGTTGAATCTTCTGCCCTTATCTTGACAATAGGTGGAATCAATAAACTAAAGTTCAGTTTTTTTGAAATTTGCTACATTTGGCAAATATAAAATTTTATTGAGTTAAAATGTATTTTAGAATGCCTTTCTCTGGGTATGACACTTTTTTTTTTACAGTTTTAAGTATTAAACATTTCTGCTTTTTAGATTTGTTTTCCTCTGATGCTGATCTCCATTAAAAGGCAAATAAGAATCCTCAAATGTGAAAACCATGCATTTCTTACCAATTCTGGCAAACTGAGATAATTTGTATTAGTTGTTCGCTTTTTGACAAAGATGTTTAATGTGTTATCAATTTTTCATTAAGCCTATGTTATATTTTGCTGAAAATAGATCTGTAAATACTTGCCAGTACTTTAATGTTGCCCTTGGGTAATGACTTTTAGTTAAGTAATGTTATTTAAAGAATATCTGGCAGTCATTTTAGATCATTTTAAGACTGCTGTGCAGGGTTTGGATAAAGGTCATTTTCAATGATTGTGCTTAGTTAAATAAATGTGAAAGGTTTCACAAAGGGGATCTTGCTTTTCAGTGTGCTGTCATAAATTTCCTCTTAGCACATCTGGGAATACAAAGTAAAATGTAGTTGTTTCTGCCTTGAAGGCAGTATATTTTGTGTTTTCCTTCTCTTTGTTTATTTTCTTCCCATAATTCTGTTTATTCCCACAACTGAGCACAGAGGTTTCATTTTTGTCATAAATTAGATTCACCACTTTTGACAGTTTGTGGAAACCCTTATATGTATTTCTCCAAACGTTTAGAGTTTTTTTGTGTGTTTTTGTTTTTTTGCTAAGACTTATTAAAAAGTATTATCTTTTTTTTTTTTTTTTTTTTAACAATCCCCCTCTAATGTAACCCTGGTTCACAGTTTGGCCACAGCTGGCCTCTTGCTGTTCACAGCTGAAAAGTGAAATCAATGCTTGGTCTAACAAAATGCAGATGAAAGCCATTCTGATCATATATAGTCATTTCCCGTAACTTTATCAGCCTTCAGTTACTTATGTGATCTCTGGAAATCATTGTTTATTCAAGTAAATACAACCTCAACTTCTGTGTTGAGATGTGCTGTCTTCTAGGAAAATAATACTTCCTTAAAGCCATAAGCATTGTGAATAGCTCATCATTATAGTGTTCTAAAACAGCTATTACTTTTGTTCCCCTGAAGGAAATATTACAAATCTAATCAAATCATTTATCACTTGAATTCTGGAAATTTAAACTCTGAGCAAAGATGTCTCTTTGTTCTTAATGTTAACATAATCTGAGTTTCTGAAACAGAAAATACTAAAATACCTCAGTCCTAATTATCATTGATCTAGTATTTTCTTGAGTATTTATTTGAACAAGATTGGATGGAAAGCTGTAGTGTAGCTGAATGCTTCAAAGGTCACAGAACTACAATGAGTTTGATGGAAAACAGCCTTTCTCCTTCTTATTTTAAATGGTTCCTACTTTGATTACAAGCATTTATTATAATTATCAAGAGATTAGCCTGTTGTTATAGAATCCTTGTAATGGAACCATTTAGAAGGAATATAATGGCAGTTTATTGGATTCTGCAAAAGAAAAGAGCACAGATAAAGTGGTCCTTTTTTTGTAAATGGTTCAACTGCTAGCTAAGTATACTAATTTTATTATTCTATCTCAGTTCATTTGCTTCAAGTAGTTTATGTGACTAAGGGTATAGTTTTTTCTAATAAATAACCTGCCCTTTAGCCTTTTCTATGGTTTATTTCTTTTCTAGGGTTTCTGTATATATTCGTGTGTGTGTGTGTGTGTGTTTTCTGAAGGCAGAAGGTCCACAAACAAGAACTCAATACTCTCTGATACATTGTCTTTGTTCTAGAATTTACATTTGTACCAGTATCTTTCCTGAGATGACTTTTTGTTATATTTTTATTTTTAAGACTTATTGGTGTATAGGATGAGCCCATTCATTTATCACGTCTAATTCAAGTGTACTTATTCTTCTAACTTAAGTGAAATGGGCCCAATGAAATAAATAACCAGGAAGTTGGCTGACTTCAGATCTATTCAGTGCTAATATCTTTTCTCTCAAAATCATTACAGTTAGCACCCAGGTCAGATAAGTGCTGGGTCTTTTATAATTCTTCAAAAACAAAGATACGGACTTTAACAATCCTCTTTCTTTTGAGATTTATTCATTTAGAACCAGACACAAGAAAATGCAAGATACAGTATTTTGAAAACTACTGAATTGGGTGAAATGGATTTTCCTTTCTTTTTTTTTCCCCCAGACTAGCAACTAGTGAATCTGCAGTGTTTGCTAAACTACTAGAGTAAACAAATAATTAGGGAATCTATGCCCACAGAAAAAGGAATTAAGGCATTTAATATTATCTCTCCTGTCAGAAGGGCGAGGGTGGGTCACAGGCTTAAGTTCAGAAAGAATGGTTCTTAGGAAGCAAGGGTCTGGGTGGGGGATGGTAATGCTATTTTGGAGATTAAAAACTTCCTGAAAATCAAGAGCACCTAGTTAGTACCTTGTGCTGATAGGTATCTTGAGCCGAAAAGGTCTTTGAGAATCTTTTATAGAAAATTGTTCTTGAATCAGAGTAGCAAAGGAAGCACCATTTTAAATCATAGATTGTATATATGTAATATATATAATATAATATATATAATATATATATATAAAGAATGTCGAATCGTATTATCTCTACTTCTGCATATTTGGTGGTATCAGTGTTCATATTGTTATTTTGTTGATGTTGTTGACATAAGGAAAGTGCCTAATTGAGTAGGAGCAGTGATTTTATTCCCACAATTTACCTGAAGTCTTTTTTTTTTACCTGAAGTCTTAAATCAGTTTTAATATACTGTAAGAAAGCTTTATGTGTAATTTAAATGTTTCTAGAGCTAATAACTCAGTGTAAGGGTGTACCTAGCCTTCTTTTCTTCATGAATGAGTTTCATGTATGTTGTACATACTAGGGAATTTGAAATTGCAATTATATGCCAGTTAACATAGATATGAAAGGAGTGATATAAAATGGAGAAATATAATATTGAAAGACTCTCAATAATGAAGATAGTTAAAAAATGCACAAAAATCACTATAGATTCCACAGATTTACCCTGCTTTGTTATTCAGTTCCATGTTAATTTAGTACTAAGCTTTGCTTAAAATAATAGGTGTGTATATTTGCCAGTACTTTACATAGATTTATACTGAAAAATAAGAATTATAGGTGCATGGGGTGTGTATAGACAAACAAGAATTTTGGAAATGTGGAACATAAAGGGATTTCAAAAGGGAAATTTCTGTTCTCATAATTCTTGTAAGAACTACATCTAAAGCATTCAAAAAAGTGAAATCAGAATCTTTGCACATATGGGTTGAAAACTATCTCTGCCTTGGCTTGTCAGCCTAGGCTATCAGGAAGATGTGTCTCAATTCTTACTGTATCTTCAAACATTATTATATATGTTAGTTTTGTAAATTAATTTTTATATGTGACTGGATTATGTGTATCACATATGATGCTGCTTCCATTAGTGTGATGGAGTCATGGTTGGTACTAGAATCTGTATACAGGAGAGATTTAAGAACAATAGCAGGTAGGAGGCATCACGAGCACACGTTCTCTGCAATGTTATATGACAAATCAAAAAAAAATAAACTTTTCCACAAATGCCATTATTTATATTTTATATGCAATATATTTTATCAGTGTTAGAGGAACCCGAAGAGGCTAATAAGATTATGATTTCATCATTTATGAAAATGAAAGCAAGAAATGTTTAAGTTTACCTGCTAGGATTGTAATATGGCAACTGAGTAATATTATTGGAAAACAAAATAAAGAAATGTTGCATCCACTTAGCATTTGGATGAAATGTGAATAAGAATTTCACTTGTAGGATTTGTGATCAATCGAATCATCTTACAGCTCTGAAAGCCATAAATATTTTCATATGTATGTGGAAAACATATTGGGTGACAAAACTAACTTTAAACCAGTATGTGGCTATTTGTTGTCTTTATCTCATTTAGTATAAATATTTGTGCATTTCTTTGCAGAAATATTAATTTATTTGACTGTAGAGCAGTAACTCAGGCACTACGAGGAATGGCCCATAATGCACAGAGCTGTACCATGTATTTTTCTAACATCTGAAAACTTATAGTTTGTAAAACATTTTGATCCCAAGGGTTTTAGATAAGAAGCATACTAACAATAGAAATAGCAGTCAAAGTTGCCATGAGACCTGCAGGGATTTGAAGATAAGTAAGAAAGTCAGTATTTAGATACATGGGATTTTCTTTACCCTACATAATCCCATAGTAACAATGGTAACGGTAATCTTGCCTAGAACCAAAGGTATTTTGAGACACACAATGAAAAACTCAGTAGAGTCAGCAGTATTCAAAAGAGAAATCCAAACCGGGTACACTGTGATTGGTAATGACCTTCTAGGTCACATTGTTTCCTAATAGACTAGTTGACTCTCCAGAGCTAGCACTTCTAGCTAGCTGGGACTTTGGCTGAGTCCAAATTCAGTAGTTATAATCCACATTCTTTCCGAAAAGCTATTTCTTTATAACCTCCCTAAAAATGCTCTACCACTGTGACTGGTTTCAAATTGTACTTAATCAATATAAGTTGTCCAGTTATCCTAAAGCTGAAGCTAGCAATTGCAACAGTACACTACCTTAGAGAGTTAACCTGAAGCCTCGTAGAAGCTTCCTCTCAAAACACATTCTTAGCACATTTAATAAAAAAAAAAAAAAAAAAAAAACAGATTTTGAAAATTCTACTGATAGCCTCCTAAACTTAAAATTGAAGACTTCCCAGTGGATTTCATGTTCAGCCTATCTGAAATGACTATAAATGCAGAGCTCCAATATGAGTAATTCTGTAGCATAGAATAAGTAATAAATGATAGCAGGTTCATTATCAAATCTTTTTAAATATTTTGTAATTGAAATTTATTGTCTTTGAGAGGGAGAGAAAGGTGTGTGCAAAGAGAAGAAACAGAGAGAATCCCAAGTACATGGGGCAGAGAAGTGGGAGAGGGGTGCCCTCGAACTCACAAACCAGGAGATCATTATATGAGCTGAAATCAAGAGTCAGACACTTAACTGACAGAGCCACCCAGGCACTTCTCAAACTTTTTTTTTTTTTTAATGTTTATTTTATTTTGAGAGACAGAAAGAGAGAGAGAGAGAGCACATGCGCAGGGGAGGGCCAAAGAGAGGAGAGCTGTCAGGACAATCAGTGCCTGATGCTGGGCTCCATCTCACACCGGGAAGATCTGAATCAAGAGTTGGAGGGTTAACTGACTGAGCCACCCAGGTGCCCTTTCATTATCAAGCTTTTAATTAAAATCCTTTGATATGTTTTTTTCTTTGAAATTTCTGTTTGGTAAAAGTTGGAATTCAGAGGATCACTGGAACACTCACTTGTTTTAGAAAATTCTGTGGTTACCCTATTTAGGTAATTTAAATTTAGAGGGCTTTTAAGCAGATGTTCTAAATGTAGTCAAATAGCACATCTTGTCCTTCTAAAAAGGAAGAGGTTATTCACTGAACTTCTGTATACTTCTCTGTAAAGCCATGGACTGGAAAATTGAATCCAAAAAAGTGTTCTCATTATTTGCTGTCTTGCTCCCTATCACTGATGGATTGGTCTGTCTCAACCAAACTTCAGTGGAACACTATACAGATCTGAAAGCACCACTTCTAGAGATAGAAACTTCTATATTTCTTCATCTTTGAAGAAACCATTTGTCTCCTCAAGAGAAGAGGTGGATGTAATTCTCCTCTTTCTTCTTTCCCTCATTTACTCTCTCTCTTTCCTTTTTTATAACCCTACAGTAGAGCTCAAAGTATATTTACAATCATTGATGAAAATTTATGTCACAATATGTAATTATACAAAGGTGTAACATTATAAAACTTTGAGATTTTCTTTAGTCGTTATAAAGATTTTCCAAATCACAAGGAAAGTGGTTCAATACCAGTTTACCAATAAATTCAAAGAACTAACATAAACTTATTTTCTTGCTGTAAAAGCCCTCCAGTTACCCAAGCTCATTGTGAAATTGGACATTTTTTTGTGTGTTAATTATTCTAGATACTGATATCTCCTCCATATGACATGTGCATACACAAACACCAAACAAAAACTCAGTTCTTGGGAGATTTGCAAATCTGTGCTAGACTTGAGGCTAGCTAGAGAATTAACAAATTCTCTGCCAGATAATAATTTGTGATTTCTGCGCTTACCTTTGTTATTTTCTTTTTTCTACTTATATTACATTTATTTTGCTCTTTTCTAGTATTTTTTTTTGAGATGCAAACTTAGGTTATTGATTTTCTAATGTATCTTATCTTTCTTTTCTAGTGTAAGTATTTAGAGCTATAAATTTCTTTGTGTGACTGAGTTAGCAGCTTCTCATATTCCTCCTACTTTCATCATCATCAAGTTGAAATCTGTTCTTTATTTTTTTAATAACTTATGTATTGTTTATTAAGCATGTAGTTTAATTTACAAATATTTGGGGTGTTCATAGATCTTACTATCATCCCATTATAGTCAAAGGACATAATTTATATAATTTCAGTTGTTTTAAATGTAAAGGTTGCTTTATGGCCAATTATATATGGTATATTTTGGTAGGTGTACCATGTGCGTTTGGAAGTAGAGTGCATTCTTTAGTCATTGAGCATGGTGTTCTATAAACTTAAACTAGGCCAGAGTGGTTGATAATATGGTTCAGATGGTCTGTGCGTCTTCAGTGTTTTTTTTTTTGTCTGCTCATTCTATCTACTGAAAGATAGTTATTTAAATCTCCTGGCATTATTATGGGATTATCTAGTTCTCCCTTTAACTCTGTCAATTTTGCTTCACATATAGGCATACCTCATTTTATTATGCTTGCTTGGTTGTGTTTCACAAATACTGCATTTTTTACAAATTGCAGGTTTATGAAAACCCTGAAACGAGGAAGTCCATTGGCACTATTTTCCCAACAGTTGCTTACTTTGTGCCTCTGTGTCACATTTTGGTAATTCTCACGATATTTCAAGCTTTTCCATTATTGTTATGTTCTTTATAGTTATCTGTGACCAATGATTATGACTCACTCAAAGCTCAAATGGTGGTTAGCATTGTTTAGCAACACCTTTTAATTAAGGCATGTACATTTTTTTTAGACATAATGCTATTACACACTAAATAAACCACAGTATGATGTAAACATAATTTATGTGCACTGGAGAACCAAAAATTTCATTTGACTCACTTTATTGCAATACTCACTTTATTGAAGTGGTATACAACTAAGCCCACAATATCTCTGAGGTATGCCTATATTTTGAGGTTTTGATACCAACTAAATATGTGTATATGTGTGATTATTATGTAGTCCTGAAAAATAGACCCCTTTACCAAGATTAAATATCCCTCTCTACTGTAGGTAATATTCCTTGTTTTAAATTTTTTTAAGTTTATTTATTTTTGAGAGAGAGACTGAGAGTGAGCAGGGGAATGGCAGAGAGAGAATGAAAATCTCAAGTAGGCTCTGCACTGTCAGACATAGCCTGGTGTGAGGCTTGAACTCACAAACCATGAGATAATGACAACCAAAAGTTGTACACTTAACTGACTGACCTACCCAGGTGCCTCCTTTGTTTGAAAGTATACTTTGCCTGATGATAATGTAGCCACTCCAGTTTCTTATGTGTGTGTGTGCATATGTGTGTGTGTGTGTGCGTGTGTGTGTATTATATATATATATATGCATATATATATATATAATATGTATGTACACATATTATATATATATATAATAAGATAGATCTTCTTTCTATTCATATACTTTTCAACTCAACCATGTCTTTATACTTTTGATGCATTTCTTGTATACAGCATATAGTTGGGTATTGCTTTTTAATCCATTTTTATCTCTGCCCTCCAATTGGGATAGTCCATTAATATTTAATGTAATTGTTGATATGGTGGGTTTAGCTCTATAATTTTAATCATTTTTCATATGTCTCCGCTGTTTTGGTTTATTTCCCTTCTCTTCTTTTGGACTTTTTGAAGATATTATATAATTTCATTTTAATTTATATATCATTTTTTAGCTATACCTCTTTGCATTATAGTTGTTTTAGTGGTTTATCTGGGGATTATTTTATATGTCTTAATTATCAGTCCACATAGAACTACTTGTCTACCACTTTGTGTAAAATATAAAACCTTTGCAGCCATATATATCCATTTGCCTTCCCCACATCTCATCCAAAATACTTTGTGCTATATTCCTTGGGTAAGTTATATTATACCTACATATATGAGGAATCCCACAAAAGCATATCATAGTTTTTACTTTAACATCATGTATATGTTATACAAATTAAGGGAGAAAATAGTTATTTATATAATCCAAACATTTACCATTTCTTCAGTCATTTCGTAAGACTTGAGTTTCTAGCTAGTATTTTCTTTCAGACTGAAGAATTTTCCTTATCCTAATGTCTGATAGTGCACATCCCTTGTCAGTCAGTTCTCCTACCTTTCCTTTTGCCAAAAAGGTGATTATTTTGTCTTTATTCTTGAAGGATATTTTTGCTAGATGTGGAATTATGGGCTGATAGTGTATAATTTCCCTTTAAGTACTTTAAAGGTTTTTTTGTTGTTGTTGTTGTTTTGCACTGTTTTCTGGTCTCCATATTTTCCCCCATATGTAATTTGTTCTTTTCCTCCAGCCGCTTTCATGATTTCATCTTTATCTTTAGTTTTCAGCAGTTTGACTATGATGTTCCTAGATGTGGTTTTCTCTATCTTTATCCTCTCACAGATCATTCAACTTCTTAAATCTGTGTACTTTTATCATTCTAAATGTGGGAAGTTTGAGGCTATTATTTCCTCAAATATCTATTTTGGGGCCTCTGATTGCTTGTATAATAGACCTTCTGATACTGTGCTACAGGCAACTAAGGCTGTTAATTTTTTTCAATCATTTTCTGTCTTCAAGTTCACTGAATTTCTCTGTATTTCCATCCAGCTATTAAAACCTATCCATTGAAATTGTATTTCAGAATTTTAATATTTTAAAGATTTTTTTAAATGTTTTTATTTATTTTTTGAGAGGCAGTGTGAGCAGGGGAGAGTCAGAGAGAGAGGGAGACACAGAATCTGAAGCAGCTCCAGGCTCTTAGCTGTCAGCACAGAGCCCAATACGGGGCTCGAACCCACAAGCTGTGAGATCATGACCTGAGCCGAAGTCGGACGCCTTACCGACTGAGCCACCCAGGCACCCCGAGAATTTTACTTTTGCAGCCTGAAATTTCCTTTTGATTTTCTTTTACATTTCTATTGCTGAGATTTCATAGCTTTCACTAATTATGATTGTATTTTCCATTATTTCATTATGCTAAACTATTTTAAAGTCCTTATCTACTAATTCCCACACCTGAATTATCTTGTGGTCGACATCATTGATTGCCTCTCTTCTCGAGAGTGGGTTGTATTTTTCTGACTCTTTGTAGCTTTTACCATATCCCAGAAACTGCAAATGTTATGTGGTGGAGACTCTGGATTCTGATACATTCCTCCAGGGAGTGTCGATTATTGTTTTAGCAGGCAGTTAATTAGGTTAGGCACAAACTATAAACTCCATTGTATGTACACTGAGTTGTGGCTCAGATTGTAGTTCAGATTGTCTGTCCTATTCAAGTATGGCTCAAGAGCCAGCAAGAGACTTGAACAGAATTTAAACGTAGAATTTGCCATTCCCCTTCTCAGGCACTCTCTTTTCTGTCGTTCCCACCTCACTCTTTAGCATCCCTATTTACCTCAAACTCCGTCCCCTTGTGACTCTGTCCAGAAGTAGGCTCTCTGTCAGAGTTTTAGTCACCTTGCACAGTTGTCCTGACTGTAGCTGTCCTCAAGACAAACTCTCAAAAATGAAGAACTCCCCCTGTGTTGATTGTGTCCTCAAGTTTTTTTTTAATAGTTTATTGTCAAGTTGGTTTCCATATAACACCAAGTGCTCATCCCCACAAGTACCCTCCTCCATGCCCATCTCCCCCCTACCCCCCATACCCATCAAGTTTTAACTCCTCTCCAAAATCATACTGCTTTTATTTACCCTCCATAGTTCTCAGGTTGTTTTTTCTGCTTTGCTCAGATTTTATAGTTGTTATCTGTGGAATATTCAATTTGTTAAGAGCTTACTCCTCTAAACCAGAAGCAGAACTCCAACTAGGAGTGACTTTTCATTCCCTTCTTTTCCTGACCACTGCTCCAAGTACTCTAGTACCTCTTCCTCTGCCTCTGTATTATATCAGCTCATCCAGTTTGCTCTGTCTATAAAATGTATCTGAAATCTGACCTCCTCTTTCCAGTTCCAGTGCTGTCTACCAGTGTTGTCTCCATCTTGACTTCAATATCCTCCTAACCTGCTTTTTCGCTTCCACCTAACCTTAAGCCATTTTTCTCTCACACAGCAGCGAGAGTGAGGTCATGTAAAAATCAGATCTTATTCCTTTCATAAAACCTTCCTTCAATACTCTAAATGATCTTGTCCCTGTCTAATTTGAGAATACATTTGATCCTGTCTTCTAAGCTTAAACCTCATTAGCATTCACTTTATTATTCAGACACATCAAGTTCATTTCCAGTGCCTTCTAGGCTGGCTCTCTCAACTGTCTAGAACCTTTTATCATTGGGCAGCTGCTGGATTCTTTTGTCACTGAGATACCAGCTCATATATGTTACTTTCTCATAGACCTTTCCCTAAACATATCGCATACAATGCACCCAGTCATTTTCTTTCCCATACGTAAGCTGTATTTTCTTCATAATTCTAATCATAAAGTGAGGTTTTGTTACTTTCTTTACATACTTATTGACTGTTTCACTGCATGAGAATGTAAACTCCATGAGGGCAGAGACCTTTTCACTCTTGATCATTGGTGAATCCCTAGTTCTAGAAATAGTGACTGTTAAAATAGGCATTAAGTAAGTATTTATTCACTGAATATTGAATCTGCAGGTTGAACTGGTTGGTGTATGACTTCTGAAGGCTTCTTTCCTTCTATGAAATCTTAGGTTATTACATATTTCGTAGAACTGTTATAAGGCTTAAATGATGTGTTTAGAGAATATAATGTGGTTCCTGGAAGTCACAAAAAAGAAAAGAGAGACATCTATTATGCTTTATTTTTTTCATAGCAAGAAAAATGATATATTTTTAAAGGATTGTAACACAACTTTGAGAAAGACTTTTAAGGGAAAGAGCTTTAGAGTTCAGAATATTAAAGGTGATCAAAATACTTTATGCCGGCCTGGAGACTATATGCAATCTGGCTCCACCTTCCTTCTCCTACCGTTCAATCCATAATAACCTTTCTTTTTCTGTATTTTACTATTTCTAATATGAATTTCTAGTCTAGAAGGTTCCCTGGGAATATTTGAGTGGTATTCAAACGGTGGGATGATGAGGCAATCATAATTCTTGCTGAACCAAAATCAATTTATTTATTTACTCATTTATAACACTCTAGTATAAGAAAAGAGGAGAAAATCAACTAAGAAACCTTTATTAGAGTTGGAAACTTTGGGGATTATTCTTTTTCAGTGTGGCTGTTTCATAGGGTCAGTACCTCTCCTTTCCTTGTTCACCTGGTATATCCCTCTTTATCATTTAAAGGCTTATTTCTAGCATCATCTCTCCTTGCTCTCTGTAGCAGAGTTCCCAAGTCCTTCACATATGCCTTTATTCAAGCATCAAAATTCTGCATTACATTGTAATTGCTTTTATCCTTGTCTTCCTCTTACAAAACTGTAAGCTTCTTAAGTAGAAAATACTTCTTATTAACCTTTCTTCCTTGGTTCCCAAACACAGTTACTAGAGCATGGTAGTCACTCGATAAAATAGGCACTGTAACAAGCACTATTTCTAAGAACCAGCTATGTAGCTGTAATCAAAACAGAAAAGGTCTTTGTCCCAATAAGAAAGGGGGAGGTTGCATGAATGAGCTAACATAGCCACCAGCCACTGGTATTAAAAACATAGTACATGTTCTTAAATGAGAAATCACCGTATCACTAACAACATTCCAAAGTATGATCCAGGAGCTGTCGGTGAGAGTTGCTTGACTCAAGTATTACATAGTCAAATGAGTTTGGGATATGGAGTTGGGATCTTAAGTTAAATTACACAGTTTTGTTTAACACAGACTTCCACTTATGCAGAAAACCCATCACCTGGCCCCCCAAACATCTCAGTTAATTGGATCTTTATGGGACAGTATTGTAAAATATTTATTTGCGGTCTCTGTCTCAATCTTGAGACAGTTATAAGGGAAAAATTTCATGAAGAATTATTGTCATCTTATATAATTGCTTTAGAGAGAATATGTTTTTTGGGGAGACAAGCCATTTATTATCAGCTAAATTGTATAACATTTTATCCTCATATTTATATTCAAAAAACTTCTGTTAAAGAGCAAATCAACTGGTAGGTGAGTTGTGTGTGCTGAATTTTCTAGTCCTATTTTTATGTCATGTTTTTAGCACATAAGCTGCGCCTATGTAAATGAAGAAATATAAAATTGACTAATACCGAGTAGCATCTGTACATCTATAATTTTATAATATGGGGATGTGAATATATATATATATATAGCAAACCTTATTTCTTAACATGTCCAAATTATTAAATTTACGTGAAATATTTAAATTTTGAAAGTTGAGTCAAAATAAATAAAAGTAAAATGTTATGCAAGAAACATATCCAGATTTGGGTACCTGGCTACTCAGTTAGTGGAGCATGTGATTCTTGATCTTGGGATTGTGAATTTGAGCCCCATGTTGAGGGTAGATATTACTTAAAAATAAACTCTTAAAAAAATAAGAAGACTTATCTAAATTAAGAAGAGAGTTTAAAACTATCCCAAAAGTGAAAAAGAAAAATTTCAATTACTCCATTTTAATAATAAATGTACTTATTTATTTTTAAATTTTTTTTACATTTGTTTATTTTTTACAGGGAGAGAGAGAACGCACACATATATACAGGGAAAGAACAGAGGAAGAGGGAGACAGAGGAAGTTGGCTCTGTGCTGACAGCAGAGAACCCAATGTGAGACTCGAATTCATAAACTGTGAGACCATGACCTAAGCCAAAGTTGGGCACTTAACCTACTCAGCCACCCAGGTGTCCCATTAATAACTTTAAATATAAACTGTAATAAATGAAGTATGAATATTGAGGTGAATATTTAAGTACACTAAAGTTATATAAGCACATGAATTATGCTACCCTTTAGAAAAACATTTTATACCTGAACACTAAAAATGAATTCAAAATTAAATGATCTATTTAAATACCAGTTTGAAATATTTTAAAAATATTCTCCTATTGTGAATACGGTTTTTCAAAATATTATCTACATTAATGAGAATTAGATAAAATGTAATGAAAAGTTTAGTGTACAATGGGGTGCTTTTCTTTTTTGTCTGTTATTATAAGACTCTTAGTGTGACAAATAAATATCAGGTAGGGGTAGCTGGATGGCCCAGTCAGTTAGGCATCCAACTCTTGGTTTCAACTCAGATCAGATCTGGTGAGTTCAAGCCCTGTGTCAGGCTCTGCACAATCAGGACTTGGAATTCTCCCCCACCCCCGCCCCGCCCCAGCCCCTTCCCAACTCCCTCTCTCTCTCAAGTAAATAAATATTTTTTTTAATCAGGGAGCTAAAACTGCTTTTAAAAATGGTTTTAGGGGTGCCTAGGTGTCTCAGTTAATCGGGTGTCTGACTTCGGCTCAGGTCATGATCTCATGGTTTATGGGTTCAATCCCCACATCAGTCTCTGTGCTGACAGCTCAGAGCCTGGAGCCTGCTTCAGATTCTGTGCCTTCTCTCTCTCTGCTCCTTCCTTGTTCATTCTCTGTCTCTCAAAAATAAATAAACATTAAAATTTTTGTATAAAATAAAATAAAAATGGTTTTATATTTTTAAGGATCAACATTTATAGGAAAAAAATTAAAGTGAAGAGGATACAGGATTTGGTTCTTTTCTGAATGGCCAAATTAAAAGTGTCAACAAAGTTGAGAGCTTTTGTAAATAGAGAGTTAATTGTAAAACTAATAAGCATACTTTTTCAATTAGTTTAAATGTAAATTGTCAGATAATTTTTTTTTTGGATGCTAACATTTTTCCTTGGTGGGCTTATAAATACCAGAAAGAATCAAATATAAATGCACCAGCTTGCATCTGATTACTGAAATAATTGTGTAGCCTAAAGCCAACTTCACAGAGGCAGACTAAATTGTCACCATGTTCTTAATTTACTATGTTATGTTTTCCTGTTTGGGTTAAATATGTTACTGGCAAATCATTCCCTCCTACAAAGTGATGATAAACTACTAAGAAAATGATATTTTTAGTGCCATTATTAAATAATTTAATAACTATTCCTATTCCACTTAATGTGTATTGGTGGAAAAGCCAAATAGACCATATATGGATGATTCTGTTAAAATTTTTAGGCATGTTTAATAGTTACTAGCTTTGCTCTACTTTTTAAGATTTGTCTCTGTCATAATTTGGTTTTAAAAGTTAAATCTAATTTTTATCGCAAAAAAACACCATGAGAACAATCAAATAAAATATTATTACATGCCTATTATTTGCAAACACTGTTCTAAATCTGTGGGGTTACAAAGCTACGTAAAATAAACATTTGATCTCTTATTTATAGTCTACTAAGAGAATCAAGGTGTAAGTGCATGAGGTATTAAGTGAAAAGTTAAGATCCACTAAAACACAATAATTTAATTGCCAAATTTACAAGCAAGGATATTTTAGAGGGAAGAATGGCAGGTGACCAAACATAGGAACAAAGCAAAGACTAACACACAACTAATTGCTCATTGGATAAAAGAGGGAGGCACAAGTTTGGAGGGTAGTCTGAAGGGAATAGAGATTCTAAATAATGTGATGGGGTGATGAAACTGGAAAGAGGTTCTCTCTGTGACCCTGCAAGAAGGATAAAAGAATTTACTTCTTCTGTATATATGTCACCTCAATTAAACGTTGCATTTAAAAATGTTAGACCTTAAAAAACATATCTGAATTTCAGGAAACTTATTGTTTTAGTTGAATAGAAATGCAAACCTAAGTGCACTTAGTTTGTATACCAGCTGATATAACTGCTATTTATTGGTGGACTTCTAGCAAGCACTTGGGTGAAGAACTGTTACTAACTAGATAGATAACTCATATAGGTAAGAAAACTAATACTCAGACAAGTTGTCATTCAGCTAACAAGTAGCAGGGCTGGGATTTGAACCTATTTCTAACTATTCTTCCTCCTGTTTTTGCCTTTTGTGTCTATCTACCGTGCACTGAGTTGCATGCTTCACACGCATTCCTGATGACAGTTCTATCAAGTAAATTTTACTTATCCTCATTTTATAAATGAAGGAGCTAAGGTTTAGAGAATGCAATAGTGAAAATCATAAATGTAAATAAATCTTATGTAATACAAGACTTGCAACTGTTATATAACCAAGGGACCCCTTTTATATAAAATATTTTATAGGATTTAGAAAATATTTGTTTGGCAATAGTAGATACAATTTTGAAGATAATTGAAAATTATACAACGTAGCATGAGGATATTCCTCAAAGTTAAGTAAATCCTTTTCTATGTGATTTCTTATAGTGATCAATTTCTGAAGTCCTATGGGAAGAATTTTTAATTATGATTTCTAAAAATACTTAAGCCTATTCAACACAGCAGTAATTATTAGGAGGAAAGAAAATCTCCTTTCTTCAAGCGTGGTAATTGCTGTCCAGAATTAGATGTTCACAAGTAATTTTACAATTTTCTCAATTAAGATTAAGGCAATTATTTCTGTCCTAAGATTGCTTTAAATGGAGAATCTAGCTCTACGAGAATAGAGAAAGAAAAGGAGAGTTTATAAACTCTAAAAAGCTTTGGGGACGCCTGGGTGGCTTAGTCGGTTAAGCGTCCGACTTTCGCTTAGGTCATGATCTCGCGGTTAGTGGGTTCGAGCCCCGCGTCGGGCTCTGTGCTGACTGCCAGCTCAGAGCCTGGAGCCTCTTTCGGTCTGTGACTCCCTCTCTCTCTGACCCTCCCCTGCTCACGCTGTCTCTCTCTCTCTCTCCTAGAAATAAATAAAAAACATAAAAATAAAAAATTTAAAAATAAAAAAATAAAAAGCTTTGAATGCTGTTGCTCCCTCTCTGCCAAAAAAGGCTGAGTCAGAAGAATAGTTCGTTCAAGATGCAAAAACAAAGAGTGAAAATGCAATTAAACATGTGCTAATCATGTGCTCATTGAATGAAGGTCTTTTCTTCTCCTTTTTGGAAACTACTTCTCTGCTCTCCTCTCCAGCTCTGCGTCCTTGTTTAATTGTTCATAAAATTGGAGCCTCCCCGCCCCCATATTAGTAAAGTATATCACGCTGTCCCTTAAACTGTTTCACCATTAAAACCTTTGCCTTCACTCCTACCAAATCTTGGATGGAAGGTCACACCTAGCGACCTCCATAAGAAACCACCTTTATGAGAATTGAGATGGCAGCCCTCCAGTGGGGTGGCCCTTCCTCTTTAGCTGTAGATTAAGGGAAGCTCGGGAATCAACCCGACAGCCCTGTCTGGATACCCAACTCCTCATTTTATTTCTGTTCTTTTAGTTGAGACTCACAGTATACAAGCACTGGAAACAAACATTTTTTGTGGGAATCGACCCCCATTTTGTGGACAGCACACTTAAAATAGCTACTCTTGCGTCTACGGTACCATATAGAACCTGACCAGATGCTTACAGGCTTATTCTTATCTATGTTTTTCACATCGAAAACTGTCCCTTAAAGTCTATAAAACCACTTTATTCCTTATGATACCAGAAAACCAGGCTCTTTGGAAGTAATGGAACACCCACAAGGCAAATGTAATCACCGAACAACAATTTTTTGTCTTCAGAAAACTGCTTTCCCTGAAGAAAACAAAAAGCAATGAAAGGATCAAATAAAATGTCCAGTACTCTGTCAGGAGACTTTTCTTTCTTTGCTTACTAAATATTAATTTAGTAATATTACTTATTACTAAAAATAAGTAATATTTTGGGGCACCTGGGTGGCTCAGTCGGTTAAGTGTCTGACTTCTGCTCAGGTCATGATCTCATGGTTCCTGAGTTCGAGCCCCACATCGGGCTCTCTGCTGACAGCTCAGAGCCTGGAGCCTGCTTTAGACTCTGTGTCTCCCTCTCTTCTTCTGCCTCTCCTGGGATCAAGCTATGCCTCTCTCTGTCTCAAAAATGAATAAACATTAAAACATTAAAAAAAAATAAGTGGGGCACCTGGGTGTCTTAGTCGGTTAAGCATTCAACTTCAGCTCAGGTCATGATCTCACAGTTCGTGGGTTCGAGCCCCGAATCAGGCTCTGTGCTGACAGCTAGCTCAGAGCCTGGAGCCTGTTTCAGATTCTGTGTCTCCCTTTCTCTGCCCCTCCCCTGCTCATGCTGTCTATCTCTCAAAAAAAAAATAAATAAATAAAACATTTAAAAAATTTTTAAATAATAACTTAGGCACCTGGGTGGCTCAGTCAGTTCAGCGTCTGACTTCATTTCAGTTCATGATCTCTCAGTTTGTGAATTCTAGCCTCACATCAGGCTGTGTGCTGACAGCTCCAAGCCTCGAGCCTTCTTTGGATTCTGTGTCTCCCTCTCTCTCTGCAACCCCCCACACTTTGTCTCTCTCTCAAAAATAAACATTAAAAATAATAATAATAAAAATAAGTAATATACCTCTGATAGGTTTATTTGGGAATAGAATAAAGATTTCTTTGTTGTTGAATGATTTGTTCACCCCTTTATCAAATACACACGCATCTACCTTCAAACTTGCAGTATAACATACCCTCTTTAAAATTACCAGATCAGGGATGCCAGGGGGGCTTAGTCAGTTAAGCATCTGACTTCAGCTCAGGTCATGATTTTGTGGTTCCTAAGTTCAAACCCCGCGCCAGGCTCTGTACTGACTGCTCAGGGTCTGCAGCCTGCTTTGGATTCTGTCTCCCTCTCTCTCTGCCCCTCCCCTGCTCGTGCTGTGTCTGTCTGTCTCTCTCTCAAAAACAAACATTTAAAAAAATTTTAATAAAAAATAAAATAAATAAAACTACCAGATAACATTAACATGGCTTTTCAAAATTCACTGTGAGTAAACTACGACTTTTTTTTGTATAATGTAGTTTGTGCTGAAAGGTTTTACTTTTCATGTTATGTGACTAGGATGCTTTTATCATATGTTAACCCAATGATACTACTTTTTCCTCTTTCTGATAAAGTAAATTAGGATCAAAAGTAATGAGAAGTACAGTGCGTTGTCACTTCAGTACAGGGGAAAAGGAAGGCGAAGAAGCTTCAGATGGGGTCATCCAGAGAGAGTGGCAGTGTAAGCAAAACGTTAGGTGGGATCTTAGGTAAAAAAATAAACCCACACTAGAAACAGACATTAGGCAAAAAGTTTTCTACCCACTTTCTTTTTCATGTTTTAGCTGTTTGATTAGATTGCTAATAAACATATCCTCACTGTTAAGTATAGTTTGTACATTCTACACACACTTGAGTAATCCTCATTGTTCTGTCACCGGAACTTCCATTATAGTTAATTGGGAACCTTGCTTAATTCACATACATTCGTCAATCACTGTCTCCCTCTTCGGTGAATCCAAAATGTTTCTGAGTTTCTCAAGACTCCTCTTTCACTGTAACTACTCT
Source organism: Proteles cristata cristata (assembly GCA_017311185.1). Classification (NCBI taxonomy): domain Eukaryota; kingdom Metazoa; phylum Chordata; class Mammalia; order Carnivora; family Hyaenidae; genus Proteles; species Proteles cristata. Next base: position 116,837 of record JAESUZ010001430.1, on the reverse strand, counting down.
CCGCTGATACGCATGGGAACAAACAATATAGCCGGAGGTTGGAATGCATCCTCCGTGGTGTACTTGGCATCCTTGTGAGGGGATCCCATCCCTCCTTCCGGGTTCAGTAATCATGTGGAGAGGAGAGAGCAAACTAGTCTGGCTGAAAAAGAATGGGCTCAGGACGAGGATTTGGCTTTCTGAACTTTGACTTTGCAGTATCAGAATGTGAGAGTGCACTTTTCAAAGACAGGAAGGATGCATTTTTCAGGAGCATCACCAATTGATTTGTAATGTAAATGACCAGACATAAAATCCAACCTCAGGTTAAAGCGGATGGAAGCATGTCAGAGAAAGACGACTTTGGAAGAGATGCTCAATAATACATAGGAAAGAGTCAGAAGAGTAAAAATGGCTTAAGATATATGCCAGGTGTACTTGCAGGTATATAATTTGGAGAAGAGTGCGTGCGCACATACAGACGTGCACTGATAGCATTGAGGTGATACGTATCACGAGCAATTGACTGAACAGCACACAAGGCCAGTGATGTTTCCTAGGGAGGAGAGCTAAGGATGCCAACAAACATAGACTGCTTTTTGCCGACATATTTTGTAATTATGTTTCTTTAGCATACCCCCACCTGTCTACTTGTACATACAGCTAGGAAGCTGGTTTGTTCCCGTTTTTTTTTTAATATATTTTTATTTATTTCTAGGAGAGAGAGAGAGACAGCGTGAGCAGGGAAGGGTCAGAGAGAGGGAGTCACAGACTGAAACAGGCTCCAGGCTCCGAACTGGCAGTCAGCACAGAGCCCGACGTGGGGCTCGAACCCACGAACCGCGAGATCATGACCTAAGCGAAAGTCGGATGCTTAACCGACTAAGCCACCCAGGGGCCCCTGTTCCCATTTTTATTACTATATCTCATCTCTTTCCTTCCTAACACTTAAAAATATTAACTATAGATTTATTGGCTCATTTACATTATGAAATAGACTGAAAGGTGCCTAAAGGCAGGAATTGTGTTAGTCTGTTCATCTTTGCATACCTAGCACTACAGCCTGTGGCCTGGCTCATAGTAGGTGTCCAGTAAATGTTTGCTGACTATATGATGAGTATGCACAATAAGCACACAGCACTCTGTGTATTTCATGGTTATTATTTTTCACTGACAACAATTAGTTCTGCTTATAGAGAAGTAGGAAACAGCTGTGCTGGTGCTTTCAGTGTAATTAGCCTCAAGATAGTCCATTTCCTCAGTTGCTTTCATTTATTTATTTATTTGTTTGTTTGTTTTAAATTTTTTAATGTTTATTTTTGAGAGGGGGCAGTAGGGGCAGAGAGATAGGGAGACACAGAATCTGAAGCAGGCTCCCGGCTCTGAGCTGTCAGCAGATCCTGATGTGGGGGCTCAAACCAACCAGCTGTGAGAGATCATGACCTGAGCCGAAGTCAGACACTTAACTGACTGAGCTACCCAGGCACCCCTTATTCATTTTTTAAATTTTTTAATGTCTTTTTATTTTTGAGAGAGAGGGAGAGAACAGGGGAGGGGCATAGAGAGAGGGAGACCCAGAATCTGAATTAGGCTCCAGGTCCTGAGCTGTCAGCATAGAGCCCAACACAGGGCAGGGCTCGAACTCACAAGCTGAGATCATGACCTGAGCCAAAGTCAGATGCTTAACCAACTGAGCCACCCGGGCGCCCCTTCCTCAGTTGCTTTCTTTACAGTTTAAGGCAGAGTATCATGAGTTGGGAAGTCAGCCACCCTGGTGGCGGGCTCTTTTTCTACCACCTACTGGTTGCTTCATCATGGGCACATATTTAACTGTGCCTCCATTTCTTCATTTGTATATCAAATTTGTATATCAAACAGAATATATCAAAGAGTGAAGAATTGTACATATACAGTGCTTCGAAAAGTGTCTGGAACACAATAAGCTCACAGTAAAAATTGGACCTTGAAAAAGTATTTATTCTAGGAATTTACTCACTTGGATTCGATTATACTACGGTGACATATGACCTTCAGTTCAACCTAAGAAAAGCTTATTTATCACTAATACTACATGCCCAACATGGGTCTGCAAGGAAGCTCTGTTCATTGAGGTCACTCAGGGATGCAAAACAATGGAAATTCTGTATCAGTGCATATTTTCTTGATTACTACAGTGGAGGGAAGGGAATGTGGCAGATTGTTCATTGGCTCTTAAAACTTCTCTCTGGAAGTGGGTCACTTTTGCTCACATTTTATTGATTGAGAGAGGGCACATAGATGTGCTTGATTTCAAAATGGTTGGAGAACTATAATCTCCAGTGTGTCCAGAGGAAAAGAAGATAACAGTTTTTAATTATCAGTCTGCCAGTTAGTGTTAGTGTTTTTCTTCGATCTTGGTTAGATTAAAAGTCATGCACAGAAGTCCTGACCCCAGTGATTACCACCAATTCTTTAATAAAGTAGAAATGCAGATTCTCACTGTATTTGATATGTATAGTTAGCAAAATATTTTTGAAGAATACATAAATTACTCTTTTCTCTATTCCATCGTACAATTTTTGTTGCCAGATACTAAGTAACCAATTAACAATACAGTCATGCTTTGCCAGGTAAATTCAGTTTTCTCCCTAGCTTATGAAGGTGACCAGTTCCTGGAAGGGCAGTAGGAATTATAGTGTATTCTCATGAGCCTAGAATATAATTATCACAAATATTGTGGAGAAAAATTATGATTTGCTGAGCTCTACTGATGCTAAAATAATGCCAAATTTCATTTAATGAACACCATTACGTTCATAGTAACATTAATTATCTTAATACAACCTAACTGGCGATCTTCTCTTGATTAATTACTGGCTGTTTACCTACTCCTTTCCATCAATTAAGTGATGTGCTTGTAAAACTACACTCATGAAAGAAACATACATGTGACACTCTGTGTTTCTATAACTCAGTCCTAAAAGGTAAAAGCAAAGTTATAAGGACTAAAATAAATAAACAAATGGAAATAATACACATGATATCACATTCACCCTCCTGCCTGACAAATTAGAAGTATCAGGCATGACATTAGCACTCTTGAAAACTCTCAGGTCGGGGCAGAACTTCAGCGCGGCGTGAGCCCCAGTGCAATGTTGGTGATGTTGACGCAGCGTCTCTGGCGAGTGTTCACCTGGATCCCCTCCAAGCACAGGGAATCTAAGTCAGACCTCCCTCATGGGAGCACGTGATTGTAAACCTAACTTAGGGCATTAAATGAAACCATCAGAGCATGCAGAATATACTGATCTAAAGAGGTGTATCACACAGTACAAGTTTTGATCATGCTTACAAATTATTAATAACAGTCATTTCTGGAGTTCTTAAAAACTTAGTGGAGTTTTTCTTGGTTTTTCTAGAGTGGCTCACAGATTGTAGAAGAATAGAGCAAAGTATACGTACTTACACTGAAGTTTTATTTTTTTATTTCAAATTTCCTTGAAGTATGGTTGGTATACATTTTACATTAGTTTGGGATGTACAACATAGAGATTCAAAAAGTCTATACCCTATGCTGTGCTCACCACAAGTGTCGCTACCATGTCATAAAACACTACTACGAACACCATCGACTCTATTCCCCAGGCTGTACCTTTTATCCCCATAACTTACTCATTTCGTAACTGGAAACCTGTATCTCCCACTCCCCTTCCCTCATTTTGCCCCCAACACCTTCCCCTCTGGCAACCACCAGTTTATTCTCTGTATTTATAGATGTCTTTTTGCTTTTTTACTTGCTTATTTGTGTTTTGGATTCCACATATAAGTAATATCATATGACATTTGTCTTTCTCTGTTTGACTTCTTTCCCTTAGCATAATGCCGTCTCAGTCCATCCATGTTGTCACAAAAGGCAAGCTCTTCTTTCTATGCCTGAGTAATATTCTGTTTTATATATATAAGGGAATACATTCTGAATGATATATATTATATCCTCTTTATCCATTCATCTATTACAGGACACTTGGGTTGCTTCCTTATCTTGGCCGTATCTTCAGTTGCTTCCTTATATAATGCTTCAGTAAACGGGGGGTGGGGGGGTGCGTGTATCTTTTTGAAACACTGTTTTCATATTCTCTGGGTGAATACCCATAGTGGAATTACTGGATCATATGGTACTTCTGTTTTTTATTTTTTTGAAGAACCTCCATACTGTTTTCCACAGCATCTACCAGTTAACATTCCCACTAACGGTGCATGAGGGTTCCTTTTCCTCATTCTCACCAGTACCTGCTATGTCCTTTCTTTTTGATTGTAGCCATTCTAACAGGTGTAAGGTGATCTCGTTGTGGTCTTGACTTGGACTTCCCTGATGATTAGTAATGTTGGGCATCTTTATATTTATGTGGGCCATCTGTATGTCTTCTTTGGGAAAATATTCAGTTCCTCTGCTCATTCTTTAATCAGGTTATTTGTCTTATTGGTGTTGCATTGTAAAAGTTCTTTATATATTTTGGTCAATATACCCTTTATTAGATATATCATTTGCAAATATCTTCTTCCCTTCCCTAGGTTGCCAGTTCATTTTGTTAATGGCTTCCTTTGCTATGCAAAAGCTTTTTATTTTGGTGTAATCCTAATAGTTTTCTTGTTTTTGTTTTTGTTTCCCCTGCCAATGGAGAAATGTCAGAAAAAAACTTGTTGCTAGGCAAGTGTCAGAGAATTTACTGCTTATGTTTTCTACAGTTTTTATGGTTTCATGTCTCACAGGTAGGCCTTTAATCCAGTTTGAGTTTCTTTTTGTTTACGGTATAGGTAAGCGGTCCAGATTCGTTATACTGAAATTTTAAATGGAAGGAGTGATAGAGGAACAATTTAAGGAGTCTGTGGACTAGTATATCAACAGATTTCGGTGGGAAAACAGCAAAGAACGTGTTAAATGAGAATAAAAGGAAAAGAGTATATTTATATGTTTTGCTATCAAGGTACACCTTCAGTACCAAGAATATCGCTAACATGGTATAAGTGCTCAGCAAATATCGTTTTGAATGAAAACATTGAAGAAGGAAAGAAAGAAATAAGTGAGTAGTTCGTAAAGAAAAGCGAGTGAGGACGTAAGCTGGTAATCTGGCGCAGATGCCAGGTATGATGGAGTTAGAATATAGGCCTTTGTCGGCATGACATTCTGCCTGCAGAAGCACCTCTAATGATTCTTGACTTGCTGGTAATAGTATCAGAAAAAATGGGGACACAGGGAGACAATGATTACTCAGTATCTAACAATATTCCTAAACATTTGGATCAGAAGCAGTTTTGAGAAAAATTCTGTTAAGACTGTGAACCTCTTTTCCCCAAAATACGTACGTACATATCCCATAGAATTTTGCATGCCATTTCAGAGCTCTGTGGGTGCATAAAAGCCATCCATGGGTTAGTGATGAGTAAAGTACCACATATTTCTTTATAAAAATGAGAACACTAGGGACCCCTGTGTGGCTCAGTCAGTCGAGTGTCCGACTTCAGCTCAGGTCATGATTTCACCACTTGTTGAGTTCCAGTCCCGTATCAGGTTCTGCTGGAAGCTTGGAGCCGGGAGCCCGGAAGCTGCTTCAGATTCTGTGTCTCCCTCTCTCTCTGCCCTTCCCATGCTTGTGCTCTGTCTCTGTCTCTGTCTCTCAAAATAAATGAATATTATTTTTTTAATGAGAACACTAGATATGAGTCATAAAGGAAAGCAGATTTCAACCTTTTCAAGAAGAAAAGTACAAGTCCCATGACCAGAAACTCAACAGTAAAAACCTTTCAGTACTTATAAGAGGTTTTAAAAACATAACTATGAAAATCCAGTAGAGAAAATGCCAGCAAAAAAGAGAAACCATTGTGAGTGAAAAACGTACACACACACACACACACACACCCACAGAGGAACAACACAAAACCATGAGATAAATGTCAGAAAGACCAAAACCCAGAATGAGCAGAGGTGTAGTCGACAAAACTAACATAAGTCCTCCTTCAGGTTCCATAGTGATAGGGAAACGGCTTCTTCCTCTGCTTTGACCCAGGAAGCCAGTGTGGGTACAAAATACTGCTTTAGCTTTCCTGTGGAGAACACAGTTGGCCCATATACTCAGCCTCTTCTGAGCTTCTAGTTCCACTGGTCCTGGCCTTTGTCCTCTTTTCTACCCTCTGCCTCGCCTCCGCCCGCCAGGGACATGGTTTCTTCCAGATTATATAAGGCTGGGGCCGTATAGATGCTTCTTCTAGCGTCTTGCTGTATGAGTTTTCTTGGACCAGTATAATTTGCACGTTTTCAGGGACCTAGGGTTCAGGGTTTTCAGACTCATCAGAGGGGAACATCTGTAAAACAAACCAGTATATTTCTTGCTCGTGTTGACCATCCCTCGGTAAGTAATTACATTTTAAGAAAAAAAAAAGGGAAATGAGGGGAAAAGGTCCCCCTTTCTACTAGGTTTGGAGAAGGGAAGGGGAGAAAAGCACAGAGTGGTGAAGAAGCTAGATAACTACTTCCTGCCACATGATAGTGGGTTTGGAATGAGGACAAGGAAGGTATTGCTGGCATTCCTTACAAGTTCAAAGGCACCACTCCCTGCACAGCCTTGGTAAATGACACCACGGGATTGGCCTGTTGTTGAGGATGAACAGTAAGTTTAGAATATGACCCGAAGCACAACTCTCCAGTTCCTACCGTTACTTCATCTACACTCAGTGCCAGCACCGTCTTTAAACTAAAAAGAGTAAAATAAGCAGGGTTTAAAAGGAACAGATAGTTCTTTAGTGGAGTTTATGTCTGTTCAAATGTTGAAAACCCCAAATACGATTCAAGACTGACTCTCAGAATTCTAAAATAATTTCTGTATAGATAATGGGAAAAATACCAGAAGAACAAATCAGAAAACAAATACCCAAATTTTCCCAGTTTCCCCCTTCAAAAAAAATACAAAGATGGATTTTAGAGTTTGAAACTACAGATAAATATTTTTCATTGGTACTTATACTTAAAATTTTATATGAATCAAGAAATGTATTATCGACTTGTTTAATTAACTTAAGGATATGTTATAGTCTGAAATGGTAAAGGAGAAACATTTAAAATAGAACAAAACATAGAAAGTGCATTTGAAATGAACAGGATATTGGGTTTTGAGGTTAACACTAGCGATTTTTAAAAAAAATAGACATGACAGAATACAGTCTTTCCAAATCAGAATTTAAGTTAGTTTGTGATATTAGAGGGAAGAATGACTTTCCATTGAGATGTAACCTCTATTCTTTCATTGATTCTTTGAACTTGGTTAATAGCTGTTAGGTGCTTCTGTGACTTTTCCAGTAGAGAAGGAAATAACAAGCAGTCAAAACTGGACAGCAGTTTCCTGTGTATGCTTTTCCCCCACAACAAACACAAAGAAAAGTGGTGCATTCGTATTATTTGCTCCCAGTACTATCCCTGACCTCACTTATCTCATATGCAGTTTTCTCTACCCAAATGCCCATAAGCATAGCTGGTTGCTTGTGTACTGGTACGTGCTCTACTTCCCCCAACTGAAATAGATATTAACCCTACAAATAAGGACCCAAGTTTCTTCTTTATGCAGAGCTGTTTGGAGAACAGAGATACTGAAGGAAGAGTTTGTTTTTTATCATGAAGAGTAAGTAAATATAAAGGAGGTATAGGGTACTGAATTTGGAAATTAAAAAAAAAAAATAATTTGTATCACTACATTATATTATGAAATATATGATGAGTATTAGGAAATTTTACATATATAATGAAACCTTGATATGGTACAGACATTTTTAAAATTGAACTTTGAGATAATTGTAGATTCACATTTAGTGTAAGAAATAAGATCCCATGTGCTTTTTATCCAGCTTCTGCCAATGGTAACATCTTGCAGAACTAAAGTACAATATTACAACCAGGATATTGATACGGTCAAGATACGGAACATTTCCGTTTTGGCAAGGATCCCTCATGTTGCTCTTGTCTGACACCCCCGACCCTTCCTGACTCTCCACACTGGTCTCTTCTCCAGACCCCTGATTGTGTCCTTTCAAGAATGTTGTGTAAATGGAATCACACTGGATGTAACCTTTGCAGATAGTTGTTATTGTTTTTGTTTTCAGTTAGCATAATTCTATGAGGATTCATCCAGGTTGCTGTACGTATCAGTAGTTTATCTTACTTAACTGCTGCGTAGTATTCCATAGTATGGATGTGACACAGTTGTTTAATTCTTTTTACCTATTAAAGGACATCTGGGTTTTTCCAGTTTGGGAGTATTACAAATAAGGCTGCTGTAAACATTTGTGTGCATGTTTTTCTGTCAACATAAGTCTTCACTGCCCTAGGATTAAATGCCCATGAATACAGTTACTGGGTGAAATGATAATTGCATGTTTAGTTTTTTAAGAAAACTGTTTTCTCTAGTGACTATTCTATTTTACATTCTTGCCAGTAAATGAACAAGTGGTTCAGTTTCTCCGTATTTTTACCAGCATTTTCTGTTGTTACTTTGTTTTATTTTAGCAGTTCCGATAAGTGTATCGTAATATCTCATGTGGTTTTAATTTGCCGATCCCTAATGGATAGTGATACTGAATATCTTTTCCTGTGTATATTTGCCATCTGGTTATCCTTTTCAGTGAAATGTCTCTTCATGCCTTTTGACCATGTTCTAATTGTATAGTTTGCTTTATTTTACTGTTAGGTTTTGATAATTTTTTTGATATCCAGATTTACTTCTTCATCAGATATGTGGTTTGCAAATATTTTCACCCACTCTTTTCATCCTCTTAACATGTTCTTTTGTAGAACAAATGTGGTTTTTTTTTTTCTAATTTAATTTCTATTTAGTCCAGTTTATCAATCATTCCTTCCCAGGCTTATGCTTTTGGTCTCAAGTCTACAAACTCTTTACCTAGCCCACTACAAAAATTGTCTCCTTTTTACCCAATTGTTTTTTTATAATTTTACAATTATGTTTCTGAACCATTTTGAGTTAAGTTTCTTAAAGATATGAGATTTAGGTCACGGTTTTTTGTCTCTTCTGTTTTGGGGTTTATTTTGGGAGCGAGGTGGGTTATTTTGTTTTGTTGTGTTTTGTTTCTCTTTGCCTGAGGATGTTCAGTTGCTTCTGTGCAATTCAGTGAAAAGATATCTTTCCTTCATTTAATTAGTTTTCTACCTTTGTCAAAATCAGTTGGGCTTATTTGCGTGGGTTTATTTCTTGGTTCTCTGTTATATGTGATTAATCTACATGTCTGTTCCTTGCCAGTATTACACATTCTTAAACTATTTAAAGTTTTGAAGTCAAGTAGACTGGTTGCTATCCCTTAGGGCCTTCTGTTATGTAAATTTTAGAATAATCTTGTTTATAGCTACTAAAACTCTTGCTGGAATTTTTAAAGAAATTATATTAAATTTATATATCAATTTGGGAAGAATTAATATTTTACTATATTGAATTTTCCAATCCATGAACATAGTATGGCTTTCCATTTTATTTAGATATTATTATATTTCTTTCATTGTTATTGTGTAGTTTTCATTACAGAAGTCCTGTAAATTTTTGTTACATATGTAACTAAGTATTTCTCTCTTTTTTTGTGAATTTAAATTGTGTTTTTATTTCAGTGCTCTAGTGTTCATTGCTAGCATTATAGAAATACAATTGATATTCGTATATTTATTCTGTGACCTTGTTAAACCCAGGCATTTCTTTCAGAAGTTTTTGATAGATGTTGTGTGATTTTCTACATAGGAAATAATGTTGTCTGCAAACAGAGACAGTTTTGTTTCTCCCTTTCCTATTCTGTATTCCTTTTTTGCCGTTTTTGCTTTATTACATGGGCTACAAATTCCAGGACTATGTTGGATAAGAAGAGTAACAGCAGATATTTGTGTTTTTCCCAGTTTTAGGGAAAAATCATTCAGTCCTTTATCTTTAAGTATAATTTAGCTGCACGATTTTTGTAGATGCTTTTATCTAACTGAGGAAGTTGTCCTTTAATCTGTTTTTCTAAAAATGTCTTCTAGCATGGATGCATGTTGAATTTTATCAAATTCTTTTCTATTGACTAATCTGATTTTTCTTATTCATCCGTTAATATGATGGATTATATTAATTAATTTTCAAATACTGAGCCATACCAGCATCCCTGGAATAAACTTCAGTTGTCATCATGTATTGTTTTTCTTATAATTGTGTAATTCTATTTGCTAATATTTTATTTAGAACTTTTTTCTATATACATAAGGGATGCTGGTCTGTATTATTCTTCCTTTCTACTATCTTTGGTTTTTATTTTGGTATTATACTAGCTATAAAATTGAGAAATGTTTCCTTCCTTACTTTCTAGGTGAAATCATGTATAACTGTGGTCAGTTTCCTTTAAATGTTTGATAGAATTTTCCAGTAAAACCATCTAGGCCTGGAGATTCTTTTGGGGGAGTTTTAAACAATGTGTTAAATCTCCTTAATATTTAATGATTTATTAATATTATCTATTTCATATTGAGTGAGTTATGGTGGTTTGCACTGTTTGAGAAATTTGTCCGTTTTGTTAAAACTGTCAAATTTATGTGTGTAGAGTATTTTATAGTATTTACTGATTATATTCTTGATGCCTTCAGGGTCTGTAACAATATATGCTGTTTCACTGTGGGTATTGGTAATCTTTCTCTTCTCTCTTTTTTGTCAGTTTTACTGGTATTATTTAAGAATCAGCTCTTTGTTGCATTTATTTTCTTTATTGTTTTTCTGTCTTGAATTTCACTGATTCCTACTTTTATCTTTATTATTTCCTTCTGCTTGCTTCGATCTTATTTTTGGATACTTAAGGTTGGAATTTAGAGTATTGTTTTGAGATATTTCATCTTTTCTCATGTGTGTATTTGTACTATAAATTTTCCTATCATTACTGTTTGGCTGAGTCCCACAAACTTTGATATTTTTATTGTAATTTTTATTCAATTCATTGTATTTTTTGTTTTCCTTTGATAATTCTTTTTTGATTCATGGGTTATTTAGAAGTGTGTTGCTTTAGTTTCCGAGTGTCTAAGGATTTTTTTCTATTGCCTTTCTGTTATTGATTTCTGTCTGTATTCCATTTTTGTAGGAGAGTACACTGTCTGATTTCAGTTGTTTAAATTTGTTGGATGTGTGCTGTGGCCCAGCATATGGTCTGTCTTGAACAGTGTGTATACTGCTGCTGCTGTTAGCAGTATTTAAAAAATGTTGGATGATGGTGGTATTGTGTTCTTCTGTATCTTTGCTGATCTTCTGAATAGGTGATCTAGCAATCAGTGAAAAGAGGGGGTGTATATACACACAGTATAGCGCTGTATTTGTTGTCTCCTTTCAGTTTATCAGTTTTTGCTTGACATGTTTTGCGCCTCTCTTGTTTGGTACATACACATTTGGGATTGTATCTACTTGGTAGATTGGCCTTTGTCTCATTAGATAAGGTCCTTCTTTATCTATAGTAATTTATTGTTTTAGACTATATGTTATCTGATACTAATATAGCAACTTCTGCTCTCCTTTGATTAATGTTTGAATGGTAGATTTTTTTATTCTTTATTTTCCACCTGCCTTTATTATTATGTTTGAAGGTGATTTCTTGCAGACAGCATTCTTTTTAAAACATTATTATTTATTGTTTGCTTGTTCTTCTTTTTCATTGCTCTGTTTTGTTTTTCCTGCCTACTTGTGGGTTACTTAAACATTTCTTGGAATTCCATTTTGATTTCTCCATAGTGCTTGAATGTATTTCTGTAGAGCTTTCTTAATGTTTGTTTTAATTGTGCCATTATGTATACACATTTTATCATAGTCTACTGTGTTTTACCAGTCCAAATGAAGTATAGAAACTTTATTTCCTTTACATCCCTTTACCCTGCCCCATTTATAGTTTATTTGTCTTAAATAATACCTGTACACACACTTATGACCACACCGGAGAGTGTTATAATTTTTACTTCAATGCTAAGACATAATTTAAAGCACTTACATATTTACTCTTAATTTGCTTAAATGTTCTTTCTTCCTTGCTGGTGTTCCATTGTACCTTTTATTACTTCCCTTGGTTTTATGAGACTGGCTATAGCCATTTTTTAGACGAGCTTTGATGGCAACAAATACTTTATTTTCCTTCATTTGAAAACCCTTAATTTATTTTTTATTCCTGAAGGATATTTTCACTGGTTGTAGGAATCTGAGTTGACAGTTCCTTTTTTTTTTTTTTTTTCCCCAACACATAAAAATTATTGGGCCATTTCTTCTGGCCACCATAGCCTTCGATATAAAATACATTGTCATTCTACTTGTTTTATACCTGTAGGTGAGATGCCATTCCTCTCTGGCTGCTTTGTAGATTTTTCTTTGTCCTTTGTTTTCAGAAGTTTAATCATGATTAAACTTGTCTTGGCATAAATTTCTTCAGTTGTATGGAGTTCAGTCAGCTTCTTTAATCAGTACATTAGTCTTTTTTGCCTAATTTGAGAAGTATTCAGCCATTATTTTTCTCAGGGACTCTCAGCCTTGCTCCTTTCCCTCTCTCCCTCCAGAATTCCCATGACCCAAATATGTTGGATGTTATAATTCATAGATCCCTGAGGTTTTGTTCATTTGTTTTCAGTCCATTTTCTCTGTTACTCAGATTGAGTCATACCTATTCTTCTGTCTGGCATTTAACTAAATCTTTCTTCTGTCCTTTCCATTCTGCTATTGTGCCCATTTACTGAGCTTTTTATTTTGGTCATTTATTTGTTGGTTCTAAAATTTCTTTGGTACTTTTTTAATATCTTCTTATTTTTTTGCTGATGAGACTTTTTGCTTCTTTCCTGAGGCTTTCTTATTTTTTTTTTGTTTTTGTTTCGAGCATTTTCGTAATTGCTCAGTGAAGCATTTTTAAAAATCATCCATGATTTAAAATCCTTGTCAGAAAATTCTAACATCCCTGTCCTCTCAGTATGAACATTTATTGGTGACATTTTACATTCTGTTTGAAATCTTCTGAGTTCTTGGTGTGACAAGTAACTTTAGATTGAAACAGGATATTTTCTTATTATTCTTTGAGAAATTTTGTGTCTTATGTAAACCTTCTGTTTTAGTTGACTTTCTCTGACTTTGCTCCATTAGGAGAAATGGGGACGTGCTGCATCTTTCCTGCTGGGTGGAGGTAGAAATCTGGATTCCCCACTTGTATTCTGCTGACATGAAGAGAGTGAGGAGACAGCTCCTCGTTACTAGAGTTCCAGCTAGTGAGGCTAGTGTGGGTCGCCTCACTGGTGTTGACCAACGGTGAAAGTCCTGACTCTCTACTAGGCCCCCTCTGATACCACCCGACTGAGGAGGGAGAAGGGCACCTTGTGACTGTCTAGCAGGGGGGAAATTGGGCCCTCCACATGGTCTCTGCTGACTTATTGAGAGTGGTGTACACCGATGCAAGCCCTGGTTCCCTACTTTTCTTCCTGATACCACCCCTGAGTGAGGATGTTAGAGTCCTCATTGCATCTTGATTAGGGTTCACATGGAGGCTTCCCACTAACTTTCTGGTGTGGGAAGGGCAGGGCCACTATTTCTCTGTGGTGTTGAGCTAAAGTGTAGTTGTCTAAAAGTTTTCTCTGTTGCTGGGTTGCACCTTTCTTGGTTCTTTGGCTAGAGAAATCAAGCTTTTTTGTTGGGGACTCTTTTTTTTTTTTTTTTTCGGTCTTTACCCATTATTGGTCTGTCTAGGTTGCTAGCCTCTTTGCCTGAAGTCTAGGATATATGAGGCAAAAAGACAACCCTGGGACAATTACCACATACTGGAATTTTTTACATATAGTGTCCAAATTTTTTCAGTCATACCTAATAGAAGGAATAGAGAAAACCTATGTCTATAGTTAGAAATTTGAGATAACATTAGCTCTGTCTCTCCTGATGAATTTTGACATACTCCCTTTTTTAAATTTTTATTTATTTATGTTGAAGAGAGAAAGAGCATGCAAGGATGAGAGACAGAGAGAAAGGAAGAGAATCCCAAGCAGGTTCCATGCTGTCAGCACAGAGTCCAATATAATGCGGGGCTTGATCTCATGAACCATGAAATCATGACCCAAGCCAAAATCAAGAGTGGGACCCTCAACCCACTAAGCCAACCAGGTGCCCCAATTTTAACACACTCTTAAGGAAAATCGTTGTAGCAAGATTTTAGTAGGTACTTTCTTAAACTACTAGGATTAGTCTGTATTTGTAAGGATGGATATTGTCCTGTTTTAAATTAGTCACAGAGGTACTTGTAACCATTATTCTTAGGCAGTCTTTTTAACATTGTTTTTGTATGTCCCTTACCTTGTTATGTTCTTTTACAACTAAGTTGGGGAAAACAAAATTATATAGCCACAAAATCAAAAATGTTTTTCAAAAGTATGTTACTGTTCTCAATGACTACATGTCTATAGATTTTCAAAGTAAAAAATTGGCATGATAAATTCATTGAATATTTATCAAAAACATAGTATGTCTTAGATATTGTACTAGAGATATAATGATGAGCAAAACATATATGGTTCCTGCTTTAATAAAATGTACTATTCTTTTACAATAAAATAGCAAAATAAAAATGAAATCAAATCTTCTATGAAAGCATTTTATATGTTTTTATGAATAGTGCTGCTCAGGAAAATTAGAATCTTCTCTCTTGAGTATGTAACTCCAAATACTATAAAGGAAGAAAAACAGACTTCTAAGACAATGGCATTTACCACCCTTTATTGAAGTTAAATTAACAACAAAAACAATACTGTGAAACATACCATTGATACACAATGAACAGATTTCAGTAGTTTCTGGAATATCTTGTGGATTTTTAATATTGCCTTAGAGCATAACATGGTTTAGACAATGTTACTCAGTGAAGGCCATGATTGTTAATGGTTTATATTAGCTGAAAGCAGTAAAGTCATCCAAGGACTCTGTTAGTGTTAGAATAATAATTTACCAAGACAATTACCACATACTGGAATTTTTTGCAGCTCTAATTCAGTATTATTAATAATGGATAAAATTGCACTTTTCTCAGGTTGCTGTGGGCAGCAGGGAATTATTTCAATGAATATTTCAGCACATTATTTTAATCATTGTTCCACCAAATCCAAGCAGGCAATATTTTATGGTTCTTAATTCAGTCTACTAAGAAACCATGGTCATTAAATTGCAAACTATTTGTAGTGAGGTCTATCCTGTGATTTACAAGCCTTGTTAAAAACAGTGTAAAAGAATGAAAACTGTGCCATTAATACTTGTAATTTGATGCTGCATTTGTTACTGAACTCCCCATGATTAATGTTTTCAGTAGAAGGAAGAACATTGTAGAGAAAACAGAGCTGAGTATTATAATGCTTAAAATATGAGAATGTTACTATTTTAAGTTTTGGTCATTTGTACAGGAACCGTGTATGTAAACACAATTGTAAAATATAAATATCTCAAAAATCATCTTAATTTTCCATTGAGACCAAAGAAATGAAGCTTTAATGTTATGTAAAAGGTATATTTCCAATTATACACTGTTACCAATAGTGACTACTGTTTATTTCTTCATTCCTAGCCAACTGCACGATTTCTGGCGTTTGGATTACTGGGAAGATGATCTTCGTCGAAGGAGGCGATTTGTTCGAAATGCGTTTGGCTCCACCCATGCTGAAGCACTGCTCAAAGCTGCAGTAGAGTATGGTCAGTACCAATGCCCTGTACACAAAACATCCCTGCATATGATGGGATCCTGTGGTTGAAAATTCATTTTTTTCACTAGCGTTTAGAATTCAGCAGGTCGTAAGTCAAAAATACTATTTTTGCTTTATCCTTCAGCATCATGTAGGTGATACTTAACCCAATATTTTACCCACTTTTAATAGATTAAAAGACTCGCAGGCATCTGGGTTGGTTCAGTTGGTTGAGCGCCCAACTTCAGCTCAGGTCATGATCTCACAGTTCATCAGTTCGAGCCCCTCGTCTGGCTTGCCGCTGCCAGCGCGGAGCCTGCTTCAGATGCTCTGCCCTTCTCTCTGTCCCTACTTTGCTGGCATTCTTGCTCTCAAAAATGAATAAACATTAAAAAAATGACAGAGTATTACTCAACATCGGTCTTATACAGCATGAAACTAGAGTAAAGTCAGTTTCTTTTCAATTTCAAAGTCTCCCAGACTTTGATGACCAAGACACAAGGTGACAAAAATAAACGATTTAACTGTGTACTCAGACTTATACATTTTTATGTACAATTTGCATATGTGTATATGTACGAGTACATACACTCATGTATGCTATGTAAATATACACATATGCCTGAAATATATATACACACGTATAGTGTTTATATATATATACATGCACATATTTGTGTATTTAACAAAAATGAATGTCTTATTAATAATCTCATTATATGACATTCTCAATTTTTACTATTTTATTCCCTTCGTTTCACTCTAAAACAAAAATATAAAATAAATCCTGCAATAATATGTCCATTTAAGTTCCTAGTCATCCATTGGGTTGCAAATACAGTTTTAAAAAGAGCATCTCACATTAAATAGATCATCAACTGCTACACTACAGTAGAACTGTACCCTAATTTGTCCTTTAAAAATATATATATTAAATAGAAAATATCAAAATACTTTGTAATTTAATAAAAATATTGCTCTTTAAATTTGTTGTCTACCAAGAAATATAAACAGGACTATTTTGTCCCATTTTTAAGTGCTGTAACAAATTTAAGTGTAATTGATCATCTCAGAATTGTATAAACTCTATACACTCAGCAAATACCATTAATGAACACTGTCTATTTATTTGTGTTATTAACCAATTTTGTTCTTACAATTACTTGTGTTTTTATTAATTAATTTTCATTTACTTGAGTATACTAAGTGAACCATCTATTTTAAAATTTCCTTTAGTTTATAACATTTAATATGATTCATGTTCTTGAAGGATTAGACAGAGAAAATACTTAATCTTGATAAAAAGAAAATGTGCAAAGCTTTTAAAATTTGCTGTACAAGTAGTCTGGGAATTGATGTAACTTAGTAAGACTCAAACATAGTAAATAAATAGATGAGAATTTCATAATTAAACTATTATGCCTAAGATAAAAATTTCAACATAACTTTATACAATAAAAGTAACTATAGAAAAGAACATGCTAGAAAAAAATTATAGTTGACTGGTACTATGGGGGATTTCCTTAATCATCAAGAGAGATCACCTAAGGATGTTAGTGCATAAGGATTTAATCTTGATGTATTATCTTTATGCTTAAAATGAGATATTGTCTTTACATTGTATAGAAGAGATTTTTAGAAATACCTAAAGTGTCATGCTTTATAATATGAACTTGAAATTAATAAAACTTCACTTCATATTCTTAATAATTCAGACTTTTTCACCAACCCATCCTATTTGAATTCATCCCATTTGAAAATAGAAACATACAGAAACCATTTGTAACAGAGTTAGGCTGAATTGATATTAGTGATACTAAGTTGCCAAAGGTTTATTTATACAGGATCCGTATTATACTGTATTCAGCATTCTATAGGTTGCTTTTTAAAAAATTTTTTTTAACATTTATTCATTATTGAGAAACAGAGAGAGCGCATGAATAGGGGAGGAGCAGAGAGAAGGGGAGACAGAATCTGAAGTAGGCTCCAGGCTCTGTGCTGCTGATGTGGGACTCGAGCCCACAAACTGTGAGATCATGACCTGAGCTGAAGTTGAAAGCTTAACCGACTGAACCACCCAGGCACCCCTATAGGTTGCTTTTTTTTTTTTTTTTTTTTAAATGTTTTATTTATTTCTAGGAGAGAGAGAGAGAGAGCGTGAGCAGGAGAGAGTCAGAGAGAGAGGGAGTCACAGACTGAAACAGGCTCCAGGCTCTGAGCTGGCAGTCAGCACAGAGCCCGACGCGGGGCCCGAACCCACGAACCGCGAGATCATGACCTAAGCGAAAGTCGGACGCTTAACCAACTAAGCCACCCAGGCGCCTCTAGGTTGCTTTTAAAGAGTCTGTTTTTTTTTTAAGGCAAAAACAAACAAAGACAATAAAATAGTCTGTTAGAGAAAAATTGGCAGATTCTCTGTAAAACTGGATACTTTGTATTTTTAATTTGTAAAATATCTCTATTATTAAACCATTGTTAAAGCCTATCAGGAGGGGCGCCTGTTTCAGAGTCTGTGACTCCCTCTCTCTCTGACCCTCCCCTGCTCACGCTGTCTCTCTCTCTCTCCTAGAAAAAAAAAAAAAATAGAAAAAAAAGCCTGTCAGGAACAAAGTTTAACATCTTTTACCTTAAAATCTTTTAAGACATCTGATAGTCAGCTTTTGATGACATAGTAACTACTGTTACTGAACCTGAACTGAAAATAGTAGTCTAATTTTGAAATAGATGAAAGATGTAGGTAATACTAAACATCTCTGAGTGTAGTGTAAGAGTATTTTATTTTATTTTATTTTTGTCTATCCATAAATAAACCCTTTTTTATTAAGTTTTTTAATTTCAATATAGTTATGATACAGTGTTTCATTAACTTCAGGTGTATGATACAACAAGTCAGCGGTTCCATGCATCAGCCAGTGCTCATCACAATTACACTCCTTAATTCCCCATCACCTGTTTCACCCGTCCCTGCACCCACCTCCTCTCTGGTCACCATCATTTTGTCCTCTGTGGTTAAGAATCTGTTTCTTGGTTTGTTTCTCACTCTCTCCTTTTTTCTTTTGTTCATTTGTTTTGTTCTTTAATTCCACATATGAGTAAAATCATATGGTATTTTCTTTTCACTGACTGACTTATTTTGCTTAGCATTATACTCTGTAGCTCCATCCAAGTTGTTGTGAAAGGCAAGAGGTAACTTTTTTTATGGCTGATTGATATTCCATTATATATACCACTTCTTTATCCATTCATCTATCAGTGGACACTTGGGCTGCTTCCACAATTTGGCTATTGTAAGTAATGCTGCCATAAACATCGGGGTACAGAGATCCCTTTGAATTAGTGTTTTTGTACCTTAGGGGTAAATATCCAGTAGTGCAATTGCTGGATCATAAGGGAGTTCTATTTTTAACTTTCTGAGGAACCTCCGTACTGTTTTCTAGAGCGGCTGCACCAGTTTGCATTCCCACCAACAGTGCACAAGGGTTCCTTTTTCTCTCCATCCTCACCAATACCTGTTGTCTCTTAAATTTTGATTTTAGCAATTAGTGTAAGAGTATTTTAAAGTATGGAGCAATTTATGAATTTGAAATACAGAATGAGCAGTATTCAGAACTAATATCTCTCTTGGGTTGGTTTCATTAATAGAAGACAAGAGAGTTATGTTTTTATTTTATACATAACTGAGACGGAGACCACATGTATGCCATAAAATATCCGGGCGAGCTGTATGGTGCCCATTCCAGAGTTATTGTCACATCGTTCTCAAGATTAACATTGTGTAATGGGAGACAAAAGAGAACGGAAGCAATTCTACCTCCAAAACCAATTCTAGAGCATACACCTTCAACCTTCACCACAGTTTATATCAGTGGGCTTTTGCAATTGTGTAGAGAGTAGAAATAAAACATGGAAGATGTAAAGAGGTGAGTGGGAAAATATGCCCTGGTGTGATCTATCTGAAATAGAACTAAGTATTACAAACTGCCAAGGGAAAAAGGTAGCATCGTATCTTCTTCCAAACTCTCAATGTGCCTCCTAACCTATAGATAAAGTTATTTCTGTAAGTAAATAGTAAGAAAGTAAGTAAATGTATTACCAAAAAAACTTCATCCAATAAAAATAAATGTTGAAAATCTTAATTGAAAATATTTTAAATAAAGCTTTTTGTTCACATATTGCTAGAACATTCATATAAAAGTCAAAAATTCAGCCCACCATCTGGCCACTCTGCCTATCATGAAACATTTAAATGTGTTTTAAGTATCTTCAAGTCTAGCAGCATGTAGACTGGCATCTAAATTATTGAATATTTTGGTTTGTGCCGACCTAGAAAAGGTGTATTTATTGTACATTTTTTTGTAAAGGGCTTCACATTTTGAGAGGGCTTCTAGGAGAAATTGAAATTCAATTTGTTCCTTCTTCTATGTTAAATAATTATAGTATTTCAATTTCCCTGTATATTCTGTCTTGAAAATTAAGCATTAAATGCACGAAAACTCTGCTATAATCTTTGGTCAAAAAAAATTGTATTCATCTACATTGTGGCAACAAAATTCTTTTAAGACCAGGAGAATATTTTGTGAATGGAACTTTCAGTATGGATATAAGTGTTTGAATGAGTGATCAAAGTCTTCAGAATATAAAAGAAGTTGTAATAAAATAGGGAATACTTACATGGCCATCAAAGCAGTCTCTGGGATTTGAACACTGGTTAGGTCTATGTGTTCATTCCTATAGTACAGTAAGTTTCAAGAATGTGAGCCTATATTAAGTGACAGAACTAAAACTGAATTTTCAGACTTACTATTTTACTTAAAATGTTTTCAATCCCTTGACTTTTCCCTAAATTCAAGCATTTAGATTAAACTGTAGTGAAACTCTCATGTGATAGGCAGTGACACTTAGCCATAATTTGGACATTCTTTCCAGACAATCTGTGTGGAACCACAAAGCAAATATATTAACAGTGCTTTCTTTTATATATGAACAAATAATCAAAACTGGATATATTTTCAAGAAGATACAAAGGACAGTAATTTTGTTTCATACTGACTTTGAAAAGCTTTCTTTTCCATTTCATTATTAAAACTTTTGGTTGACCTTTTTCTGTGGGAAAACATTCTTAATACTGATGAAGTTTTCAATGCTTCTTAGTAATACTCATGAGTTGAATAATTTATGAGGTTGTCATGCGCAAAAGATTTGGTGTGATTTGATATACTTTCGGCCTTGGTGTTGGAATGTGATTAATAAAAACCTGGAGGCATGTAATTTTTTCCTAATGTTTAATGTTCTAATTTTGTTCATGTTAAATGTGTTATTCAAGTATTTTCAAATAGTAAAATTTCATAAAAGTGCAAATTTAATTGATTAGTTGGAATTTGACAGTTCATAAGGAGGAATATAAGGAAAATAGTTTAAACTCGTAAATTCATCTTCTGACCCGCAGGATTTTCTTCTTTAGGGCAAATTAAATTAGCTAATGGGGAAATGATTGAAAAGGAAAGGTTTTGTGTATTTATGTGTTTAAATAAAACCTAGTCTAGTCAGTTTCTGGTGCATTTCTGGTGTACAAAATCTTAATAAGTTTGGTTGTCTTTGTTGACTGTCAATTATCATTTAGGATTCTGTTTCTCTTCCATAAAATTATAGTGGAACAATGTTTCATCAAAGCCTGGGATCGCAAGCTCCCCATGTCTGTGATCAAAGACATCATCTTAAATAGGTCTGATCAGGCATCGCAAAACAGGGCAGACTGCTTCAGCTGGAAGAAAAAAAAACATAGAGCAAAGATGACAAAGTTAATCAGTCATTTCTTTGGCAATAAATAATAAGATATGCTGAGAACTGCAAATGAGAACATCCTTAGGTTCCTCAGAGATGTGTCTGCTTAACACCTGATTTATCTAAGCTTGTGAAGCCATCAAGATATGACCTTAATGAATAAAAAGCAGCCCTGTAATGAATCTGGAATTAAATTAGTTTTGATGGTATATGCATGGATACTATAATGTGCTACTTGCAGAAGTAAGAAAAGCACTTGAGGCTAAAAATACAACGCATCTATAAAAATTGTTGAGAAAGAAGCTAATTATCTGACTTCCTTTTAAGAGTTTAGTTATTATCATATTTGAGAAATATGATTTGATTTTTTTTACTTAATCTATTGTTTGTATTATATAGAAATGCTCACAAACATTACTGTTCATCAATAACTCCATTTTAATTTAATTGTATTATTAATTGAATCTCCATATCTTGAATAAATGAGGTGATCTGATTATGGTTAAAAGAATTTACTGAAAGTTAATGATGTAAACTCTTCTAAAAGAGGAAGAAAAAGACATGCAAGGAATCGTCTTTCAGCTCTTTTTTATGCCAGTGTCATATTTTAATATCAGAACATTGTCTTTACCTTTTCATTTTTATAGTCCCTTAAAATAATTAAAACAGATTATATAAATGCTATTATAAAATATGCTTATCAAATGCACTTTACAGACTTTATATAGCATTTTTGTATCAACAGATGTTCTAATTACAACTCCCCTGTTTTTGCACTGAACATTCAGATTGTAGGCTTTAAACAGGTTCAGCAGAATCAAGTAACTATTAATTCAGAAACATTTACTGAATATCTTCTCTATGCCAAGCATTTGCTAGATGCTGGCTTTGAAGTTGGAGACGGTTTCTACCCTCCAAGAGCACGTAGTTTAGTGCTTTGTAACAGGGTGGAAGTGGGGGCCTGTTACCGGCATCTACTAACTAGAGACTACTGCTAAAGTCACGCACAGGACAGCTTCCCTAGAAAGATGACAACAGAAATCCAGCCCGAAATGCCAGTAATACCTGGGTGGAAAAATTCTGGTGTACTGGAGAGAAACAGTTATCAGAGAGAGATACAGTAGTTCGCAAAGGAGCACAGGGGAGAGAGTGACTAACCGTGAGTCTGACGGGTTGGAGTAGGCTTCATAGAAGTAATTACTTAAGAACTGTCTTGAGAGAAGATGAGGAATTTACCAGGTGAGCCAGGAATGGAAGAGGTAATATCAGAAATTACCAAGACAGGAAGGCATAACGTATTCCTTTGAATGGCCACAATATTTGACATTTTATGATAGGCCCCTATGTAAAAACTTCACAAAATGTTTAACTTTAAATGTATCATATTCTGAAGTAAAAAACCATTTGAAAACAAGAAATAATATCTTCTGTTCCATTTAGGGGATCCTCATTAATTCACTTCTATGTACTTAGTTGCTGATGTTTATTGAATTGATAGTCAATTAATTTCAAGGTATACATACAGTATTATAGCCACGTCTTCCATCATTTAAAGCATAGTATTGAAGTATAGGATTTCTGTGGAAGAGGTCTACATGGTATGTAGTATTTTTAAATTCTGAAATGTATTTTTTATGCCTACATCTTATTTCCACTTAGAACATCGAAGGCTGTTTAAGATAGGGAGCTGACAAAATTATATTACTGCTGAGTGGCATAGAACTGTCCATAATGTTATTTATATGCTTTCAGACTAATTTTTCATAAAGTGTATACACAATTGCATTTATAAGTAATTACAGTGCATCATGATAAGTATTTTTGTTGACATATATTAAAATGCTATCTGAGCTTGGTGAAGGGGGTTGCCTAACTGAAGAAATACATTTTAGCCAGACTTGAAAGGATAAAAGGAGATGTTCACAAGCCAGTAAGTGCAATGGTGGCAATGTGGAGAGAAGGACCGCACTGTACAGCATCATGTGTCCAGGGGATGGGAAATGGTGCTCTGTGATGGAGCACAGGATAGCAGGGGACACTGTACAAAATCGGGCTGGAAAGCCTGTTTGAAGCCACATTGTGAAGGGATTTGTCAACAGAGCCATTAAAGGATTTTCAGTGGAGAAAATTACAGACCAAAGAAGTTATGTGACGTGCTAATAAGTGGTAGAGAGAACAAAAACTCAACCAAAATGCCATTCTCTTACTACATAGTGTGTTGCTGTAGGTACGTTTGAAATTCTCCTAACTTCAAGAGTTGAACTTGAACTTAGAATGATTGAACTTGGAAATTTACCTGTTAGATTTTGGTTACTCTTGTAGCCTACGGATGAACTTAGTGTCGTTCACAGAATGCGCTTCATGTGTCCTGTACAAAAACGTATTTTAAAGTGTTCTGAGGGGCGGGGTGCCTGAGTGGCCCAGTCGGTTAAGTGTCTGACTTCAACTCAAGTCATGATCTGGCCCATGAGTGCTGACAACTCTGTACTCTCTTCTTTAGTCTCTCTCTCTCTCTCTTTCTCTCTCTCTCAAAAATGAATAAAAGTTTTAAAAAGATTTTTAATGTTCCATGGGGGCACCTGGATGGCTCAGTCAGTTAAGCAGCCGACTCTTGATTGCAGCTCAGGTCATAATCTCACGGTTTGTGAGTTCAGCCCCGCATCTGGCTCCATGCTGGCGATGTGGCCTGCCTGGAATTCTCTCTCCGCCCCTCCCCCTGTTCATGTGTGCTTTCCCTGTCCGTCCCTCTCTCCCTCTCTCCTCCCTCCCTCCCTCCCTCTCTCCTCCCTCCCTCCCTCCCTCTCTCCCTCTCGAAAATAAACATTTAAAAAATAAAATGTTCTGAGTGTTTAAAGGTGCTTTAAATAACCTATATCAACACCATCTCTTAGCTATTCCATTTTTTTATAATCAAGGAGAAATTTTTATCAGGTTTTTTTCTTCCATATTTCTGAGCCACTTGTTTATCGAGCCAAAATATCTCCTTCTCCCATTTTCCAGAATTTTGAAGTAAATTTTCCACACTGAATTTTGTGACAGACTTTTAGAAGAAAAGCCAACCATCATTCGCCAGGTTAATGCCACCCCCTGCCAGAGGAAATGTGCCCACCCTCTCAGCCTTCGTTTCAGTTGCCAGATTCATCTTTCATCCCTAGAGTTGTCAAAACTTTCTTCCTTCCATTCTACTCCTCATCTGCCATCTACTTTGGACTCACGATGTAAGGTTTCTTTAGTTCTTCTTTCCTTCCTTCCTTTCTTCCTTCCTGATTTCCTTCCTGAAAAGAAATATGCTCATTCTAGAAAATCTAGAAAATGCCAGAAAAGTACAAAACAAGAGGGGAAAATCCCTCTTTGACAACCATGTAAAGCAGCTGTCTTCGGTGTTTTTGATGGCTTTATTCATGTTTGTCTTTTTCTAATCATACTTTAGCATAGGAACCAAACACTATGCTATGTGCTCCAATAATCACAAAGATGAAAAATGCATCTCTCTGCTCTTTATGATATTTAGAGGGTTCCAAACTGCCCCAAGTTTTCTATGTATTTTAGCATTCTTTCCACAAGTAAAGTGCGCCATGTGACTTTTAATGTAATAAAATCCTGTTCGAATATTTCAAAATTACCCTAACTTGATGGTTAATCAAAACCCAACCAAGTAATATCAAGTCTAAAATGCACAGGGATTCTACATTTCCCTGTATATTCTTAAAATATGGTTTATCAGATTTCCTTTAGAAAGCACAGAATGCATTTTTCTACATTCACTCCATTAAGAAACTTATTAAGTTAGCACTTGATACTTCTATAGTGCCGCGCTTAAATTCAATAAGATTTTCTTGCACCTTTTTAATTGCATTTTTTTCACTTTAAAAATGCTGCTTGAGGATATCCCCTTTGTTGGTCGGCTCTAAGAAATATTGCTTACATATGAATATTTTGAATTAGGAATAAATGAAATTCCATTTTTGCTGTCAGAACCAAATTGTAAAAATGCATTGCATGTCTTGGAAAATCAGTATACTCTATTAGCAGGCCTGTCAATATAAAAAGTGCATTCCATTTCCACCTCTTGCTCTAATAACCTTTTCTGTGTTACTCTGCGGCAGTTCACATAATCAGAGTATATTGTCAGCTTACTGGAGTTGGGGAAGCATGAAATGAAAATCACGTTAATATTGATCCAATTCTTTTACTTGCAAGTGTCCTTGATGTCCTTTTCCACTAAGCAATAACTGTTGATGTTAGGTAGCCATTTTCTTATTTTATTTCATATAGTCCAGTAAATCATTTACAAGCATAACTAATCTAAATAAGAATTTGCCGCTTAGAACAATTTCTGTGAACACTTTATCTTAATTAATACCCATATTGCTAATTCTCTACTTCACTATACCCCTGAATATTTTCCTTGAGCGTTCTGGAGAATAACCTACCTGCAGATACAACATTTGTTTAGTTTAAAACAGTCTGTGCAAGTTCTTCATTGGTAAAAACACAAAGGATGCAGCACTCTAATTTTATGTGATGTAATGATGTGTTAAGATGGACCATAAGTAACATAATTATTGATTCAAGCGAGGATTACCATTTCTGAATCAAGTTGAATATAAATTTGAAGCTGGTATCTTGGCTTTTTAGTTTTATGGTAGTTTAGATAATATGTATATTGGATTATTCAATATATTCTTAGGCAACAAAAATGAAGTGGGAGCCACAGTTAAATCTAATGCATTCAGACTAAAAATCCACAACGAAGAAAGGAGGGATTTGATGTCTGAATGGCATGAATTTTTTTAATCTATATTTATTAAATGTAGTCAATAACCACTCAGATATTTACTTAAAGTGTGTTTGAAACAGCAAATAGAAACTGTCAATTTGAATAGAAAGAGTCTGTTTCATTTGTGAAACACACTTGCTTTCATAAAATGATACTGTGTTAATGAAGGGAATCTCCTGATTCAACACCAGGTATAAAAGAGAGAAAAGGTACTGGAGATTTTTAGTCATTCTTTTCAGTAGTGTTTTTATACTATATCACTAACAGTTTTTTATCATTAGGATATTTCCATTGCAAAGTCTGGGTTGTTTTTTTTTTTTAATCCTGTTCTATATAAACCATGATTTTTTTAGTCCTTAGGTCAGCAATATTTATGTTTGTTAATGAAAGAAATACTATGTCTGTGCTATAAAGTCAAACACAAAATTTAATTTTGAATTTAAAGTATTTACAAAGAAAAATATTTACTTGAAATATTTTAAAAAATATATTATGGTTAAGTGTTATATATATGTATCTACTGCATTTATATTAAGGTCAGCATAAAATGTTTTTGAGTCGTATGTTTCTCAGCATAGTAAAAATTTCACCTTATTTGAAAAGTTCAAAATTATAATGTTCTCAGTAATATATTGATTCATATATATTATTGCATGGTAGCATGTCACCATACCTAATGATATTAGGTGAGAGGTATATTTATCTTAAAATCTTTTCCTTTTGGTGAAAATTAAACTTAGAGTTACTAAAAGGACTGTTCTATAAAAGTATCTGTTCTGATGTCAGCTTTAATGAGGAAATATAATCTTTATTTTAAAATATCCCAAGAAATTCATAAAGTATTAATACTTCTAAAAGAAAGCATATACATTTGAAAATGAATTGCAGCATTTTTTTATTACTGAGGTATAATTGACATTGAGTGGAAGTTCTTTTGTTTTTGTTTTTGTTTTTTTTTTTGAGGGGCGGAAAGGGCAGAGGAAGAGGGAGAGAGAGAGAATCTTAAGCAGGCTCCACGTCCAATGCTGAGCCCAATGCAGAACTCAAACTCATGACCATGAGATCATGATCTGAGCTGAAATCAAGAGGCAGATATTTAACTCACTGAGCCACACAGGCACTCCTGAATTGAAGCATTTTATCTTATTTTCATAAGAGCAGATTTTGCCAAAACACATTTTATAAGCCAGAAGTACTGTAAAGTGGTGTATACTGAAAAGAGTCCCTTTTTCACAAAAGAATGTCATCTTGTGAAACTGACTTCCAGATGTTTAGAAACATTAGAATTTTTCCTGATGTTACATTTGGATGAAATTGAAATGATACTTGAAATTGAAATGGAAATGAAATTTCCATTCTGCCCATTCTCTTCCAATGATGGAGACATATGTATGAAATGCATTACCTATATATAATACTCTAAAGCAAATTCTGATGTGAACTTCGTTTAGAAAGCTTGTCTTTTCCCTTGAATATCTAAGGTATTAACAATACTTATATTATTAAAATACAAACTACAAAATCAAAAACTCATGTCAAATACATTGATGCTTGTGTAGTTTTCTTTAATAATATCTTTAAATGAATATTATGGTTATTGGGAGAAAACTATTTTTAATGTAAGCTGTTTACATTCCATTCAATTTCACAAACACGTCATGGCTCCTGTCTCCAAGCTATCCTTCCTGGCTTCAGGGAGCATCCAGCCAGTGGAGGAGTTGAAGGATCAGACTGCATTTTAGTGAATATAAACAGAGTGATGACAGCATGGGGGGGGGGGGTAAGATTAATCCCAACTGAGGGAAGGGAAACATTTATTTGTTGAATACCTGTTGTTTGTTAGGCATTCTGCTAAGACCTTAGGTGCATGAATTATCTTGAGGGTTTTTTGGGTTTTTTTTTAATCCTCACATCAGCCTGGATTTTTTTTTTCTCCTTTGCATAAATCTTAAAACCATTATTATAAACAATAAAACACTGGCTGTATTCTTTTTCAATTTTAAGTTATATGCTTAGTAAACTCTTTTAATACTCTCTTGCTAATTTTTTTATTTTACCATAATTTTAACAAACATTTTTGAAAGCTTATTATATAAATAAGCTTCACACATTTTAAAGTGTTTTAGTATAAACTGTCTCATTTTAACATTGCAATAATCCTGTGGGAGTTTGGTTGATAGATGTCTATTCCTCCTTCACAGGTTGAGAAACTGAAGTTAGGAGATTGGTCTAAATATGTTTTTAATCTTAATACATGTTAGAGGGAAAAATAAAGTAGGAATTATAAATCTCATAGTCCAGCTTCTTCACTTCTGAAGAATATGTCCCATAAATATTCATATATGTCCTGTAAAGATACCAAGCTAGTGAAATAGTGAGGTTAAATAAGTAGGGGCCAGATCATGAGTCATAGATCATGTATTTAATTGTACAGATCAAATAATATTGAAAATGTGTTCTTATATTAGTAGATTTAAATTAGATAGGTAATAGATACATAAACACATACATATGTCATTTTTAATAAAAAAGTCATATTTTTATGCTCAATTCAAAATAAACAATAACATAAAACTGGTAAGAAGCTTATGCTAAAATTGGCTTATTATGAGTTTATATCTTTTCTCTGTGTGCATTAGCCACATATATATAATTTATGGCTTACCTATAGCTGTAAATTACTTTTTATCTTTGTTAGTATAGATGTTTTAGAGCTGTATAGAATATGTATCAAATAATTCCTGAAACAAATAAAATACTAAATGGTCTTTTATTTTCTTTATTTTAACTATTTATACTTATCAATTTAAAAAGGGCATGATGGGCAAATAAAATAACTTCTTTGCCTTGATTGTCCTGACTCCCTAGACGGACATGTTCCCTGAATATTATAAAAATAAGTTAATGTCTTCAGTTTGTCATTTCTATATTTTAATTTATTTAAAAGATAATAATACATTATAGTAGTAATATTAAAGTATAGAAACAGTACTAGAAGCATTTTAGCTCTCGTTACTTCAGTTTTAAAATATACTGTGTTTCACATGGATCTTGTTTATTAAAGTAAATTTAAAAAGAGGAGCTTTATTTAGGTTCATATAACACATTATTCTACATGAGATAACATTTTCACATACAGCACTTTCAAACATGTATATTTACTAAGAAATCTAGTGGATATAAAATGTCTTCCTGTCATGGTTATTCATAACACAATGTGGAAAATAATGTAAGAGTAACTTTGGCTATGGATTAATCTATAAGTTTTTCTTAATTTCTGAACCTTTCCAATTTTTGGCATTTAGAGGTTTTCTTAGGAAATAAGTATACATGTGTTTACTATCCAATTTTGCACATAATTCACATTATCAAGTCTAAGTAGGGAGTTCTGGTGGTTTGTAGTATTCGCTTGTTAATTTCTTGATGAATGGCTAAAGAGGCCAAGAAGTGCACTCAGTCCAACATGTCTTCTGAAGACAGATGATCTCAAATAAATTCTCTTCCCAATCAGATTTTGATTTGTTGGGTGTTAAACCAATTCTTTCTAAGGACAGTGTTTATAAGCCTTGTAATGAGACAGCCCTTTGAGACCTTACCTCTTTTTGCCTGTAATTTTGATGAATGAAACTCTAATTCACAAAAGATATTGTGATTGAAAAGCACCTTTGGATCTTGTACGCTTTAATTTAGATAAATGTTTGGTATGATTCCATAAAATCAGGAAGTTTACTGAGCTACAAACTGATAACACTTCAACAGGGATGGGAAGTTCACTGTGTTGGTATGGATTAGTTTAGTATATATCTTTTAAAGACATAATTGTTTTACTACTTTAAAACCAGAGATGATAAAATTGAAAGCCTAATATGCATTTCAGAGTTTACCTTCCTTTGACTACATTTACTTGATTTGTAGATTTTAATTTTAATAACATAAGAGTAATGTAAAGCTTTTTTTAATGACAAAGCAGATTAAACATGATTGTGTACAAGGTAAAACATGTTTTATCAGGCTGACTCATACTTAAAGAGTTTAATTGATTATTTCATGTAAATAACCAAGTTATGTAATACACAGATTCTCCAGTTTGCACCCAAATTGGAGGCAAATCAATAAGAATCTCTGAGAAATCTTAGGAACTTCAGATTAAGAAATATCCAGAGGTGACTTTTATGTCTCAGTTCACCCATTTGTTTAGCCTTTATGAGGACCTGCTCCGTTCCCGGCAGGGTGCTGAGAACTGAGGCTATAAAGACAGAAACGTGTTGCCATTGATCAAGGAGCTTTCGGGCTGTGTGGAGACCATAAGCCAACAACCAATTGCAATACCTGTAACTCCAGTAGTAGGATTTGTCAGGGTGGGGGAAGCCTAAAGGAAAGAGCACACAAACTTACCTTAAGAAATCAGAGAAGAGGGGCGCGTGGGTGGATCAGTCAGTTAAATTTCTGATTCTTGATTTCCCCTCGGGTTATGATCTCATGGTAGTGAGATCTAGTCCTGGCTTTGGGCTCTGCACTGGATGTGGAGCCTGCTCTCTCCTTCTCTATCTGCCCCTCCCTGCTCATACTTGTGCTCTCGCGCACGCGCGCTCTCTCTCTCTCCCCCGCCCTTCTCTGTCTCTCAAAAATAAATAAATCAGAGAAATCAGAGGGTCTCCTAGGTGGCTCAGTTGGTTAAATGTCTAACTCTTGGTTTCAGCTCAGGTCCTGATAGTGATTTTGAGCCACGCACTCATAGTCTTGTGAGTTTGAGCCTGGTGTTGAACTCTGCACTGACAGTGTGGAGCCTGCTTGGGATTCTCTCTCCCTCTCTCTCTGCCCCTCCTCTACTCGCACTTGCTCTCTCTTTAAAAAACAAACAAGTAAATAAACAAGTCAGAGAAATCAGAGGGGTGTCTCAGTTGGTTAAGCATCAGACTCTTGGTTTCAGCTCAGGTCATGATCTCATGGTTTCATGAATTTGAGCCAAGCCAGGCTCTGCTTGGGATTCTCTCTCTCTTTCTCTCCCTTTCTCTGCCTCTCCCCTACTTGTGCTGACTCTGTCTCTCCCAAAAATGAATAAATAGGTTTTTTAATAAGAGAAATCATAGAAAGGAACACAGAGTGGGTAGACTTGAACTCATTCAGCATATGTTTGTTACCAGGCACAGAGGCTACAGAAATGAGGCCATAATTTAGTGGAAATGACAAACACATAACAGATAACACATAACAGATAACTACAATACAGTGTAGTTGAATTCTGTGTAAGCTGTGAGAGCACAGAATGGTTGGCTAGGAAAGGCACCTAAAGAAGGGAAGTTTGAAAGATCAAATAGGAATTAGACCGCCAAAGGAGGAAGGAAGGGACATGCCTTTCAGAGGGAATAATCCTAACCCTGGGTGAAAAAGTCTGAGGAGAAATTTGGAAGTTATAACTGGTTCAGTATTGGTGATGGGGGAGTAAGAAAATATAATACAAAACTGGTGATGAGGATAAAAGGCCTAGACCAGCTGTACTAAGGAGTTTAGATTTTGACTCCTCTATCATATAAGACTTTGCATTGAATGTTGTTGATTGGGAGGAGTTAATAAACAATATTTAACAGGAAATATCAATTTATTTTTGCTTTGTAATAATCCCTCTGACGAAAATATGGCATATAGAGTGAATATGGGAGCTATTGAAGACCTCCAGTACAAAATAATAGGAACCTGAGCTGAGGACATGGCAGTCACCTTCTAGGATGATCCTTCGGTTTGTGGCTTAAGTAAGTGCGTGTATCAAAATAGGGAGAGGTGGAGAAGCCATAGATGATTCATTCAGTTAGGGAAATGTGGAATTAGGAACATCCAGCTGCAGATGTCTAATAGAAATATGGCTATAAAGACCTCAAGGGAGGCTTCTCGGTTATTAATCATTGGATTTGCGTCTTTTGTTCTCAGATGATGCAAGCTCTGAGCCATTCTCAAATTAAGTTACTACCCAAGAAGCAAACAAGTTATAAAGATAGCTACCCCCAGAAGAGTTCTGTTTTACTGGCTTTATATCACCAAGAAACCAAATAAAATTAAGATAAGATTCTGGAGCATTCAGTAATCAGTCCTCAAGCTTTTATTCTAGAAGTAAGAATCATCTGTGAGCCTGTGAAAGAATAAACATATAACCCATTTAATGCTCCTCACCTCCCATAGCATTGATTCGCAGTAATACTGTTTGTTTCTGAAGTATTTACCAAAATATATATTAACAAATCTATTACTTTATGCTGTTGAGCTGTTATGTTAACCATGCTTTTTAAATGCCATTTTCCAGTAAGAGCAAGGATAACAGACTGTACCACTCTGGCAGTGACATTCTACAGCGCTATTATGCCATGACCATGTTCCTCATGTGTTTTTTATTCCTCTATGTGCTCCTTTTGAGCCAGCTTATCAACGTCTTAGCAAACAGAATTGGCTCACTGACAGAAAGAAGTGTGTAAGTTGCAATGAAAGAGGCTACCCTTTTACCATGCAGCTCAATGTACTTCTGAGGAAATGGGTGAGCAGATATCACGGGCATTCAAGGACTATTATTATGGAAAGTCTTATATTGAGCCTGGGCGAATGGACCAAAAGTATTGTTAATTGTTCACTGTGGAGAATTTTGGCCAAAATCGTGATAAGGTTTGGAGAGTGATTGCACGTGGACCCAAATACCATAACAGCGCCTAGAACTCTGATGTGACCCTATCATGCAAGAGTTACGTATTAGGCTTCCATTTTCGGGTATATTTCCACCTTGCCTAATGATTTTGTAGGTGTTTTCCTAGGAAAGGCTGCTTCCTTGAAGGCTATATGCTAATACTACAGCTAGAACACATTACATTTTCTTCCAGAAGAAATTCCCACTTCAAGTGATAAGAAATAGAGGTATTTTTTTAGCTATATATATATGTTTACTTGGTATTCAGATTATTTTAGAGTCATCATTACCTGCCAAAGCAGGTGGCTGAAGTGGCTGTTCTTAAAATATTGAAATATAATATTGAATTATATCTGTTAAGCAGTCAAATCCATGAGGGATTCAAATGCATTGTAATTTCTAACCTTAACTAATTGACATGTTAATGCTAGGTCTGCTTTGGCTATATTTCCATTTTTTTGACTGACTTTGCTTTTATATATTTGGCCTTCTATACTATTTTACATAACAAAATAAGGCTATCAGTTTGGAAAAACTACTGATTTCACTAACTGTTAATAGCCCGTGGGCAGCACATTCTATGTCTACACTATTACTAGTGTTGGCAGCTTCCCATTAACAGCCACTCTTCTCTTCAGATGTGGATGCGTCCTTGTTTTCTTCATACTTAACTACTTTCATAAATGATCTGATTGGGGTGCCTGGGTGGCTCAGTCAGTTAGGTGACCAACTTCAGCTCAGGTCACGATCTCACAGTTTGGTTCATGAGTTCAAGTCCTGCAATGGGCTACAGAGTCTGCCGCTCTCTGCCCCTTCTTCACTTGCACACTCTTTTACTCTCTCAAAACAAATAAACTTGAAAATTTTTTAAAAATGATCTGGTTTAATGATTATCCAATTCACACAAAAGTACAATCATGTAAAAGTATGTACTTTTATATATCAGAAAGCCAAGTTTGTGGTAAGTGCAGATTTTTTTGTAGAAAGTGGTGATATTAGAGCCCCAAGACATGGATGTATTGAGTCCTTTCTCTACCACCAGCCAACTCCTAGGTCTCAACGAGGCATGAACTTTCTCGGCCTGTTTCCTCATCTGTAAAATAAGGGTAGGTGATTACACCCCCCGCCTTTCTCAGAGCTATTCCAAACACCAAACCAGATAAAGAAGCTAAAAATGTTCTCTGATTCTGTAATTGTAAAGTCATATGTAAATGCAGCATAAAATTGTAAGAAAGCAGTAGGTTGTTTTTATTACAAAAGGCAAATGATCATGATCACCCATATTATTATATTTTGGTCATTTTTAGGCACTGAAGAAGATGTGGTGAAGTCCAAGAAGACCTTCAGAAGTCAAGCAACAGTGAATCAGAACACAGAAACAGAACTGATGCTGGAAGGAGATGATGATGCGATCAGCTTGCTGCAGGAGAAAGAAATCGACAATCTTGCAGGTAAATGTGTAAATATTTTTATTCTATTTGTTAGAAGTAATAAATACACACAAAGTTCCTGAATTAGATCTATCTTTTGGTGAATGAGTTTGTATCAGTCGTTGGAATGAGGCTTAATCATGTGAACATTAATAATTTACTTGATCTCATTTCTAATATTGGAGAGAAGTACATACCAAACAAAAATGTATTTTACTACTAATAATTGAATACTGTACCTACTTTCTTTGTAATAAGGAGCAATGTTTTAATATAAGAGAGAGAGGGTATCACGTGAATTGTCCTATCTAACTTCCTAAATAATTGGAAGGGGTGACAGAATGCTAGACTCATCGACTTACATGTGACTCTGACACGCTAACAGCTATGAAGGACGGTCGCCTCAGCCAGGAGGCCATCGGGTTTGTCATTTTCTCTCCTGTTGTCACTTTTTGTAATTCCCCTCCCATTTCTTGTTTTTTCTTGTTTTTTTTTTTTTTTCTCTATCCCCGCGCTGCTAATCCCCACATTCTTTCACTACCTGCCTTCAGTTTTCATCTTGTCCTGTGTTGGTCTACGGTCAGTTTAGAGCAGTATCTGCAATGACCATGTGAGAAATGGATATCTCAGAGTGTTGACCTATAACCTAGTTTGGGTTTTAAACTATCTTTGAGAATCTGATGAAAACAGATTGCTTCATGAAGGTGCACATATAATTTTGTACACAATTTCAGAGGGTGCACTGACCCTTGGAAACCAGTCCACAGAATCATCCTGGATCTCAAGTTAAAAACGCCTGCTTTAGAGTCTCAAGGGGCACCTGGGTGGTTCAGTCAGTTAAGCATCCAACTTCGGCTGAGGTCATGATCTCATGGTTCGTGGGTTCGAGCCCCGCATCGGGCTCTGTGCTGACTGCCAGCTCAGAGCCTGGAGCCTGCTTCTGATTCTGTGTCTCCCTCTCTTTCCGACCCTCCCCTGCTCATGCTCTCTCTTTCTCTCTTAGAAATAAATAAAAACATTAAAAAATATTTTAATGTAAAAAAAGTGGCTGAGGCTTCCCTTAATTCTGTATTTTCAGTCCATATCACATTGGGGTGGCAGATGCCAGTAAACAAGTGGACTTATATTCATCATTCTGTTTACAAAATAGCACTTCTATTTCCAGAAGTGTACTGAAAATTATCTGGAAAGCTTTATGAAAACCTCCAGTGAGGGACACCCGGATGGCTCTGTCGGTTAAGTGTCTGACCACTGATTTTGGGTCAGATCATGATCTCAGGATTCATGGGATGGAGCCCCACTGTTAGCACAGAGCCTGCTTGGGATTCTCTCGGTCTCTCTGCCCCTTTCTCTCTCTCTCTCTCTCAATAAATAAACAAACAAACAAACAAACTATAATTAAAAAGAAAAGAAAGAAAAAAGAAAGCTTCTAGTGATGTTACTACCAGTGAGTAATTTCTTTTTTTAACCAAAGGATGTTCTTAGTAATCGTAAACTAGAAGTGGCACATTATTCTCCCTCTTCTAGAAAATGTTTAATAAGTTTATTCTAATGCCAACTCCTGTATATGCCTAGTCTAGTCACTGACATTTCTGTATCATGAAAATTATTTGTCCCATTTAAAACTCATCCTAAGTCTGTGAACAAATGTTTGCCTTGAATTCCTAGATAAATGTTGAAGTTTTGGTTTTGTTGTTTTAGTAGTTTGTTTTACTAGTTCAGAGATTTAATCTGAAGCCATTTGGAAGTTTCAGCAGATGACGTCCATGATTTCTTTTTCCTGAAGATTTGTTTTCTCCTTTCCTGGTCTTATTCTTGATCTAAATAAGTAGAGAAAATTTGTAAACATATTTTCTTACCTTTTTTAGATAATGTGTTGCCTTTTCCACATTCACATATGCTAATAAAATATGTTCAATAATTATACAATATACTTTAGACTCTCTGGTTCTTAGTCCCCATTATAAAGGTAATTAATTAGTTTATACAAATCTGGCTGGTATCCTGAAGTTTATTATTAAAAGATTTGCCCTGTACCACCAGAGACAAAATCCAATAAAGACTCATAACTTCTTGATGTTTCTCTCCTTTAATGGTAGCTAGAATAGTTAATAATATTAATGAGGTTTTTTTTTTATATATTTTTATTTATTTCTAGGAGAGACAGAGAGACAGCGTGAGCAAGGGAGGGTCAGAGAGAGAGGGAGTCACAGACTGAAACAGGCTCCAGGCTCCGAGCTGGCAGCCAGCACAGAGCCCGACGCGGGGCTCGAACCCACGAACCGCGAGATCATGACCCAAGCGAAAGTCGGATGCTTAACCGACTAAGCCACCCAGGTGCCCCAATATTAATGAGTTTTTAACTTTTATTTATTTTTGAGAGACAGAGAGACACGGAGCACGAGCAGGGAAGGGGCAGAGAGAAAGGGAGACATAGAATCCAAAGCAAACTCCAGGCTCAGAGCTGTCAGCACAGAGCCTGGCGTGGGGCTCAAATCCATGAACCATGAGATCATGACCTGAGCCAAAGTCAGACACTTAACCAACTGAGCCATCCAGGTGCCCCCATTTAATACAAAATTCCCCAAATAACATTATTTGGGGTTAAAATACCTAAAGAACAATGAAAGTGTACTTGCAGTAAATTAACTAAAAACATATTTATATGACTCTTGACCAACTCACTCTGTCAAGACTCTCCTAACTTGTCTTTTAAACAGATTTTTCTTTGAGCAGATCCACTCCTATCCATTTCCACTTGGCTCTAATACATACTCTTTTTGCAGAATACTTGTATCCAATAAATCTTACCACTGTCCTAAAATATTGATCCCTAATCTGGTCAGTAACGTTCATCTTTAAAACACTGATCCCCAGGGGCACCTGGGTGGCTCAGTCGGTTAAGCGTCCGACTTCAGCTCAGTTCATGATCTCGCGGTTCATGGCTTCGAGCCCCACGTCAGGCTCTGTGCTGACAGCCAGCTCAGAGCCTGGAGCCTGTTTCAGAGTCTGTGTCTCCCTCTCTCTCTGACCCTCCCCTGCTCACGCTCTCTCTCTCTCTCTCTCTCTCTCTCAAAAATATATAAAATGTTAAAAAAAATAAAAATAAATAAAATGGCGATCCACAAATGTGATGCTGAGCTTTGAATGCAGTAGAAAAGAGGGAGGGGATGGGTGTTTTGTGAAGGGAGAAATAAGGGTACAGTAACAGAAACAGTCTGCATAATATATAGGTGTATGTAGGTTCATCTTGTAAATGCTGAAGCCTGTTTATTATCTAGTCTGGCAGGAGAGTGACAATGTCACACAGAAATCATTTTTAGAAGTTAATTACAAACCACTATTCTTAGGTATAAAAGAGTCAGCTATTAATAAAATTGCAGACCACATAAATATGTAACTTTTTGGTTGTCTTTGTCTCAAAAATTAAAACTTGTTAAGTAATAATGGCTTTCTTATATATAACTTACCGTTTTATATAGCGAAATAGTGCTAAGCTGCTACTGGTATCACAGGAGATCTACATCATTAAAATCCAGGATATCCTAAAACTAATATAATCTGATACTGTTGCCTGAAAATATTATGTAAAATAACATGCCCATAGTCCATTTCTGAGATAAAAAGTACAGGTTTATCTTTTCATCATTTAGTGATAGGATTTGCATATTAGTTATGTATGAAATGTACCTTCAAAAATATACAAATACTTAGAGTTCTTAGATTCTAGAGTTCTCTTGAATGAAGACACCATTTTTATAATAATAATGGTAAACCTAAGCCTGCTGATCGGCCTGATTTGTTTTCTTGTTCTTACAAAGCCCTGTTTTGCTGATAGGCACACAGATGAGGAGACCATGCACTATAGTTGGTCAGTATGCAATATTTCTTATTAGTCAAGTTAAATTCAGGGAAAAAAATACACTAATTAGAATAGAAAACTAAGGGAAAGTATTAATTTGGTTAAGATTAATTCTATTTGGGAGTTTAAAAGAGAAGATCAACTTTTGTTTATAAAATGAAAAAAAGAAAAAGAAGAATAGCTGGCATGTCTTCCTAGGAACCAGGCTGTGTGCAAAGAGCCTTATGTGCAGTAACCTATTTCATATTCACAGTAACCCTATGACCTAAATAGTCTTATTACCCTAATTTTACAAATGAGGCTATCAAGGCCAAGAGAG
The DNA here is from genome assembly GCA_017311185.1 of Proteles cristata cristata. Taxonomy (NCBI): domain Eukaryota; kingdom Metazoa; phylum Chordata; class Mammalia; order Carnivora; family Hyaenidae; genus Proteles; species Proteles cristata. The sequence goes on along the minus strand of JAESUZ010001430.1, from coordinate 78,307 downwards.
ATTAATTCATTTATGTAAGATTAAGAAGTAAATAAAATAATGTATTTCCTATAAAACACGTAGTTTATGGTTTGAATTAAAATACATCAAGTAGTATATTTAAATATGCATGTGTATATAAGACTCTTCTAAAATAATGTCAAAACAAGATCCTCAGCATATATCTCAATGTTTACATTGGTTCCATTATACTATTTTTAGGAGTCTATGAATATGCATAATAATTAATTCTGGTTTTATATATCAGTTCTCTAAAATCATTCTGGTAAGTTAAGAAAATTTGGTAGTGTATTTTTTAACACAGTTTTATTTAAATATTGGCTCTCTTTTTTTTTTCCATTTTCTTTGGAGTTTTCTAGTTTTAATAAAGATAAAATGGTCCTCAAAGTTTTACAGCTTTAAATGTCATACAATTTTCTGTTTCACTTTTTAGTTCCCTTTCTTCCCAAGCTGTTCATCTCAAGAGGCAAGTTAAATGTGTGTGATTATTAATTGCTCAATTTATTATGCATTGTAGCAAGTGGCTAATATAATATAGAAGTATGCAAATCAATTAAGTAATTATTATATTAATAACACCCAATGTTGTTTTAATTGCGTTTTTTAGTTTGTAGTGATTCGCCAAAATGAATTAGCACCTAAGATTCCATACGTTAACTAAAAATTTCAATTTACTAATTTATATTGTGACTTAATACATTGAAATTAATTAGTATAATTTAACTGATTTTAATCTAAAACCCCGAAATATATTTTAATCTGAAACTTACTTTGCCAAGTTGTTTCTTCAAATAATTATTAAGTAACTAAAATGTAAGATTAACTCAAATTTATATTCATTGACAAGTGAATGATTTACTTCCACTGATAGCATTGTGTCCCACTGATAAAATGTACCTCATTTTCTTAGCATGGTAGTTCTGTCACATATGCTGAGTGAAAGTAGAAATATTTTCCATAACAGATTTGGAATTTGTACAGATTTCTTTATTGTTACTTCAAAATATTAGTCATTTTGCTAAGTTAGGGAATTCTGAGTTCATGTTGATTATGGTTGTTTATGGTTTGTCAGTTCTATGAATTATCAAAAAAAATATTTGTTTATATATATGTCAGCTCTTATTACCAATGGTCCACCCATCGATTTAATGTCAGATAACTTGAAACATTCTCCACAGGCCTGCACCAATATCCAGACTGCTTTCTTAACCGGAAATGCCCTTCACATTTCTCTATTCTACACCTTTCCGTATATCACTTATCAAAATCTCTACCCATTTTTTATACCTATTTAAACACTTCTCAAACTATTTTCTGACCAGTTTTGTCACTCCATAACCTTTGTGTGGTAACAATTTTATTGATACATAATTTACATACCATAAAACTGACCCATTCAAACAACACAATTTAGTGATTTTTAGTATATTCACAGAGTTATGCAGCCATCATCACAATTTTAGAACATTCCATTACACCAAAGAGAAACCTCCACACTCTTTGGCTATTCCACCAATTTTCCCCTGCCCCCTCTACAGCCCTAGAGGACCACTAATCTACTTTCTGTCTCCATAGATTTGACTTTTTTGGACATTTCATATAGATATAATTGTATAATATATAGTCTTTTGTGATTAGCTTATTTTACGTATGTTTTCAAGACTCCTCTGTTATAATATACATGTCCGTTTTATAGTGAATAATATTCCATTGTATGGGTATATCACATTTTGTTTATCCATTCATTAATTGATGGACATTTGGTGTGTTTCCACTTTTTGGCTACTGTGATTAATATTGCTGTGAACATTCATGTGCAACATTTATGTCAACATATGTTTTCATTTCTCTTGAAATTGCTGGGTCAAATAATAACTCTATCTTTCACTTTTTGAGGAACTGCTAGACTCTTTTACAAAGTGGCTGCATCATTTTACATTTTACATCCCCATCAACAGTATGTGGGGATCTGATTTCTCTTCATCTTTACTGCTGGTTATTATCTGTCTTTTTATTATAGTCACTCCTCAAAATTTTGATTATATCATTCTTAATATACTGATACAAGATGTCTTTCTATATGTTTTCTTTTTCCTTTTAGATTGCAAATTCCTTAAATATAGTGACCATCCCATGTATCTTTGAACCAGAAAGAAATCTAACACAATTACTGCCCTAAAAAGGTTCCCACTGAAAAAGTTTATGTAGGTTGAAATAAACTAGAGAGCTGAAATCATTATCTAGTTAATTTATTCCAAAAGCAAACCAAACAAAACCATACAAAACCAAAAAATTTGAGCTATTAAAATTAAGTGTTTGGGGGCTCAAATTATCAGATCATCTATTCATACTAATTCAGTCATTCAAAGTATTCAACTCATCAGTTGACTTTTCCAGGGTAAGAACTAAACTAATCTTTCTTCTATTGCAGTTTTTGCTAATTGTATCACTTTAACTAAATGTCTCTTAAGACTCCCATTTTTTTTTTAATTTTTTTAATTTTTTTTATTTTTAGGAGAGAGAGAGAGACAGCGTGAGCAGGGGAGGGTCAGAGAGAGAGGGAGTCACAGACCGAAACAGGCTCCAGGCTCTGAACTGGCAGTCAGCACAGAGCCCGACGCGGGGCTCGAACCCACGAACCGTGAGATCATGACCCAAGCGAAAGTCAGACGCTTAACCGACTAAGCCACCCAGGCGCCCCAAGACTCCCATTTTTAAAGTCAAGATACCACTGTGACTCTTAATAGAAAAAATAAATATTTTCTCTATCCCACAGAAAAGATATTCTATAGCCCAGGGATTATAATGTTATTTTTGAATACTTAAAAAGCGTTGACTAGCATTAAAAAACTGGCAACATGGGATAGAAGTGTTAGAATATAAAAGTTAGATATTTTTATGTGGCTTTTTCAAAGTGATAGATTTATGATCCTTTACACACACACACACACACACACACACACACACACACCACATACCATACAACAAAGTCAAGATTCCAGAACTCAGAAAAAATGCATTACGTGAATTTAAGAGTGAAAAAAATATAGTAATGAGGAGAACAGCTACTAAGAGAAGCAGGATGTAAGCAATAAGAGATTCCCCTAAGTGGCAGTCAGCTTCCCTGCAGGACACACCTTTAATGCTATAAGCAGTTCTCAAGTATGTTTTCACTGATGTTTAGAGAGCAGTACCTTCGCAGACTGTTTTTCTGGTTGTTAACTGGTCAAGTTTTTTGTCCATTTTCTGTTATCTTTATTCTATTAATTCAAGGTGAATGCAGATATCAAATAATTGCAGGAGGGAATTGCTTAGAATTCGTCTTAAGGTTGACCATTCCTGCCTCCCTATTTTCTTCCATTCACAAACCAACTGATTAGCTTACTCGTCAACATCTATGAAATATTTAGGATACAGAATCTCGGACCCAGAGACTGATAGAAGAAAATCATCAGAATGACTGGTCCTGCCACCACCACCTCTCAGCAACTTCAATAACCAGGAGGTTACCACGTAAGATATGTTTGCCCTAATAAGTGAAAGTAGAAAATCCAGATGATCAGATAAATGGGGCACCTGGGTAGCTCAGTTGGTTCGGCATCTGACTCTTGACTTTGGCATGGCTCATGCATTTGAGCTCCACATGAGACTCTGAGCAGACAGTGCGGAGCCTACTAGGCATTCTTTCTCCCTCTCTCTCTCAAAAATAAATAAATAAACATTTTTTTTAAAAGAAAAGGTGATCAGATAGATACTATTGGAATGTGCAGATACCAGCGGCAAAAGTTGTTTATGTATACATTGAACGTTACCTTAAAAACTGAGGCAAGAAAGGTGGGTAAAGCAAGATATACAACATATAATGACGAACTCAAGATTCTAGGAAAATACAATAAAAATATTAACAGACTAGAATAACAGAATCCTAAAAGCTAAGAGTTTTTCAGGGAAATTATGTTATTAAAAAAGAAAAAAGTTTGAACCTAAACACAGAAAAGCTTTATTATAATTGTTTAATGGAATAAGAGAATACATAACTACAGAAGGAACAAGTTCAGTGTTAAATAGATAAACACATACTCAGATCATATCTGCTTAAGCCAAACTACCGCACACAATCCAGTTTGAATATGGTTAATAAACCGTCTTTCCCTAACAAAACTAGTATTTTTACAAGATTTCTCCACATTTATTTTATGTTGTTTTAGTTACAGAGTCTAACTAGATTTGAATCAATCTGATATTTGTATTTAGGGTGAAAATGCCTTTTAAACATTCTGGATTCTCTAAGATGCATTTTGCTCAGTATTTTCCCCTTAGTTTTTAAGCCCATGTGTATTTCAAGGGAAATTTAATCCATATGTCCCTGACTCACTCACACTTAACTCATCAAAATATTGTTTAGTAAAAGCCATTTGATGTTGAAAAAGCCTTATGAGTCTTTATAAGTCTTTTTTTCCCTCTCTTTGAATTAGGAAGTTGCTTTGCTAGTCATAAATACTGTACCCAAAGGGTTCGCATTCAGCTTCAAACACAGAATTCACAGAGCTCTCGGACACAACATTAACACATGCCCATTGCCTACAAAAGCTAAAATATTTAAACTTCTAACTCAATTTTTTGATTTAGTTGAAGAGTTGTAAAAATAAATAGAAGCTTTACCTTGACTACCTAGCCTTTCTATTGTCTCCTCATTATTTTTGCAATGTCTACAAGACCATTTTAGAATCTGCAACATTTTGCTATAATCCATATTTTGTTAGTTCCAAAAATGTATGTCTACTTCAGACATACAGTCTGTAAAAATGCTTTTAAGGTGGTCTTAATTATAATACAGCCCTGCTAGCCAAACTACATAAATTTAAAATATAATAAAAGACAAATTCAGCTATCATTTAGTAGTTCATCAGCCATGATTCAAATAATATATTGCATTCTTGCATCTTTTCTTAAGAAACCATCCTTTGTTACACTGCAGGTGTTTCACAAACCACAACAATGCCTATCCTTCCTAATACAGTTAAAGTTGAAACCTATTTTTATTTTTTTACTTGTTTCTCTGTACAGAGAATATCCCATAAAGTAATTCCTCTACAAATGTATATTTCTAACCTGAAAACCAGAGGTGATAAAAACCTGAACTAACTTATCAGTAGACCAACTATGTCCTATATGTAGGGGACTAAGCTCTCCGATGCCGTGTTTTGTAAAAAGTCTGTGAATGAGTACATTAATCACCTACTGGAAATATACGGTTCATCTTGTCTGTCACACGTGGAGGAAAAACCAGTGTGAGATAAAAAAAAAAAAAGAAAAGAAAAGAGAACTTTTCCTACTGCCAGACTATGGATGTCGGCAACTTGGGGAAGACGAGATGAGTATTCATCAGCACTTTCTGCCTCACCTGGGAGGACTCCAGTGGTCTCTCCAAGAGACTCTGGCACTAATTCAAACATTATATAAAAACTGACTTTGCCACTACATTGAAAGCTGTACTGTACAAAAAGACAAGTAAGTTTTTCTGCAGGGTGAAAATATTGTATTTATTTGATTATTTTGTTTCCCTGACTTGGTGCCCCAGAGCCAGAGTGATAGCCTGCAGAAGGTACTTAAGCAGTCAGCACGAAGGACAAATATTTACATGGCGATCAACTTATAAGTTATCGCAGCGGAAGCTGCTCCCTCACTTCTAATCATCAGCCCAATAAATATAAGTGTAGAACTTTTCATCAGTAAAAAAGAAGAGAAAGTCAGACTAAGTTGCCTGTCTAAATATTGTATTTTGTATTGTATCTTTTTCCAGATAAAATGTTTAGGCACTTTAATTGATCAGACAATGACTAATTGCAACATTTTATGCTTTTTTTTTTTAATTCAAAAGTTCTGTTGAATTTCTTGCATCTTAAGTCACTAACAAATAAAACTGCTTAGTTGTAGCCTTATTACAGTTCAATTTGCATATAAAACAGCAGTCTTAAGAGCCAGGTATCACAAAGACTTACTTAAGACTGAGCTAGAAGGAGTCTCAATTCACCAACCAGTTTTCAGGGGGGAAATGAGCTCCATAGGTAGGAAGGAATATGTGTGGATGGGCAAACGAGGCTGGGAAACATAATTTACATTTGTTGCAAGAATAAGATACTATAAACAATAACTATCAACTCTCAGTTATGTATCACAGTTCATTTTAGGATGTGGAAATTAGGGTATTTACTCATTATCACATAACAAGTAAAGAGAGAAGCTGAGATTCAAACCCTTTTTTCTGCCTGTGTTAAAGCTCTTGTTCATTCCACTGTTCCATTATATATAAACTAGTGTTTGCTTTTGATTCTAAGTTGCAGCCCATTGGTAGGTAAGCAAATCAGCTATGTGGAGGATTACCCACATTACTTGTAAATGAAATAAAAAAGAATAAATTCAAGTACAAGTCTCAATATTTAATATCTATTATATGCATGATATTATGGTGAGTGCTTGGAGGAAAAAGACACATATGATTAAAGTCTCTGCTTCCAAGGAGTCTACAGGAAAAATAGACGATGAAAAACAGCAGCAACATAGATACAAAGGAAACAACAATAACACAGAAAAAGGCCCCTTGACCACCATGTGGATTGTGCAAGGCCTTCCTGGAATAGATGTTTCCTATCTTGAGTCCAGAAACATAAGTAAAGGATTTCCAAAGATTTAAAGAGTTGTTACTGTAGACAGTGGAAAACATCATATACTAAAATATCACCCTCCCTATGAAACTATAGTAGTTCTAAATTATTCAGGTAAAAGTATGAGGCAGGAACTCTCCGAAGTTGACACTAACAAGCTCCTGAGGGAGCTTTATGTGCCGTGAGGATGCTGGAGTTTTATCCTAAAGGCCACAATGAGACAGTGAAGGATTTTAAGCATGGCAATGATAAGATCCAATTTAAAATTTTTTAAACAAATTACTCAGGCCGCTATGTAGCTTATGGTTTTAGGATGCCCAAACTTGAGGTAAAAGGCTGTTGTCCAAAGTAGAGGCAATGAGAGCCTGAACCAAGTTTAAATTGGTAGTGGCGAGAAAGGAAAGGGGACACTTTGGGAAAAAAAAAAAAAACACTTGGAAGGTAGTATGTCAGGGACTGTAATAATGCGCTGGTTGTGAGGAGCAAGAATGAGGAGTACCTGGCCCCAGGGGGTGGGAATGATCTAGGAACTATTAAATATATTTGGGAATGCGCAGATGCAGGGTTTTAGGGGAGAGGAGAATGAAGATGATTGATTCAGCTTGGTCAGATGGATATCTGACATTTTCAAACAGATGTAAAGGTTTGGAATTTGGAAGCCATGTTGGACAAGGAGTTTATAATTAAAACCACTGAAATCACCCAAGAAACGTGAGAATACATACAGAGAAGAGCAGCAGGCCAAAGTCAGAGCCCACCAAGCACACCAACAGGGAAGTCAGACAGTAAGAGAACAATAAAGAAGGGTATGCTCCAGAAGTCAGGGAACTCTCTTCTTGTTCAACGTTTTTCAAACTGAAATTCCTTAGAACACAGGTATTTTGAAATATGCTAATGGGGGGGGGGATATCGCTAAATCTATTTAGAAAACTCTGAGTTTAAATATATAATATTATGGAGGGTTTTTTTTTTAATTGATGGATAGACTTTTCTGAGCTTTTAACACATTAATTCACATGTGCTCCTCGACCACTGTACCGTAAGTGGAGTATCAGAGTAAAGCCAAAAGGAATGGGGCGGGTAGGAGGGAAAGGAAGGAAGGAACAAAGAAAAGACAGTAGCTAGAGAGGGCAGAGAGGGTGCGACCAAGTCCCAGGTACAGTAAGTAAGTGGTTTGAACAGGATGAAAGATACATTTTCTGAAATGGGGAAGAAATAATGACCAACGCAGAAGCAGAAGCCTTAGGTAGAGGAAGGCATCAAGATAAATGACACATTTTCAATTTCTCCAAAATATGAATACTTCATTTACTACATAGCAGGATGGACAAATGTTCATAGTGAATTTTCTGGGAAGGAGCCATATATCTAACCATCTTCTCAACAAGATGTGTGACCACAAAAAAAAAAAAAGCATAAACACCACTGTGCCACATTGTAATACCTTGACTTCAGTCTTTGATTCCTTAACCTGAAACATCTCCCATTCCCCACTTCAGGTGTGTTTTCAGTTTCATCTCCTACTGTCCCTTCCCCCTCACGCACCCCAGGCACTGGCCAGTCTTGCTTGTCTTTGTGCGCATAGTGCAGCTGTGTGTTTGTTCAAACTCTTCTGCTCTGCTTACAGTGCTCTCTCCCCTCACGTCCATCTGTCCACATCCTACTCATCCATTACAGCTACCTCAAATACCATTGCCGTCATCCTGTCCCAACCACAGCTATAGCCAAAAAGAGGCTGGGTGGAAACCATCACAGTTCAGTGAATGTCTATGGAATATTTTTCTGTCTGTCTCTTGTTGGGAGGCAGTATAAATACAGTTAAATGCCCTGACTTTGAAGGCAGAGAACCGGGTCAGGATCTTATCTCTACCATTTACTAGTTACATGACCTTCCCTAAATTACTTCACCATTCCGTCTCATTTTCTATCTGTAAAATGGACACAGTAGCTGTACCTATAAATCATAGGTTTGTTGTTATGAGGAACAAATGAGATCAGTTCATGTCAAGCGCTTTAACAATACTTAGCTACCTTTTCTCCCTTACGTCATTACGATGCCTCTATATTTCTTACCTTTATGATGTACTATCAGCTCTCGAGTAAAATTCATGTCTCATACTTTACACTGTGCTCTCTTAGTACCCAAAACGGGGAATAATTTCTGTTCACCACATGAGTAAATGGATGGATGCAGAGTTAAGTATGTTTCTCTAAGCATTTAATTTACAAGGAGGGAACAACTTAGCAGGGAAAATATGGCAGTTACACAATTATGCCGTTTAAAGAAAAAATAGTATGCATGTGACATAGGTAGAATGACCAATGACATTATAACTCTTGTTGGTTTTCAGCGTATCTTTTATTTATGTTTTCTCTAAAATGCAGTGTCTTTCATATTTTTAAAGAGCACTTTGAAATCAATTCCAGAAAGATGTAAAGGTTGTGATCTGTCCACGTAAGTGGCCTTTTTACTAGGACATACAAATGCAACAAGGGCTTATATCTTTTTCTGTATTCGATTCCATAAAGACAGACTGCATACTATGCGACAGACACTGTGTTAGAGGAAGAAGGTAACACCCTTTTCTTTAAGTAGCTTATGCCAAAAGGGAAGAATAGACCTTTAAACACATATTTTATATATATTATAAGGCTGCAGTAAACGTGCACCCATGAAGGCTAGGCACTTACTGCAACCAGGGGTACAAAGACTTGGGCCTCCTGGTCCAATAGATTTAAATCATCTCCTCTGGTTTATTCACTCATCTAGTCCAGTAGGAATTTACTCTTCTCAATCATTAAATGATATTCTCGTGCCATAAAAGAGTCACTACCCTTCCAGAAAGTGAAAAATGTATTCCATATGTTGAACTAAATGTGATATAACTAGAAACACAAATCTCATCTGGATCACCTAGCAAATCAAAAGGCAGAACAAATGAGCACAATGAACATTAAAACTACCACTGTTATTTAGTATATTTCTGTGCTAAAAATAACTCAGTTATATTTGACTTAGCGTATATATGCTTTATAAGCTCCTCCTCCCCATTCAGTTACTCATTGCCTTTGTGGAAAATGCAGCCATTTTTGTTGGCTTATTTTTAATAGAAAAGATTATCTGTTCTACAAATATATTGGAAAACCTAAATGATAGGTTAAAATTAGAGCCTATCAGATTATCTCTTGGTGTATTTAAGAATTATTTATTATAAACACACTAAATGTTCTACCATGATGAGCAGATATTTTGTTAAAAGGCAGTTTTCAATTGCTCTAATACAGAGAGCTCCATTCTTTCTGTTTCCATTTCAGGATGTATTGAGTTTTACCAGAGGTAGGTTTACTCAGATCTGAAAACACTGATGTGCTTCTTAAAAACCTGTCTCATTTTGTACAATAATAATCTAAGGAAACCAGTGTGTTATGGGGATGATTGGTTATTGTCCATCTCAGTCTAAAAATAGATTATTATTTGGGGCACCTGGGTGGCTCGGTTGGGCCTCTAACTCTAGATTTCAGCTCAGGTCATGATCTCATTATTGGTTCGGTAGAGCCCTTCTTAGGGCTCTGTGCTATCAGCACACAGTCTGCTTGGGATTTTCTCTCTCCCTCTCTCTCTGGCCCTCCCCGTTTCATGTGTCCACGTATGTACACACACACTCTCTCTCAAATAGATAAACTTAAAAATATATATAATTAAAAGCAGATTATGTTCAGGAAGTCACCAAAGAGCTTAAGAAGCTACTTCTTGGCCACAATGAGCTTTGTATAAAATTCAGATTTATAGAGTCTTTATAACCACTAGTGTTTGGTGTGTGTGTGTGTGTGTGTGTATGTGTGTGTGTGTGTGTGTTTGGGAGGGATGGAGAGAATAATGCTGGAAGTTAAATTCATAACTCTTGAGGTATGTATTCTATTAGTTGTTCACATTATATTTTTTTTGATTCAAGCATAAACCTTCTATAACTATTTTCCTACAAGTTTTTGAAAGCTTCAGAGGATTATTATTCTGAAAGTATATTTGGACCACTATCAAATATTCTCTGTACATAAAGAAAAGAGTCACTGTCCAGAGAGTTTGTTACTCTACTTTCTTTTTTCTTGGGGCATTTCAAATGCTTGAAATCCAGGGAACTGTCCTGGCTACGAGAAATCTCAGGTCTTCTGCAGCATTTCCTCTTAACCCCCTCACCCCTGGGCACATACACAAACATCTCCATTTTCTTTATGCCTAAAGCTTTCCTAAGATTTCAAAACGGAGTCCCAGCTTTCTCATATCCTTCATGAGTTTCCTTTAAGTTGTTTTGAGATTAAAGCATGTTATTCTTTGAATTCTATGGGGGAAATGTTTTCTTTAAATTGATACTGCCATACTTAAAAATAACAGAAGTCCAATGCAGGTAGATACTTTACATATGTTCAGTCACTCACACTAGGAGTCTTTCCTACAAATTGTATCACATTATAGAAGAAATTATAAAAATTACTTCCATATTAAATTTTATCTTAAAAAATTTTTAATGATATGTTTTGCCACTAAACAAAGGATTTCAGTTTAGTTATATTTCTTTAAGTAATGTCAGGATTTTAAGCTTAATAATTTATAAAGATTAGTCAATGCTTATTATCCCCAAATAATTATCTTTTGCATGTTCCTAGAGCAATTTGAACATGTGGTTTTAAAGTAATTGAGGTTGAAGAAAATCTATCTAGTAAATAAAGCTTTTATTAATATTAAACTAAGTCTAAAAACTATTCACGTGATACTAAAATTAATTGTAACTTCATGTACACTAAATACAGGTTTGGCCAATTGAAATTCATCAAGTAATTGTAATGATGCCAATTTTCATTAAGCTTCAGCTCTTTGTCCCTATATATTCTTTGGTGTACTATATGTTGAAACTTGTAAAGAATCTTAGCCTTGTTTGAAAATTTAATTGCCATAATTGCCTGTTAATACCTCATATGGTATTGACCCCCCCCTGAATTCCTGCATGTGAGAAAAAGAAAAGCAGCCCTTGACCTCTGAACACTTGCCTGACTCTAATAAGGAAGCTCCGTATTGTCAGGAACTAGCATGGAGCTCACAGCTAGGCCCTGGTTTCTTCCTGTTGGTCATAAACAATCTCACAGAACACCAGCATCAGCAAGACCTCATGGTGATGATGTGAGGCAAAAAAATAACTTTATAATTTTGGGGAGGCATAGACAAAAGCACGGTCACTCTGTGTCCCACATAAATACCAAACATCCCCCACCCCATCTCTGGTTTATATGGGGGACTGCGCTTCTTTGCTAAGTATAGCTTTAGCCTAGATCTTGCCCTCCATCCCTCTAGATAAGATTTGTTAAGACCCATGATCACAGAATTATCCCTGCTTCCTGACAGAGCCCAACTCAGAGTAAAGCTGAGCTCCTTGAACCCTTCTCAGAATCACTTAACCAAAGCCCAGATCCTACAGAGTTCTGTACTAAGTTGCCTATTTCTCACCTCGTTGCATCGAGCAGTAAATCCAACTTCTTCAGCTACAGATGTGTTCCTGGCAGTCTTTGACAAGAGAGTATTGACACGTTCATACCCCCCAAACTGCCAATATTGAACTAGTAGTTAGGTAAAAATGATGTAAAAGAACCTTGTACACTGTAAAGCTTTATTAAAAAGTTTATGTATTACGAAGATTTCCAGACTTGGAATTTTGTTTTCAGTGGAATCATCCAAACCCACAAGTATTTTTTAACATTCTACTTTTTAAATGTATTTGATGAATAGTTCCCTTTTCAAATATAAACCATATGTATTTTCTACTCTAGGTTTACCATCTCAACTGATTAAAGATGGTGTGACTCTAAGGAGAAGTTTATTCATTTAAGGGTTCTTTTCATTATGCTTGGGTGATCTTCTCATTCAGATTTTAAATTAGCATTGAAATGAATGTCAAGTAATATCCCGATCCTTTCAAAAACAGTGATGGATCAATATTTCTTAAACATTACCTGCCAATTCTAAAAGTAAATAACGCTTATTGTTGCTTTAGTTACCACTTTAGATGGTGGTGTTTTAAACTCCTGTGTTGTATGCATCAGTGCCGGGGAGGAGGTTCTGATCCACCCATCTGTTTAATGGCCATCACTTGACTTCAGAGGGTGCTAAGAGCACTATTGTGATGTATCTTGGATATCCCTACATTCAGTCCTGAACTCAGCATATCAAGCAAAGTTGGGAGCTTGAATGTGTACCCAGTTATCTCCCAGGGCAGAGTCTGCAGGATCGCCATCTCTCTGGCATCCGCAGATGCTGCCCTTTTTAAAACTGTTTTTATTTGAAAAGGGATCCCAGGTTTTCAAATGGAGAGTCTTCCACATGGAAGATCTGGTTTGTGATGGTGTCCTATGTAAACATTTTAGTATCAGATCCCTAAAATCCAGAAATCCAGAGGCTCCCCCCAAAGGGATTAAAACATAATCCCCCCCTCCCCCTCTTGCTGTAGTGGATTAACTCTGTATTCTCTCTGCGGCTGGTTTGCTCCCTGAAGGCTACAACAAAAAGACTCAGTGCTCCTTAAACATGCTGTGGAATTGGAAGTTGTCACTGGAGATTTCCAAAGGACAGGGGTAAAAATGACACACTATTAAGGCCGAATATTTCATGACGCATCTTTCTGAAAGAGGGACCAGTTCGAAGCCCTTTTATAAGCCCCCAGAAAATCTCAATTCCATAGAATGAGATTGAAGTAAAAGCAGAGGCAAGCGTAGTGTCCTTTCAGAAACGCTCTGTTGAAAGTTCACAGAAACGTGTACTTACAGACCATAGTGTCTTTCGGTAACTCAGTGTGTATGGTTTTGATAATGTGTTGCGCGATTTTTTTTCGACTTTTCCCAACTTAATTGTTTGAATATGTTAAATTACTTTTTAAGAGAAAGGAATAGTTCGCCATTTTAAATGCTTTTGACCCCTCTTCGTCTCCAAATGCCAGAAACCTCTGTTAAAACCCGAAATCACTAGCCTTCGGTGCCTAGCATGGCGACTTTTCGAAGGTTTTAGCCCAACGACGTATCCGAAGGCACTGTTTTCAGTGTCAGTCACAACACCTTGCGTCTCACCTCGCTCCAATCGAGAGTAAGCATGCAGTCAGGATTCCTCCACGAAGGAAATACGGAAAGGGGCATCCAAAGGAGCGTCCTGGCGGCGTAAGGGTTAAGGGAGCGGCTGGAGCCGGCCCGGGCGTTGGGGGATTCCGGGGCGGACGCGGGAGGCAGGAGGCGCCGCGCAGCGCGCGCACAGACCCTCCAATAAACACAAAGGAGGGCCTGGGGAATAGAAACCCAAATCCACTTGTAATCGTACAAGAGATTCGGGCATAATTACTTGAGCAACCTAGATTAAGATTGATGAGCCTTTAAAGTGGCGCTTCAGATCGACCGCCTCGCCCTTTGGAAAGAAAAACCCCGTGCAGCCGAGATGGACCCCGACTCCGCTTGGCTGCGGGCGGGAACCGGCGGCCCGGGACCCAGGCCGGGAGTGCGCGCGCCCCGGGGCCGGGCCCCCCGCCCCCCGGTGTGGGGCTCGTGGGGGACTGAGAGCAATAAATTAAAAGAAAGAGCTTCGTGCTGGTTCGACCCAGGCGGTCCCGCTCGGGGGGGTAGGACTGACCCTGACACACTCTGCTTCCCTATCCACCCGGTGCGGCGCCGCGGACGCCGGCCGGGGCCTCTCTGCGCCTCCCGCCGCGGGGACGGCCCGGCTTTGTGCAGGACGGTAGCGGACTCGGGGTGTGCCCCTCGCTGGGAACGTGAACTTCGCCGCCGCCCCGGGCCCCGCCGGGTCGGGCCTGCTAGCGGCGACCTTGGCGGTGGCGGCGCGAGCGGGTCTGCCCGCGAGGAGCCGCCGCCGCGGGGCCCGCGTCCGAGCGGCCGCAGGGGACCTGCCTTTTTAGTGCCTTTATCCTGCTGTTACTGTGACTCTGTTGACTGGTGCTTTTCAGGACGGGGAGGGGAGGGGATGGGTGGGGGGTGAGATGCAAGGGAACGTAAGTCACCCTTGCTACCCCCCCAAAAAAAAAAAAAGAGAGAGAGAGAAGAAAAAGAAATAAAGCATGATTTCTGTTTCCCTGGTCTGTATTTTGAGAACAGGATAGCAAAGAGTGCCTCCCCTTTCGGGAAATCTTAAAGGGGCAGTTAAATAACCCCCTTTGAATTAAAACTCTAATGCGTAATGTTCAACATTAACCCAGATTGAGGGAATTCGAAGTAAGCACCTTAGTAGGCACACTTTCTAAAAAAAAAAAAAAAATCTGTTACTGAAGATTAGTTTCTCTAGTTTCCAAAGTTGAGAAATGGCACTTTTGGCACGCTTTTCGGAGAATCGCCTTGTTCGAGCGTTTTACGGTTTCATCACTTTTGACTGATTCTCTGTGAAAATCACTGCTACGATTTTGGTTCTTTTCTGCATAAGCAATGCATCTAATGTCGTCGCGCGCGTGTGTGTATGTGGCGCGCCTTAGGACGCCGACGTTCCTCTTCATGCAGGATGGAAACCCGTCAGTACAGTGGAATTTTAGACCTACACCCTGTACCCCTTCTCTTCCTCCCGCCCATCCGTGGGGAGCCCCGTGCCGAGCGGAACGGGCCCCCCGGGCTGGCGGGCCTTTGCGGGCCGCGCCGGCCGCCTCGGGTGTCCGGGAAAGCCGGCGGTGCTCCACGGAGAACCGGGGCATTTGTGGCATTTCTAGGCGGAGGTCACAAAGTCGCTTGCCAAGGGTCACTTGTTCGGTATTCTGACCCCGTGGGGCTTTACAGAATTATGTATCTCCACTCTCGTTATAAGATAATGTGCAGAAGCCGGGCAGACCTTATCTCACATGAGAGGAGCTGGCCGCAGGACACCGGGGCGCCGGGTGCTTAGCACACCCTCAAAAATAAAGACCTGGGGGCAGGCACCCTTCGGGAGGGAGCGCAGCCTGACTCCCGTACACTTCTCTTTCAGGCCCAGTGGTCCTCAGTACCCCAGCCCAGCTCATCGCTCCTGTGGTGGTGGCCAAGGGGACTCTCTCCATCACCACGACAGAGATCTACTTCGAGGTAGATGAGGATGATCCCGCCTTCAAGAAGATCGACACGAAAGTGAGTGAGAGTGATTCTGTAAACACTCCTGGTGGCTTTGTGGCAGGAAGTGGTTTTCAATTTTGCTTGGTTTTAAATGACGGGGGGGAGGGGAGCACATTTCCATCTTTGTCATAGGAAATAAAATGAATGAAATAACACATGCTCTGTTTCATGGGACTGAAGAATAGATTAGTTGATTTTAAATCGTGTGTTACCAGAGCGTGCCCATTTTAGCACTTTCTCCATGAGAGCCTTTGTCTGCACTTGGTAGATTTGATAGTTAAGCCAATTGTTCAAAAGTCTCTGGGGTACAGCATCCATCCCAAGCTCTTTGGGAAGACTGGGAAGGGTTTTCTGACATCTCTTCAGATCACTTTTAATTTCCAGAAGTATGGACTACAGTGTGAATTATTATTCATTAAAAGATTCTAAGGAAACTGGGGGGGGGACGTTTAAATATAAATTCATCTCCATTATTACATCCATTTTTCATCTCCTGAAATAAGAATGAGCTTTACATGTGAATTTAAGAGCAGGAGAAACTGATTTCTCTGAGAAGCATTGAGTTAAAGTGTACAGGTCACAGATACTAGCAGTCAGACATTTGAAGTTTGTGTTCTTCCCATGGGCATAATGCCGGGAGATACATATTTGGACAATCGAAATGCATAAATATTTATTTGTTCAGTATATCTTATCGTGTAGATTTTAAAACCTGATACTGGGACAGCTCTATACCCTGCACGTTCTTTTCAAATCAATGTGACTGTTGTTTTAAGTTTTCTGTTACCCTGCAGTTTGTAAACTTCATTTCTGAGGTTAAGAATTCAAGTGTCATGCTAGATATTCAAGCATCAGTATACAAAAGGTCTTCCTTTGCAGGATTTCTCAGAAGCAGTTATTTTAAAATAGTCAAAAGACAAATGCTCCCACAGATCCAGAACTCTATTATCTGTATTTAATTTTTGTATGAAAATGAAGTATTATAAAACACGATGCATAGGAGAGGAACCGAAATTCTAAAATAATCTACCTCACGTGAATTAACTGCGTACTTGTAGGTTGGTTAGCGCTCTCAGAACTTGTTGACTTTTAAAATACTTGAAAGAACAGTCAAAAGACTTCTTGTACTTTCTAACTGCCAAAGGATGGCATGGATAAAATGAGTTGAAATGCAGTGTATTTGATTTCCAAATAATTTAAAGTTTGTCTGTATGCTTTTATCATTAGCTTGCCCTGTAGAGGAAAAAGAAATTTTGGGCTTCTGATTAACTTCCTCAGCTAATGGAACACTAACTGCATAAAATAAGATTTCACATAAAATGGTCAGAAATAATCTTTAATTTACTAGCACAGTTAATTTTCATATACAAATTTTGAAACTCTCATTCTGACTTTGAGTGCACTTTCTCTGAGTTAGTCTGAATTTTAACCCCGCAGTCGTTGCTGTCATAGTTTTTCCTTACATGATCAGAAATGCTACAGAAACTAATCCAGAAGAGCAGACTTGCAACGGTAGATTTAAATGTGCCTGTTGTAGAAAGAAATAGTCTCATAAGTAGATCATTAGCTTCTGTAGCTGTACAAAGAGTTTTCTCTGGTATTTTAAGGTTTTATTTTTAATAATGCCATTGGCAGACTCCTCAAAGTGTTTAAAATATTCAGGTGGGGTCAGTTTCCAAAATGAAGCATTACATCTTTTGACAGAAAAACTATTGAAAGTGAGACACAACAACTTTTATTTTACTTCATTTATTAGCTTCTAATTAAATAAAAACCAGCAACAGAAATTAAAATCTAAGTCACAAAAGTAGTTATCCAGTGTATTTCAAGTGCATTTTCAAATATATAATTCAGATATTCAAGCGTTATTATATAAGCTGAATTCAAATTTCTTTGAATATATTTAAATAACATTTCAAGTATATTTATGGAATGTTAGAAATAGAACAAGCATTATATTTGAAACAACATGTAAACTTTTTAAAGTTCAGACACTTTCAAAGACAGATAAAAGTACCAGGAGGAAATCTACCTTTAAATGGTATCTTTGTTAGTGGACAATGTCTGGAAGTATCCAAAACGGCAATTTAACTTCTGTTCACCAAATCACAAAACACCAACATCCACACTTTCAAAGACAATGTGAGATCACAATATTTGTTACAAACCAAAATAGACATTACACTTCCCTTCAGATGGCATATCCAGATCGTGTTTACTCACAGACAGATGCACCTAAATCACCAGGATTCCTATAATCCTTTGATAGTTGGGCAGAGTGTTCTCTGTGGTCTTGCATTACAGCCGGGTTTGTTCTCCGAGTGTTACTGTGTACTTTTCAAGGGAGATAAGAAATCCTTTGTAAAAGGAGTCTTCTAATACTTGTGGGTTTGGGGTTTTGTTTCTGTTTTTGTTTTTTGTATTTTTTGTTTGTTTTTTGTTTTTTGTTTTTTTCCTCTTTCCGCTTTCCCTACTTCTTTTTCTCCCCT
This sequence comes from Proteles cristata cristata, assembly GCA_017311185.1. Lineage (NCBI taxonomy): Eukaryota > Metazoa > Chordata > Mammalia > Carnivora > Hyaenidae > Proteles > Proteles cristata. Next base: position 60,042 of record JAESUZ010001430.1, on the reverse strand, counting down.
TGGAGGAGTGGGTGAGATGATGCCTAAACATTGTATTGTTATTCCTTTTGAAGGAAGAGATTGTTTGCACTGACAAGTGGACTATCAGATAGGGATCGAACAGGAAGTTTACACCGAAGTAGGTCCTTGAGAAGAGCAGTCGCACTCCGGCTCTTGAGGCGACTGTCCTCTAAAGTTTCTCCAAGCTTTTCGGGTTGGTCAGGATCTCTCTTGCCAGCCGCCACGTTTGCTTGGCAGCGTTCTCCAGCGCCGAGTGAGGTTTGCCTTGAAACAGATCTAAGTTCGGGAGGAAGTAGTGAGGGCACCGCCGGCACTGCAGGCAGGAGATAAGCTGCAGCAAGATCCCGTTAAGCCGGTCGCCCAGGCACGACTCGTCCCAGTCCGACTCCCGGGGATGCTTTTCGCACTCGTACGAAACCAGAGTCTTCATGTGGTAATTGTTGAGGGGCTGGCCTGGCAGCTCCAGGTGCCGATCCCGCAGGGTTTTGAGGACGGACAGGCACTTCTTCCTGCAGCCCCCCATCTGCAGTCTGTTCTCGGCCTCGGCGAACTGCAGCACCCAGGCGTCGCTCTCGGCCGAGCTCTGTTTGCCGGCCAGGGAGTGGCACTCCTTGGACAGGAGATTGAAGCCTTCCGCTTTGACCTCGGCCACCCGGTTGGGCCCCGGCCAGGGGATGTGGGGCAGTGGCCAGTGGGCAGCACTCCTGGGCCAGATCCCGGTGCATTTAAACGCCGGGGTGATCTGCACCACGTACCTATCTCGGATTCTCAGTTTCACTTCGCTGGTGTCCGCCACCATCTTTACCACATCCCTGTAGCTGCATTTGTCCACCGCCTGAGCCACCAGCGTCTGGAACCTGGACCGGATCTTGCGCGCCGAGAGGTAGCCGGAGGCGGTGATGAATTCCACCCAGAGGGACATGCTCCGCTTGCGCCCGTCGCTCAGCTTCAGCACCGCGCAGCCGGGCAGCGAGCCGTCGTCCACGAAGTTGAACACCCCCATCTGGTTCAGGTAGAGCACCACTTCGAATTCGGTGGGGGAGATGACCTCGAGGCCCTCGTAGCGATTGTCCATCTCGTTGAGAGAGCTGATGAACCGCGGCTCCTGCACCTCCACTTCCTTCAGCACGTCGGACACGACTTTGCAGACTTCCCGGATCGTTTTCGCGATGGCAGCCTTCCTGGCTTGGCACTTCTCATTGTAGTACTTGTTCAGATGGTAGACCAGCTTGGCCTGCGCCGCGATCATGTTGGGGCAGAGATCCGGATTGTACACCGGAGTCTCGCAGTAAGCTGTGGGATCCAATGCGGCTGCTAGAGCTGGAGCCAACTTCGGTGCAGAAACGGGCCGCCGCGCTCAGAAACGCACCCAGACGCGCTCTCGGTCCGAGGTGCCCGCAGCGGTGGCTTCCCAGCCGCCGCTCTCTCCCCCTTCCTTTTATCTTTGAGCCCAGACGGTCTTAAAGTGAAAGACGGTTCTCCCCCCCACCCCCCCTCCACCCTCTCTCTCTCGGTCTCTCTTCCTCCTTTAAAGAATCCTTGTGTGAGAGGAACGCACGGAGAGATCACCTTCTCCGCAAATGAAAACAAAAGTTGCGCCGAGACCCAGCAAAGCTCTTCCAGGAGTCAAAATAATCAACCCTTTCCGTATTTATTTACGCCTTCCCGTAACCATCGTGCATGCTGGACTGTGAATCAGAGGGAGGAGAAGTGTGCCGAGTGTGTGTCGGGGGTGAGTGTGCGTGTCTGTGTGTCAGAAGAAGCTGCTGTTGGTTTGTCTAAGAGCCCAGATGCACTCGTGTGGAAATTATAAAGGCAGGGCCAGGCAGGCTGGCGGCCAATCGCCACCAGGCTCGTCACACAGCCTCCTTCAGCTCCAGGCCGGCTAATTAATCCCCCCTCGTGGATATAGGCGCACAAACTAAAGGTAGGAGGCTGCTGCCGGCAGAAAACCACCCAGGCCACCTAGACAGTTTTGGAAATCAAGAGGAACCTCTCAGCTTCGGTATTAATTGAAGCATATTGACGTTTTGAAAAGACTTGGCAAAGTGGTTCTCTTCTGTGTTGAAAACCCTGCTTGTCTTTTTACCGCGGAAATGCAAATACAGGTGTCTTAATGGTCCTCCATCAATTAGTGAACTAGGAGGCGTCTTCTAAAACAAGAGTCACTAACTTACATTTAGAATAAGATAATTAATGCCTGTGAGTCCTTGAGGTCTTTTTAAATGCAGGTCGAGAGTTTGCTCTTTCATGTCTATGCAAGTTGGCTTTAGATGGACTGATGCCTCTGTGATTTTTTGGATGTTCCCATAATGTCAGAATGTTGTTATTGGTTTGGGGTTTTTTGTTTTTTTGTTTTTTTTTTAATGTTGTGAAGTGTTTTATCTCTGGTTTTTCCCCATTTGCAGTTGTTGAAAGGAATCTGAAAATTATTGTTTTGTTAGATGCCGTCTACTCCCCTGTAAGTGAGGATGGTTAAAAAAAAAATGTTTAGTATTTTTCCCCGTTCCCTAACTGCAGCCCTCTTTGTATTTGGTGGACTCGCCAACATCATCCGGACAGTGAGTTTTATACGCACTGGTAGAAGTATCTTAAGACATAACTTATCTCTCTGATCGAGAGACTATTGTAATGTGAGTTCATAGCGAGCTGTATTTTAATATGTGAAATTAAGGCAAGATCATAGAGATGAGACCTACTGGCAGATAACTGTTCCAAAAATTTTCAGGCTCAGGATTTCTGGCTTGCTTGTTGATGTGTAATTAAGGATATATCTCCTCTCCTAAGTGTCCTTAGTGGTGACCTGACAGTAGATTCCCAATTTTATACCATTTCATGTGATTTGATTGAGGGAAAAATTGGTTAAGATTTTAAAAGAAAACTAATTCGCAGTCATCCAGGGTTTTAAATTTTTAAATGTCATTTTGGAAAACTGAAAAAAAAAAATTAACATTTCCAAGTTTTGGAACCTCCATGGGGGGAGGAGGATGGACTTATGTAGAACATGTTTTTGGTTTTGTTTTCTGGTGACACCAATTGTGTCTTTAATGTACAGGAAAGGAAATAAATATTACCTAGGGATTATGTAGTATTTAAAACCCAGGCAGATTTCTAATGCCTACCTTTAATTTAGATGTCATCTCTTGAAAATTAACAATTATTTCCAGCCAAAATCTTGTAACTCCTGGTAACAGGTTTGTAGGCACTTTCTTTCAGAGCCACTTTCAACAAGATCGTGTTCAGGGCTCCCACGTTTTACCTGAGCTTTTGATTTTTTTTTTTTTTTTTTTGCACAGGTACAGGCATCACAAAGCCACCTATTATTTCCTTTCTCCTTATCCAAGAGTGATAGATTCCAGATTTAGCTTAAAACCAGTACATTAGACTTGGGGCTCATGGCATCCATCTACTCTATTCCCCAGGAAACTTCCATTCCCTGGGGAGCAGGGATTGGGAACAGCCAACAGCCCCTCCCCACTTTGCAGGCTTCGCGGGTGAACGCACTGCTACCTTTTGGCAGTTGGAAGAGGAAGATGAGGAGGCAAATCAGAACCCGAGAACCCGGGGCCAAGAAGGCAAAGATGTGCCTTGGTCTCAGGGGAAAAGCCACCTCTGGCCCTCGCCCAGCCTGTGTCCCCTCCCTCCGGCGGCTCCGCACTCCCAAGCCAGCCTTCTTTCCTCTCTCTGTTCCATAGGGATCTGGGGATTTTTTTTTTTTTATAGTTTTGTTTTGTTTTGTTTTCCCTGCGTGCGCGTTAAATTCGGTGTCCTCGGGCTGTCCACGCCTGCTGCAGGCCACGGCCTGTGCCCGCGCACCCGAGTCCCGCGCCGCCCGGGCCCACGTGCGCTCGCAGCCGAGCCCCGCGCTTTCCCGGCGCCCGGAGCGTCGCTCTCCCTTGGGTTCAGACCAGAGTCGCTCGGCCAGGACCTCGTCCCTCGATTTGTTGGGCCACCTGCAAGTGCCCCGGCTGCCGAGGACGTGCAGCCTGGGAACGCGGAGGCCTCGGGGCCGTTTGGGGTGTGGGGGGGGCGGGGGGGACCGAAGTGCTGCGGTCCGGGTGGGTCTAAGCGAAGGGCGCGAGGGGCGCCGGGCTGGCCTCGCGGGAGCCGGGCGCGCAGGTGGCGCATCTTCGGGGCTCACTGTGCGCCTTGATTGGGTTAAAGCGAAGCTAAACACCGCGGCACTTTGTGCAAACTAATTGGTGTAACCGGGGCCTTTTCACTAACGATTTGCACGTTGAAGAAGAAAAATGGATGGTGAGAAAAGGACCAAGAAACTCGTTAGTCCTAGAATGTTCCAGGCAAGTGAAGTCATTCGGTTTCAAGGACGCCGGTGCTGTGTTTTCTGAGCTGCGTCCTCCAGCACCCTTCACGCTGGGGGCTCACAGTGATTTACGTAACACAGGAGTCACCCGCCCGCTGTTATCACTGTAGGTGAACGGGGCGCCCTAGAATAATTCTCCAGTGCGGGTACTGCTTGTTGCTGCAACACAGTGATTTTCTATTACACTGAACACGTGAAATGAGTTGCCTTCTGTAGCTGAATCCTTTCAGTGATCTTAGACACCTCTCATTGTTGAAGGGAAAATTAAACTATCCGAGGAGTGTGTTTTCTAGCCCTTAATTTTTTTTTAATAGAAATTACCCATGGAGAAGACTTTAAAATATATAGTGTATTTGTATGTCATTCGGCCACGTTTAATCTAGGCTTTGGAGATAGTTTTGCGGGAGAAACTTATTTTATAGGATTTTTTTTTGAAATACCATTTGACCTATTGAACTGGTTATTTCAAGTAATTATGTACTACCCAGAAATAGCGTAACGTTAATTTACTTGCTTATAAAGAGAAAAGTTATAAAACAACTCTAATGATTTCAGTCTCATATTATGTTTTTTTTACTATAAATATAATCTTAGTAGTTAGTACTAGAGTAAAAGCTTGTGTGTGTCCCTTGCTTTAGGACATAAATGCTTAATTGTTTTCAGTGGTATGCTATGCAGGCATCTTTGACATGAGCTAATAATAGAATGATAATTGAAGAAAACTGACCTAATTGAAGAAAAAAAAAGCCAAGACTCTCATTTAATGATAGCTTGAGATGCTTACATTTGAATGATATTTGGGATTTTAAGGTCTAACCAACTTGACCTTTTCATTTCATTAACTTACGTTACCAGGCAGCCTTGATTTAAAATGTATCATTTAGGAAAAGAATCCAAAAAAGTCACAAACACACCATCATCATAAATTTTAGTGGTATTGATTAATATAAAACAATTAAATATATGATCCTTAACATTTCGAAACATTCAAAATAAGAAGGGCAAAATAATTTTTCCTGAGGCCCTGTTTCCTAAGTAACTTATTCCCCCTTCTATAATCCTATTTAATTTATATGGGGTACACAAAGTAATGCGTAAATAGTCCCCTTATTAGGTTTAAAGGAAAACTATTACTTTGAGAAATGCAGGAATGCAAGGCTTCTGTGTTTTAAAAAAAAAACTAATTTAAATTTGAATTATATGTTCATAAATTTAACAATGGTGACCTTTCATCTGGAAAAATGTATCTGTTACAGAATATGCATATATGTGTTAAATGCTCACATAGATATTGTTTTGTGTTTTTTCATATCTGCTGGCTGCTTCTATTCGCAAGTATTCATGAACTTAAAGTTTTATTTTTTTAATATGTGCTTATTACACTGGGGAGGTAAAAAGAATATGAAGTTGAGTTTATTAAATTATTTATCCCTACTGCTGGAGTGGCTTTGAAGGCTCATTGTACGCATCTGATTTCTACCTCCCCCCACTTCGTTTTTTAAATGCACCCAGGCTATTTCATCTGTTTCATTCTGCCAGACACAATATATTTCTTTTTTTACACTAGAGAAATTAAAGACAGATATTTGTGCAGGATTTTCTCTATGTGTCACATTAAATAAAGTAAAATAGAGGGAGTTTCTCTGGTAATCTAATTTGATGGCATCTGTACCTTTCTTCCTGTTGTGACTCCTTGTATAAGAAGACTTGAAACAAAATAGCTTGAGAGCTTCAAAAGTTTCAGTGATTTCTTAAAACAATTATTTCGTACTTTAACATCAGGTTCATGAAACAGGAAAGCCGAGAATTGAGGTCACTGTCGGCACAATCTAGACCCTATTTTGTTTCTTCAACCAGAGCATCCTGATATTGAAGTTTTAAAAAAAAAAAAAAAAAAAAAAATTCCTTCCTTAATTCTTTACTTGAATGATCAAGGCTACGGCCTCACTTTTCCTCATTCCCCGGGTACACACCAGATAGTCAACGACTGTGGTGGGAAGTACTTCTTTTCCCTACACTGTTCCTTAGTAAACTTGTTATTGGTGCAAACAAATGCTGAAAAGGAAGTAACTTTGAGATTAAAGATGGAAGTTAGAAGTGTACTTTGCAAGAATTATAACCACTGCTCGATCTGTGGATTTGCAGTGATTCTGGGTAATTCTAACTAAAGCCTTTCTTTTGGCAGAAAAAAGAAAATGGAAAGAATGGGTTAATTAGACAATTGTCTGTTTCCTTACTTCATTTGAATGTGTACGCATTGGTGTGGGATATTTTAAGTTGCATCTATAAACTGAAAAATTGGGGGGGGGGTTATCAACCAGAAGATCTATTATTGCTCGAAATAGAATGTGATCTCTTAACGCTTTCCAAAAATTTAAATATATTAGGGTTAATCATTTATATATTGAGTATTATGGAGGAAGTATTGATTACAAATGTTCTAGTTCCTCATAGACCCTTCAGAAAGTCACTGTCAAACTTTATAATCTAGAAAATTCAAATTTATTTTGTTTAGATTTCAGCCTCTATTTTTCATATGGATATTAGAGAAATATTCTGGCAAGATAAATGGACTCACGTGATTCTTTTCTTTAGGAATATATGAAAACTAGGTATTCCTTAACCCACAATTCACGTGGATTTACAGACATTTGTGTATATGACCACAACCTTGGTACTCTTAGCACATTTGAGTTTTATTGCACTTAGAGGAAACAATGGAATCAAATGCGATTAGCGTCTTAATCTGTACATCTGTAGTGGGTCATCCAGGACTGCATAGCTCTCATTACTGTCCCATACTTTATGTGATTAAGCCACTGGAAATATTCAACATGACCTTGAGACTAGAGTATGGTAGATAGATAATCAACATTCAGTGATTGCATGTCTAAAATAACTTTTTTTGTATTTAATTTGCTGTTTGGGAGTTTCCTTTTTCATGAACAAAGCAATTCCTCTAAACTAGGATTTATTATTTTTTTAATGATTACCAACGAGAGTAATAATTTAAGAGAATAATTACATTAAATAAAAAACGGTTACCTCTTATTATATATGTATATTTTATATAAGAAATGCTTTATAGAAAATGAAGGAAATGAGGTTACGAATAGGAATATTTTTTATCGTTTTCCATGTAGAGATTATGAACGTCTGCAAATACACCACCTAAAGAGTGATTTCATTTCCACTTAGGTGTGGTTATTTTCACTATTCTAGTAATACACATTTTAGTATACAAGGTGTATTATTTCTAAAAAGCCCAACTTGTCCATGTTTGTCAAAAGTATCAAGTCAAAAGTACTAAGTGGTTAATACTTTCTCATCGATATGTTTATTCCTTTTATCTACACATCTAGATCAAATCAAAAGCATGAAGAGCACAGAGTTTGTAAGACATAGTCTTTCTCATAAAAATGATGAAACCAGTGAAATAGAAAGTATAGTTTTATTTGATTTTTATGTGAAATCTATTTTGTTATTATTGAAGCCAGGTTTACTGATGTGTATTTTATGTACAGAGCTATTCTTTTCTAAGGTTTTTCTGTATGAATATGCCATTCTGTGAATTTTAACAAATGTATACAATCCTATAATTAATGTCTGGCACAGACACAGAACATTTCCATTGTCACAAAAGTTTCCATGTGCCCCTATTTTATTTTTTAATTCATAAGGTTTATGATTCATTTACAAGTATCTGAGTGTTTTACTTTTCTCTCAAAAAATCTTTAGATTGTAAATCCTTTTTTGTTCCTCTAGAATTTATTTTTTTAAATCACGCTTCTAGTTTAAGGCCAGTTTTAATCAGATTTCACTGAGGGAGAGGCAGAGTACGAAATGATATTTCAGATAGATAACAAGAGGCCTACAATTTTTGTTTTACCTAAAGGTTGTTTAAATTTAATATATGTCACCTTTATGCTTGGTTCATCTTTCAAAGGAGCTGCAAAGATTTTTTACACTAGCAGGAATGTATGGACTTATGAATATAGTTTATAGTTTGCACATCAAAATATGTATTGAGAAACAGATTCCTTATATAAGTCAGCAACATTTGAAGCATATTGATAATGTTACTAGCTTTATGACACTGGAGAAATAAATCTCCTCTCAATATTTAAATTACATTGTACTTTATATTTCAGTAAATCAACCTTCCCTTTGAGTGGTGGGGGACAAAGCCAAGGAGTTTATTTGAGCTAATATTAATTAATTTATACACATTCTTGAAACGTATGCCTTTAATCCTAATTTTACATAAATATACATTGTCATTTAAATTTAGATGGTTATAAAGACTCCAAAGAAAGAATTCTTAAATTGTAGGATAGCAGACATGCTCAATGACAGTGATACTCTTTCAAGTATTTTGCCTTTTTACAACTGGAAAGAGTACAACTAGTCTTCTGTTTCTTTCCCCAAGATATAAAAGTATTTAAATGCTTTCTGTTTTATATTTTTATTTGGCAATTACAATAGAAATTTTAATGTTATGCATGCTTACAGCCCTATTAAGAAAGAAGTTATTGCCTTCTTAATAATCTTAAGCCATTTTTAGAAAGTATACTCTTTATGGTTTGCAAAATAGCCTGTGCACGCACACACACGCACACGCACACGCACACGCACACACACACACACACACACAGAGGAAACCTCAGTATTTCAGATAATAAAAGATTGAGTTGGCCTCTATACATTTGTTTTAACCTGTTAAAAGGAAACAGCTACTAAATACAGGATTCTTGCCACCAGGATGTAATATCACACTGCAAGTTTATTCCATGATAACCTATACAGTTTTGGATAATGCCTTAAGAGACTGCAGCTAAATAGATTTTTAAAATAATACTTGGAAGTTCTGACAGTATTTATCCAGACACATATACTGTGGCAGTTTTGAACCTCATAAGCTTTTAATTGTGAAATTGAGAAGTTTCAACATTGCTAGCCATTCTGTCCATGTAAATGCAAATATACTTAGCTCCATCACTCACATACCTAACGTGTGTGTATCCATAAAAACACTTTCATGTATTTAGAATTGTTTTCTGCTTTCTTGCAACAGACAATGGTTAAATTTTTTTTGCAACCTGAACCTATATTTGATAAGCAAACTGCATAACTCACTAGGGGGATCATTTTAGGGTTTTGGTTTTGGTGGTTTTTTTTTTTTTTTTGGGGGTTTGGGGTTTTGCTTTTTGTTGGTTTTTTTTTTCTTTTACTAGCAAATTCAGTTCTTCATTTGTTTTGCTCTCCACGCTGCATTAGCACAGTTTTCCCCTGTGTGCATCTGCCAGTGTACAATTTAGCCACGGGCATCTGTAGACCTTGTGGTGATCAGTATTGCAGGCAAAAGCCATATGTGTTTAAATAAAAAAAAAATCTCTTTATTTCATTTGCTGTTTTAACTGGATGGATAACTTTTGTGCCTCAAGACAGAAGAAGAAAAAATACAGAAATAATTAATTGCCTCTATTCTTGAGGCAGTTTCATTTCCCCCTCCAATATGGAATGCTTGTCAGCTTTCCTGATAAATGACTGCATGTATTTGCATAGATTTTACATTAACACAAAAATTAGTTTTATTTGTGGAAAACTAGTTTACATAATAATATAAAACCTAGTGTTATTGATTATGTTTGTGAGCATTGATGATTTTTTAAAGGAGTTGTAGCATACTTATTTTTCAAAGACCTCATCAACCTATTTTTGAACTTAAACCTTTCTTTTGCTTTATACAGTTTTGTGCTAACACGACAAACATTCATAAAATGTTAAGGTTTTAGAAATTCTTTTCTGGCCATATGAACCGCAACTGTTTCAGACCCACAATTAGTAACCTTCAATTGGTAAGAAGATTCTGATTTTAAACTTTGGCCAAGGGTTATTTTTAAATACTCATTACCGATTATATACACCTCAGACGGTTGGAAGATTGCATCTGTGTGAATGATTTTAATTTTCATATTCATGTTCTCCAAAGGATGGCTCCTCTAATGGGTGTATGCAGTCGGGCTCATTCCTGAGAATGAGCATTGTTGTGCAACCAAATTTAACATACCGCTGAGAACTCTCTCCATCTTCGTTTTGTTTCCTTGAGTATATGTAATCATTGATCACCCTGATCCAACCTTGAGAGAAACAGTGTGCCGGAGCTATTTGGCCACTGCAGACAATTCTCCCTCTCTAAGTGTCAGGCACTAGATGTTTATTCATACTGTAATCCAGCATCTTGGTGTCTAGAGGCAACCTGCTAATTATGTGCTATCATCGTATTATCCATGTTATGGAAAATTCAAATATGTTCACTGCTGTTAGTTACATCACAAAGCTTTTCATAAAATATACTTGATCCTCGAGAAACCTACTACACTTAACGGCAACCTAAACCAAGAGTCTTTCTGCCACTTCTTGATTCTGGGACACCCTGGGTGCCAGCTGTCACAGCTCAGCTAATGATGACAAATGCCCCTCTCTATGCAGATTGCAAAGCTTGCAGGCTGCCGTGAAAGGCGACCAGATTACCTTTCTTCAGATAGTAACTTAACCTTTTAAACTCATGTCAGAATGAAATTATCAGCTGTGATAGTTTCAATATCTGTGTCTTTAAAAACAAAAATCAGGACAAAATCAAATCACAGACTCGCTTTTTAAACATTCTTCCAATTTTTGTATCATTTACATTGCTTTATCCTTGAAGGCTGTAATATTCTTAAATGAAAAACTCCAGGTAAAATATACTTCACAGCAGCGCGAGAGTGCATATTAGAACTCTGCATATAGCTCAGGTAGTGTGCATTATTTGAGAGAACTATCCAAATTGTTTAGGCTAGAAAATAGGCTGGTAGAATTTTGAGGGGAAATGTGTTCTCTCTCCTTTTCTTCACCTGAGTGGCAAAACCTCTGTACTCTGCTGGGTAGTCTGGATAAATTTTATATCGTTTCTTTAAAACTGTGGATTATTCCAAAATGATTTAGAGAACAATTACTGTTAATGATTGTCTTCCCTATTTTCAGGCTTGAACTTCTGTCTCAAGTTGTTAATTTGTCCTATAGAAATTTGGGATCCTATCTTGATACGTACATCTACAGGGATTATTCAAAACAATAATGAACACTGTTAACCATGAAGCAAGGCGGGGTAAATCCCCTATTAAATGAGGTAATACAATTGCGACGTTCTTCTAGATTTACGAAAGACTTTTATATGCAAGAGTTCACTTGAAACTTAAAATAAGTCTATGAATTGAGAGAGGAATGGAGACCAAAATTTCATGAGTATTTGATCACATTTAATCTTCACAACAAATATTAGTTCCCGTTTACAAGTAGGGGCTGAGGTTTAGAAAGGCTAAGTGTGTTACCAAGGGTCGCATAAGTAGTTACGGAACGAGGTTAGACTGGCTGCAGCTGCTTTTAGCACTGCAGCGTCTGAACTTGTGTATCCCAGAGGAGTGTGCGTATGCGCGCGGGCATGTACGTATTGTCCTGTCTGTACCCAGAGATAATCTTCAGCAAGTGCTACTGGGATAGATGTGATTCTGATAAGAAACTACCAGGCTTACATTTACATTAGGAGCACGATTGTTTGAAGAGTTTTAAAGATTAAGTTCTCTTTAGGAGGCCTTTAAGTAAGTAAATAGTGAGGCACTTTTTATGTTACAGGTTTTTGTTTCACGACAATGATGTGTTAATCTATTATATAGGGAGAAACTATTTAAGATTACATGTACTGACTAATGAACATCGAATTGGACGAATTCACCTAAAGAAACATTTCATTTTAAAAGCTAAAGTTAATGGCATGTACCTTCATAAAAATGATGATGAGAAACAATTCAGCAATTATTTGAATAAAATATCCACCTACTTTTTTTATACACATAATTTTACTCTGTGACATCAGCGGGTTATACATGCCACACTATTTTACATCTTCCAGTTTAAGACATATTAAAAACCCTCTTTTATCATGAATTTACATTCATTTGCTTCCACAAAAGCTATTTGAATGCCAATTGTTTTTAGTCCTTACCAAATTTTTATTTGGTACAGATCCTACAATATAAGGGTTTTTATCAAGGATATGTCTGGTCATGTTGTAAATGCTCCCTCTTTATATGTTTTAATTATAGAATTCTATTTATAATTACTAACCAGCACTAATGCTTAGTAAGTTGTGAGTATTTCACTGCATGTAAAAATTATGTAGAATTTACGATGACCATTTATTAAGATACATCATGTGATTCGTACTGGGAGGAAGAACCTAATTTTACTCCAAGAGCCATATATTTTATATCAGAACTTTAGAGGAGAACATAATGTAACCCTCCTCACTAGCTGCCTGAATTTTCTCTACAACATTATTAAGGAGTAGTCATCCCACCTCTACTTTTACCTCCACCAATGAGAAATTGATTACCTACTCAGATAGCTACTTGCACTTACAGGCAGTTCCAATTGTTAGAAACCTCTTTCTTCCTCTTCCTCCTTCTCTCCTTCTCCTCCTCCTCTTTCTTCTTTTTAAGTTTTATTGAAGTAATCTCTTCACCCAACATGGGGCTTGAACTCACGACCCCAAGATCAAGAGTCACATGCTCTTCTGACTGAGCCAGCCATGTGCCCCAGAAAGCTCTTAATATTGAACCCAAATCTTTTCTCCTTAAATCTATCACCTTTTGGTGTCTTCTCTATAGCTCTATTCCTTTGACAGAAATAAGTCATTGAGGGGCGCCTAGGTGACTCAGCTGGTTAAGCATCCCATTCTTGGTTTCGGCTCAGGTCATGATCTCACAGTTTGTGAGTTCAAGCCATGTGTTGGGCCCTCTGCTGACAACTCCGAGCCTGCTTCAGATTTCTCTCTCCCTCTCTCTCTGCCCTTTCCAGCTTGCTTTCTTTCTCTCTCTCTCTCAAGAAAAAAAAAAAAAAGGTATTAAAGAAGTTTATTTAAAAAAAAAAAAAAGAGGCGTTAGTCGGTTAAGCGTCCGACTTTTGCTTAGGTCACGATCTCGCGGTTCGTGGGTTCGAGCTCTGCGTCGGGCTCTGTGCTGACTGCCAGCTCAGAGCCTGGAGCCTATTTCAGAGTCTGTATCTCCCTCTCTCTCTGACCCTCCCCTGCTCACACTGTCTCTCTCTTTCTCCTAGAAATGAATAAAAATATTTATTAAAAAAAAATTTTTTTAAAGAAGTCCTTTAAATTCAGCATTTAAGATATCAAGTTGAATACACTTGCTTTCAGCCATTACACGAATAGCATATTTTAAGTCACCTCACCGTTTAAGACCCATTCTCATACATCATTTTCTTCAAGTGTGTTGCCTAAATTTATTACCCTCAGAGTAGATTTGGCGAATGTAGCGTGGAAAGGCCTCTGTTAAGTGAAACATGGTCATACTTACTTCGGGTGGGTGGTGCCTTCATAACCCCGTTGACAAATGTTGAGCTGGATGTCCCCAAATATCACATTTGTTTAAACATATTATGGAATCCTGAGTACATGACTCTTTTATTTGTCCAACTCATTTTCTCTTACCATTTTTAGCTGTTTTTTCCATGATTTGACTTATAATAAGTTGTATATTATTGTTTAGAATAAGAATTAATAGGCATAACAGTTCTTTCTTAAAAGTTATTATGGGCTGAATATGGAACTTTCATAGCAAAATGAAATTTAACTATAATGAATCTATTTTTGCTCAACTAGATATATAAAGAGGCTAATCTACTTTAGGTATATAAAGTTTAAACTCAGTAAATATTCCACAGCCTTTGTGGGTTTTTTTCCAAAGACTTGAAATCCTAAGCCTACTTTTTCATGGCTTTATCAAAATATGTAACTAATAAGCCCCATTTGGTATAAAGTGTACTTTATATATTTTGAAGTACTGCTCAATTTTGCCTTGCCAACCACTTCTTGTCTACAAATGGAATCTATAAGTTTTCCATATGCCTGAACAGTGCACAGAAAACAACTAAATTTTAATGTAAATAATTGTGTTTAATAGAGCTTTAGAATGTTACTGGAAGAGTTTTCATATTGATCCACCAATATTTTGGTGATAACTGTTAATACTAATGGTTGCTAAATAATTGAGTATAAACAGGCAAATTCTTTTTAAGAGTGATATATTCAATAAGTTAAAATCAATGTGAAAAATTTTATTAAGCTAATGTAGTTTCACCAGTCAGGGCCCACTCCTATAATTTTCTTCAAAAGCAATGCCTAAATCTAAATACATAGAATAACCCAACATGAATTGATGCAGGTAAAGAAGCTTTCCTTAAGTAATGAATACATTGCTGGAAAAACATACTCAGAAGATTAAATGGTAAAAGATAACCAACATTAAGTATTTTGATAAAATGTACTGTGAGTTGTAAAAAAGAAAAAAAAAAATACTTTCCATGTGATGTGATATTTTAAAGCCGTAAACTTCTTTAAGTGGAAGCTCAGGTTTTTATTTGCCACATTTCCCCCCTTGTATGAGAGTATTTCATTGATACATTATTTACTATTGCTGTGCCATCTAGGCGGTAAATCTGAGGCTGCCTCAGATTTGGCTTTCTTGCGGTTTGTGTCTCGAATGGAGAGTAAGGAAGTCCAGTGTTTTTACAAAAGAAACGTTCTCAAGTGTAGAGCTGCCCCATCTGCTTCATCTGGTGGCTTATGCAATAAGAGGTGTTATCACATGAATCTAAATGTGCAGGCAGTTGTTTTATGAACTCTTTCTGTGCTTGGAGGAGTTTATAAGTTGCCCACCCTTATTGTGTGTCAGTCCCAGCTGACCCAAGTGCATTGTGCTGAGCATATTTGGGGGATAATTAGAACTAATGAAGCCTGGAACATAGCTAATTCTCTAAATGATTTATTCTTCTGCTCTTGTCTGATTCCTAAGAATTCTCCAAATCATAATCTACGCCACTTATTTTTGCTAGCACTGTGTTGATACAGCCACTCGATTTTTCTGCTTGTTTGAATTAACGTCTAATTCAAACACCTAATTTTATGTTTGTCTGAATTAGCATCTAATTATCACAAATAAATCCAGATTTTGAAATGCTGAGAAAAACGTTTCAAAGTAAAAGTTTGTAGTATTTTTTTAGCCCCCAGAGTTTAGGGGGATGTCAGTTCTGCACCATCTTTAGTTTTTGTTTTGTTTTGTTTTTTCTGTATCTCAAAAAGTTTGTGGCACCTGCGAGTAGATAAGGGGATTGCAGATAGCAAGTGGTAGGAACCTCTTTTTAAAAGTGTACCACCGGAAAATAAACCTGCAAGTAAAATAACTGAAGATCATGAATGGAAGATCCCTGTTTCTGAATTAAATCAGGAGATTTTTAAAAATCCTTATGAGTAACCTTCATGTTTCAAAATGGTTTCATTACTCTGGCTTCCCCAGCACCAGCGGTGCTGAGAATGACATTTCTCTACATGCCCTCACCAAGCAGTCAGTGATTCAGTGGCCTGTAACACTTTAAATCTTATCAACTTGCTTTCCTTTCCTGTTATAACTGTTTCAGTGAGTGGCACTTTTGTTGTGCAGGGTAAGATCTGGTAGCTTACTGAGGGCATACTAGAATGAGGACAGACAATTGCCAACAAGAAGGCTATAACTTAATTAAAGCCTTATGCTCAGTAAATAAGACACTGAAGTCGCTTCAGGTACGTAGGTTTTGGAGCCTATGTCCTAGTCGCTGTCCTGTTGCCTAGAAACTGTAGCATAATTCATTGTTGAGTTATTACTTTTATCTAGTGATCCCAGTACTTAAAATTCGCCCTACTTGAAACCTAAATACATTGAGGGCAAGTACCACTTCATCAGATGCACTGAGATACCTAAACTAGTTAAATCACCAGCTCCACTGCCTGAGTAGTGACCTAGGAACCATTTGGTGATTCCTTGATTTTCATCACAAGATATTTAATGCTGCCTCTGAGAAATTCTCTTCTTACCTGTACACCTCGACTTAAGGCAATCCTCTTCCTCATCTTTAACCCTCTGCCTGAAGGTCACCTAAACACTCAAATAACATGTCTTAGAACATTGAAGGAAAAAGTCGCAAGTCATTGTTATTGCTTGGGCTTCAAGAACATATTTTTTTAAGTTTTAAATTTTTGCATCTCCACATGAGACAAAGACTGGACTGATAAAATTAGTACTGAGTTCCTATCATGTGCTAGGTACTGTGCTAGATGTTTGATCTGTGTTGCTGCACCTTTATCCTCTGAGCAGCGCTATGGAGCAGATCCTGCTGCTATTTCATGGTCGAGAAACTGAGTCACAAGGAAGTTAAGGATCCTCTAAGCTTGCAGAGCGAGGGATTGGCAGAGTTGAAGCTGTTCGGCCAGCCCCTCTGAATCCACATTCTAGAGCCCACTTTTTTAGTTATGACACTAAACTTATCTTAAATTTATTTTCTCTTCTGTAATATAGGGGTAATGATATCTACATCATTGGTAGATGGGTTAAATAAATACATACACATAAAAAGCTTAGAATTTTTTTTAACTTCTGTTACCTGAGTCGACACAGTAACTGCAGAACTAGAATTCATACCCAGCTTTTTCTGTCTCTAGACCCCAGAGCTTAACTAGTATAGTGCTTAGGTGAGTATTTATTGAATGAATAATGAAATGAGTGTCATCTGTTTTGTACTGCCCAGTGGAAGATTTTGTTAATTTTACTGGTTGTGTCAGTAGCATAGAGCACATACTCCATGGTGGTTGAATGAGTAAGCGATTATTCATCGTTACTCCCCGATAAAATAAATATATTAATGACTCTCAAACGTATAGCTTCGGCCAAGACCTCTCAACTCCAAACTCATTTACCTTGCTGTCTGCCCCACACCTTCTCACATGTGTAAGGTGAGTCTCAAACATAATGTATCCAAACCCAGCACCTGCCCTCCAACCCTAACCCTCTTCTGCTACAGTCGTCCATGTCTCAGGAAATGGCAGTCCCTTTTTCCAATTTCTCAGGCCAGACAGTTGGCTGCCATTCTCGACTCCTCTCTTGCTTTCACATCCACATTCAGTGCACCGGCAAATCCTCCAGAATCTGTTAGCTTCTCACCAACTTTACAGCTTCAGTCCTGGTCAAGTCACCATCATAACACACCATGTATGCTATTCGTTATCCAGGAAAGTGTCCTGATTTTCTTCCTTATCCCACTCTTGCTGTATCCCTTTACATTCTTTTCTCGACTTAGCAACCGCAGAGATCTGTTTAAAATGAAGGTCAGATCATGCCACCTTAAGTTCAGAATCCCCTAATGGCGTCCTATCTCAGAATAAAAATCTAAATCCATATTAGCCCTAGAGACAGCACCTTGCCATTCCGTTTCTCCCAGCTTACCTTAGTGATGTCATTGCCCACTACTGTCACCTTTACTATGTTTTCCACCTGCCATCCCACCATTGGGACCCGTGCACTTGCTGATTCCTCTGGGTGGAGTTCCCTGTGTTTCCAGTATCCGCCTGGCGTCTTCTCTCATGCCCTTCAGGTGCTTACCCTATCTAAAAATGAAATCTATCCCCACACAGACTCTCTCCATCCCCCCTCTGCTTTCTTTTTCCCCTGTCACTGATCACTGTCCAACATATGTTTTTACTTTCATGGTTAATGTCTCTCTCCCCCAATTTAAATCTAAGCTCTTAATGAGGGCAAGGATTTTGTCTCTTCATTGCTGCATACCCAGAATCCAAAGCAGTGCCTGACTTACAAATGAGTTCTCAGGAAATATCTGTTGGTGGAAAGGACAGGAGGGAGAGGAGTAGGGATAGATGGCTAAAGGGAAATAATAGGAATAAAAGAAGGAATGAAAGGAGAAAACCAGTTAATTCTGCTGAATGTTCTGTTTGTCATAACGCTATGGATACTGTACTTAAAAGTTGTAACCTAGTTCACAAATCTTAATGGCATCTTGACCCCCCCTTTTATGAAATTTTATTCTCTTCACAAAAGGAATAATATCAGCTATTACATTAATATTAATTCTTCTGTGCAATGCCCTGTGCAGCAAGAGGTTGAGTGGGATTTTTTCTGTGGTCCCAGAATTGGCATCTGGGCCTCCCAGCTGATAGCAAAGAAGCATCTAATTAATAGCTCATTTTCTAAAGAGCTGAAAATAGTTGAGGCCAGGCAATGGAGCTTAAATTCCAGTGGGGAGACATTACGTGAACAAATATATAAGCAAGTAAACAACTATGCAGCACATCAGCAGTTCATAAACGCTCTGAGAGGTAGGGAGTGCGATCTCATTTTTGGAGATAAGAAAGCGAACCTTAGAAAAGTTAATTAAGGCCCTCTATTGGGGCTGGGACTTGAAACCATTTTTTGCGACTTCAGCATCTACGCACTCAACCCATGCTCTACTCACTACCTCTATTCATTATTCTTTTACACCTCTTTCCTCACTGAGTTTTGACCATTAACTTTTAAGTCCCTTTTCTTTCTTTTCAAACCCTTTATATACATGTATACTGTTTAGCTGCTTCTTGTCTTATGTTACATAACTTGAATGATCATCCCTGTGTAGATGTGTCACGAATCTTTTTTTTTTTTAATGTTTTATTTCTGAGAGAGAGAGAGAGAAAGACAGCATGAGCAGGGGAGGGTCAGCAGGAGAGGAAGACACAGAATCTAGAAACAGGCTCCAGGCTCTGAGCCAGCTGGCAGCACAGAGCCCGATGCGGGGCTCAAACCCAAAAACTGTGAGATCATGACCTGAACCGAAGTCGGACGCTTAACCGACTGAGCCGCCCAGGCGCCCCGATGTGTCACAAATCTATACCTCCAATCCTTACCTCTGTTAATTCTTCATCATCATTTTCTTCTTCGTGGTGGGCATTTTCCAAATTGATACCCGTGTTCTCCTCTCGTCATACCTCCTCCTTCTTAGGGAGGAGTCGAAAGCTTCTCTTGAGAAGCACTCTCTCTCATTTCTCCCCTTGTTTTCTATCATTGACTTGAGTCATTGTTATAATTTCAAAGACTTGACATCCTAGCCATTATTGACGCCTTCCTCGCCCTTTGAGCCTTCTCTACTACCCCCGTGTTCTGTTCATCAGCAAGTCTTGCGGATTCTCATTCTTTCCTGGTATCTTTCACATGTGTCGTTGTCATACCCAACACCATCACCCTAGTTCAGGTCTTTATTACTTTGTTACTGGACTCTGGCCCCCTGGAGTGTCTTTCCCATTTCTAGACTATCATAAAGAAATTCTGCTGGACTGACTTTCTTGTAGACACTTCTGTCATGTTACTCCCCTGTTAAAAACCTTAGGTTGACTCCGAGTTATCTTGGAAGAAGGTATGGAAGAAATGAGGGAGGGAAGGCTCTTCTGCTATTCAAAGCACTTCACTCTCTCAGCATTCCGTAGCAGTATGTCATTATTAACTTCTTGATGCCTATCCTTGAATTCTCTGCTTATTGATTATTTTCCAAACATAATTCTTACATTTCTTCCCTGCCTTTTTACCTCTCACTCTTCACCTCTCAGAATTGCATTCCTTCCTTAAGATCAAATGTATCCTTTCCCTGATTTTCTCAAATAAAGGTGACCTTTCCTTCTCAGTAATCTTATATCACTTGATGATATAAAGTAGTGTTGGTATAGTGTAAATAAGTGCTTATTTATTATATATATATATATATATAAATATATATATATATATAAATGTTTTTCATCTCCAAAATGGATTTAAAATTCCTGAATGGAAGCAAAATTCTACTTTTTTTTTTTTTTTTTTTTACCCTTGCCCCAAAATGCCTGGTATAGGACTGTGTTCATAGTATATGATCAATATGTAAATGTTGAATGGATAACTTACCTTAATCTTAAGGTAGCAGAAATGTAGGAGGAGGATTAGAGCAGGTTTGGTGATTATGAGAAAAACTGATGACAATGATCATAGTACCCATTTCATCTGTAGACTGATCACACACAGAATGGACAGACTAATTTTCATTCATTATATCTCATCCAAGATCACTGTAATAAGATAACATATTGAGTCCTTTGGACAAACTGGCTGGCTTGGCTTCTGTTTTCTTTACTGATCATTATTAAAAACCTAACTTCGGTAAGTATATATATTCTGTGCGATTCTGCACAGCCGTCTCAAGGTACCACTGTTCTCTTGGTGCCTTAAGAGTGTGTAGGGGAGCAATTCCTGGGTCTCTTTCCCACCTTATGTTGCCTCACGTGGCAATTCTGAACCTTCTTTTCTCCTTAGATAGTCTTCTCTAAAGACACTTAATGCTCAACATGCTTCAAATAAATGTCTTCGTTCAGGAGAATTTTGAGCGATTTTATATAAGTATGTTTAGTACTCCAGGGTACATGAATTGTGAACCCTCAGTATTAAATGTGTATATAAACAGTATTCAACAATTACAAAATTAGAGTCATCTGGCCGCTGGTGGCAAATAGATATCCTACGTTGGCATTCACATACAACTGCACAGGGTCGCCTTGTTTCCGTGTCTGTAGAGAATGCAGTGAAAAAACAGTGCAGTCGAAATGCTTTCTAAACACTAGTTCAGGAATGTGCAAAAAGCATTCCTTTGTAATTCCTCCTGAAGGACTAAGGTGAAGAACTTTTTAAGTCATTCAATTATCAGGTATTCACTGACTGCCTCCTGTGCCTTTCACTACTCCCTGATGATACCATCACCGCCTTCACAGAGTTCTTAGGCAAGTAGGAAACTTAAAAAACAACTGAGTGCACAATCACAATTCAGCGGGCCAGGTACCAAGTGATTAGAAAAGGAGAAATTATTAGGGGTCATTAAGGAGGGGTATGTAAACACAATCCAGGAGAGCCTTCTGGAAGGATGAATATGTTGGTCCTATCAACAGACCTGTCAAGCATATGTATGTATTTTTTTCTCTTTCTATCCTTCTGTTCTCAAGCATTATGCTAATTAGTACAGTGGATATGTAACTCATAGCCTCCACAGCAAAAAACAACTACATGAGATAGAGAAACCATAAAAAGTATTTGGGTACACTTCAGATGATTCTCATGTTCCTGCCCTGAGTGGCAAAGGTACAGAAGCTCTACCAGTGGAGATACAGAAATGTTGGAGTAAAAACATGTTTGCTGGGAAGATGAAGAACTCACTTTTAACCACTGAACCTATGGGTTACCCAAGTGGAAAAATTAAGCAGGCAGTTAAATATATGACTCTGAAGCTTAGGGGAAAGATCTAGTTTTCATCACAATATTTTGTGTACCTAGCAGCACGAGAATGCTTCAAAAACACTCGGAGACATCTTAGAATGAAAAGGTTCAAGGACATTACCCTAAGGAACACCAACAGAGGAAGATGATCCAGAACACTTGATTGAGAAATGAAAACTAAAGAGGAAAACCAAGAGACAGGGCTCTCCTAAAAGCCCAAAACAAGAGAGTTTTAATAAAAAAGGTAGTGGACAACAGTTCAGCTACCACACAGAGTTTAAATAAGATGAATTTTTTTTTTTAGTCTCTCAACATCAGTTTCAGCAGAATCATAGAGACAGAATGCAGATTACACTGGGGTTGAAGAACAAATGAAAGTAAGTGAAGTGTAAAATACACTTTCAAGAAAATGAGATATAAAGGAATTGTAAGAGATTCTGTGTCAATTATGGAGTGATGCAGGATAAATTTTAAGAGAGATTTTTCTCCTATTTAAGGTATAGAGGGACAATAGAAGTGAGGTTAAAATGGAAAAAGAGGGCTAATTCATGAAGGCTGTTCTCTAAGACCAACAGAAAGAAATGGTATTATTTTCTTGTGGCTGCTTGAAAGATGGCTCAGTTTTCCTTGAAGGCAAATTCTGCATAGTTACTAGTATTACATTTTATTGACTGTATCCATATGTAATAATGACAGTGGAGGGTGAGGTTTTTGGTTAGGGAACGACAGGTGAAGGTCCAGAAATATACGAGGAAGAAGCTGTTGCATGATGGAAGGTAATTGTGGATCGAAATCAGTTTATAGGTGGTTGTTTAAACAGTTGATGGGGCATATAACTAGACATCAGTTTTCTCGTGGCAGTAGAAAGCACTGGGACTTAGGTAAGCATTGAGGAACTTGGATGTTTAAGTCATCAGTACAAGGGATAGGAGGTAATACACTGATCAAAAACAAGTAAAATGATTGAAGAGGAATAGCAAAGACCTACCGCAATGGAAAGAATGAATTTGCAGTGGTGACAATTTATGTAAAGTCAAAATTATCCATGTTGTTTAGCCATCCAAATGTGGAAAAGGGGACTCTGGTTTCTCTTCAAATCATATAAATCTTTCACCTTTTACGAAATGTGGAAGAGGGAAGAGACTGAAGTACAGAATGAGGATTTATTGAGAGTTTATGAATGAAGGATATGGATGCAAAAGAATTGAAGTACTTACGTGATTACACTAATAGACTACTGCTTCTAAACTGGAGGGAAGAAAATGTAGTCAGGTTGATATACTGGGGAAAAAAATGGAATGATGAAGAAGAAACTCGAAGTCTCGGGGTGCCTGGGTGGCTCGGTCAGTTAAGCCTTTGGCTTTTGGTAGAGGCTCAAGTCACCATTCACAGGTCATGAGTCTGACCCCTGCTTCAGGCTCTGCGGTGACAGTGCAGAGCCTTCCTGGGATTCCCTCTCTCAACTCTCTCTCTTACCCTACCCTGCTTGTGCTTTTCCTCTGAAAATACATAAATTAAAAACATTTTTTTTTAAAGAAAGGAAGTCTTGTTGAGTTTAGCATATGGAGATTGAGGACTTCTCATTAGTATATGGGAAGGTTTTTTCCACTTTCACCTAAAATCTTAGCATATGAAAATATAGGATTTCCGATTAAATTTGAGTTTCAGATAAACATTTCACTGTTTTCCTGAACAAACATCCTGTACTGTATCTGTCAGCTCTAGATGAGAGAAAGATGTAGATAAAGTCCTAGATTAGATGGGTTAGTGGGATCATTTAGAGGTAAGAGGCCAAGTGAATGGTGACACAGAGTGTGGCCATACATAAGCATAGATTGTTGGAATTCAAAGAAGTCCAGGAACTTTGAAAGTAAACAGGAATAGATTCAATATTGAATATATGAATAGTGAATTCTCTAGAAGTGATAAGATCTTAGGTGGAAAGGGAAAGAAGAACCTTTGGAAAAGGTGTGAATAGAATAGAATGAGTGAATGGAGAAGAAAACAGGCTGAGTCATCAGAACCTGGACAGAAGGAAACAAATGAGCCTAAGAGGGGTTGCTGCAATATTGGGAGCCAAAAGACTACTTCACAAAATCATTTCTAGTTTACTGCTTTGAGCACTTTCGACATGTTTAGTAAAACAGTTTTTTCATCCATAGCTGATTTGAGTAGAGTTTATTTAAAGGTATTCCTGTAGCCAGGACAATCATAGGCTCCTTTAAAAGACCCTGATACAGGGGTGCCTGGGTGGCTCAGTCAGTAAGTGTCCGACTTCAGCTCCGGTCATGATCTCACAGTTTGTGAGTTCAAGCCCCACATCAGGCTCTGTGCTGACAGCTCAGAGCCAGAAGACTGCTTCAGACTCTGTGTCTCCCTCTCTCTGCCCCTTCCCTTCTCATGCTGGGTCTCTCTCTGTCTCTCAAAAATAAATAAACGTTAAAAAAAAAAAAAAAAGACCCTGATACATATGAAACTCTATTTAGGGGTCAACCCAAGTCTTCATACACTTGGCATAACTGTTTCCAGTACTACCGTGGTGTTTCAGGATTTGATAGAAGTCGATCATATCTGTTTCATTTCAGGTGTGTAAAAGTGCCAAAAATGCTTTTACTTTAAGTCTTTGTTGTCAACTAACTTCCTTTGGTTTTGCAGTAGAGCCCTTGACTCAGAATCAGAACACTTGGGTGTTCTCTTTTGCAAACAAACTCTATGACCTTTCTTAGTCGGTTCAGGTAACTTCTGTCCAGTTTCTTGCCCTATATGATGAGATCCATTGGGATACATGATCTCTAAAACCTACTTGGCTTCTAAATTATTCCGCTCTTTGTATTTTATTTAACTTTGAAGTCAACACAAAATATCTGCAGTTTTACCTTTGGAAATATACTTCTTTCATTATATGTAGCATATATATCCTGAAAAGTTAGTAGCAAATCATATTTTTATTATTTGAAGTATGTTTAAATATATTTGAGATTTTTTTTCCTGAGAACACTTATTATTAATCTTTTATAAACAAATCATTATTTTATACTTCCAATGATCTCTTCATAATGTATCATTTAAAAATTCAATCCTTAGTTACTAAATAATTTTAAAAAGACAACTCGACATAGTTTTATATAGCTTTAGGGAGGGTGTAATGAATACGATTGAGAGTAAAATCTAATCCTAAGTAAAAAAAAAAAGTAAGAAAGTAATCACTTTACTTTTTATTTATTTTTTTAAGCATTTTTATTTATTTTTGAGAGGCAGAGAGAAACAAAGCATGAGCAGGGGAAGGTCAGAGAGAGAGGGAGACACAGAATCTGAAGCAGGCACCAGGCTCTGAGCTGTCAGCACAGAGCCCAACACAGGGCTCAAACCCACAAATCGTGAGATCATGACCTGAGCTGAAGTCAGATGCTCAACTGACTGAGCCACTCCGGTGGTCCAGTAATTAATCACTTTAAAGGAATTCATAACTTCAGGGTACTAAAAGGACTTAAAGATTGGATTGAAGAAGCAGTCATCATTGAGGAATTACAGATATGTGTCAAGAGACCAAATATGAGCAAAATACTAGGAAATTTGCACTTGGCACGTTGTTCATCATTGTTAAGAAAGATACAATGGAGATTTAGGGGAAAAACTCAAAAGTGCCTTAAATCCTTTTGATAAACATATATGATCTAAATTTTTTTGAAATAAATTTGTATCCTGATGAGATGTATTTTGTGAACCCGAGAACATCCTCTTACGAAAATAACCTAAATATATATAGTTTACAAAACCATTAAAGGAGTTACAATGTTGTGCTAGGAAATATTTACTTAATGCAAAAGAAGTCAGTAAAAGAGAATAGGTGAAGAAGAAAGACACTCGCATACAGAAAATAAAAAGTAAAATGGCAGATATAAATCCAACCATACCAATAATAACATCAAATATGAATGGATTAGACGGTCTCGTCAGAAAGAAAACTTTCAGACTGCTTTTTTTAATTATTAAGAAAGTGAAAAGATCTATGTGTACCCTACCTACAAGTATATACTTTCAATTATACTTTCATCCAGTTTAGATTCAAAGATACAGATAGGCTGAATTTTAAAAAGATGAAAAAAAGATATACCATGCGAACAACCACCGTGAAAGAGTTGGAGGAGCTATACTAATATCAGAAAAAAATAGGCTTTTGAACTAAAAAAATGACTAGTGTAACCGAACCCAGGTCCATCTGTTCAAACCCAATCATCGAGACATCAGCTTTGTAAGAAGGAAAGAGTTTGAAAGGCAACCAAAGGGGGAGACGGGAGGGCGAGCCTCAAATCCACCTCCCCGAAAGAGGAGACAACAAGTTTTTTAATGATCATAGGGGTTGAGACTGCGAACATATTGATGAATTGGGCGGGGAAACTTGATTCTTCATGAGGAATGACGGTGCATGTCCATATAGCAAACATATATGTAATGTATATCCCATGTTCACTTTACGGGGAGACTTAACACCAGATTGAGCCAAAATGCAGCCACTGACATCGGAAGGTTACATCTTCAGACGAGGAGAAGGAGCTAGAGACAAGCTCCAAGAGCTGGTATAATCTGGATGAGGTCTTGGGCTTCTTATCTTGGGTAAGGAAGGAAGGTCCTCCTGGAACTGGAGAGACTAGAACCCTATCAGTTGACCTCGAGTCCAGACTTCTGCAGAGACAGCTAGTGGATTTGATTGCAGGGTCTGAAAAGACACAATAGGTAATTAGGGGGAAGCAGTTCTCTGAGAAACAAGCTTTGAATTTTCTGCTAGTTTCAACCTCATTTACCCTGTGGGGGATGGTTTCACTAGCAATAAAGAGAGACATTTTATAATGATAAAAGAGTTACTACAGTGGGAAGATATAACAGTTATAAATGAAGCAAGAACTGACAGAAATGAGGGGAGAAATAAACACTTTTTCAGTAATAGTTCCAGACTTCAATACCCCACTTTCTTTTTTTTTTTTTTTTAATTTATTTCTAGGAGAGAGAGAGAGACAGCGTGAGCAGGGGAGGGTCAGAGAGAGAAGGAGACACAGACTCCGAAATAGGCTCCAGGCTCTGAGCTGGCAGTCAGCACAGAGCCCGACGCGGGGCTCGAACCCACGAACCGCGAGATCATGACCTAAGCGAAAGTCAGACGCTCAACTGACTAAGCCACCCAGGCGCCTCTCAATACCCCACTTTCTATAATGAGCAGACTAAATAGATTAACAAGTACATGGAAGACTTGAACACACTATAACTGGCAGGAACTAATGGACATCTACAGAACACTGCACCCAACAATAGAATTTTTCTCTGTAGTGTAGTGCACACACAACATTCTCCAGGTTAAACCCTATGTTAGGTCATACTAACAAAAAAAAAAAAAAGAAAAAGAAAAAACTTCCATAAATTTAAAAGCACTTAAATAATACAAAGAATTTTCTCTGACACAATGGAGTTAAAATAAAATCAGTCTACAGATGGCACAAAACTGAGTTAGTGAATACTTTGACAGCAAGATACATAGAAAACCATGTCATGTGACAGGAAGAAACTGAGGCTAGGTTAGCCCACTGAAGAGGCTAATTTAGATTCTAAAGGTAGGAATGAGGTGGGACATAACAGTTTCCTCTAAAAAGCCTGTTATTTATAATAAGGACTATACTTATAAGAGATCTTGCAAAGGACGCTAGTAAGACCAATGGATGGAAGTTATAGCACAAAAGAAGGAAGAATATTCTGATAGTATTTTCCAACAAAATACGCAGTCTTGTATTTTCATATATTGTGTCCCTTAATATATATTTTATAAGTGCTGCATTGGGAAGTCAAGCAATAACTTAAAACAGTATTTTAAAAAGGGTTTCAGGGGCGCCTTGGTGGCACAGTCGGTTAAGTGTCCAACTTCAGCTCAGGTCATGATCTCGCGGTTTGTGGGTTCGAGTCCCATGTCAGGCTCTGTGCTGGAGCCTGCTTTGGATTCTGTGTCTCCCTCTCTCACTCTGCCCCTCCCCTGCTCGAGCTCTGTCTCTCTCTTTCTCAAAAAAAAAAAAAAATACACATTAAAAAATGCTTTAAGTAATAAAAAAAATAATAAAAAGGGTTCCAGTCCCAGAAAGTTTAACAAATTACAAATATGATTCCTGTAAAATATGTTTTCTCAAAAAGTCAAGAAAAGGCCTTCGTCGCAGCACCAGCTCACTAGGAAGGCAGCTTCCATCCCTCCAGGGCCGAATCTAGAACTTAGAACCCAAGTCCACCCATTTCATTTCTTTCTCAAAATAATGCCCCACCACCACCAAATTTAACAAATTTCTAAATTAATTCTTGTGTAATTTCCTTATGCTTTAGAACTTCTCCTTATCAAGCTAGTTCTTATTTGGCTGAATTTCTAGAGAACGATACGAATAACTCACCTAAATCTATATTCAAGTCATACAAACTGTGAATTACTTAAGTAGCAATTCAGAGTTTAATTGTATAATATATAGAATCTTCAAAAATGAAGATTTGTACAAAAATTAATGACATGAAAGACCAAGATCACCTCCAATACATTATCTCATAAGTAGACAACATTGTCACTCAAAGTTAGTCAGTCAGAATTCTGAAGAATCTTCTGTGGGGAAATTGAGGAAGTACTTCTGTGCATGATTTTGTACACATGCGCGCGCACACACGCACACACAAATGGACTGGAAAATGTAAGCCTGTTTTGTCAGACATTTTTAACTTCTATATTTCTCTTCATTAAGACTGTGTTTTCATTGCTAAGAGCAGAATTCTCAAAAAGATTTTAATAAGGAAAATGGTTTCATTTACGATATTCTCCCATGATAAATTATGCTGGTGGAGGAAGTTAGGCAAATTCTTTTCTACCCAGGGGTTCCTTTAGAATATCATTGCTCCAGTGAACTAACTAGTGCCCTTAGAGTACAGAGGAAGGGAACACCCAAATTGTCTGGTATATGTATATGTATATGTGTATATGTATGTATATATATATATATATATATATATATATGTATGTATGTATGTATGTATGTATATATTTATTTATTTATATAAGGCACTAATTTACATATCAGGAAGATCTCTATCTGGGCACAGCATCTTTCAGTCATTTGTCTGTTGTCTTTATTGACCAGTCAGTTTAGACAGCACCTCAGAAATGAGGAAGATATTAGTATATTATCTCTTTTAATGAGGGCAATGAGAGTTCACTTTAGAGGTATCTAAAGGCTTTGCTATGTATCTCGGAGACTTTAGACTACTTATTTATAATCTTATATATATTACATAACTAAACCTATTGATGCTTTTCCATTAATTTTCTACCAAAAGTTTAGACAGGACTCTTTAAAATCCACTTGAGGGGCACCTGGGTGGCTCAGTCAGTCAAACGTCCAACATCGGTTCAGGTCATGATCTCGTGGTCTGTGAGTTCAAGCCCCATGTCATGCTCTGTGCTGACACCTCAGAGCCTGGAGCCTGCTTCGAATTCTGTGTCTCCCTCTCATTCTGCACCTCCCCCACTCTCTCTCTCTCTCAAAAATAAATAAACATTTAAAAACTTTTTTAAAAATCTACTTGAAATGAATATTTGTGTTTATGGCTTACGAAACTTCCTTGGTGAGATTGGCTCTTATTTTTTACCGTGAGATTGGCTCTTATTTTTTACCGTGAATATGTTGTTTTACTTAATCGTAATCTTTTTCCTGAATATGATTGTTATTTTAGAAGCAAAATTATTTAATGATAGATGTATAACATAGTAGATCTTAACATATTTTTTGTACAAAAACTCCATTTTTTAAGGGTCACATAAATCAAATTTCGTGTAGAAAATGCATGGGAAATGCTTAGTAGACATCTTCCTGGGCATTGGGAATTATTTGTGTATGTGTGAGTTAGATATTTCCTTGTAACACCCAGTCCTCCTTGGGTTGAAAACTTTTCATTGCTAATCGTGCCTTTCATGTG
The DNA here is from genome assembly GCA_017311185.1 of Proteles cristata cristata. Lineage (NCBI taxonomy): Eukaryota > Metazoa > Chordata > Mammalia > Carnivora > Hyaenidae > Proteles > Proteles cristata. Next base: position 30,531 of record JAESUZ010001430.1, on the reverse strand, counting down.
TCCAATCAGAATTACCAAAATATCATCCATGAGGTGCAGCAAATGATTGCTAATTACCATTCAGGTTCTTCCTCCCCCAGGCAAGTCGGTTCCTGTCTAGTTCCCAGAGCAAAGGACCAAAGCAGCAGACCTCTGGTGTCAATGCCTGGTGGAAAAAGCCACACTGACACATCACTACTGTACCACATGAAGACATCATGATTTATTTATTTTAGAGATGGTTGCAGCAATATTAAGTGATGAAACACTTTTCTGAAATCACTAGGATCCCAGGAATTAATGTAGCAATTTTTGAAAACCTTCAGGATAATTGGAAGAGAAGTTCAAAAAAATGCTCCAATCTCTTTAATGAGTTGTACCTTCTTCTTGACTATTTAACTTAGTCATGTTCACCTGAAAGTTATTTTACCTCAATCTGAATTCTCATGAGAAAATTTATATTTAAAATACTAAAAATATATGTCAGTTAGCTATGTTAAATGTTTGTCCCTATTATAGTTTAATTAAATGATATCTGTCTTCGCTAATGGAAATGTAGCGTGCCAAATGCTCCATTAATTTTTTTTTTTTCCCCTGATGCCTTGTGGTCAGCCATCTAATACCACGCCTGGTACAAGAGACACAAGCATGTACACTTTTCTGATCTTGTTAATGAGTTGTTCAAGACCTTGCAGTCGAGATCTGTGCGTTGTTTTGGTATTTAAAGAAAGCGTACTTAGTGGCATGCTTGTGACCACAGCAGGCAGTTTAAAGGTAGATATTATTCCTGGCTTGGATCCTTACCCTACGTTAATCATAATCACTTGTAGAAAAAAATAAACTAGGAGTTCTCTTTTGTTTTGCGTTTTTTTTTTTTTGGCCCAAATGGGAGAAAATTGATGTAATGCTCTTTACCGTTGCTCTTTCCAGAAAAGCATAAGATCTGTTTACCTGGTTGCAATTCAAATTGTTTTATTATGGTGTCAGTTCTTTGGTTTGGGCAGCGCTTCTAAAGTGTCTATTCACAAAAAGACTACCATCGTGAATGAATGCTAGTGTTGACACCACCTAACAAGCAGGGATTATGTGTTTACAGAAGAAGTAATATGATAGGTCAAGTATAAGAGGCACTTCTCAAGAGCACTTCAGCGCATAATGAGTGACTGACTAGAAAGTGCGGAGCCTGCCACTCTGGCTTCCAGTCTGCGTTGATGCCTGCCTCTCTTCTCCAAAGCTCTCTTGATCATGTTCAGCTGCTCTGTTCTCATGTGGGGAATAATAGTAGAGTAAAGCTGCTTTTCTGTCTCATTTTTCTTGCTAATTTACACATTCAAGCCATTTTTTGTTTGCTACCCTTATTTGCTATTCCCTTTTGTCAAGGCCCTGTTCTCTTTTTTGCCTCGGGCCTAAGAACTAATTTGAGCTTCTATAATTACTCCATGTTTTACACCTGTCTGCATATCACGCACCCCCTCCCCCGCCCCCGTCTCTGTACTTAGGCTGTATATTTCCTTGCAGAAAAGCTAGTTTTCATACACAAGGAATCCTGAGTTTCTCTCCTCAGACTTCCTACAGAAGAAACACAATTAGACCGTTGAGATGTCCTCCGAATGCGGCTGCCCTCTGGGGTCCAGGAAGGACAAATGAACGCTGTCTGCTCAGACAGTTTGTGTGAAGACATTGTCGAGCAGAGAGCCTGAGCTTTGTTCCTCGTGAATGAGGCAATGGTTGTAGTCATTTTAAAATCATTAAGACTCTGAATGCACAGTATCATTGTACAGTGTTTGCGCCACCGCCGCGCTTCTGCTTTAATAGCAGCTTATTAAATTTGGGTCAAGCGCGCTCTGAAGAGTATCACAATGAAGAAACTGTTCTCAGAGTTACCTGTTTAAAAAAAAAAAAAAGGCAATTGATTAGATTTTTAACTTAAGTGACAGCTGCAATTCATTGCCTGTTCTTTGCGACGTCCTGCAGCCAGAGCAGCCTTTTGTGATTCGGGCTTCATTCTGGAAGGGCTTTCCTGAATAATCCAGGGCTGCTTTCCACTCAGAGCCTGCTTCAATCCAATTAGGAGTTTAACAAGGGTCAAATTAAGGAGACTTTACACTTCATGTTTGCATCATTAGCCGTAAGGCTGTTATGTGAGTGCATGACTGTGTGTCAGGGACGAGGGGGAAGGCTGCAGGATGGGACAGACAGAGCTGTCATCCACCATGTGGTGTGTCTCTTCACTGATGGAGGCTCAGCAGGCTAGCAACAACCTTTCCAGTTGTCTTTGGGGTTGTTGCCTTGTCAGATGAGCTGGTATTATAGTTGCTGGGAGGGTACGGGTGCCGGCTGGGGCTGATGAACAAGTGTTTTTCGCCTTCTCTTTTCTCTTCGGGTAGCCTGTTGTGATTGGACCAATGACTGGGAAGACACGAAGTTGAACCCTCTCGAGCATTCATTATTTTTGATGAGATGACAACTCTCTAGGTTCCTGTTCTCACTCCTCGTGCTGTTTCCTGCTCCCCTTTTTTTTTTTTTTTTTTTTGAAAACATAATTGTTCATTCTGTAAGATATTATCATCGGGAGTGGAAACTCAATTTTTTTTTTTAGAGATTAGTTCGTTAGAGGCCTTGCAAAGACGCGTCACTCGCTCTTCAAGAAAAGGAGGACCTTGTGATGGTCTCTACAGATCTCCCATACTTAGAATAACTTTTTGTTTTAGTTTGGGCATGCCACTGAGATATATTTGTATTTGTAGTGTCCTCTAACCATAGGATGTCAGTGTGAAGAAAATGACCTATTTCTGAAAAGAGAAGACAGCAGAGTTCCGCTAATCAGCGCTTCCACGCATGGGCTATTGCTAGAGAACTGTGGCTGTGCCCTTCAGCAAAGCTTTGTGCTGCTGTACACAAAGTAAAGATTTATCCAAAAATAACACTTTCATTGTTCCTTTCTTACCTCCTCAACCCATTAATAGGTACTTTAGTATCATGAGAGTTTTCATAGTTTAATCCCCTTTCAAAAGCTTTTCAGAATAAAAGCTCTAAATGGTCCTCAGTATTAATTTGATGTGACTTCTGTACAATATGGTTTAAAACTCTCAGAAGCGCATTTTTACCGCTTACCCTTTTTCATTGGAGCAGTGCGTGGAAAACACCAGCTCAATGTTTCGCAGGGTGTCTAATGTGAACCGTTTTTGTCACTTTCTAATAATATACTTTCCCAATTTAAAAAATTATCATGATGATGTCATTCTTAATCCTCAAGAATATTATTTTGGGCTCCCCTTGATTTTTTAATTGTACATGCCTTCTTAAATTTGACATTCTGCAAAGCTGTGTTTTTAGTCTCTGATTTGCTGAGAACTAAGATCCAGTAATAAAGTCAGCCTGGTAAATAGCAATCAGGCTAGATGATATGCATTCAGTTACATCTTTGTTTATGTTTGGACTGCAGTGGCCTCAAGCACAAGAGCTTCTGGTGCTAATAACCAACTTCACCCTTTTTGACTGGTTCGTTGCTTTTGAACACACATTGGTCTTTCTCAAAAAGTGGTACATGGTACATGTAATTCTTGCTGTCTACAAATCATTTCATAGTAGCCCCATGCATTCCATACCAAGTTCCATTTCCTCAACTTCTCGTACGTCTACAAAGCTTCCAATATGAGGGGGTGAGCACTATTAATTCCTTTAAGTCCCAAACTCCTTCACTGAATTTTAATGCTCACATTTTCCGAAGGATTGTGTGTGTGTGTCTGCTCATGCATATGAATATATACCAAAAAAACCATATTTCTGCAACAAACAAGTTATTCATTGATTTAAAAAATATATATTTGAACCACGTACGAGTGCAGAGACCACGGTCTCTGGTGAAACCGTAGAGGAAGCTAAGCTAATACCGCCCTGCCCTGTGGAGCTTGCGCAGTTGGGAGACAGGAAGGAATCAAATGAGCACACAAACGTGTGTAAACTTAAGATTGTGAATATACTCTTAGTGGGGAATGTGAGCGGGTCAGCGAGTTCAGGGGAGATTTTCCTGAGAACATGACTTTGAGTTGACCTGTTCATGACACCTCGCCATAGAAATATCGTACCTGTTTATTTTCATTCCAGAGATCTGAAAACATTGGCACAGACACTTATGACTCAACATTTACATACATAATGAGTCTTTGTACTGATAACCTATTGAGGGAACGTGTAGCAAAAGGCATCTGTAAAATATAAAAATAATTATCATTTCAGAGGGAAGTTTTAGACTATGTTGGCGGGCAGGAAAGAAGCAAGTGACTTCTTTAATAATGTTTCTTTCCTGGGCACAGTTTCTCTGGTGCTTTTTTTTTTTTTTTTTCTTAAATTCCTTGTGTAAGGCTTAGTACATGATTTATCTGCTTACTATGTGGAAACAGGGTGGAATCCCCCAGTATACAACCAGTGGTGCCCTGGAGCCTCTCCTATAGGCTTGTAAGAGCCGCACGTGCTCATTCTTCCCAGCTCCACATTCAGTAACCTCACCTTAGCAGCTTGAAATTTGGCATGGTACAATTGTTTACTCAGCAAGGATTGGCAAACCCTGCAGATGAGCCTCACCACCCCAGCTGGTCTCTCGGCCCTTGGTTATATCTGCTGTCATACCTGCGACCCGCGCCTGCAGAGAGATTGGGAAGGAAGTCCATAAATAGTCACAGCTTCCCATCATTCCTTTATAGGATCTGGGAATGGAAATTAGGAAACACCAAGTCAGGTTTTGCGTTGTTTTTTAAGTTATTTGGAGTTTATGAACATACAAAACTTAACAGTAAATGGGAGGCCTGGCTGACCTAGTCAGTTAAGCGTCCAGCTTTTGATTTTTGGATCGGGTCAGGTCATGATCTCATGGTTGATAGGTTCGAGCCCCACCTCAGTCTTTGCACTGTCAGTGTGGAGCCTGCTTGGGATTCTCTATGCCCCTCTCCTCCTCCTCCTTTCTCGGCTCTCTCTCTCTCTCTCTCTCTCTCTCAAAAATAAAGAAACATTAAAACAGTTAACAAGTTCAGTTTCTCACTATATAAAAATTACCTAATGATAGTTACCTTGAGGTTAACAATCAATAACACATCTTCCCCATGGACTAAATCGTCATTTGGATGATTCTCTTTTTAAAATAATTGTCTTTTGCATGTATATGTTTACTACTTTCTGGTGTAATCAAAGACAATATAAAGTTAAGGGTGTATTGTTAGCCTACAGACTAATGACCTTTATCAGTGTTTATTTTTTCCCTATAATGAATCAAAATTTTGTTTTGCTTTCGAAACTTATCCACTTATTGCTTTTGCTGCATATAAATGTAACACTTGCTAAATGCTAACATGTAGGCAATTTAAAATAGGGGTTTTTTGGGCAATTTAAAATAGTTTTAAAAAATTAAAACCACTCATTATCCAACAGCCAAGAGATAAAAAATTGTTAACATTTACAACACCGTATCTTTTCAATGTGTGTATCCACATATAGGTAGATGTACTTTTATAGATGATAGTATACAGGTTATTTTGTAACTTGCTTTTTTTATATAACTGTATAATATAGACATAATCCTGTATCAATAAGTACATACCTACATCATTCTCTCTAGCAGCCATGTAACATTTCATTTTATAAATGTAATATAATAACCAGTCACCTCTAGATAAACATTTAAATGTTTCTCTATTTTAAACAGTGGAATAATTTTGTAAATAACCCCTTTATACTATGTTCACTTATTCCTCAGGACATGTTTCTAGAAGTAGATTTGCTGGAATGGAGAATTCATATTTTGTTTTGTAAAGGGCTTTCATACATATTGCTTTTAAAACCGTGCTGCAGAAAGTTTATACCAGTAGATATACATATACATAGGAACATATACAACTATTACATGTCATTGCTCCCTTGTCGAATGGGATATTATCATTGTTATTAGTTTTTGTTAGCCTGGTTGACAAAATGGTTCTGATATACTTAAAAATCTTTATTTCTTCATCTATAGATGGTGAGCTTGATATTGTCCAGTAAAATGTTAATGCATTGTCCAGTTATAATTATTGTTTCAGAGAAAGGAACAAGAACCAATTTGAAATGTGCAAAGTTTTTCTTTAATATTTACTATTTTTTTTGAAAGACAGAGTGTGAGTGGGGGAGGGGAAGAGAGAGGGAGAAAGAGACAGAATCTGAAGCAGGCTCCAGGCTCTGAGCTGTCAGCACAGAGTCTGACGTGGGTCTCAAACCCACAAACCGTGAGATCATGACCTGAGCCAAAGTCGGAGGCTTAACCTACTTACTGAGCCACCGAGGTGCCCCAAAAGGTGCAAATTTTAAGTAAAGGAATTGGACCACAGTTTTAGGTTAAAGAGCTCAAATGTTGTATATTACATTCTCTCAGATGAAGGCAACAAATATGAATATTCATTTATAAGCAGATTATTGGGATATTTCACATTCTTTATATATAATCCTGAATGAATATTCATTTTACAGGAAATATTTTGGATTCAAATAAGAATGTGGAACATCTGAACCATAGAATATTGCCAGCTAAGTGAAGTTAAAAACAACAAAACACCCAAAAACATGGCACGGGCCAAGTAAAACATATCTATAACAAACTTTGGCAGAAAGGCTGCCAATTGACGAACTCTGCCAAAGATTCTGTGGCTTTCTTCCATGCAGAGTAGTTTCTTACCAGATCTTACCTCAAATTGTTTTCCCATTCCTTTACCTGAAACTTTACAGAGCTTCTGATACACACACACACACACACATTCTTCCTCCTTAGTGTAACTAGTATATAAAGAATTTCTCTAATGATGATGGAGCCTCATAGCACCTACCTCCTGTGCACTGAGCATGCCCAGCGTGGAGGTTCAGGCTGCTCCTTATTGGCTCACACCTGCCCCACCTTCATGCATTGACTTTACTTGCAACTTCTATTTTTGAGTATGTAGCAATAAAACCTAAACATTCTCTTATTGATACATATTAAACGATTTTTAAATGGGATATTGCTTCCTTTTCACTAATTTTCACTAATAAATACAAATATCACTATTCAGAGCATCTTTTATCTCAGTAAATTGCTGGCTTGTATTAACTGACTTCTAAAAGGAAATCTATAAAAAACATGTATTATTGTACAGAATGGACATAGACAAAAATCACAATTCAAAATAACATTTCTTAAAGTTACTTTCATAATGAGACTAAGTAGCATTATCATAAAGACTAAGAAATGCATCTGAATAAAAAATATATTTTCTTATTTTAAATTATGCTGTATCTGTATGAATCCAAACAGTTGAAAACTTACATTTTTGAAATTTAATTTACGATAGACACATTCATGTTCATTTAGACTTAGAAATCACTAACTATTGGGGCACCTAGGTGGATTAGTCAGTTAAGTGTCTGACTCTTGATTTTGGCTCAGGTCATGATCTCACCCCACAGTTTCTGAGTTTGATCCCCATGTCAGGCTCCATGCTGAGTGTGGAGCCTGCCTGAGATTCTCTATCTCTCTCTCTCTCTCTCTCTCTCTGTCTCTCTCCCTCTGCTCCCTCCCCTTATACATGTGCTCTCTCTCTCATAATAAATAAACTAAAAAAAAAAAAAAAGAAAAAGAAATCACAAACTATTATTTCAATGATAGATATTTGGCCTTTAATCTTTGTTGCTTTAAAACCAACTCAGTATGGGGGCGTCTGGGTGGCTCAGTCAGTTAAGTGTTCGACTTCGGCTCAGGTCATGATCTCGGGGTTTGTGAGCCTGCTTTGAATTCTCTGTTTCCCTCTCTCTCTGCCCCTCCCCCACTCATGCTCTGTTTCTCTCTGTTTCAAAAATAAATAAAACTATTAAAATTTTTTTAAAAAAAGACCAACTCAGCATGGCTCTGTAGTTAATCTACAACTTTAGTGACACCAAAACAGTGTGTTCTGGAGTTTGAGAATGGGAAGTGAAAAACGGAAGTAAGTTTTCTGAACTGGCAGTATAACCACTTGTTTTTATTTTGTAAGTACTCCACCTTTGCTTAATAACCGTACATCTTCTTATTTTTTCCATGTAATATGCATAAAACCAAACCTCTCAATCGTTTTCTTATATCAGGAATACTTCTAGGACCAAAACAGAATTAAAACTATATTTTGAATATGTAATTGCACCTTACAAGAGATAGCTAGAGTACAGTCTTGAAGAAATAGGTTAAAAACTCATGGCTATCAATTTCCTTTATCTCTTGGGAAAATTTCCTTAGTAACTACATTTTCCTCATCGAAAAGGTAACTGTAATAAAATTAATAATTTCAGAGGTATTAGTGAATTTTAGTATTTGGGAAACCTTTTGTGGATGAGAGGGCTTTTTAAAAAGCCCTCTGTGTTTTAAGGGGCACCTGGGTGGCTCAGTCGGTTAAGCGTCCGACTTTGACTCAGGTCATGATCTCACGGTTCATGGGTTCGAGCCCCATGTCAGGCTCTGTGCTGCCAGCCAGCTCAGAGCCTGGAGCCTGTTTCAGATTCTGTATCTCTCTCTGACCCTCCCCTGCTCACACTGTCTCTCTCTGACTCTCAAAAACAAATTAAAAACATTAAAAATGTTTTAAATAAAAATTGTGTTTTAATCAATATTCAGCTAATTAAATGATTTTAAATTAAATTAATTAGTTTTAAAGGTAGGAAACTTGGTACTTTAGTCTTTATGTTCACCTTATAGACTTTATTTTGCATGGAAATGTTTTATCTTTTGTATAAAATAACATTTACTTTCAGTTGATCCTTAATTCCAATTTAAATAACTGATAAGTTGAGAAATCAAATGCCTGTAATTATTTGACACCAGATCCACATTAATTCATCAGATTCTCTTAAATATATCCAATTTTACCAATTAAATGTATGCATGACTAGGTATGACACTTGTTAAGTTATTAGAAAGACTTGTGTTAGGTTTATGTCTGCTTATTAGGTTTTTGTGGTGTTTGATGAATCATATATATATATATGTATATATATATATACATGATTAATATATATTTAGCGACAGTAACTTGAAATTATTACACAGAACTGTGACATAAAGATGTCATAGTTAAAACAGCCCAGGCCACACAGTTAGCCAAACTTGGATAAAAACCCATTTAAAAGTTCAGATCTCTGGTTTCCTCATCCAAAACTTGGGACCACTAAGACCTACATCATAGGATCTTTGGAATTTTTGAATAGTATGCAAGGACGAGCAAATGCCTAGTACCCAAAAAGCATTAGCGTTCTGTTACTCCCTCACTCATTCCCTACAACATAGTCAGAGGAGGGATCCTAAGTAAATTACACCCTAAGTATTTAAAGTTAGAATTTATAACAAATTATTTCATTCCAATTCTTTAGTACAAATAAGGCCCCCACATTGTTGCAGGTCATACAGCTAGTTAGAACTAGTGCAGCTCACTCATCACTGCCAGCTCAGTATTCTTAACTACAAAGCATCTTTCAGATTATAAAACCACCTGCCATAAGGTTCGAAAGGACTCTGTAAGTCATCGAATTTCACACTGCAGGACTTCTTTTTAATATCCACCCTCCATTTTGGATGAGCTGAATAATAAGGGTCCCCTGTTAATTTTTCCTTTTCTAAGTACAAGATACTTTCATCCCTCATTTCTCCTTTTTTTAATCTCCTTTGCTGAATCCTCCTTTCTCCTCAACCACCCAACACTAGAGTCCCTCCATCAAGACTAAGCCCGCAAGGCTTAGTTCTTGGACCTCTTCTCTTTCTCTCCAGTTTCTCCCTTGATAATCTCACTCAGTCATATGCCTTTAAATATCTTCTGTATACTGAAATTCCACAATGTGTATTTCTAGCCTGAATCTCTTTGTTGAAATTTTATATTCAGCTGCCTACTTGGCTTTATACTGGATTTATTTTTTAGAGAGAGTGAGGGGTGGGGTGAGGGGCATAGAGAGAGAAAAAAAAAATCTCAAGTAGGCTCCACACTCAGTGCACAGCCCAACACTGGGCTTGATCCCACAACCCTGGGATCATGACCTGAGTGAGCCAAAATCAAGAGTTGGACACTCAGCCAACTGACCCAGGCAGGCGCCCATACTTGGGTATCTGATAAATCAAACTTACCTTGTCCAATGCTGAACTCCTATTTCCCTTTTCTTCGACCTCCATTTAAAAAAAAAAAAAAGGAGAAGAAGAAAAGAAACTGCTCTACCCACAGTCCTTCTTCTCAAAGTTCTTGGAACTCCATCAATCCAGTTGTTCAAGCCAAAACCTTAGAGTTATCCTTGAATCTTCTCTCTCCCTCCTACCTTATATATACAGTCTCTTAGCAAAAATCGTGTTGTCTCTACCTCAAAATATTATGCAGGATTTTACCATTTCTCACCACCTTCGTTCGTACCACATGGGCCAGCCTCTTCTAGGTATTCTTTAATTTTAAATGTACCTCTTATTGTATAATGCTCAGAAATGGCCTGACTGATCATGTTACGGTTATATCCTTTTTCAATCATAATAATTTGTCCTAGGATTACAAGAACCAATTTAGTTCTATTACAGTGTTGGCTAAAGTCAACTAAGACTGACTGATGTTTTTCAATATTAATTGTTGATAGATTGGTGTCCCCATTAAAGTTATTATAGTGCCTGTCATTTGCTGAGCATCTATGCACAACTTTATCACCACAGTCCTTTACATATAAATGGCATTAATCCAGTCAGTAGTTGAAGAAATAGAGGCTCAGCAAAGTTAAGTAATTTGCTCAAGATCATAGAGCTAAAAGTCAATAGAACTGAGCAAACAGAATTCAGATCTCTCCAGTTTCACTGCCTATCATTAGATTACCAAATATGAAGGCCTAGGGATGAGACAAAAGATGTACATTCAAGGGTTTGAAAGGTTCTGTATATTGGGAGAGTGTCAGTTGTAGGATGCTGGTAAGAATTAGACTAGAGAGGATAGTACCAAATTCTGAGGGAGATTATAAACCATATTGAGGTTTTCTATCAGGCGTTAGGAAAGGAGAAGCTGTTAAAGTATCTTAACCATATTTACTTTCCCAAATAATAATGACTCTGACTTTAGCATGAAGAAAGAATTGGAAGACAGCAGTGCTAAAGGAGTTTTTGATGGCCTAACCCAGGGTAATGGCAGTGAAAAGGAGGCACCTAAGGGGTAGTGTTTGCAAATAGTTGGCTCCAGTAAGGTGACTACAAAGCAGAATTGTTCAAAATCAGACCATGTGTTAATTCACCTTTACTTACAGTTATCCTAATGCCCGACATAGACACTTTGATATTTTTCTCCTCCTCTAGTTTGGGTTGTTGGTCTTAAACAAAGAATTTTATAATTATTAGCTACAGAATAAAAATCTAAAGATGAGATTTTCTAGCATCTGTACTTCAGAGGGGACTCAGACTGACCTTCTTGAATGAATCTTAGCCCCGCTCCTGGTTACCCAGAGTAGAAATGGAGTGGTCTTCTCTTCAGGCAGCCATTTAAAAAAATAAAAGTTTCTAAAAGAGCCTGCCAAACTCACTCCTGTCTTGAACTATCAGTGAAAGCATATGGTTTTGCTTTTAATTTCTAACACACATTAGTTTCCGTATAGGTACATGACAGGAAGCAAAAATCTTCACACACCACCCAGTACCAATTACAGTTTTGCCTCCATGAAATATATTTTGTAGAGGATTGCCTGAATGTAAAGGAGCTCATTCATTCCTAAATATTCTGTACTCCTGAATTACACCTGATTCGCAGAACACAGGAACCTGGATCACCATGTTGGCCTCTTTTCTGGTTGAACTCCTTGGTTGCGTGGAATATTGTCTTTCAAATTACCTGACGAAATAGGGACTTTATTTTAAGGAGATATATCGTTACCTTATCCTTATTTTAAGGAGATATATCCTTACTGTGTGTGTGTGTGTGTGTGTATAATCTAGAGTTGTAAAACTAAAAAACTAAGTTGGGTCTAGGAGCTGCTCTCGCTACCCATCTTTCATAAACCACTTGGTCTCATAATCTATGGGTGTTGTTTTCTTCTCCTTGAACAGATAAGCTTCCAATACTTATTCACAGCCTTGATTTGCTTGCATTTTCAGCATTGCCCAGATCCCACCTTGGCTCCCCTGGCCTCTCGCTACCTCAGTTCCTAACTGCCAGTTATACAATTCTTTCTGTGCTTCTTATTTCCTGCTTAGACGCTACAGGAATCTGATTCACTGAGCTCATATTCGTGAGCCAGGCCAAACCACAGAGTATTGGCAACCCTAAGGATTAACTGCCGTCGATTCTGCCCATAGGAGGCACCTCATGGTCCCTGTCGGTGGGCCCCTTGCATGCCCTTTGTTGGCGGGCACTGTGAATGAGCCCATTTCTCTTAGAAGCCAGGTGTGGGGTCCCTCTTACTACCTCTCAGTAGGATTCATTTTTTTTCTAACTTGTGTTTGGGAAATACTATTCACCTTGAAATTCAGTGTAAGGATATTGTCGAGACATTATTTATTGCACTATACAGTGTCCTTTTCGTGAAAATCCTTGGTATAAATTCATTTCTAGGTTTAGTATTAGAAATAATTGTGCAATTATTCCTGAACTAGTTTGTTTTTATCTTATCAACTCTGGTGAATTTATTACTTCTTTTCCTAAACTGGCTGTTGGGATTTCACAAATCTGTACTCCAAACAAAGGAAGTTTAAATGATTCTATGGTACACTTTTTATTTTTATCATTACTCCTACATCAAAAATCATTTTCTATTTTTGACTCTGTGTATTCATTATATTTCTAATTCACATCACATTTTATATACCTCTGTAAGTTAATTTACATCTTTTCAGAAGCAAGATATATATGTAAATTATATAAACTTTAACACAGTCAGGGACATGTTAAAGTTCCTAGCTAGTTTTTAGTTAAATATGACCCAATTTTAAAGAAAGGAAAAAATAATTTGACAATATTAATATATCACATTTTTCTATATTTAAGTAATTTTAAAATGATCCAGATGCTTTTTTTCTGAAATATAAAAATCCCTTTGGGCTTAGAAGTATCTTTCAAATAAAGTTTGAGATAGAAAAGATCCTTTTACACATTAATCTGCTTTTGGCCCTCATGAACTATTTGTAACATTGTTATTGAGAAGGTAGATGCGTAATAAAACTCATATACATCTAAAATTGTTTTCACATGAACCCTGTTTCAAAACAGCAGCCTCTACCCCTCCAACAATAACACACTCCTAAAATTATTTCCTTTTTCTCCCAGACTTTACTTCTCAGCTACTCCTCTTTAAAAAATTAAAAAGAAACTGACATCAATTTTATATAAAAGAAGCCCTTGAGGTGGAAAGTGAGGGAAAGCTGCATGAGTTTATAGCAGACAAAATGTCGCTTACATTTTGCTGTTCAGTAGTTTGATATACTCATTTGCTGATGTGAAATGACGAGGGCTTACAAAACAGGGTTTTGTTTTTTAGCTGCCTGTAGACCTGGTGGGGCCTAACAGAACCCAGTCAGCAGGTCATTAACTCTGGAGAAAACAGCTTGCATTAATATGCTCTAATCCGGTATAATTAGTCAAATTACTGCACGCCGACCAGCTTGTCATGTGTTGTCAGACTTGGCATGCATGCTGGATTGCTGGGGTCCCTCTGGAATGCCACCCTCAATCAGGGAAAACTGCTCATTTGTAGTGGTCTTGAACTCTTGATAGAAAAGCTAACTAAAACAGCGGTCATGGAGGAACTTTTATTCATTCTTTGAGTCCAAATATTTTTTCATCAAAAATAATTCATTTTTTTTGCTGATGGAAATGGCCTCTTTTCATTTCCCCTGTTTTCTGTGGCATGTCTGTGTAATACTCAAGTGAAATTAACATTAGTAGGGGAAAGAAAAAAAAAAAAAAAGAATTGAACTAAAGTAATTACCAGTTGGTCAGCTCTAGTTCCAGTACATGAGAGTGTGAGTTCGTACGTGTTTGTGTGTGTGCGCGGCGGGTCTTTTTCGAGTAGGGTGAGAGGTTATTAAACTCCGAAAGGGCTACATTAGCATAAATTTACAAGAGCTCTTGTCCTGGCGGCGGGATAAAAACCTGTGTTACCTTTGCATTAACACTGAATTGCTTGTTGTGCTTTTGGCAATGACAGATAAGTCAGTGTAATTCCCCATTGCAACGGAAATGATGCTCCAGATTCTAAACGCATCCTGAAGATGTCACTGACAATAATCTTCAAAGAACGGCCAGCGAAAGTGGGCTGTATGTTTGTAGGATGATATACTGCAAATGACAGGAAGAATTATGTGAGTGAAGACGAATCTGTAACATATTATTAAGCAATTTCACGAGAATAACAGGGATAAAAGGATAATGGATGAGGGTGTCATTATTACCTTCATGTAGAGGGAAAGCAAAAGCAAAGGTAGAGAGACAAGATTAATTGAGGAAGGGTGAAGCATTCATTGCTCATCAGCTCTTTTGTACTCTCTGCTCCTGAAATTCCAAACTGGGGGGGGGTGGGGGTGAGGGGGTGGGGAAAGGTGCTCAGAGCTGCATTTTAATGCAGCTGGCGAGAAGGAGAAAACTGACAAGGCACTTTTTAGTCCCCTCCCCTCTTATCAAAAAAACACAGAATCACCAGCACCTTTCGAGTGTTCTGAAGCCACAACAAAAATCCAGCAGAAATGTTTTTCTTCTTTTCATGGCAGTTTTCATTATGAGTCACACCTTAAAAGACTTGACAGAATTTTAAAATGCCTTTTTCCACGTTATTGCCCCCAAAATTACTCTTTGAAATTTAGAAATTTTCCATTCAGTGATGAAACATTTCACAGTCCATTAGATTATTATTTTGGTTATCCCGAGATCATTAGATTAAGGAAACAAAGAATTTTATGATCAATTTTGGTTGTTCCCTTTTGTATTCAAAGCATGTTTCCCTTTCATGCTTTTCTTAGATAATAGTAAAAGTGTTTACTTTCATGAAATGAAGATGTATTTAAAAATTTTAAATACTAAAGTCTTCATTTATATGTTCTTCTATTGTCTGTGTTTTATAACTTCTCATCTGGCCAATTATTCCAAAGCTACATTGTATTACACATAGCTAAGGCGCAATTATAATACAGCAACCACTGTCCTTCTGGTTGCAAAATAGTAGCACAGGGGTTTTCCTGGAATCTAAGAAAACTTTTGGGACATGAATTCCCCTTCTGATTGTAATTTACACCTCATACTGAGTTAACCTTAGATGTTGCAGAAACTTAAAAAATATTTTTGTGTGGGGCGCCTGGGTGGCTTAGTCGGTTAAGCGTCCGACTTTCGCTTAGGTCATGATCTCGCGGTTCGTGGGTTCGAGCCCCGCGTCGGGCTCTGTGCTGACTGCCAGCTCAGAGCCTGGAGCCTGTTTCTGTCTGTGACTCCCTCTCTCTCTGACCCTCCCCTGCTCACGCTGTCTCTCTCTCTCCTAGAAATAAATAAAAAATATTTAAAAAAAAAAAAAATATTTTTGTGTGTGTGTACTAACCCTATCGGAAGGTCAGATGATCAAGGTGCATGCTTAAATATGTACCCAATGGAGGTACTCAGAGTTGAAGGCTACCTGGAGAAAAAGAAGCCTGAGTTTCATCCTTGTCTACATAATGGGTTCATATATTCAGGAAAGGTAAGAAAGGGTCAGGATTCAGGTGTCCGTGAGAATTGAGAATTATTCATCATTAATATGCAGCTAGCAACTAGCAGCTTAATGTGTACATGCATATATAGATATGCATAGCAGTACTGTTATCAGTTGCTAGAAGTATATACTATATAGTAATAATACGTTTTTATCACATAATAATCTTCAAGCTGTCTTCTATATGCCTCTTCATATTTGATCTTTGAAATAGTCATTTTTGATGAGCAGAACTAGAATTCCTTTTTCAGCTCTTCAAATGGGAAAACTTTGGGAGAGAAAATTAAATGAGTTTGTCCAAGTAATTCCATAGTAAATGATACTGCTAGCAATAAAACCAACATCTTCAGATACCCGATCCAGTGTTCTTTCCATTCATTATTTGATTTTTAAATTTATTATCCATGCCACACTCTGATCTTTGATATTTTACTACTTTCCTCATATGTCTTTCTGTCTTAACTATTTCTTCACTAAGAGACCATCTTCTGCCTTGTGTTTTCTATAGAGTGAGGAACAGAAACTAACATTTCTCATGTTCATAATGTGTACCAGGCACTGTATTAGACATTTATACATTATCTAAGTCAATATTCACAAACAGCTAAGTGATTTAGATATCATATCACTTAACTAAAGGGGAAACTAAAATTCAGACACGTCACGTCATTTGTCAACGCTCACAACGCGGAAGTCTCACGAATTCACATCTAAGTTTTCCTGCCTCCAAAGCTCATGGTCTTTCACACACCATCTAGCCGTTTTCTCTTGTCTATACTATGTAGTATATGTCTAGTCAAGATTATACTGTCTTTCTGCATTGATCCCATAGTTTAAATCTCTGAGTATCTAAATTCTGTGGCTTTTTTTTTTTCCATCCTGGCATTGCTTGCCCTCTGCATAGCATTTGACACTGAGTTTCCAAAATCCTCAACAGCCCTACGCCACTAAGTCACTGGCCCCGAAGTCTTTTTAACCTCAGCTGTTCTTCCCTCTGCCATGCCCTCCTAGTATAGAATCTCCTATTCTCAAAGGTGTGTTTTTTCCACTTTCTGGATTATCTGCTATAGAGATCGAATCTCTCTCCATGCCTTAAGCTTTCCCTCCATACAGATGATTCCAGACATCTTGTAGTCATGGCTTCTCTCCTCATCTCCATTTTCTTGGCGACCTGCTCTGCTGACCAGCCCTCTCAGGATGCTTTGCCGGCCTCAAACCAAACTCAGTATTTTCCTTTTATTCTCAAAGTTCCTCTTCCTTATTTTAAAAGACACCATATTCTTCCCATCTCCCAGGACTTATTGCCAATTTGAATAAGTTAGAAGTTTTTTAACCTGACATTAAAATCTCTCCTGCCTTTTTAGGCCGCTGGAGTCCACCCCAAGTCCCTTCTCCATCCTACACAGACCAGCCATCCTCCAAGGCCCTCATCCAATATCATCTTTTTGTTTTTTTTAAGATTTTTTGTAAAGTTTATTTCTGAGAGAAAGAGAGAGAGAGAGAGAATGAGTGGGAAGGGGCCAAGAGAGAGGGAGACACGAAATCGGAAGCAGCTTCAGGCTCCAAGCTGTCAGCGCAGAGCCCGATGCAGGCCTCAAACTCACAAACTGCGAGATCATGACCTGAACTGAAGTTGGACACTTAAGCGACTGAGCCATCCAGGCACTCCTCCAATATCATCTTTACTAGGAAGTTTTCCCCAAACCCATCCTGGCTCCAAAGTGCATAAAACCTAACAAAAACTCAATAAATATTTGTTGAATTTAATTAAATTAAATTCTCTAACAATCTCAGCCAGATATTTTTAATTCATATCATTTTCTCTTTTTTTAAATTTCTTTTAATGTTTATTTTTGAGAGAAAGAGAGACAGAGCATCAGTGGGGGAAAGGCAGAGAGAGAGGGAAACACAGAATCTGAAGCAGGCTCTAGGCTCTGAGCTGTCAGCCTAGAGCCCAAAATGGGGCTCGAACTCACGGACCGCGAGATCACTACCTGAGCTGAAGTCAGACACTTAACCAACTGTGCCACCCAGGCTCCCCTGTATCATTTCTCTTTATACTTGAATGAGCTTTGATTTTGCCATGTCAGAATTTAATATTAACCTTTTCATGATTCATTTTCCATTTTGAAGGGTTTTCTTTCTTGCTGAACCTGCATCTGTACATCCTGATTGATTATCAAATTGTTACCGTTTGTTACACATGCCCGCATGCCTTCCATGGACCGGCCCCTCTGTGCAGTCCTGGGTATGCTGCAGTGAACTAGTCCCTGCCTTCATGAAGTTTCCTGCTTAGTTGGGAAGACATCGCTCTTTTCCTATGACATTTGAATCAACTGTATTAAACATGCTCACATCCTCTTACAGGTATACTTATGATAAATGGAGAGAAGACAGAACTATAGAGCACTTCATTATGTTACATTTAGAAATATCTAAATCTCAGGGCGCCTGGGTGGCTTAGTCGGTTGAGCGTCCGACTTTCGCTTAGGTCATGATCTCGCGGTTCGTGGGTTTGAGCCCCGCGTCGGGCTCTGTGCTGACTGCCAGCTCGGAGCCTGGAGCCTATTTCAGAGTCTGTGTCTCCCTCTCTCTCTGACCCTCCCCTGCTCACGCTGTCTCTCTCTCTCTCCTGGAAATAAATAAAACATAAAAAAAAATTTAAAAAAAAAAGAAAAAGAAATATCTAAATCTTTATTCCTTGTACCAACCCTAAAATATAGATCTTATTTATCCCCATCTTACAAATGAGGAGACAGACTCTGAGAGTCCAAATCATTCGCTCCAAATCACAAAACCAGTAAAGCAACAGGGCCGGAAGTGAACCGAAGTTCGTTTAATGCCAGAGTCGGTGCTTCTCTGCTGTGGCACACGCCTCTGCATGTCTTTGTCCCAAGAAGAGGGATGTTACACGACTGGGGTTCTTCACTTTGACTCATGGGTTTACCCCGTTGCCTTGACTTTTAGAGAAGGTGGGAAGCATTAGTCATAATTATGCCGTTTGGTGGGTAGAACAATATTACTTATTACACTTCTGGAAAACACACCCTCACAGGTTTAGGAGTGGAACTAAAACAACCTTCTCCTGTGAGCACAAATGCCCAGTCAGGGTGGGGACACATGGTCGCCCTGCTTGCTGAGCACTAGTCAGAGGATCCCGGTGACTGGTATAATTCGGGCCAGGGAGAAGGCGCTCTACACCCTGCCAAGCGTCTGGGGGAGGCGTGTTGTGGAACCCTCACAGAGGCTGCCACTTTCAACCACACTTGCTGCCTTTCCAGTGACTGAAGGAGGGCAATTCTTCAGTGACCATAAGCCCCCAGCAAGCACAAAAGATGACAGAGGAAGCAGAATTCTCTCCTTTCTCACCCTTGCATTGAGCAAATTTCGGACCCCGCTGTGGAGGTGAGAAGGAAACATCAGTGGATTCACCAGTACGGTTCTTGTTTAATGTGAGAGACAGAGCGCAAGTGAGGGAAAGCATAGAGAGAGGGAGACCCCAGAATCCAAAGCAGGCTCCAGGGTCTGAGCTGTCAGCATAGAGTCCAACGTGGGGCTCGAACTCACCAAACTGTGAGGTCATGACCTGAGCCGAAGTTGGACACCACCAACTGAGCCACCCAGGTGCCCCCACTAGTACAATTCTTCTTAGCCTTCTAAACAGTCTTTCAAACTCCTTGTGAGCTTGTTAATGCCTAGATTTCTTTCTGTTGCTTGCCTTTTAAATTCAGACTTCCCTTAACTAGCAAGGTTTCTTTTGTCTTCTCTTCCTATAAGCTGTTTTGTTTTGTTTTTTCCTAATCCGGTCTTTTTTTTTGGAGGAAATGTAGACATTTTCTCATGGTCTCACGTTATTCAAATTTCAGAATTGTAGTCCGCTTACCTGGGCACAAAATGACACTCCTCAGTATAAGTTAGGATTTGAGTTTTCCTTACTTGCATCTGATAGATTATTCTAATTTTATATTTCAACTTACAAACTCAAAGGTGGGATCATTCATGCCTCTCTGATTGGCTTTATATAGTGCCCATCACATTGACATCCCCAAATACTTATATAGAAATGCTTTTGATAATAATATCATCTCCTTTAGTATTCAGACTTCCTAAACATCCATGACTGAAATATTAGTTTTATTTAGTTTTAAAAATAATATTAGCCTTTTTAAATACCACCCGACACAGTATAGATATGACTCAGTATGCTTCACAGAGGAAATAAGAGCATAACTTAATCCAATGATTTGGTTAAATAGAAGTCAAGCCTAAGGTGTCGAACACTGATATAGTCACCATGTATAACAATGCCTCCATGATAAAAATGCATCAGGCAACCACATCTCTCCCTATACTAGCGAGATTGGATATTTCTTCTCCTTAGCTTCAGTGGTGCTGAGGATGGGGGATTTTGAATAGAATTAGGGCCTGGAGACAGGTAATAAGGGAAGGTGTGCCAAGGGTCAGTAGTGAGGAATAGGTAGGAGTATCCAGGGTTAGAAGGGCTCAGTGTCAATAAATCTAGGACATTTTGTCAGCAAGGCCCTCCGGAACACCAACCAAATGACCCGTTGTCTCTTTTTTTCTGACAGCTCCAAGAATGGAGATTCCTCCTCTCCCTTTTCCCATACCATTAAATGTTATTTTCAGCCTGATTTTCTTTCCTTCTTGACTCTGGAGAGGAAAAGGACACAGTCTTCTAGCTTCTCACAACTCTCCCCCTTAAACCAGAGTAAAGTTCTCTGGAAGTTTCTAAGTGTCTTTATTGTTTCAGTTTGAGAGGTTGCCTTTGAAACTCGTAGTTTATTTATGACATAGCATAAACCCAACTTTCTTTTTTTGACAAATTTTTACTGATAAGGAAGCTTCTGTCAAGAAGAGATCCTTTTATTTCCTCACATCTCTGCTTTGTCCACACAGAAGAAACTTCTGCACAAGCCTTTGTGGCTCATCCCATGGGAAAGGAATTTCTACTCTGATTTTTCCAGAGCCAGAAGTATTCATTGGTCCATAAAAACTCACTCTTGGTAGGATCAGTATAATGTTCAATTATCAGTGCTCCCATGAGGTAAACACATCTGGACAGAGCTGATCCTCAGGGTTGGCTAGCCAGACTGTTTTATTTTATTCCATAGAATCATTAAGTTGAATAGGTTCCTTTTGAAGTCTAGCCAATATTTTCCCCCAAAGGGTTTTCCCCCAAAGATCTCTTTTCATGCTGGGTGTCGTGGAAGACTTGCTTCGGCTCCACAGCAAATTATCTATCTAACTCTTGCCAGAATCGCCTTACAACAAAAGAGGATAATATCAGCTGATAAATTTTTTAAAAAATTGTAGTTTTACATCCTGTTATTATTCTCTCTTGTGTATTTTCCCAGTCAAGAACCCTGCCAGAGAAAGCAGAATATGATAGGATTTAAATAACAAAATGCCACCCACAAGTTCTGATCTTGAATCCATTATTATCCCAGGTACGAACTTTCAGGGGGCATTTGGTTTCAAGAAATAGAACGTAGACTAGCTTAATCTAAAAGATCATTTATTTTAAGCAATTAGGAGTAGTTCATAGCATCCAGCGACAAGTACGGCTGAACGTGACAGGAGACTGGAACTGGTCATTGGAAAACTTAAATTTCTAGAATTGGAAAGTCTAGACTTTTCCCTTTCTTGGCCATGTGGCTTCTTGCCTCCACTTCTGCTTAATTGTCGTCGCTCTCCACGGATCCCATTTCCCTGAATTCCCTGTTCAACACACAAAAGTGGCCACCACGGCCTTCTGCAGTTCACTGCCACCCCAGTACCAACTCCAGTTCCAATTTCAACTTCCAAGGAGAGGGAATTGTGTTGGCTAGTGTCTACAGAAGGCGTTCACCCTGGTCTACACCAGCCGTGGTCACGAAGAAGCGGGGACACACATCAACGTAATTTGTGGGGTAGGCCCCTGCGGGTATGGGAGGACTTCTCAGAGAAAAGGGGGATGGTTGGAACACATACTCCAGAAAGTTCCTCTCTCTCACTATTCTGGTGCTTCCTTCCCTCCGTATACTAGGCCACAAGAAAAAAGGAACAAGAAGCCCATTTTTTTTTTTAATTTTTTTTTACATTTTATTTATTTCTAGGAGAGAGAGAGAGAGAGACAGTGTGAGCAGGGGGGGTCAGAGAGAGAGGGAGTCACAGACTGAAACAGGCTCCAGGCTCTGAGCTGGCAGTCAGCACAGAGCCCGACGCGGGGCTCGAACCCACGAACCGTGAGATCATGACCTGAGCGAAAGTCGGATGCTTAACCGACTAAGCCACCCAGGCGCCCCAAGAAGCCCATTTTAGAAGATGGCAGAATTGACTCAAATATGAATCGGTCACCAGCCGGTCACACAGAGGGAGCAGGACGTTCGGTGCAGATGGCAGGCACAGGCCGCACAGAGGGACACAACACACAGGGGTCTGGGGGCAGCAGAGCCCCGTGGAGTGTGTGACGCGGGGCGAGGGGTGGGACCTGGAGGTGGGAGATGACCGCGGCCATGTGGCTATCAGATGCCAGGGGTGGGCTCGGAAGAGTCTGCAGGGCACTGCGGAGGCGAGAGCAGAAAAGACCAGAGATCGGGGGAGGGCTTTCGCGGTGGAAATGAAGAGGAAAGGGAGACTCAGAAGTCAACAAGATGTAGCCATCAGCTGCGTCCCTGTCCCTGGAGGTAGGGAGTGAAGTAACAGAAATGCTTCCAGATCCGTCCCACATTTTAACTCTCGTTACTCGATGGGTAGTAGTGGCGCTCAGCGAGATGACAACAGGAACTTAACATCTCTTGTTCTGGGTCCTGCAGTTCACAAAAGCCCTGTGCCAGAGACCTTTCCATCCATTATTTTATTTAATCGGCACAATGGCTCTATGAACTTCGTGCTATTGTCAGTATTTTAGAGATAAGAAATACAAGCTGTCAAGAATTTCGGTACTTTGCATGTACTCACATAACCCATAAAGTGCAACGTTAACTTTCACACCTATTTCTGTCCGGCTTCGGCATGTTCGAACAATGAGGTTTACTTTTCATAAGAAAGAAGAGCAAGCTTTAAAGAAAGTGTAACTTTTATTTTGGACCTAGCGCATTGAGTTTGCTGTGAGACTTTCAGCTGGAGAGGCCTGGTGGACCCTGGGCTACGGGACTGCAGCTGATACGCGGTCGGGGCTGGACGCGCAGATTGGAGTCGGTGGCTCAAAATGGGAACTCTTTGAGGAGCGTGGAAGGCTTTGCTCCGGGAGGGGATGCTCACGTAGCTACTGGGTAAAGCAGACGCTTGCCTCTCCTGGGAGTTGCTTCACAATGTAAAAGGGAAATTGTTTTAAAATATGTACAAGTGTTGGGCACCGGGGTGGCTCAGTCAGTTATGCATCCGACTTCAGCTCAGGTCATGATCTCACCGTTCAGGGATTCGAGCCCAATCCGGGCCCTGCGCTGACAGCTCAGAGCCTGGAGCCTGCTTCAGATTCTGTGTCTCCCTATCTCTCTCTCTCTCTCTCTGCCCCTCCCCCTATCTTGCTCTGGCTCTCTCTCAAAAATAAATACATTAAAAAAAATTTTAATACATCCAAGTCTTCAGAGTATTCGTTTTTACTTTTAAGCATCTTTCTGTATCTGTTGTTACAGCCCTACTTTTGACTTGTGTACAGGTCTTTTTCCTTTTTTAAGGTGTTTACCAAGAATTTGTCATATTTTCTTGTCTTTTCAAAGAATCGGTTTTTAGACTCACAAGCTTTTAGCTTTTAATGATTTTATTTTTAACTATTTTCCCTCTTTCTGCTTTTTTTCCTTTGATATGTTTTTCTGTCATTCTTTAAAGATTTAAGTTTAGCACTAAACTCACATATCTTCTTTCCTCTTTGACAGTTGAAACATTTAAAACTGGGGGTGGCCAAGTGGCTTGTCAGTTAAGCGTCTGACTCTGGTTTCCACTCAGGTCATGATCTCCTGGTTCATGAGTTTGAGCCCCACGTCAGGCTCTGTGCTGACAGTGCAGAGCCTGCTTGGGATTCTCTCTCCCTTTCTCTCTGCCCCTCCCCGACTCATGGGCACATAATCCCTCAATAAATTAATTAATTAATTAATTAATTAAATAAAAAAGAAACATTTAAACCTAAGAACTTGCATTGACATCGTCATCATATTCCATGATAATATTTTAATATTTATTGTATCCTACGTGCTCTCTTGCTGTGTTCATTCCTAACAGTGACAGTAACACAAACGAACCTTGGCAGGATGTCTTTAGTGCTAAGTTCTTTTCAGGGCGCTGAACAGAGAAGCTCCAGAACTTCACTTGTTCCCGGTTGGTACCACCCTCCCCACCCCCCACCGCCCCGCCCATTGCCCAGCCAACTCAGAATCCATGACGAGGATCTGTGTTGTAGGTTAAAAAGGAAAAAGAGATGGATCCCTCTTTCAGAATATGTGCCAAAGGCGCAAATCAGATCTTTCGGACATGTTCTAAGCAACTCACCGCAATGAACATAGTCTGAGTGAGGAAAGGAGCCCAGGGAGAGCCTGCGAGGCCCCTCCACGGCCCTCCCTCCTGCTCCTGCTTTCTCCCTCCCCCTCCCCCAAGCACCTGCCCGCCCTTCCTGGAAACTCCATTCAGTTGGACTGTGCTCCACATATTAGCTCCATAGATTATTTATTCTGATTGGGAGAAAGTTCTCTATCCAGTGCCGTGTCATTGAACAGTACTGCCAGTTTTAAATTCCTTTTTTCAACCTGGTATATTACATTGAGTTTGTTATACTTAACCAGCAAACCCAGCAAAGCTAAATATTTTCTAAGGATAACACAAATGGCATAATACCTCACTTAGATTTTATTTTATATGATTAAAAATAACATGAATTAGTATATATAAATGTATGTTTTATAATTAAATTTCCTGGTTTATGTCTCATAGAAAAGAATAAAACACCTCTCTTCCAAATAAAGTTTTATTTACACCAAGGTAAACAGAACTACAGGCATTTATCTGTATGTTCCTAACCGGCATGCAAGGTATTTTGGGAAAGACTATCTGCATGAATGAGTAGGAAGGTTTTATGGAGACAGCATTATAAATTTTTTGCTGTGTTTTATTTATTTCTGAGAGAGAGAGGCATCATGAGCAGGGAAGGGTCAGAGAGAGAGAGGGAGACACAGAATCTGAAGCAGGCTACAGGCTCTGAGCTGTCAGCACAGTGCCCGATGCGAGGCTCAAACCCATCAACCGTGAGATCATGACCTGAGCCGAAGTCGGACGCTTAACTGTCTGAGCCACCTAGGCACCCCTGCAGACAGCATTATAAAGGTAGGGCATAATGTATTCTGATCGTTGATGTGGACCCAGTTTTATTTTAAATAGAGAACTAAAACTGATGTCATTTATTTAAAATTATGCCAAATCCTTACATTTATTGATTCTTTACTTTTGAAGGTCCTACCATATTTTAGAAAATATTTAAAGTAAATTGATGCATATCAGAAAAGAGCTACCATCAAAGCCCATTAAATATTATTGCTTAAAACACTTAGTCTCTTTGCTTTGCTGCTTTGTATATCAAATCCTGAAATGTTTACCAAGATATGCACTAAGTGATTAGAGAGATTTGGCAAATATTACTGAATTAATGAAACAAAGGTGGGAAAACTTGTCCATATTTATGGAAAAGTGTTACTCTATATGGAACCTGAGGCAGGGTACTTGGATTCTGGGCTCAGCTCTGCCAGTGTTCAGATTTCTTGTGACCTCGATGGAGGTCAGTTAGCGTCACCAAGTCTTCTCTTCCTCAGTGGTAAAATGGGAATGAAACTTCCATCCCCACCCATTACACAGTGATGTTGCGATGATGAAATAAAGATGAATGTTTGACAATGTTTGGTAAATGTAAACATAAAAGTATATACTCAGTACCTTTAATTTTGTTTTGTTACTATTCTACATTATATTCTTATGAAACAGTCAAATAACTAGAAAGAAATCAAAGAGTAGTATAACCAATGCCTGTACCCAACACCCAACTTTAACATATCATAAAATGATGCCCTATTTGCTTCTCGTCATTTGTATGAAATAAAACATTACAGGTACAAGTTGTACCCTGTCATGGTTTCATTTTCTTTCCTCTTTCTTAGGAATTCCACATTGTTTTATAGATGAGTTGTAGTAATTTGATCTTGTTCAGTTAAGACTTTCTACTCAATTTTTACAGTTCATACATCCAACAGTTTTACTCCAAGAATGAGTATATCCATTATGATGGCTTTTAACAGAAGAGCAAGCCAATCACACAGATTTCCAGAAACACTGTATCTAGTCATGGTCAAGAAAACCTGTAATCAGACTCTATTTTTCTTGTTTTGTTCCCATTCTAGATGTTACCATTTTGGTACCAAGCAAAAATAAAGAAGACATTCTTTTAAGCACATTTATACGGTGATAAAGATAAGCTCATTGAAAATATTTTTTTCATGTTTTGGGGGATAGATAATCTAAGAACAAGAGCAATTTCATAACTTGATTAAAATTGCAATTGTAAGCAAATCTGGATGACAAATATGAATATTTACTGTAATGGGAATAAGGTTAATATTTTAAAGCAAGGTTGACAGGAGAAAAATTGTCTTAGTTTGCAAAAAGGAAATTTGTTTCTTTAAGTGAAAATTGAGGTCAGTAGGCCATAGCTCTCCTTGCTCCTACATGACTGAAATGAATTAAACAATGCAACAGTAAAGCAGTCCTGAGCAAACTAATGACAAAATTATACTGAGAGCTTGAGTAAAATCATTGTATGTTAGCAACATGTATAAGAAAATATGAAATTTTAAATGCATGTCCACTTCACTTCGATTCTTTTAGGATAGAAAAACTAAGTTCTTTTCTCTTGTGTTCATTAAAATCTCATGGTCCTTTCGGGGGAGCAAGGGTGATGACCACCATTTGGACATATTCCGGTTTGGGTTGCTGCATTCTGTCTACTTATTGTGATTTCAGTGTGACTGGGTTGTTGTGAAAGACTTGTTCTTTATACAGTAAAAGCACTATCCACCCCCGTATACTCTACAGAGGGAGCGTTATTTTGTAGAAGGTAAATGTAATTTTGTGCTATTTACTCCTCTGGATTCTCTGAAGTGAAATAATGGCAGTAACTTTGCTAATCATGTACTGTTTTCTGGGCATTGAGATAGATGCCCTGTATCCACTATCTAGTCCATAAGAACCCTTTGAAGCGGACCTAGTTTTCACTGTTTTATAGACGAGGAAACAGGCTCAGAATGGTTCTAGAACTTGACCACACTGGCCAGGCCGGTAAGTGGCAGTTATTATATGCCAGCTCCATATTTTCAGTAGTGACATTTTCGGTAATATATTTCTAATATATTAATATTTGATGTGATCTTGCTACCACGTACAGGCTGAATCATATGACTCGTGACCTTAAACATAAATGGTCCTGGGAGCCTGCTTTTAGTTGACAGAATGAATAGGACTTTAAGCCTGTTCTATGCATTTATATAAGCTGAGACATGCATATAAAGCTCTATTTGGCTCTTTTGATTCAGTGTGAATGCTAGCAGCTACTCTCTGGAAACTGTGAATGAAAAACACTAATGAGTATGAGGTATATTTTACTATATAGTTATTTATTTACATGGCATAGGCTGAACAAAGTGTTAACCTATACATATTACATGTAACTTCACTTCGAAGAGTTCTATGTGAAGTGGGCATATTGACGTGGTGATCTACATGATAGCAAAACATCTAATTCACAGAAATTATTTAATCAGGGTGTGATTTTTATTACCAGTCTTCATTCTTTAGTCATTTATGTCAAGTTATATAATATAAACATGACCCAAGTTGTGATGTTCTCAGTGGGTTGTATTTATTCATCCGGGCTCTTTTTTCCAACGTCACAAAAGGCAGAAATACATTCTAGCATCTGAAAATACTAGTTTTATCCTATTACTCTCTTCATACATATTGGTTCTCAGAGCACAAGAAATGAAATCAGCACCTAGTGAGCTTTAGAAGAAAATTCTTTGAACATAAGGGATTGCGGTATCAATAAACTAAATTGAAAAGTATTAAATTTCTGATATGATACAGCGTCTCTGTGGACAGAGACCAACGTGGTCTTAATGTTGCTTTTCTTCTGCGCCCATATTATCAAAGTAACCTTTATACACGCTTCTCTCTGTGGATGACATTTACACTTTGTTGCATTAATATGAAGTAACATGAATTGCATGTGTGAGTGGATTACTTTTAATTGCTATGTAAAAATGATACGTAATTGAAACAAAAAGCATTGTTTCCAACCCTAATTTTTTTTTTTTTTTTCCTCAAGTCTGTCCTGTCAAGCTGAAAGCATGAAAGTTATTTTCTGGCGGTGTGATTAGATTGGGGCTGGGCTCTCCAGCTGGCGGGCCTGTCTCTGACTGGCGGCGGCCTGTCCCCAGTGCTTGTCATTTCCTGACATGCCTGACAGGAACGGGACAGCCGCCCCAGACAGGTTCATTAGATGGTGTTTTCTACAGCTGGGCTAAAAATAAATAAATAAATAAAAAGCCTGTGCTTTGTCAAGGCCCAAGCTGTAGGGGCCCTTCTTGTTGGTTTAAGCCAGGGCCTTGTTTTGACAAATTTTGATCTGTGCGGTTTTTAGATTTTCTGACACATTTTTGTTTCCTTCCCCTTTGGCCTGCACTTTGTGCGCCCTGCCTTGTTGCTGCTTCAGAATCCTAACATAGGCTTCCCAGGAGACAAAAAAAGAACCATAGGTATTGAGATCTTCAAAGGAAAAGTAGTGCGATGCTCTATAAAATAGCAATAATTTATTTCCATGGCAATCTGCACAATGATAGGAAAAACAGTCTTGGGACTTGGGATAAGCCAATTACAAGAAAGGCGAAGAGTTTTTTTCTAGTGCCAGAAACGTGCCATCTAGGTGAGAACATGGTATCATTACTAGCAGTCTACACTCTCAAATGTATTGCTCTTTAGAACTGCCAGAAATTTAAGCAGTCTTCATTCTTGGGCTTTTAGGGAAGCTGACAGAGTTTTCCGCCTGTGCTGATGGGCTTTGATGTCAGGAAGAGAAGTTAGAGTAGATTACAGAATACCTGCTAATTAAAATCAGAAATAAATTCCAAAATCAAATTTAGAAATGTTTTTCTTTGTCAACGATAGGGGCACTTTTAAGGTTAACTGGATTTGCCAAAAAGTGGTGTGCACGTGAGAGTCATAATTTATCATTTTCACTCCCACATTTAAACTTTTAAAACCGTAGAGCTGGAAAGGGAAGGAAACAAATCTGTAGCCAAGAAATTATTCTTGCCGGGTTGTACCTGCTATTAAAAAGTAGATATTGACGTCTTTACTTTATAGACTTGCTAGCCATAGTCTTTGTAATATGGTACTTTTGGATCGCTGTTTTCCGTTGGGAGAAACATTTGATCTTTAATTTGTAGCCAGTAGAACATACCCAAATAGGAAACATTTGACCATATATGTTGACATAACCTTATTGCTACTGTTAGCTATCTTTCCATTCACGTGCAAGATACAAAATGCAATACTGTTTGTGTCTCTTGTACTTTGCCATTGGTGTAATAAACACTGTTGCCGGAAAAAAAGCAAGCTCCTCATTCGCAGAAGGCTTAGCCCTTACCTTTCCTTTGTATTGCTAGTTTCTGCTGCTTTAGTTCCCCGTCTCTATGACAACTGTTTAAATTGGGATGGGCAACTGTCATCTGGAGCATTACCGAGAGAAAAGTGTTAGCGAGCACACAGTTCCCATAGATAGAGCATTTCAATATAATCCAATTTTAATTGAGCTCCAGAGACTTTGATGTGCTGCAGAGGTTGGGAGGGAGCTATTCCAGGGAGAAATTAAAGCAGCCCAGCAAGGCTTCGCTCCTCCAGACTGTCACCATTTTAAGTAAGCATTAGCATCAGACTTAACCTGCCCCTATGGAACATCTCACTTCCTTCTTCAGCTTTTCACTGATTCATTTTGCCATATGTAAAGGCAAAGCACTTTCATCTTTTTATATATGTTTTTACACCCATTTGATTAGGCTTGAAAAGCTTGTACTGGACCTGAGATTCATCTTACGCTGTCTATTGGACTTTGCTTCAGTGGTTCATAAAAGAAAAAAAAAAAAAGGTAGAGTAGGGATTAGTTTAAAATTGTCAGCTAGCATATATTAAACTTTTCTTTTAATATTACTGTGTAAAACCCTATATTGGAGCTAAAATGTTGAAGGTAGTATAATTTTTATTTAGCTTTGATTTACCATTGAATTTCATTTTAATGCCTGGATGCTTGTGCATTTATTAGAGGCCTGGATTTTTATTTCAAAATGCATTAAAATATCTTTTCCTCATCACGTGAAAAATGCCTTTCAGGCAAAGCTAGTTTAAAGCATCTGAACGCAGGCACATCAGTCCTTCATGAAGAAAGCATGAATCTTTTTTTTTTTAATGAGGAGGAAAATGGATTTTTTTCCATCTATATTCAAAGGTTTTTTAGGTATTTTGAAATATTAATGTTGAATATATATTAGTTATATTATTTAAAATAAAATGACATAAAACCACTATGTATATTAAAACAATTAAAGGAACATTAAATATAATGCTTGTGTCAAAAAGCTTTGTTAAGGTATGGTAAACTTAAGGAAGTTATTACCTGTTTAGGACAGAACTGAGATTTCTAATCTTATATATATTGGAACATTAAAAAAACAAATTAAAAATGCATCTTGAGAAATTAAGTAAAATTATTATAGTAATTAGAAATTAGTTTAGTATATACACCATCAGAGGTACATCTAGATTTACATG